>CM054138.1:24667681-24687681 GCA_028751875.1 Rapana venosa
TGTCTCTCTCTCTCTTCCTATATTTTACTGTATTTACTGGTCCTATGGTCTGTCTCTATCATTGTGTCTGTGTATTTTACTTCGTCTCTTTTTCTGGGGGTTGTGTGTGTGTGTGTGTGTGTGTGTGTGTGTGTGTGTGTGTGTGTGTGTGCGCGCGCGCGCGCTGTGTGTGTTTGTGTGTGTGTGTGTGGTGTGTAGGTGTGTATGTGTGTGTGGTGTGTGTGTGTGTGCATGTGTGTGAGAGTGTGTGTGTGCGTGCGTGCGTTGTGTGTGTGTGAGCGCGCATGCGTGTGTGTGTGAGCGCGCATGCGTGTGTGTGTGAGTGGAGGAGAGACAGAGACAGAGACAGAGAGTAAGACAGAGAGAAGCACAGTTCTAATATTTAAAAGATCATTTATTTTACAGTTTATTATCAATGTTATGCCACCATGAGGGCACCAGCCAGAGGGACCCTGCACTCGGAACTTCTCATCAAAAAAAAAATCTCTCAAAGGCAAAAAAGTCAGTACCAATGTTCACTCTAGGGTAAAAAATAAAAAAAGAAATCCCTCGAGTCGACATCTTACTGAAGGTTCAAACCCACGCCTTCAATGTTACCGTCAGATCAAGAGTACGACGCTCTAACCACTGGCCTATTAATAATGATAATAATAATAATAATAATAATAATAATAATAATAATAATAATAATAATATATGGAATTTATATAGCGCTGAATCTTGTAAAGCAACAAATCAAAGCGCTCAGATGACATGATTTCTTCTTTTCTTTTTTATTATTATTTTATATCGAGGACAAGTGGAATAAGCACTCAGGTTTGTTTGTTTTTACATCCAGTCCCCGTGTGTATGCGGTTTTGTAAATTTTGTCATCTGTTCCCACCGGCACACAATGGCCTAGTCTTTCGTAAAGCGGAACAGGATTTAACGAGTGCGCAAGATGTTCTGCATGCGTTCGCACACGGGGCCTCGGTTTATAGTCTCATCCGAAGGACTATTCCGCCCTTCAAGCACAGATGGGTCAGAGCTAAGACACGAAGGAAATGAAACCCAACCGTCATTAGCTATGCTTAAAAAAAAAAAAAAAAAATTTAAAGAAGAAGAAAAAAGAAAGGGGGGGGGGGGGGGGGGGTGGATGAGGTATATGTTCCATCCGCCTGGAGTCGGGTTAGGTATGACGTCACTCGCAATGTTACTTAAACAAGAGCGATGACAACATCCGCAAAATTCAGTACTTGCTTGGGGGGTGGGTGGGTGTGTTGGGTGTGGTGGTGGGGTTTTTTTTAACATGAAAAACGTATAGTATTACTTCTTCCACTTTTCCACTGTGTAAAAACCGATATATATCAACTCTACATGTTTTCCTAAACAACGATCAGTTTAAAATTATCAATAAAAATTTTATTCTGACTGGGAAAATAATAATAATAAAAATGATAAGAAGAAGAACAAGAACAAGAAGAACAAGAAGAAGAAATGGAACTTATATAGCGCTATATCTTGCATAACCAGAGAAACGAAAACCATCCTCAACAATCCGTTTGATGTGAAACTTGAGTATCACACGAAAAAAATTTATTTTGCAATCTCTAATTATTGTCATTATTGCATAGGGCTCACGAAAAAGAAACAGATCATCACCCCCTTCAAGTACATAATAATTTATTTCGTCATCGCGGAACGCTACAGACAGCAACTATTGGTTGTCTGTCAAAATGAGCAATAATGCGTTTGAGCTGTGGACAAGTTAGGCCCTGCGCATCCGACTTCGGCGTGGGAGAAAATTCTTTTAAAATGTTTATTAGGGGTGCGGAAGGGGGGGGGGGGGGGGTTTTTAAGGCAAAGGGTAATGGAAGGGGGTGACAGGAAGAAACGGAACACGGCCCGAAAGAAAGGGAAAGGGGTAGTGATTATTTTTTTTTATTGAAAAACCCTAAAAGGAAAAGGGGGAATTTATTTCCAGTTTCTTGCAGATGTACATGATGGTGAAGGGGGGGGTGTGATGAGGTTTTGGGTGGGGGGGTTTTTGGGGGGTTTCATGTGGGTGAGTGGGCTTTCTTATAAAAATACAGGGCGACAGGGGGTTACAGACAGGGCCCCCCTTTAAAACAGGGCCCTACAACCCATACATTCATAATACGTACATACATCCCTAAAATACATGCATACCCTACATACATATATATATATATATATATATTATATATATAATTTTCATACATAATACAACATTACATAATACATACATTTCATACAAACATACATAAAATAATAAATTTAATTTTAATTTCATAATACATACGCACATGTTACCCAATCAGTCTTTTCCTTTTCCCTTCCCCTTTTCTGTTTTTTAAATTTTTCTTCATTTTCCCCATCCCTGTTTTAAAAACTACGAAATGAAAAGGGCGTTAAATTGAAAACAACAACAACAAACCCAACATACTTACATTCATTGTTCATTCATCCCTGGGTTTCATACATACATAATAATTTTCATACCCTACATAATTCCAAAAATTTCATACATACATACATTTAAAACATAACGCGGGCTTGGGTGCGTGCATGCAATTTTACATACATAGAAAGGGCGACGAAGATCGATCGATAGTTTGAAAAGATAGGGCAGGGCAGGGCAGACAGAAGCAGGGGCAGACAGATAGAAAGTTTGATAGATAGAAAAGATAGATAGATTTAAAAAGATAGATAGATAGATAGGATGATAGAAGGGTAGATATTTTTTCCGGCCCCGAGGTGTTGGGAAAATATCAATTTCCCTTTAAAACGGAAACATGTGGAAAAAAAACTTTTTAAAAAACCCCGGGTTTAAACACGTTTTTTTACAAGCCGTATTTTATCTTATGAACTTAAAAAGAGAAAAACGTGTGAGTGAAAAAAAAAAAAAACTGATGTCAATTTTCCCTTCCCCCCCCAAACCCCCCCCCCCCCCCCCCCCCCAAACCTCCCCCCCCCCCCCCCCCAACCCCTACATAATTAATACCCCCCCCCCCCTACCCCTTGAAAACCCACCCCGCAAATGAAACGGGAACACAAAAATTTAAAAAGATTTAGCTGTGACGTCACGTTTTATCAATCCCCCCCAACTTTAGGAAGGAGTGAGGAATAGCAAAAAAATAAACGCTTTTCTCGCCTTTCTTTCCCCCGCCCCCTCCTTTTTCTTAGGGATAACAGGTACACAACATATTAGATGTAGTGTAGGTCATTTTAAAACTCTCCCCCCCCAAAGGAGGGTGAGAGGGAGAGATGGAAAAGAGAAGAGCTTTGTCTCGTTGAAGCTTTGTGAGTTCGAAAGTTTTGTTGTTGAGATACACACTATCTTAGTTGTGGGGTGTCGGAGAGAGGAGGAGAGAGAGAGAGAGTGAGAGGAGAGAGAGAGAGAGAGAGAGAGAGAGGAGAGAGAGAGAGAAAATGGGAAGAAGAAAGAGAAAAAAGTATCAGTTTTGGGTAATGAAGTGGTTGGGGGAAGAGAGAGAGAGAGAGAGAGAGAGAGAGCGAGAGAGAGAGAGAGAGAGAGAGAGAGAGGAGAGGAGACGGGGAGAGAGAGAGGGGGAAATGAGAAAATTGAGGGAAAGGAGAGAGAGAGAGAGAGAGGAGAGAGAGAGAGAGAAGAGAGAGAGGAGAGAGAGAGAGAAGAAACTCGAACTCGAATGATTCGAACTCGAACTCGAACGATTTATTCACAAAAGGCCATTGGCCTTTACATGAAGGGGGTTGCCGAACTGCTTAGTATTTTTGGTTTAAACACACACGCACACACACACACACACACACACACACACACATACATGCACACATACACACACACACACACACACACCACACACACACACACACACAGACCAACATGTTACTGTATAACAAAAAGTCAGCTACAAAAATTGACTTAGGATAACATTATCTCTCTTATTCTGAAAGCTTTACACAAATATAAAGTGAGGCTGCGCACAACCTCAGGATGACTTGATGCCAGGAGTAAACAGAGTCTAAATAAATTAGGCTGTCAATTTATATTTAACAGGGATGTAGTTCTCCCTAACATCCTCAAATAATGGACAGCACAACACAAAATGTACTTCATCCTCCGGAGCTTGCTTACATAATGGGCATAACAGCCTGAGGTCGTCAATACCATGTTCTCTGTATCTGAATTTATTAACATTTATATCTGATACACCAAGTCTAAACTTAGACATTATTCTTTTCAAATGTATATCCATATCAAGTTTTAGATAAGGTTTGACATCATGCGAACTTATAAATTGTCTGTACATTTGAAATCTTTCACTGTTTTGTATATGATTACTCCATTGCTGCCATCGGCAGTCAATCAATCTTTGCCTGAAGGCGTTAATAAACTCTCTACAATTTCCGACTCCTTGATTGAGCCAAACAAATCCAAACCCGAGTTCACACAAACAGGTACGTATTTGTGTTGCCCAGTTGTTTTTCCCGTTGACATCTAGATCATAAAGCATCTTGTAGGATTTAAAAAGTAGCCTGCCCTCATTCATATGCAGAATCTTAATCCAATATCTAATGCATCTTACAGCAGCATTAACAGAGAGAGGGTATCTATTCGTTTCACTATAAACAAGATCATTAGGTGTACGTCTATCTAAGCCTAAAAACTGCTTTAAAGCAAAGAGGTGTATGTCAAATGTGTTACAGCTGCATCAAACCCAGATTTTGCCCATATAAAAACAGTGGGTTGTATTTTTTGATCTTTTTAAGAGAGTCGACGCTCTAACCACTGGCTATAATAATGATGATAATAATATAGTAATAATAATAATAATAAATATGGAATTTTATAGCGCTGGAATATGTAAAGCAACAAAGCAAAGCGCTCAGTTGGCATGATTTCTCTGTCTTTTCTTTTTTATTATTATTTTTTATATCGAGGAGAATGGGAATACGCACTCAGGTTGGAGTTTTTTCCATCCAGTCCCCGTGTGTATGCGTTTTAGAAATTTTGTCATTGTTCCCAACCGGACACAATGGCCTACTCTTTCGTAAAGCGGAACAGGATTTAACGAGTGCGCAAGATGTTCTGCATGCGTTCGCACACGGGGCCTCGGTTTATAGTCTCATCCGAAGGACTAGTCCGCCCTTCAAGCACAGAAAGCAGAGATAGGTCAGAGCTAAGACTGGAAGGAAACGAAACCCAAACGTCATTAGCCATGCTAAAAAAAAAAAAAATTTTTAAAGAAAAAAGAAAATGGGGTGGGGGGAAGGGGTGGAGATGAGGTTTTTGTTCCATCCGCTGGTGGTCGGGTTAGGTATGACGTCACTAGCAATGTTACTTGAACAAGAGGGATGAAATCATCGCCAAATTTCAGTACTTGCTTGGGGGGGGGGTGTGTGTGTTGGGTTGTTTGTTATTGTTGTTGTTTAACATGAAAACGTATAGTTTTACTTCGTCCACTTTCACTGTGTTAAATCCGATATATTTCAACTCTACATGTTTACCTAAACAACAATCAGTTTAAAATTATCAATAAAAAATTATACTGACTGGGAAAATAATAATAATAATAATAATAATAATAAATGGAACTTATATAGCGCTATATCTTGCATTTGCATAACCAGAGAAACAAAAACCATCCTCACCAATCCGTTTGATATGAAACTTGAGTATCACACGAAAAAAATATACTTTGCAATCTCTAATTATTGTCAGTATTGCATAGGAATCTCGAAAACGAAACAGATCATCACACTTTCAAGTACATAATAATTTATTTCGCCGTCGCCGAACGCTTCAGACTGCAACTATTGTTTGTCTGTCAAAATGAGCAATAATGCGTCCCCCTTGCGCTGTAGGGGACAAAAGTCAGACCAGGCTCATCGACTTCGGGTGGAAGGGAAAATTCTTTTTAAAATGTTTATTAGGGGTGGGAAGGGGGGGGGGTGGGGGGGGTTGAAGGCGGATAATGGGTACAAGGAGGTGACAGGATGAAACGGATACACGGCTGAAAGAAGAGAGGGTATTAGTGCGTTTTTTTATTTTGAAACCCATACAGGACAGGGGGAATGATGCCAGTGCTTGCAGATGTACATGGATGGTGAAGGGGGAGGGTGTGATGATGCGTGTGGGTGGGGGTGGGGGGTTGCATGTGGCTGAGGGGCAGGCTTTAAACATACAGACAGACAGACGTACAGACAGACGACATCTGACAGACATACACGCATACCTTCATACTTAGGACAAACATACGTACATACATGCATAATTCTACATATATATTTATATATATATATATATTAGTATTTACATACATTCATACATACATTAATACATACGACATACATACATACATACATACATACTTACATGCATACATGCATACATACATACATACGCACATGTTACCTAATCAGTCTTTTCTCTTTCCATTCCCTTCTCTGTTTTAACTTCCTCTTCATTTTCCACATCCCTCGTCTAATATCACTACGAGTGAACAGACGTTAAATTGAAGACAACAACAACAACAACAACATACATACATTCATTCGTTCATTCATACATGCATACATACATACATACATACATACATACATACATACATACATTCAAACATGCATACATACATACATACATACATACATACACGCGTGCATGCATGCGTGCATGCATATATACATACATAGAAAGACAGACAGATAGATCGATCGATAGATAGACAGACAGACAGACAGACAGACAGACAGACAGATAGATAGATAGATAGATAGATAGATAGATAGATAGATAGATAGATAGATAGATAGATAGATAGATAGATAGATAGATAGATAGATAGATAGATATTTGTCCGGCTCGAGCGTGTCTGAAAATATCAATTCCTTAAATCAGGAACACATGTGGAAAAAAAAATTAAAAACCACGATAATCTACGTTGTACAAGCTTATATGATCATATGAACTTAAATGAGATAACGATGTGAGCTGAAAGGAAAAAAACAAAACGATGGTCATCCCCCCCCTCCTCCCCCCCCCCACCCCATCACCCTCCCCCCTACCCCGCACAATAATCAGGGACACAAAAAATATGGATCTTAGCTGTGACGTCACGTTTAAACCCTCCCCCCCCCCCAACTTTAGGAGGGTAGAGACATACTGCACAAAATGAAGCGCTTTGTCTCGCTTGTGTCTTTGTCCTGTTCCTGTTGCCTTTTGTCTTGTGGGGTCGGGTTACACACACTATCTTAGATTTTGGAAGTGTTCAGGTCATTTGAGAGAGAGAGAGTGTGAGAGGAGGAGGAGGAAGAGAGAGGATGAGAGAGAGAGAGAGAGAGAGAGAGAGAAGAACTGGAATAAGAAAAAAGAGAGAAGAAAGTATTGTGATGGAGATAAATTGAAGTGTGTGAGTGTCGGAAATGAGAGGGGGAAGGAGAGCAGAGAGAGAGAGTGAGAGAGAGAGTTAGAGAGAGAGAGAGGAGTAGATGAAGAGAGAGAGAGAGTGAGAGAGAGAGAGAACAGATAACTCAACAGTCTTGTAAAGATGTAGATTGAAGAGAGAGAGAGAGAGAGAGAGGAGAGGAAGATAGACTGAGAGAGAGAGAGAGAGCGGGAGAGAGAGAGCGAGGGAGAGGAGGAAGGAGAGAAGATTACTCGAACTCGAATGATTCGAACTCGAACTCGAACGATTTTTCACAAAGAGGCATTGGCCCTATTCTTGAAGGGGCGTTGCGGAACTGCTTAGTATTTTGGTTTAACACACAGCACAACACACACACACACCCACTTACTTGCACACATTCACACACACACTCACACACACACACACACACACACACACACACACACACCACACACAGACCAACATGACTGTTATATCACAAAGGCAGTACAAAAATATGACTTAGGATAACACGTATCTCTCTATTCTGGGAAGCTTTACACAAATATATAGTGAGGCTGCGCAAACAACCTCAGGATGACTTGATGCGCAGGAGTAAACAGAGTTAATAATTAGGCTGTCTACTATATTTATCCAGGATGTTGTTCTGCCTAACATCTCAAAAACTGGACCGCACAACACAAAATGTACCTTCATAATCGGAGCTTGCTTACATAATGGCATAACACACTGGAGAGTCGTCAATACCATGTTCTCTGTATCTGAATTGTTAACATTTATATTCTGATACACCAAGTCTAAACTTAGATATTATTCTTTGCAAATGTATATCCATATCAAGTTTTTAGATAAGATTGGACATCATGCCGAACTTATTAACTTGTCTGTACATTTCAAATCTTTCACTGTGTTGTATATGATTACTCCATTGCTTGCCATAGGCTGTCAATCAATCTTTGCACTGAAGGCGTTAATAAACTCTCTTACAATTTCCGACTCCTTGAGTTGAGCCAAACAAATCCAAATCCGAGTAACACAAACGGTACGTATTTGTGTTCGTTGGCCCAGTTGTTTTTTTCCCTTTGCATTATAATCTTTAAAGCATCTTGTAGGATTTAAAAGTAGCCTGCTCTCATTCATATGCAGAATCTTAATCCAATATCTAATGCATCTTACAGCAGCATTTAACAAGAGAGGGTATCTATTAGTTTCACTATAAACAAGATCATTAGGTGTACGTTCTCTTATGCCTATAAAACTGCTTTAAAGCAACGAGGTGTACTGATTCACAATGTGTTCGCTGCATCCAAGCCCCATGATTTCTGCCCATATACACAGTGGGTTGTTATTTGTGCATCTATATCTTATAGGATAAGTCAAAAAGAGTTATTATTAAATATTGTAGTTTTTTCAACACAAATAACAAGCTTCGTTTACCTCGACACTGCTAGATCTTTTACATGCAGTTGTGAAACTAAGCTTAGTAGAAAAAACAGATTCATATATGATTTATATACAATTTATTCACAGGCATTGCATGATATGATAGTGTCCTTTGTACTACCATTTTTCATGAGCATAATTTACACCTTTTTGATACAACGATATTACTCTTACTCAGTTTTTCCTTAAGAGCCTGTGCCGTTGCAGCATGTTTGATGCTGGTTAACTGCGTTTGTAAGCCTTACGTCTGTTTCAGATTTAGCAGGATAAACATATCATCAGCAAGCAAGAAGAATAAACAACTCTGAGAAATTTGGGGAAAGTGGCACTGTTTTCCATTATTGATGATGTCTCTGATAACTCATTGATATAAACAGAAACAATAAGGGGTACTACATCACCTGTTTAACACCAGTGGTAACAGTATATTATGCAGTACTTTAGTTCCATTTTATTGCTTTGACATTCTGATACATGGCTCTCAAACATCGTAGTGTTTACCTTCACACCATTTTTTAGGAGAATAGGCCACTAACAAGTTCCTTTTTAACAGAATCAATGCTTTTTCAAAGTCAATAAATTGCTACCATAGAGGCTTACGGTTATGAGGCAACTGTTTCTGTCAATATGCAAGCAGAGTAAACATATGTTCTATAGGGAGTATCCTCTCTTAAAACCAGATTGGGTGCTAACTTGTAATATTATTATTATAATCCCATTCTTGTAACCTATCGTTAATAATAGTACTATGATATCTACTACTTATGTCAGTAGAGGAAATTTCCCGGTGTTATTAGGGTTTATCACATCACCCTTTTTTTTGCTATGTTAGTATTATAGGATGCAGACAGTTTTCTGGAAAAAGACATCATCAAAATTTTGTTGAATAGTTTTAGACGGAAAGCCAAAATGTTCACCTCCATTTTTAAGCAACTTTCACAATGATTTGATCAGGAGCGGCTGCTTTATCACTCTTTAATTTTCTAAGTTCCCCTATTATTTAATTCTTTAGATATGGGGACGATCATATCGTTCCTCAGTTCATCTTGTCAAATCAGTAAATCATGGAGTTGGCTAATGAGTTCTTTCTCCAACAGGATTTTGAAATGTTGAAAAACCATCTGTCAAACGATATTACTATTCTTTAGATGACTTTTTCTAATTGAGCCTTTTTACACTTTTCCAGAACTGGAGTTGAGAAAGAAAATGACATCTTATATGCAAGTAAGGTTTATTATAATGTTTCTTTTTTCGTTCAAGCATGCATTTATATTCCCTTCTTGTGACACAGTACACGTTTTTGTCACATTTTTTAATGTTTTTCGGAAAGGTCTTCCAGAAGTTTTCTGACTTATATTTCATACTTTTTACATTTCATTATCAAACCAAGTATCATTTTGATGGACCTTAATTGATATGTACAGTTGGTCTTCATACATTCAGCACTGGCTTTTATGAAACCATTAAACATTCTAAAGCTTCATTATTGTTCTCCTCAATATCGGAAAGGCTATAATAAATAATTTTCCACACTTGTTCACATCCTGGAGATTTTCTTTATAACTGAGAGTTTGTTTTTCATTCCATACAAACTTTTCTAACAGCGGGCTCCACAGTTTCCACACCTGTATTTTATACTGGATTAATATATAATTCAACAGGAAGGTGATCGGAATCAAGAACGCTCGGCAACAACAAACGAAATGAGTCAAAAAATCTGAGAAAACATATCATCTGACAATAAGAAATAATCATTAAAACTACACCCTCCATCAGAGATGTATGTATAGGTCCTGTTGTTCACCATTACATAAGACATTTGGATTTGTAACTAAGAGAGTGACATATTCAATAGTAATTTTACCATAATTGTTGATTAACACAATCTTCAGAAAATACGATTGCTGCAGAGAGGACATACTTTTACTTTGGACATCTGAACTAAAGTCATTTTCTACTTGAGACAGAAAGTTTGATGGTCCTGCTGTTTAAGTCTCCCACATAGTTTTATATCTATTCATCCAGTGTCACCACACAATTTACTTAAACATTCTTCCAACATAGGCAATTCCTTTATCATGTCAAAACATGTTATAAAAAGGCGATCCTTCAGGTGGGCTATACACACAGACAAGCACAACCATTTCTTTCTGTACACAAACAGAGATTGTCACAGAGAAAAGTGCAAATATTAGGATATGGAACATCTAACATTTCACAAAGGCAGTTAACTCATGCCTTATTAAAACAAACTAACCACTAGAACGCCTCCCTTGATGGGCTTAACTTTAATTGCCGACTTACAGAAGGCCTTAGAGCAGTAAAACATCTGGCTGGGACATTTTCATAGGAAGTTCATATGTCAGACATTATAATCAAAACTTACGCACATATAAGATACAATACATCTCTGTTGTTCAAAAGTTTTGTCACACAATCCATTTACGTTCCAGACAAAAAAATGACAAAATGATTTATATGTCGTTTCTCGGTATATTGTACCCACAACTTCAATTGATATCAACACCCTCAAGACTGACACTTTCACCAAAATACATTGACATGACAAGGGACCCACGGCATTCATCGCTTTCAACAGCATTTTATAAGAAGGCTCTTTATTGGAATTAAGATGTGACTGTCCCCTACACACAATTAACACTCATGGTCAGCTGGTGTTAGACTAGGCCAAAGTCAGACTGTTTTGTCTACGCCATTCGAGTGGCCATGTGTTCATGCCCTAACTTCATCATGCCTTCTGCCTCACTTGGCTATGCCTATTTATGAGTGTGCCTACTGAGCTGAGTGACTGGGATCTGTACTTTTTCTGCCCCCTGTAAATTGATGACTAATGCAGGATGATTGTATGCCGGCCAACAGCTATACCCTTTTTGAAAGATGCATTTAAAGTGTTCATCCTTTCACGCCATTAATGATCAACTGATCAAAGTGTGCCAATTCTCACATTTTTTCCCTCTGCTTACAGCAATTCCTTCAAAGTTATGGGGTCTGATTGTGCCTTCATATCTTAAGAGTTTTGAAAAATTGTCGTCTACAAAATTTGCTTTGTACACCTTTCAGGCGAGTTTTTGCTCTTCAATATCCTACGCATTATCTGATACAACAACACTGGCTGAGAATGGTAACGAGTTGGGTGTGTTTCAGACTTTATCCTGTGCACACTATCAAACTTGACATCTGCTACAATCCCCATTTTTTTCGATATGAGAAGATTTTTCACAACCATTCACAATCAGCTCTGTTCATTACTCGCTTTCCTTTTCCATGTTGCTCTAATGAAAATAATTATGTTGTGCTTCAGTCTTGTGTACCGGCCTTCTGGATCATCTGTTCTCCTTTCTAGTTTTTATCACGACAGACAGAGAGAGAGAGAGGAGAGACGAGATGACGGAGCGAGAGAGAGAGAGAGATGTAAAACGTGCACAACAACTCAACACATAGTCTTGTATGAAGTAGATTGAAGTGTGTGTGTGTGTGTGTGTGATGTGTGTGTGTGTGTGTGTGTGTTCGTGTTATTTGTTGAAGAGGAGAGGTACGTGAGACAGAAGAGCAAGAGGGGGTGCCGATGAGAGGAGAGTACATCGGATCAGGTAGAGAGAGAGCGCAATGAGTCTCTTCTTCAAATACTATCCCTATCCACATACCTCTCCAATATCCGTGTTCGAGCAGAGGAAGAGAGGAGTCCGATGAGTGAGAGAGAGAGAGAGAAAACTCAATGGTTTGTAAAGAAGTAGATTGAAGTGTGTGTGTGTGTGTGTGTGTGTGTGTGTGTGTGTGTGTGTGTAAGTATAAGCTGTGCATACACTCTACGTGTTGTAGTCGTCGGTCGTGTGATGTGTGTGTAGTGTCATCTCGAGAGAGTGCATCTCACTCTATGGTCTTGTATTGAAGTAGATTGAAGTGTGTGTTTCTTCTTTGATTTAAAAGTCTTTCCTGTCGTTCACATTTCGTGACATATATTAGACATGTGTGTGTGTGTGTTGTCGTGTGTGTGTGTGTGTGTGTGTGTGTGTGTTGTGTGTGTGTGTGATTGGGTGTGTGTGTGTGCTGCTGCGCGCGTGTGTTGTGCGTTTTGTGTTGTTTAAGTGTGTGTCCTTTCTTTCTTCTGCGTGTTCTCTTAGTGCTCGTGTGTGAGGTGAGAAGTTTAATACAGTCTATTCATTTAAGTGATCTGACGACAAAGAGGAAACAGAGAGAGAGAGAGAGAGAGTCTGAGTGTGTGTTGTGTTGTGTGTTGTGTGTCATGTGTGTTGTGTGGTAGTGTGTGTGTGTGTGTGTGTGTGTGTGTGTGGCTGTGTGTGTGTGTGTGTGTTGTGTGTCTGCGCTGAGCGCGTATGACATGTGTATGTTAAGTGGCCTTCTTATTTCTGCGTGCATGCAACTAATGCGTCGTGTGAGGACTGAACAGGGTTTAACGGTCTTGTTTGTCATTAAAGTCGATATGAGACTCAATAGGAGAGAGAGTAGAGAGAAAAGAGACGAGAGAGAGAGTGTGTGTGTGTGAGTTGTGTGGTGTGTCGTGCGTGCGCAGCGCGCGCGTGCGTGGAGAGCGTGCGAGCAAGCGTATGTGTTTGAGTGTAAGTGTGTGTGTGTGTGTGTGTGTGGGTGTGTGTGGTGTGTGTGTGTGTGTGTGTGTGTGATGTGTGTGGGTGTGTGTGGTTGTGTGTGCGTGCCCGCTCGTGTGCAGCGCGCTCGTTCTGAGTGTGTGTATGTGTGTCATGTGCATGTGTGTTCTGATTGAGCAGATGTGATGTGTGATGTGTTGTGTTGTGTGTGACACGTACGCGTATGCGTCTGCGCGATGCGGGTGCGTGTTACATGAAATAGACGGTAGGAAGGGGACTGAGGAGGTGATAATAATGTTGTATGGTTTAGAATTGTGTGCTTTGGTAAAGTTAAAACAACGCGTTGTCCTTGCTTGAAAGAGTTATAGAAATAAGACGTTTGCGGGCAATGGATAATTGAAGCTTGCTGAGTTCAAGGAGTAACAGAGTGTGATGCAAGGTTTAGAAAAGTGACAGTTGTATCCTGTGATACAGTCGCTATGCTCATCTTGCTCTACTTCTCTTCTCTCTCTCTCTCTCTCTCTCTCTCTCTCTCTATCTCTCTCTCTCTCTGTGTCTGTCTGTCGTGTCTGTTTCGTCTTTTTCTGTCTTGTCTCTCTTCCTCTCTCTCTCTCTCTCTCTCTCTCTCTCTCCTCTCTCATCTGTCTTTCTTTCTTCTTTCTCTCTCTCTCTGTCTTTCTTTCTCTACTCTCTGTATCTACCTCTTTATCTCTCTCTATCTCTCTCGTCTCATTCTCTCTACTCTCTCTCTCTTCTCTCTCTCTCTTCTCTCTCTCTCTCTCTCTGTCTCTCTCTCTCTCTCTCTGTCTCTCTCTCTCTCTCTCTCTCTCTCTCTCTCCATCTCTCTCTTCGCTCTCTCTCTCTCTCTCTGTCTCTCACTCTCTCGCTCGCTCGCTCGTCTTCTTCTAACAGTCTCTCGACCTGTTGGATGATACAATAAATCGAGGAGGTTTCGTGTCCGAATGCACGCAGTACATCTTGCGCACTCGTTTAAAACCCGCGCCCGGCGTAGCCGTTCTGCCCAGTTCCGCTATTTCGATAAAGAGATGTCCAGATAAAGAGAGGTCCAGTGTGTGCCGGTGGTAACGTGTCATGACAGCAATTTACAAAAACTGCATAACACGGGGGTCTAGCTCTTAAAATGCGCTTGCGTTCTTATCCATTCTACTCCGAGTAATAATAAATAAATAAATTAATATAAAGTACACACACCAACACACACACACACAACACACTCACACCACACTCACCACAACACAGAAAAAAAAGCTAACCCCCCCACGCTGCTTATTCATGTACCATATTGAATATAAAGAGTGACCTTACTTTGACTTAAACTCACACCACACACACCACGCCACACACACAACACATACATCAACACACATACACAAAAGCACACACACACGAAAATAAAAAAAAGCGATTGCTGCTTATTCAATGTACCATCTGAAAAATAAAAGTGTGACTTTGACTTTGACTTGACACTCTCAACACCGCCCGCACAATGCACAGCATAACACACACACTTACACAACACACACACACACACACTCGCACGCACGCACGCACGCACGCACGCACATCACACACGATAACAGATCATGCTGCTGCGTAGACTTATCCAATTGTACCATCTGTACAAATTAAAGTTTGACTTTGACTTTGACTTGACTTCTATCTCTCTCTATAACACGTCACCAAACACACTCACACGATCAACACGACTCTCACACCTGTCCTCACTATCACACACACACCACACACACACACAAACGGGGAGGGAAACTGAACGTTGCGCTGCTAATTCAATTGTACCATCTGAACAAAAAGTGTGACTTGGCTTCACACACAACACACACAGCAGCACCACACACACACTCTCTCTCTAGCCGCTACGCAACCACAACGACAGACCACGATGTACACGACACACAACTCACACACACACACACAACATCACGTCATCACTATCACACAACTACACCTGCCCAGTCACACACACACACGTCAGAAGTGAAAAAAAAATGTCAAGCGCAGTGTGAGTCTGCTTTTCTTGACGAATTTACCATCTCGCTGTAAAATACACAGATTTACACTTTGACTTTTGAGCTTAACACACACACGCGCGCACACAACATACACACACACACACACACACACACACACACACATACACACACACACACCGGGGGTAGAAAAGCAAATGCGTTGCCTTTGTTTCAGTCGCGTACATCTGAAAATTGTTCAAAGTGTGTGACATGTGACTTTCGACTTGTGAACAACCTCACACGCGCACGCACGCAGATACAGGACTGTAAAGACAGAGACAGAGCCAAAGAGAACTGAGATAAAGCTGTAGACATGGGACTCTCTCTCTATCATTTCTTCAATTCATGATAATGGAGAAAAAAAAGACATTGTTAGATGATACGTATAGTCAATTGATACACTATTTTGGAATTCTTCCTTACCCTGGTGAATAACGTATCGTAGCTACAGATAGATCACCGTCTGACGTCTGACTGCCCTTCCACACACACACACACACGAACAACACACACACTCACACACACACAACACACACACACACACACAATACATACACACATACTATTACACGTACACATACCATAGACTTAAGACTCCCCATACACACACACACACACATACACACACCACTCACTTCACACACACGCGCGCGCACTACCATACATACACCCACACACACTTTATTCCATTATACTCCCATTATCCTCATTATAAAGAGAATTAAAAGATTAATAATGTATATAGTTATAAAATAAAACAACACACATACACACACATACATACACATACATAGCAAACAACATACACTCACATACCATACACACACAAAGCGACTCACACATTAACACACACACACACAACACATTGTAGCACGTCTCAATTGTATCGCGACACACAGCACATACAACACCATACACACACACACATTGCTACACATCATACACACTCACACCACACAACCACACACACACACTACACACACCACACACACAGCACGCACTTGTCGTACCTCAACTAGCCTAGTGTGCTGTCCAAGGAGTACAGCAACAGTTCAAGGAGGGAGACGTATGTTTGTCCGTCGTGTTCGACGATGACCTCCAAAACAGCAGAGGAGGCAGCTTCTGTTTTGGAAACTGGGCAGAAAGTTGATTATAGTGGAGATGCCTTGCCCACAGCACACCCCCACTCTCTCTCAGCCAAGTGGGCATAAGGCCAGTCAGCGTTGGAGATGTTCTCCAAAGGCCAACAACCAGTCCCCAGGGCTGTAGCACATAAGGACTGTGCGAGTCGAGCCTCCTAACGCGCAATTCGCAGAGGACCGTGAGGGGTTGGAGGAAGCTGGTTGCAAAATCTTCATGAGTGGCTGCACGAATCCACGGGGACTACGGGAAAGGTGAGGTGATGAGGGGGGAGGAGATTGGGGGGGGGGGTGGGGGGCAGGGTAGGGAAGTGGTTTGAACGTTGCGTTCGTCATCTTGACGGCCAGGGTTCGAGCCACCTCCGTTGCAAAGGAGTTTTTTTTTTCCCTGGAGTTAATATCAGTACCAGCTTTTGGCTGCACACCGGTATAAAAAAAAAATCACTCTTTTCCTTCTGTTTTTCTATGTAACTCTTATATTCATACCGCACGTACTAAGGTATCCACAGACATAAAAACCACTTTAATGAAAGACTAGCCTCTGACTCAAAACTCGTGTGATTTTGAACAAATTTGGTAGGTTTGAATTTTTTTGAATTTTTCAGCAAACACTGTACCCCCTCCAGTCCTTTGTCGTCTGCAAGCTTCCTTAGCGCAATATGCATGCGCGGGGTCAACGCTGTAGGAATACAGGCAAACCTCATTTGATGGTTATTTCCAACTTTCTCGTGACTACCTGGTATTGCTCTACGTCCTCAATCCAAAAAACAAGTGCACAGTCCATTTTTTCGTGCTTAAAAAAATCTGTGAAAATCACTAACATTTTTTTCCACTCGCACTCTATACAAGATACTATGTGACCCCCAAATTAATACCGGTGTGCAGCCTGTTTTTACCTCCCCCCCCCCCCCTTCTCCCCCTCCCCCTCCCCCCCTTCTTCCCTCCCATCAATAGAGTGTTTTGGATGAGACTATAAACTGAGACCCCGTGTGCGAACGCGCGAAGAACATAATTATCATTACACACATGTTAAAAAACCTGTCCCGCTTTTAAAAAAAACACTTCGAGGATAATGGATCAAGCCCTCATGTGGGGATTTTTCATGTAGTCCCCGTGTGTATGCAGTTTTGTCAATTTTGTCACCCGTTCCCACCCGCACACAATGGCCTACTCTTCCGAAAAGCGTTCGGAACGGGTTTTTAACGTGTGCGCAAGATGTTCTGCGTGCGTTTGCACACACTGGGGCCTCGGTTTATCGTCTCATCCGAAGGACTTTTTTGGGGGGTAGGAGAGTGGAGTCGGCACTGACGTTAACTCCAGAGGAAAAATAATTTTTAAAAAATTCTTGAACGAGAATGGAACCCGGGTCAGCAGATCACGAATACATCACTCTAACCACCAGGCTGTACCGTCCCCACTTTCAGAAGCGTTGGCCATTTTGTACCAGTAGGAACGGATGATTGTGGGTTTTTTACAAAACCACATGCATACTGGCGTTGTGTTTAGGTACCATCCCGAAGTCGGAATGCCGGTGTAGAAAGGTACCGGGTGGGGCTGATGGGGGTAAAAGGTAAAGGTAAAGGAGTCCCATAACCTATAAGGTCGTAGGGGAGCGAGGCGTCAGAGACCTCACTTCTCTAGGGCCAGCATATTGAGGGCGGCGCCCATCTCCTCTCCCTCGCTGCTTTACCTTCCCTGACCCTAAAGAGGGCCAGGTACACATTTATTACAGCTGGGTGAACTGACTGGGGAACTGTACTGAAGCCAAGGCGCGCAAACGGTCACCCATCCAACTGGTAACCACGCTCCACGCTGCTTAACTTGGCTGGGGGAAAGCGAGTGCTCCGACCACTGAGCTATCCCTTGTGTGTATGCAGTTTTGTAAATTCTGTCGTCTGTTCCCACCGTAAGCATATGCTGACGTTCGCGCCTGCCATCATGTGTGCATGTGTGTGTGTGTGCATGTGCGTGTGTGCGTGCGCGTGCGTGTACGTGTGTGTATGTCCGTGTGTGTGTGTGTGTGTGTGTGCGCGCGCGGGCGCACGTGCACGATCTTGCCCACGTGCATGAATAGGTGGGCGTTTATATACCCCTTTGTTTGACCACACGATGCAACCACTAGCAAAAAAAAAGAATACCCACCCCTCTCTTACTCCTATAACTATAATCAAATCTATGGCCTCAATACCCCCCCACCCACCCCCACACCCCACCCACCCCCACCCACTCACCTCCACCCACACCCCCAAGTCTGTGTGTATCTGGGTTTTTTTATATTGCCCTCTGTAATTGTCCTTCAGGTAAAGGTAAAGGAGTTGAGGTAGAGGCCAGCATATTGAGGACAGCGGCGCCCATCTCCTCTCCCTCGCTGCTTTTTACCTTCCCTGACCCTAAAGAGGGCAGGTACCCATTTACAGCTGGGTGAACTGGGGGAACTGTACTGAAGCCAAGGCGCGCAAACGGTCACCCATCCAACTGGTAACCACGCTCGACGCTGCTTAACTTGGCTGGGGGAAAGCCAGTGCTCCGACCACTGAGCTATCCCGTCCCCCGGTTGGGGTAGCCACTAGCAAAAGCGGTTAGAGCCTAGAACCTCATGGTAGGATGATAACAGGGAAGGGGGGACTGAATAGCCTAGTGGTTAGAACATTGCACTCGCAATCTGACGACTGGGCCACACTCACCTAAAAGTCTTTCGGATGAGACTATAAACCGAGGTCCTGTGTGCGAACACTCGCAGAACATCTTGCGCACACGTTAAATCCTGTTCCGCTTTTCGAAAGAGTAGGCCATTGTGTGCCGGCGGGAACAGATGACAGAATTTACAAAACCGCACGCACACGGGGACTCGATATAAAAAGCACATAAGTGTTTATTCCATTATCCTCGAAATAAAAGAATAGATAAATAAATAAATGATAACTGAGGGTTCAGGGTTTAAATCTTTAAAACACCATGGCGCAAACATGACCATGAGCTTCCTCCGTCTCTCTTTCTTTTTTATCTGCCTTTCTTGTAGACACACACACACACACACGTACGCGCGCGAGCATGTGCATGCACGCGTATATTATAATAATATTATACAAGCATGCACACGCACACGTACATGTATGCACGTGTACGTATGCGCACGCACGTACATGAATCGAACATACACTCATGCAAAGGGTTGTACATGCACATGTGCACTCATGAAACCATATGCTCGCTCTCTCTCTCTCTCTCTCTCTCCTCTCTCTCTCTCTCTCTCTCTCTCTCTCTCTCTCTCTCTCTCTCTCTCTCTCTCTCTCTCTCTCTCTCTGCCCATTCAAACATGGGTGTGCATGTGCTTAGGTATGTCTGCGCTGTCGAACGTGCATGCGTGCATGCGTGTATGTCTGTGTGTGT
>CM054138.1:24705181-24710181 GCA_028751875.1 Rapana venosa
TTCTATTTTCAGTTTTTTGGAATTCCCCTTTCCTTACTAAACCTTTTTTAAAAGGAGGGGAAATGGGAATTCGGGAAAGAATAGGGCCCCCTGTTCAAAAGTTTAGGACTCTCAGCAGTTAAACTCATTTTGTTTGAGATTTTTATATTTTCCCCCTTTAAGCCTCTACGGGTAGAAGTTGGGGAAATATAATTAATACTTTAAAGGAGAGGAGGTTTGGGTTTTTAAAATGCGGGTTTTTGCCCTTTTTCGCCAATTTAAGGTAAAAAGGGGAACATTAAACAAAAAGAAACAAAAACCACACAAAAGTGGGGATTACCCTTTTTTATCCCGAAATAAAAAAAAAAATGAAAATTAAAAATTTAAAATTTCACGCACACACGCCACACACACCCCAAAACCAAAACCACCACACACACCACACAACACACCCCAAAACCCTCCAAAACAAAAAAACCCAACACCCCCAACACAAAACATTTGAGTGCTTTTTTCCATTTCCCCCAAAAATTAAAAGTTTTAAAAATAAAATAGAAATAAAAATACCCCCACACTTTTCCCACACAAAACACACAACACACACACACACAATAAACACACACCATACACAACACACACACACACACAACACACACACCACCACCCCCACCCCCAACACACACCCCCACACACAGGGGAGGTTTTCCCTTTTATCCTCGAAAAAAAAAAATTTAAAATTAAAATAGAAAATAGAATCCCACAACCATTTCCACCACACACACCCCAAAACATAAACACACGGGCGCGCGTGCGTTTTTCCTTATCACAAAAATGTAAAGGGGGAAAATTTAAAACCAAAAAAAACCCCAAAATCAAAACCCACCCATGCACACTTTAAAACGCGCGACACACACCAAAACCCCACACCCCAAACACACTCCCCAACACACCACACACACACACACACACACACACCGCATATAAAACACACATACATTTAAACACACAAACACACATCACACACAGGGCTTATAAAAACCAAATACATTTTTAACACACCCCACACAACACACAAAAAACACACACACACACCACGCCCCAAACATACCACACGCACACACACACCCACGTCATTTTAAAAAAGGGGGGAGAATCATTTTTTTCCCTTTTCCCAAAAATTTTTTTTTGGTTTTTTTTTTTTGGGTTTTCATTTTATCTTGTCAAAGGTTTTTTAGGTTATTTTTTTTTTTTTAAATAATTATCCTTCTTTTAGTAAAATTTTTTGTTTGAAGCTTGTGTTGTAGGTTTTAAAACCCTTTTGTTGTGTTTTTTGGGGGTTTTTTTCTTTTTAAACTGAAACGATTTTTTGGGGGTTTTTAAGGGGGGAAAAAATTTTTTTTTATTGAATAATGGGGTTTTGTTTAAAGTGATGTGTACACATTTCTTTTTTTTTGGGTTGGGGTTTTTTTTTTTTCCCTTTTTCTTTCTTTCTTTCTTTCTTTTCTTTCTTTTTTCTTTTTTCTTTCTTTTTTTCCCTTTTTTTCCCACCACCCACACATACACACACGAGGCGCGCGCGCAACATTTTTCACACGCAGGGCCCACGCACGACATACATACTTACATACATACATACAAAACAAAACCAAAACCCCAACGTACTTTCGTACTTTCGTTTTGTAAATATACTTTAATGCAACATTACTAATACATAAAAATTCTTCCCTCATATTACAAAGGGTCCCGAAAGTAAGTACTTTCTTTACTTTACGTACGTACGTACGTTGTAAAATCATACATCTTCCCATAATACATACATACAGCATCCCCATCACACAAAACATACCAAAATTTTCATAATACATTCTACTTACATGAATGCATTCATACAAACATACCCCCCATCTTAATGCATGCATGCATCCCATACATACATACTTTCCCCACTTTTAAATCCCTACATACAAAAGGACAGCCCACTTACTACATAAAATACTTTACACACCCCGGAATTTTATACTCCCATACATACAAATAAAAAACATAAAAATTTTACATACAAAAAATACCCCAAAAATTCCCACATACACATTACACAACATACATTACATACATACTTACATACTTACTACATACATAAATACTTCCATGCATACTTTCTTTAAATACAGCGACAGACGGAAAATTTAAAACCCTTAATTTTAATACATACATACATACATACTACATACATACAACACAGCTTATTTACTTGAAATACTTTTTCCCAACTTACATCTTTTAAATACAAATATCCTACATAAATACACCCTTTACACTTTCACACATAACATCCCTACATACAAAAAATTTACATACAACTTCCAACTACATCTTCCTCCATCCTTTCTACCCAATTCCTTTCCACACACACCCACACACACACACCCCACACCCCACGATACGCTGCAGGCCCAGATGATAAAACCCATCACATCATCTTCTGAAAACGCCCCCCTTTTCCCCCCAAACGTCAAATGTTTTTTGAAAACCCACACACGGAGCAACACTAAATGGTATACTCACATGTTTTTTGGGCTCTCATAAAAAATTTGTTCATTGAGAAAGGGCCCAATGGGAAAATTAAGTAGCTCTGAAACGTACTGTGTGTGCGTGTGTTAAAAAAGTGCCCGGGGACAGAGAAAAATTAGGGGGAAAAAGCAGTTGTTCATTTTTTTCCCCACAGAGCGCAGACGGGGGGGTTTGGGGTCTCTTGGCCTCTTCATTTCTTTCCATTTCTTTTTTGTTCACTTCCTTTCCAAAATTGGAAAAGTTTCTTTCTTGTCAAATCCTTTTCTTTTCTGTCTTTTGAAATCTTTCTTCTCTTGCTTTTTCATTAAATTTTTAAAAGAGGAAACCTTTGGAAACGTTTTTAAAAAGGTTTTGATAATTTTCCCCTTTTCTTTAAAATTTTTTAACGAAAAGGAAATTTTTCCCGGGAAAAAGGGTTTTGAAAAAATTTAAGGGGTTTTTTTTTTTTGACAAACGAAATAGGAACTGTGTACAAAAAACTATGCCCTTGGGGATTTTTTAAAGAATGAAGGGTGAAGCTCATTTTTAAGGGGTTTTTTTTCAAAGGGGTTTTTCATTTTCGGGATTAGGGTTAGTTCTGACACTGTTCCATCGCAAGTCTTTTGGACAAGACTTTATTCTGGGGTCACACTGCAAATGCTGCAGAATTCCTCGTGCACAAGGGTTTAAAAACCCCTTCCCTTTTTGGAAGAAAAAGAGGCCAACTATACAGGTTTTAATTTATCGTTTTTTGAAAATGATCCAAGGCCCCCGTGATTGTGGGCAGTGCTTTGAGACAGCGTTTACTACTTGCTTTACTGTCCTTTTTAAAATCATGCTTTGTAGGGAAACCCCAATTTTTTGACCCCGTCTCCCAATGTATTTTTTGTGTGCAAATATTTTAACGGGGAGCAATTTTCCTTTCCCATGAAACAAATACCCTTTCTTTAAAAAAAAAAAAATGTTTTGTCTATTTTTTTATTCAAAGCACTTTTAAAAGTAAAAACCAAAAACCAAAATCATTTTTAAAGAAAAAAATTATCATTTTTTTATTTAAAAAAATTAAATTAAAATTTTAAAAAAAGAGGCCAAAAATATGGCCAAAGATGTTTAAAGTTTGGGGGTACCCCCGCAGTATCCCCACGACCGCAGAGCACAGTTGACCTGTTTTTCAAGACTTTCTGCTCCCTCTTTTCTTTCTTTTTCCTTTCCATTTTTCCCCAACCCTGAAGGGTTTTTAAATTTTTGACATTTACGTTTTTTAGGTTTGGGCTTCTTCTTTACTCCCATAAACCCGTTTGTTTTTTTTTCTTGAAAGGCGTTACATCAGTTTTTGTGGGAAATTTTAAAAAAAAATTTTAGTTTTTGTTTGCGCGAGTCTTTAAGAATTTTCAATTTGTTTCGTTTTCTAGAGGCAAGAAAACTTTTTTTTCGTGGAAAATATCATTAGGGGAAAAAAACTACCCGCTTGGGAAATGGTTACAGTTTCCTCATTCCCGTTTACATTAAGGGGGCCTTTCCTTTCAAATTTTTTATTATAAAATGTGAAAAAAACGTAGACTAAAGTGGCATCCTTGACCAACAAATTTTTCGGGGGTTAAAAACTGAGCGGTAAAAAATTGTCATCCCCAAAAAAGGGAATCGTTTTTCCATAATTTTCTCCCGATGGTATTTTCGCAGCTTTTCCCCAAATGTTTAATGTTCTTTGTATGCCATATAAACCTGTAACGACTTTGCTTTCCCCCTTCAGGGGGCCCAAAAGGGCCCTTCCCGAAATTTAACACAAAACTTTTTCCATACTTTAGAGTTTGTGGGGCGTTTACAATGTTCTGAAGTTTAAAAGTGTTTTTAAAAATGTGTTTAAAGGGTTTGAAAATGATTTTGGGGTTGGTTTTTTTTAAATTTCTGCCCTTTAACAGGGCTTTGGTTTTTGTTCTTTGTCCCATTCTTTTAAATCCCCCGTTCAGAAAAAAAATAGTGCACGTTTTTAAATTTCGGTACCCGTCAATTTTTATTTTCCTTTAAGTATCTCGACAATTAATTTCCCCTTTAACAATAGTGCTACGGTTTTTTATTAAAGAACTTTTTCAAGGGTTTTTTCCCCTCAAGAACATTTTAAAAAACATTTAATCCAAAAAAGTTTTTATGAATTTTTTTTTTAATGTCAAAGAAAAAATTTCGTTTAAAAATACTAGCCCAAAAAAAATGATTTTTTGTTTTAATTTTTACAAAAATAAATTGTCCGTTTAAAAAAAATACTGAATTAAAGGTGCATACGCAGCCAACCAAAGAAAATTCCCCTTTTTTTATTAAACAGCTCGTTTTTTTACTTTGGGGGGGGAAATTTAAAAAAGAAACCCGAAAAAAAAAAGCAAAATTTACTTTAGTTGGGTTAGGGGCGTTAAATTTGTGCCAGTTTTTATTAGTCCTTTTTTTAAGGGTTTTTTGTTTTTTATTTTATTTGACTTGAT
>CM054138.1:24712681-24715181 GCA_028751875.1 Rapana venosa
TTTTTTTCATCGGCTACTTTTTTTGTAAAAGTTCTTTTCTTTTTTTCTTTTTTTTTTTTTCTTTTGGTCTTCAAGAAAGAGGCCTGATTTTTTTTTTAACTTTTTTTTTTTTTTATATCTGCCGCAACTATGTTTATAACGAATTTTTCTTCAGTCATGTTTATTGTTAGGTATCCATGACATACATTTGTTTTGGGTTTTTTTTCTTTTGTGTCTAAATTCTGATCTTCGTGATTTTGTTTTTCTTTCTTTCCCCGTTTTGTTTTTTTTTTTTTCTCTCTGACTTAGACTGTCCTATTTTCGCGTCTGTTCTCTCCTTTCTCTTTTCCCCCTCGCCTTCCCCCCTCACTCCCCCTCCCCCCCTCTCCTCTGTCTCTTCCTTTCTCTCTCTCTTCCCTCTCTCTTTTTTCTTCTCCTTCTCTCTCTTCCCCTCTTTCTTCCTTCCCTCTCCTTTTTCTCCTATTCTATCTTCTCCCTCCCCCACCACACACCACACACCACACACACACCACAACCCCACACACCACCAAAACAACCTGGGGCGCATGAATCGATATCTTACGGTTATAAAAAACAAACAACACTACAGACACATAAAACCCCCACATTTTCACACACACCCTCCTTTACACAACACACAACCAACACACACCGCACAACAAAACACACACACACCATACAAACCACACACACGACCAAAAAACACACCTTCTCAACACCACACACACCACACACCACACACAGCGCGCCGCACACATCCTACAACCAAAACACACACACACACCACCAAAACACACAACACCAGGTGGGCGTTTGGCTAGAGATAACCCCCTGCCTAAAAAGGAAAAAGTCTGGACCCCGAAGTGTTGGTGGTTCGATCCCCGTTTGGGCCCGAAACTTTTCCCCCCCTCCACTAGACCGGAGTGGTTTGGGCGGTGTAGTCTTTTGGATGAACACAAAAATTTTAGGGGCCCCGGGGTTACACATAATTATTGAGCCCGTAAAAGAAGGAGTTGCCCCGGCAAAATTATGTAGAAAAAAGCCACTTGATAAGGAAACAAAAAAGTTGAGACAGAAAAAGAACAAAATTAGGTGCGCTCTCTTTGGGGATGCCTCCCATGGGAGGCACCCCAATTTCACGCAAGAAATCTGCCGGACTTAAAATGGGAGGCCTAAACAACACAACACCCACAATACAAAACAATACAATACAATACAAAACAACACAACACACACAACACCCACACCCCACCCCCACCACCACCACCACCACCACACCACCATACACAAACCAACCACACCCCATACACATACGCACAAACATACAAAAAAACACACACACACACACACACATGCACCACACACACACACCCCCCACCACCACCCCCTACCACCACCACCACCACACCATACCCCACCCCACCCCACCACCATACACATAAGCACAAAATACAAACACACACGCACACGCGCACACCACCACGCCCACACACTTAAATGTAGTTCTACAGAATCCCCCATGCCTTTCACCTCCTTCGCAGTCTGTCAGCCCCCTCATTTGGGAAGAACCCCCACATCGAAGACCCCCAAAAAAGGTGAACAAATACCCCCTTTAAAAAAAAACTTTGGATGTTGACTCGTACAACGTAACATTTTTTTAGAATTGTGGATTTTTAAAGCATAAGGGACCGATTTTGAATCAAAAGCATAGTAAAGTTTTAAATACATTTACCGGGGAAAATCAAGAATATAAATTAAGACCATTAAAATTGCTATAGCTCAGCTGTGAAAATCGAATGGTGTTTACCAGCATAATAACATTTTTCTATTTAAGCGATGGTATTACAAAAGCTGAACCTATTTCTTGATCATCTAGATGTGAACCATCTGTAAATACCTTTAAATGATGAGAATATTTATGATGAATATGAGATCGAACTTTGGAGATCACAATATTTTGATTTTCACTCTTTGCCATATTAATGTACTCTATGTCAAAATTTGCTTTGTTCACTTCCCATGAAGGATAAGGTAGAACTACATGTTCCATTATCTTTACAAGAGGGCTATCATTTACTAGAAGAGGCATCGTGGAGCAGGGCTAAAGAAGCTTATCATCAAAATGAGCACCTTTCAGACAAATCTTTAATCACTATCCCTGTTTTTAGGAATATTGATCACTCTGAAACCTACACAAGTTTGTTCATGGCAAGAAGGGTTAGCGCTTTATTCTTTAGAATAAAACTGAATGCTTTTATCACTAAATATAGTAAAAATATAAATGTTTGTGTGGTGAGAAAATTACTAGCATTCATATAATTTTTGAATGTAAGAGTCTAAAACCATTATTACCTTCTTTTTCTGAAAAGTCCTTGGATAAGATATTCAAAAATATTGATTTGGCATTTCGTATAACAAAATCTTTAATGAACAGTCCTATAGGACATTTGTTATAGTTATAAGTCGCATTAGCATTTCTTATGTATTTATTTGTTGTTAT
>CM054138.1:24717681-24720181 GCA_028751875.1 Rapana venosa
CAAGTCAAATCAAGTCATGTCAAGTCAAGCCAAACCAAGCCAAATCAATTCAAATCAAGTATCAAGGAATTTTTGTTTTGTTTTAACATATCCAGAGTAACATGTATTGCATAGCATTATTCTAAAACAACCAATATGAAGAGAATGTGGATGTTAATTTGGTTTGAAGTTTTTCTTAAATGAATACATATTGCATTGTTTCAACTGTCAGTAAGTGTGTGTGTGTGTGTGTGTGTGTGTGTGTGTGTGTGTGTGTGTGTGTGTGTGTGTGTGTGTGTGTGTGTGTGTGTGTGTGTGTGTGTGTGTGCGTGCACGCGCTTGTGTCTTTTCACTATCATTGTGTGTGTGTCTATCTATCTGTCTGTCTGTCTGTCTGTCTGTCTGTCTGTATGTATGTATGTATGTATGTATGTATGTATGTATGTATGTATGTATGTATGTATGTATGTATAATATGTATGTATGTATGTATGTATGCATGTATGCATGTATGTATGTATGCATGCATGCATGCATTTATGCATGCATGCATGTATGTATGTATGTATGTATGTATGTATGTATGTATGTATGTATGTATGTATGTTTATATGTTTGTATGTTTGTGTGTATGTTTGTATGTATATATGTGTCGGAGGGGTGGAGGGGGTTAAAAAGTACACCGAACTGTCCATAAACAAGGCATGACGAAGACAGCACAATGTCATGAGATCTAAAAAATAGTCCAACCACAAGACAAGGCCATTTGGAGATGTTGATAATGAAACCAGCATGATTGCACGTGTGTGATTATTCTCACCTTTTCCGTCTCCGATTTGATTTCATCAACGTCACTCGGGTGATAACAATTAAGAGCGTTGCATCTTAATGTACGCTGTTAACATTGTGTGATTGCTGCATTACTTTGGATAAGTGAGAAGGATGGTTAGGGTATGAAAATGTGAAGTTGGGGGGGGCGGGGTGGAGGGGGTTGTAAGTGTGTGTGTTTTGTGGGTGTGTGCATGCCTCTGTGTGTGCGTGTGTGTGTGTGTGTGCGCGCGCGCGCGCCTTTGTGTGTGTTGGGGTTTTTTTTAAGTATCGGTTTTAGTAGTTGTAATAGAAAATCGTAGTATCAGCAATAGGAGGAAGAAGAAGAGAAAGACAAATAGGGAAAGAAAAGAAGAAATGAGAGAAGTAACAGTAACCGTAGCAGCATACCCAGCAGTAGAAGCAGATGTAGTAGCAGCAGCAGCAACAGTAACAGCAGCAGTGATACATCAGTAGCAGTTAAATGCTAGCAGCTGCAGCAGCAGCAGTAGCAGCAGTAGTAACAGCAGTAACAGTAGCAGCAGCAGTGATACATCAGCAGCAGTTATAATGCTAGCAGCTGCAGCAGGAACAGTAGCAGCAGCAACAACAACAGTAAAAGCAGCAATGATACATCAGCAGCAGTTATGTAATGCTAGCAGCTGCAGCAGCAGCAGTGGTAACAACAGTGATGGTAACAGCAACAACAGTAGCAGCAGCAACAACAACAAGAGTAGCAATATAGTGACTGCAGTGGCAGTGGAAGTGGTGGTGATAGCAGAGGCAACAGCAGTAGTAGTAGCAGCAGTAGAAGTTGTCACCGTCATCGGCGACATCATTGTTGTTGTTGTTGTTGTTCTTGTTAACGATAATTCTGCTGCTGAAGCTGCTGCTGCTGCTACTGATGATGATGAGGATGATGATGATGATGATGATGATGGTGGTGGTGGTGGTGGTGGTGGTGGTGTGGTGGTGGTGGTGGTGGTGGTGCTGCTGCTGCTGCTGCTGCTGCTGGTGATGATGATGATGATGATGATGATGATGATGATGATGATGATGTGTTAAATTTTGTTGTCAACTACACACTTTCTGTCCTTGGATGGCATTTGTCTTTATTTCCTGCTTGAAATAATCATGATGGCATTAGCTAGAACTACATCCAGTAAATTTCGTCATCATTTTGTTATTGTTGTTGTTCTTTTGTGTGCAGGCTTCTCTGTCACCAAAAGAAATTGAAGGTAAGTTTAACTGTATCTTTTCTATCCCTCTCTTTATTTCTGCCTCGTTCCTTTTTTTTTTGCCTGTCTCCCCCTTCTTGTCCATTTTTTGCCTTCTCGATTCATGGATCCATTCTCCTGCCTTTTCTTTTTAATTTCCAGAAAGACTTCTTTAAAAAGATAACACTTCTCTTCCATGCTGAAGTCGGATGCGCTGGGCCTGACTTTGTCAGGCGCTTAACGGCAGCGCAACGCATTTTCTCTCATGTGGCAGACAACAGTAGTTGCTGTCTGAGCGTGTGATGAAAAAGAATTGTATACGGGGTCTTTTTTTTGTTTAATTTTGTTTTAATTTTGTTTTCCAGAACAACATCTTGCGCACACTTTAAAACCAGTTCGGCCTTTCGAAAGAGTAGGCCATTACGCCCCAAAGGAACGGATGACATCAACACTAACTCCACTCCCCCTAAAAGTCATTCGGATGAGACTATAAACCG
>CM054138.1:24722681-24817681 GCA_028751875.1 Rapana venosa
TGCTTGAAATAATCATGATGGCATTAGCTAGAACTAATCCAGTAAATTTCGTCCATCATTTGTTATTGTTGTTGTTCTTTTGTGTGCAGCTTCTCTGTCACCAAAAGAAATTGGAAGGTAAGTTTAACTGTATCTTTTCTATCCCTCTCTTTATTTCTGCCTCGTTCCTTTTTTTTTGCCTGTCTCCCCCTTCTATGTCCATTTTTTGCCTTCTCGATTCATGGATCCATTCTCCTGCCTTTGTTTTTATCTCCAGAAAGACTTCTTTAAAAAGATAACACTTCTCTTCCATGCTGAAGTCGGATGCGCTGGGCCTGACTTGTCAGGCGCTTAACGGCAGCGCAACGCATTTTCTCTCATGTGACGGACAACAGTAGTTGCTGTCTGAGCGTGCGATGAAAAAGAATTGTATACGGGGTCTTTTTTTTGTTTAATTTTGTTTTATTTTGTTTTCCAGAACAACATCTTGCACACACTTTAAAACCCGTTCGGCCTTTCGAAAGAGTAGGCCATGACGCCCCAGAAGGAACGGATGACATTAATTTGGGAAGGGGGGGGGGGGGGGGGGGGGGGGGGGGGGGGGCGTGGGGGGCGGTGGGGGGCGTTCTAAAAAGATCATGGCCTCTGTGGTCGGCGGAGCTCTAAACAACAGGATTGGATTGGGTTGGATTCTAAACAAACAAAACAAACACCATTCATGCTAGTTTCCTGTTTTCAGACGTCTTTCACAAAATGTAATGCCGCTACCTTAATGAATAATGGGCAAACAGTCATACAAGCAAAATCTCACCAGGGTGTGAACTTTCCAACTGTAGCCGAGAAACTAAAAACAAACAAATCAGTGAAGGGAGGGGAGTGCGGGAGTGGGGGGAGGGGGGGGGGGGGAGGGCGCGGGAGGGAGGGGTTGAACGAAACAAAAACCCAAACGAAAGCATCTTTTTTTAGAGGGGGGGGAGTGGAGGGGGGTGGAGGGGGGGTGCCTCATCTTCTGTGACGTCCCCTGTCCTGCTGTTCTCACGCCGCTCATTTTCAATCTCTCCCCCCCCCATCCATCTTGCGCACACTTTAAAAACCCCTTCTTTTCTTCTTCTTTCCTTCTTCTTCTTCTTCTTCTTTCTCCTTCTTCGCAATTCTTCATCTCTTCTTCGCAATTCTTCTTCGCAATTTTTTTCTTCTTCCTTCCTCCCCCCCTCCTCCTCCTCCTCCTCCTCACTCCCCCTCCTCCCTTTTTTCTTCTTCTTCTTCTTCTTTCTTCTTCTTCTTCTTCTTCTTCTTCTTCTTCTTCTTCTTCTTCTTCTTCTCCTCCCCCTCCTCCCCTTTTCCTCCCCCTCCTTCTTCCCCCCCCCCCTCCTCTTCCTCCTTCCTCCCCTCCCCCCTTTTCTTCTTTTCTCTTCCCTCCCCTCCTCCCCTTCTCCTCCACCCCCTTCTTCCCTCGTCCTCCTTCTCCTCCTCCCCCCCTCCTCCTCCTCCTCCTTTTCCTCCCCCTTCCTCCTCCTCCCCTTCTTCTCCTCCTCCTCCACCTCCCTCCCCTCCTCCTCCTCCTCCTCCTCTCCTTCTTCTTCTTTTCTTTTCCCCCTCCTCCTTCTCCTCCCTCTTTCTCCTTCTCCTCCCCCTCCTCCTCTTCCTACTCCTTCTTCTTCTTCTTCTTCTTCTCTTCTTCTTCTTCTTTCTTCTTCTTCTTCTTCTTCCCTCCTCCTCCCTCACCCTCCTCCTCTCCTCCTCCTCCTCCTCCTCCTCTTCTTCTTCTTCTTTTTTCTTCGTCTTCCCTTTTCTTCCCTTTTTCGCATTCTTCGCATTCTTCTTCTTCTTTTTCTTCTTCTTCTTCTTTCTTCTTCTTCTTCTTCTTCTTCTCTTCTTCTTCGCAATTCTTTCTTCTTCGCAATTCTTTTTCTTCTTCTTCTTTTTTCTTCTTCGCAATTCTTCTTCTTCTTCGCAATTCTTCTTCTTCTTCGCAATTCCTTCTTCTTCTTCTTCTTCGCATTCTTTTTCGCATTCTTCTTCGCATTCTCTTCGCATTCTTCTTCTTCTTCTCTTTTTCTGATCCTCCACCTCCTCCTCCTCCTCCCCCTCCTCCTCCTCCCCTCCTCCTCCTCCTCCTTCTTCTCCTCCTCCTCCCTCCTCCTCCTTCTTCTTCTCCTCCTCCTCCTCCTCCTCCTTCTTCTTTTTCTCCTCCTCCTCCTTCTCCTCCTCCTCCTCCTCCTCCTTTTCCTCCTCCTCCTCCTCCTCCTTCTTCTTCTTCTTCTTCTTTCTTCTTCTTTCCCTTTTTCTTCTTCTCTTCTTCTTCTTTTCTTCTTCTTCTTCTCCTCCTTCTCCTTCTCCTCCTCCTCCTCCTTTTCCTCCTCCTCCTCCTCCTCCTCCTCCTTCTTCCCCCTCCTCCTCCTCCTCCTCGTCCTTTCTCCTCCTCCTCTTCCTCCTCCTCCTCCTCCTCCTCCTCCTCCTCCTCCTTCTTCTTCTTCTCTTCTTTTTCTTCTTCTTCTTCTTCTTCTTCTTTCTTCTTCTTCCCTTCTTCTTCTCCTCGTTTTTTTCCCCCTTCTCCTCCCCCCTTTTTCCTTTCCCTCCTCCTCCTCCTCCCCCTCCCCTCCTCCCCTCCTCCTCCTCCCCCCTTCTTTTCTTCTTTTTCTTTTCTTCTTCTCCTTCTTTTTCTTCCCTCCTCCTCCTCCCCCCCCCTTTCTCCCCCCCTCCCCTCCTCCTCCTCCCCTCCTCCCCCTTTCCTTTTCTTCTTCTTTTTTCTCCCCTCCCCCCTCCCCTTTCCCTCCTCCTCCTCCCCCCTTTCCCCCCCTCCTCCTCCTCCCCACCTCCTTTTTCCTTTTCCCTCCTCCTCCTCCTCCTCCTGCCCTCTTTCCCCCCTCCTCCTCCTCCTTCTTCTTCGCAATTTTTCCTTGAAATTCTTCCAATTTTTCTTTTTTCGAATTTTTTTTCGAAATTTTTTTCGCAATTTTTTCTTCATCTTCAAGCCCTCCCGGGGTCAAAAATTTTCCACGGGGACTCCCTCTCATCAGTGTGGGCTGCCACGGGGCCACCACCCAGGGGGGGTCCTGAGGCTGCTGCTGGGTTACTTTGTTTTATTTTACTACTTACACTTTAAAATCCCTTTTATCGCTTACTTTTTGGGTGAAGGAAGAGGGCAGGATTGTTAAGTTTTTTCCTGCCAACAATAAACCGTGATTCGGGGTTTTTCGATTCCCACCCAGCCATTTTTCCCCGTTTGACCAAAAAAAAACGAACGAAAGTCAAAGTCCTCCCCATGAGACTATAAACCGAGGGCCCCCGGGGGCGAAACGCATCAGAACTCTTGCGCACACGTTTAAAAACCCGTTCCGCTGTTCGAAAAAAGTAGGCCCTTGTGTGCCGGTGGGAAAAAATAACAATTTTTTTTTTTAAAAAGCATAAAAGGAAAAACAATTTAAAATCTTTGGACGTTTGATTTTTTTTTACAAGATTCCCGCGGGTAAAATAAATTCCATACATTATTATTATTTTGATTATATTTAATTTTTAAAAATTATTATTATTTTTATAACTTTATTAATATTAAAACAAATTAATTATTATTATTATTATTATTTGTTTTCCCTGTGTGTTTTTCCCTGCTAAACCCCTTTTTTCTCGGTTAACAAAAAAATACGGGTAATCCTTTTTTTTTTTTTTGTTGCCCCCTTGCTGACAAAAGGGAACCGTGAGCCTTCAAGGTGATTGGGCAAGGATGGGAAAGGGTCCAACAGTGCGAAAACTGGCAGCACCTGAGAGCCAAGGGTGACCATAATGGGCCACAGGGCCCCGACCTCATCAAGACTTTTCGATAGCCAAAAGTAAGGAAATTTTGCGTTTATGTGGTGGTGTTGGTGTTGGGGGGGGAAGGGGGGGGGGGGGGGGGGGGGGGGGGGGGTTTTTTGGGTTCTGCTGTTTTTTTTTTTTGGGTTGGGGTGGGGGGGTTTGGGGGGGGGGTAAAAAGGGGTTTTTTGTGGAGGGGTGGGTGTGTGTAGGGGGGTGGGGTGGTGAGGGGGATGTTTTGGGGGTGTGGGTTTGTGTGTGTGTGTGGTGTGTGTGTGTGGGTGTGTGTGTGTGTGTGTGTGTGTGTGTGTGTGTGTGTGTGTGTGTGTGTGTGTGTGTGTGTGTGTGTGTGTATAGGGGGGGGGGGATGTATGTGTGTATAAAGTTGAACTGGTGGGAAATCGTTTAAAAAAATCTCCACACTGTCCCAACTGTCCTCCTTCTTTCCTTCCTTTCTTTCTTTCTTCCTTTCTTTCTCTCTTTCTTCAAATCTCCCAATATCCCTTTTCTCACACACAAAAAACAGTTGACGAACCTTCCTTCCTTCCTTTATTTCTCTCTGTCTTTAAATCTCCTAATAAGCTTTTTTTTTCATACACAAAACCCCCTCAGGTGATAGATACATAGACTTCGACGAATTCACCAAACTGTCCTTCCTCCCTTCCTTCCTTCCTTCCTTTCTTCCTTCCTTCCTTCCTTCCTTCCTTCCTTCCTTCCTTCCTTCCTTCCTTCATTCCTTCCTTCGTTTCTTCCTTCCATCCTTCCTTCTTTCCTTTATTCCTATCTTCCCTCCTTCCTTCTTCTTTTCTTCCTTCCTTTCTCTCTTTCTTCAAATCTCCCAATAATCTTTCTTTTTTTTCTTTCACACAAAAATAAACCCTCAGGTGACGGAGACATCGACTTCGACGAATTCACCAAACTGATTTCTTCCTTCCTTCCTTCCTTCCCTTCTTCCTTCCTTCCTTCCTTCCCTTCTTCCTTCCTTCCCTTCTTCCTTCCTTCCTTCCTTCCCTTCTTCCTTCCTTCCTTCCTTTCTTACTTCCTTCCTTTCTATCTTTCTTCAAATCTCCCAATACTCTTTTTTTTTCTCCAAAACCAGGTGACGAGACATAGACTTCGACGAATTCACCAAACTGATTCCTTCCTTCCTTCCTTCCTTCCTTCCTTCCTTCCTTCCATTCTTTCTTTCTTTCTTTCTCTAGTTCTTCAAATCTCCCAAAATCCTTTTTCTCACACACACAAAAAAACAGGTGACGGAACTTCCTTCCTTCCTTCCTTCCTTTCTTCCTTCTTTCCCTCCTTCCTCCCTTCCCACCTTTCTTCTTTCCTTCCTTCCTTTCCCTCTTTCTTCAAATCTCCCAATACTCTTTTCTTTTTCCAAAACCAGGTGACGGAGACATAGACTTCGACGAATTCACCAAATTGTCCGTCCGTCCTTCCTTCCTTCCTTCCTTCCTTCCTTCCTTCCTTCCTTCCTTCCTTCCTTCCTTCTTTCCTTCCTTCCTTCCTTCCTTCCTTCCTTCTTTCCTTCCTTCCTTCCTTCCTTCCTTCCTTCTTTCCTTCCTTCCCACCTTTCTTTCTTCCTGCCTTCCTTCCTTTCTTCTCTTTCTTCAAATCTTCCAATAATCTTTTTTTTCTTTCACACAAAAACCCCCACAGGTGACGAGATATAGACTTCGACGAATTCACCAAACTGATTCCTTCTTCTTCCTTCCTTCCTTCTTCCTTCCTTTCCTCCTTCCTTCCTTCCTTTCTTTCTTCCTTCCTCCTTCCTTCTTCTTCCTTCCTTTCCTTTTCTCAATCCCATACTCTTTCTTCCTTCCTCCAGTTGCCCATTTCTTCGAAATCTCCAATACTTTTCTTTTCCCTACCGTGACGTGGACATGCCTTCTTCGATTTTACCAACTTTTTCTTCCTTCCTTCTTCTTTCTTCTTTCTACCTTCCTTCCTTCTCCTTCCTTCTCCTTCCTTCCTTAATTCCTTTTTTTTCTTTCATTCGTTCTTTTCTTCCTTCCTTCCTCCCTTTCTTCCTTCCCTCCTTTCTCCTTTCTTTAAATCTCCCAATACTCTTTTTCTTCCAGAGCCAGGTGAGGGAGACATCGACTTCGACGAATTCACCAAACTGATTTCTTCCTTCCTTCCCTCCCACCTTTCTTCCTTCCTGCCTCCCTTTCTCTCTTTCTTTAAATCTCCCAATACTCTTTTTCTTCCAGAACCAGGTGAGGGAGACATAGACTTCGACGAATTCACCAAACTGTCCTTCCTTCCTTTCTCCCTTCTTTCTTCCTTCCCTTCTTCCTTCCTTCCCTCCTTCTTTCTTTCTTCCTTCCTTCCTATCTTCCTTCCTTCTTTCCTTTCTCTCTTTCTTCAAATCTCCCAATAATCTTTTTATCACACACACATCCCCCCCTCCCCCCCCCCCCCCCCCCAGGTGACGGAGACATAGACTTCGACGAATTCACCAAACTGTCTGTCCTTCCTTCCTTTCTTTCTTCCATCTTTCTTTCTTTCCTTCCTTTCTTCAAATCTCCCAGTAATCTTTTTCTCAAACAAAAAACCCCAGGTGACGAATTTACATAGACTTCGACGAATTCACCAAACTGATTTCTTCCTTCCTTCCTTCCTACCTTCCCACCTTTCTTCCTTCCTTCTTTCCTTCCTTCCTCCCATTTTTCTTTCCTTCTTTGTTTCCTTCCCTCCTTCCTCCATTCCCACCTTTCTTCCTTCCTTCTTTCCTTCCTTCCTTCTTTGCTTCCTTCCTTCCTTCCTTCCTTCCATCTTTCTTTCTTTCCTTCCCTCCTCCCTTCCCTCCTTCCTTCTCTCCTTCCTTTCTTCCTTCCTTCCTATCTTCCCTCCTTCCTACTTTTCTTCTTTCCTTCCTTCCTTTCCCTCTTTCTTCAAATCTCCCATTACTCTTTTTTTTTCTTTTTCCAAAACCAGGTGACGGAGACATAGACTTCAACTATTTCACCAATCCGATTCCTTCCTCCCTTCCCTCCTTCCTTCCTTCCTTCCTTCCCTCCTTCCTCCCTTCCCACCTTTCTTCCTTCCTTCCTTCCTTCCTTCCTTCTTTCCTTCCTTCCCTCCTTCCTTCTCTCCTTCCTTTCTTCCTTCCTTCCTATCTTCCCTCCTTCCTACCTTTCCTTCCTTTCTTTCTCTCTTTCTTCAAATCTCCCAATACTCTTTTTTTTCCTAAAACCAGGTGACGGAGACATCGACTTCGACGAATTCACCAAACTGATTCTTTCTTTCTTCCTTCCTTCCTTCCTTCCTTTCTTTCTTTCTTTCTTTCTTTTTCTTTCTTTCTTTCTTTTTTCTTTCTTTCCTTTTCTTTCTTTCTTTCCTTTTCTTTCTTTCTTTCTTTCTTTCTCTAGTTCTTCAAATCTCCCAATATCCTTTTCCTCACACAAAAACCCCAGGTGACGGACCTTCCTTCTTCCTTCCTTCTTTCTTCCTTCCTTCCTCCCTTCCCTCCTTCCTGCCTTCCTTTCCCTCTTTCTTCAAATCTTCCAATACTCTTTTTTTTTCTTCTTTTACCAAAACTAGGTGACGGAGACATCGACTTCGACGAATTCACCAAACTGATGGCGGAGAGCGAGATCGCCAGCGCCGCACGCTTCGCAGTGCTGTTCAAATCCCTGGACGCTGACGGGGACGGCAGTGTCTCGTCCACGGAGCTCCGTGAGGCCCTGAAGAAGAGTGGCCTGGGGGTCACGGAACAACAGCTCCAGGCCATGCTGAGCAAGGCTGAGGCCAAAGGGGATCAGCAGCTGTCCTTTGAAGGTAAGTTGGCTGGAAGGTTTTGTGGTGGGTTTTTTTTGTTTGGGTGGATGGGTTGTGTGGGTGGGTGGGTTTGGTGGTTGGGTGTGTGGGTGGGTGGTTAGGTGGTTGGGTGGATGGGTGGGTGGGTTGGTTGCTTGGCTGAGGAAGGCTGAGGCTAAAGGAGATCAGCACCTGTCCTTTGAAGGTAAGTTGGCTGGAGGTTTTTGGTTCTTTGGCTTGGTTCGTTTGTTAGGTGGTTTGGGTTGGTTTGTTGTTTTGGTTGGAGTTTTGGGTGGTAGGTTCGGGTAGTTGGCTAGAGTTTTGGGTTGACTGGTTGATTGGCTGAGCAAGGCTGAGGCCAAAGGGGATCAGCAGCTGTCCTTTGAAGGTAAGTTGGATGGAGGTTTGGGGGTTGTTTTTGGTTGGTTCGTTTGTTAGGTGGTTTGGGTTGGTTTGTTGTTTTGGTTGGAGTTTTGGGTGGATGGTTGGACGGGTAGTTGGCTAGAGTTTTGGGTTGACTGGTTGATTGGCTGAGCAAGGCTGAGGCCAAAGGGGATCAGCAGCTGTCCTTTGAAGGTATAAGTTGGATGGAGGTTTTCGGGTGGGTTTTTTTTTGGTTTGAGTGGGTGTGTGTGTTGGTGGGTGGTTAGGTGGGTGGGTGTGTGGATGGGTGGGTGTGTGGGTGGTTGGGTGGATGGGTGGGTAGGTGGGTGGGTTGCCTGAGGAAGGCTGAGGCTAAAAGGAGATCAGCAACTGTCCTTTGAAGGTAAGTTGGCTGGAGATTTTGGTTCTTTGGTTGGTTGGGTGGGTGTGTGGGTGGGTGGGTGGTTGGGTGGGTGGTTGGGTGGGTCGGTGGATTGGTTGGCTGAGGAAGACTGAAGCCAAAAAGAGATCAGCAACTGTCCTTTGAAGGTAAGTTGGCTGGAGGTTTTGATTTGGTTGGGTGGGTGTGTAGGTGGTTAGGTGGTTGGGTGGATGGGTGGGTGTGTGGGTGGGTTGGTGGTTGATTGGTTGAGCAAGGCTGAGACTAAAGGGGATCAGCAGCTGTCCTTTGAAGGTGAGTTGGATGGAGGTTTTGGGGTTGGGTTTTTTTTTGGTTTGGGTGGTGTGGTTGGTGTAGTGGGTGGTTGGGTGGGTTGGTGGGTGGGTTGGTTGGTTGGCTGAGGAAGCCAAAAGGGGATCAGCATTTGTCCTTTGAAGGTAAGTTGGCTGGAGGTTTGGTTCTTTGGTTTGGGTGGGTGTGTGGTGGTTAGGCGGTTGAGTGGATGGGTGGGTGTGTGGGTGGGTGGGTGGGTTGGTTGGATGAGGAAGGCTGAAGCCAAAGGGGATCAGCAGCTGTCCTTTGAAGGTAAGTTGGATGGAGATTTTTGGTTTGAGTGGGTGGTGTGGATGGGTGTGTGGGTGGAGTTTGGGGTGGTTGGTCGGGTAGCTGGCTAGAGTTTCAGATAGGTGGGTGGGTGGGTGATTGGACGTCTGGTTGGAGTTCTGGGTGGAGTTTTGGGTGGTTGGTTGGTCAAGTAGTTGGCTATAGTTTTGGGTGGGCTGAGCGAAGGTGAGGCCAAAGGAGATCGGCAAATGTCCTCTGAAGGTTCGTTGTCTGGTGATTTGGGTGTTCTGGTTGGTTGGTTGGTTGGTTAGTTGGTTGGTTGGTTGGTTTGGGTGGGTGGCTGGGTGGTGAATGGGTGGCTGGATGGTTGGTTGATTGGTTAATAAAGGCTGAGGCCAAAGGGTATCAGCAGCTGTCGATTGGTTGGTTGGTGGTTGGTGGGTGGTTAGGTGTAGGGTTAAGTGGGTGGGTAGGTGGGTAATGTGGCTCGTTGGTTGGTTGGCCAAAAGAGATCAGCAGCTGTCCTTTGAAGATAAAGTTGGCTGGAGGTTTTGGTTTGGTTGGGTGGATGGGTGGTTGGTTGGTTGGTTGGTTTGTACGTTCGTTCGTTTGTTTTGAGGATGGGCAGGTTATGAATCTTTTGCCGTGAAGAGGAGAGGAAGTATTAGGATACTGTTGGTAGGATTGATGAGAGGAGAGAGAGAGAGAGAGAGAGAGAGAGAGAGAGAGAGTGTGTGTGTGTGTGTGTGTGTGTGTGTGTGTGTGTGTGTGTGTGTGTGTGTGTTTAGGGGGGAGCTTTAGTGAGAGCTAAACTGAGAGTTTGATGTGTGTGTGTGTGGGGGGGGGGGGGGGTAAATTCTACGAAAAATAGGGTGGGATTTTTTCTTTCTTATCCTTTTATATTGAGGATAATGGAATAAGCACTTGTGTGCTCTTTAACATTCAGTCCCCGTGTGTATGCGGTTTTGTCAATTTTGTCATATGTTCCCACCGGTACACCATGGCCTACATTTACGAAAAGCGGAACAGGATTTAACGTGTGCACAAGATGTTCTGCGTGTGTTACCGCACGGGGCCTTGGTTTATAGTCTCATCCGAAGGACTTTTGGGGAGAGTGGAGTCTGCACTGATGTGAACTCCAGGGGAAAATATCCCCTTGAACGGGAATCGAACCCGGGTCGTCAGATTGCGAGCGCAATGTTCGAACCACTAGGCTGTCCCTCTCCCCACTCCCCTAAGGATAATAGAAAAGAACGGTGAGCAAGGGTGGGTGAGGGATATACGGGTATGTGTGTTCTTCAATTTAACGTCTTTCCAGGCAATACTAGACGACGATGTGTGTGTGTGTGTGTGTGTGTGTGTGTGTGTGTGTGTGTGCGCGCGCGCGCGCGCGTACGTGTGTGTGTGTGTGCGTACGTGTGTGTGCGTACGTGTGTGTGTGTATGTGTGCGTACGTGTGTGTGTGTATGTGTGCGTACGTGCGCGCGCGCGCGTGTGTGTGTGTGTAAAATATTTTTTAACCATTACGTATCCCTATAGTGATACTTTATACTCTTTTCCAGATTAGTAGAAATATCAAACTAGACAAAATAACATCTTATCATAACTTAACGTCTCAAATTCTTTGATTTATTGATTGATTAGCTGACTGATTGAGCGATCCGTGTATTTGTTTGCATACTCTTTTTCATATTGGTGGAAATATCAAACTAGACAAAATAACATCTTATCATAACCTAACGTCTCAAATTCTTTGATTGATTGATTGATTAGCTGACTGATTGATTGATCCGTGTATTTGTTTGTCTGTGTGCTTACGTATCTATTAGTTTTTCTCTATTTTTTTTCCTGACAGAATTCCTTCAGGCTGTGTCCAAGTAAAAAAAAAAAAAATGACATACTTGCGTCACTTCTTCTCCATGACGTAATACAAAAATGACGTCATCTCCGCCTGACGAAGTCCACGAACAGAGACGAGTAAGGTCTTCCTTCCCGTTCCGCTACTGCTGATTATTGTTTGTTTGTTGTTTTTTTTAACCATTATTTTCACAGAAAGTCGAGATTATTAATTGTTTGTAAACATTTGTCGAATATTTATGAATGTTATGCAAAAACGAGGAGTTGGTTGTTTAGATGACGATTGTATGGTATTCTGTTGTGAAATAAATTGAATACGTCAAAAAAAACACACCCAAAAATGTGAGTGATAAGACTATAAATGCACGCGCGCGTGTGTATGTGTGTGAGTGAAATAAGCCTACTAGTTTGTGTGTGTGTAATAAACCTATTAATGTGTGTGTGTGTAAGCCTACTAAATGTGTGTGTTTGAGTGCGTGTGTATGTGTTTATGCTTACGTAACAAGCTGTGCGTGAAATTGTATTTATACAAGCCTCTCTCGCTCTCTCGCTCTCTCTTCGAATAAGACTATATACCAAGTTCCCGTGTGCGAACGCACGCAGAACATCTTGCGCACACGTTAAATCCTGTTCCGCTTTTCGTAAGAGTAGGCCATTGTGTGCCGGTGGGAACGGATGACAGAATTTACAAAACCGCATACACGCGGGGACTGGATGTAAAAAAAAGCACATAAGTGCTTATTCCATTATCCTCGATATAAAAGAAAAAAATAAATAAATAAAGACGGACGTTATAGGTGAGTGGTTAGGACCCTATCTTTTTCTTCTTTTTCTTCCTCCTCCTCCACCTCTCCTCCCCTCCTCTTCCTTCTTCTTCGAGCTCTCAGGCAGAAACTATTGCCGTCTGTCAAAATCATGAGCCAAAGTACGTTACACGACTGTTAAGACAGTTTGACTTCAATCTTATGGATCCATAAAGCCCCGAGTGCATGCGGTTTCGTAAATTTTGTAATCCGTTCCCACCACCGACACACAATGGCCTACTCTTCCGAAAGGCGGATCAGGTTTTAACTTGTGCGCAAGATGTTCTGCGTGCGTTCGCACACGGGACCTCGGTTTATAGTCTCATCTGAAGGACTTTTCGGGGGAGTGAAGTCGACATTGAAGTTAACTCCAAGGAAAAAATATCCCCTTGAACGAGATTCGAACCCGGGTCAGCAGATCACGAGTGCAATCCTAAACGCTCTAACCAACCAGGCTATCCCGTCCCCATTTTCCTTTTAAACGGGCGAATCGGAGGTGGCTCGAACCCGAGCCGTCGTATCACTAGCGCAACGCACAATGTTCTAACCACTAGGCTATCCCGCTCCACAGTCCATTTAGTCATTGAACTCACGTGCGCATGTGTAGGAGTAAAGTACATAATTATTGTTTGGAGTTGTTGTTTTTTTCCTTTTAGGGACATTTGTAACTGATGATGTGTTAAAACGAGTTGTTTCCAAACTCAAGTGACCCCCACCCCCCCCCCCCCCCCCCAATCTTCTTTTTTTGTTTCTATTTGTAAAACATTTCCTCTTTTCTGTCTACCTTCAAAACACCTGTTTCTTCTTTATTCCCCCCCCCCCCCCCCACCCCTCCCCACCTCAGTGTTCAAAGTCCTTCTTCAGTAGTTCAGCTTCAAAGATGATTGTCTTCACTGTGTCCGTATAATTATGTTTTGTTAGGTTTGGTTTGGTTTGTTTTTTCTTTAACCTTATGTATGTGTACACACACACACGCGCGCGCGCGTGCGCGCACAACACACATACACGCAAGGGGGACGGGATAGCCTGGTGGTTAGAACGTTCCCCGTTTTACACACACACACACACACACACACACCAAAAAAACACACAAGGGGGACGGGATAGCCTGGTGGTTAGAATGTTCCCTGTTTACACACACACACCACACCCACACCACACCACATACAGAGGAACGGATAGCCTGGTGTCAGAGCGTTGCGCGTTCCGCTCGCTATCTGACGGCCAGATCCGAACCAGGTTCAAACACCCTCCGAGATACCCTTCAAACAACACAAGAATACCGTTCAAACACCGAGATACCCGTTCAAACAACCACCAAGATACCCGTATCAAACCACCTCCGAGATACCGGTTCAAACCACCACCGAGATACCCGTTCAAGAGGATTTTCTTCCTAGAGTTAACGTCAGTGTCAACTCTACTCCTCCGAAAAGTCTTTTGGATGAGACTATAAAAAGAATTACCGAGCTCAAACGCGCGTAGACCATCTTGCACACACGCTAAACCTGTTCCACCTTTTCGAAAGAGTAGGCCATTTGTGCCGCTAGAGACGGACGACAAAGTTTACAAAACCGCATACACACGGGGACTGGCTGGGTGTTAAGAACGGTATATGAGTGCTTATTCCATTATCCTTGAAAGAAAAGCATGACGAAAACAAATACAAGCAGGAAAGGAAACAAGAATTTCAGCTACTTTAAACGTACGACAACCCATGAGTGAAAAAGCAGTGTACACACACACACGCTCGCAACCACGCACACACTCACACACAAACACACATGCACGCACGCACACACGCACACACACGTGTGGGACATGGGGGACGGGATAGCCTGGTGGTTAGCGTGATGCACTCGTGATCTGCTGACCCGGGTTCAATTTCCGTTCAAGAGGATTTTCCTCTGGAGTTAACATCAGTGCCGACTCCACTCCCCCAAAAAGTCCTTCGGGTGAGACTATGAACAGAGGTCCCTTGTGCGAATGCACACAGAACATCTTGTGCACACATTAAAACCTGTTCCACTTTTGGAAGAGTAGGCCATCGTGTGCCGGTGGGAACAGATGACAAAATTGACAAAACTGCATGCACACGGGGACTAGGAGTAAAAATTTAAAAAAAGAACTTAAAAAATACCCATACGTGAATCCATCGTCAAAATGAAAGAAATTGGAATTTAAAAAATCTTCATCTATTCATTGTCAGAACTTGAAGCTTACACACACACACACCCCTTACTTTTCTAATCCAACTCCCCTCTACCACCACCCCCTCCCCCAAAACAAAACAAAAGAAATAGTCTCTTCATACTCACGATACTGCTACGTATAAAAGTGCATACCATCGAACCACTGTCTATATTCAAATATGACAAAAACAGAAATAGTATTTGTTATTAGTTATAGTTTGCCTAACACTTGTGCCAGGCAGTTTTCCAACCAGTTTTATCCGTTTTGAATGCTTCAGTATGGTAAGAAAGCAAAATGTAGTTCATATTGGTTCGATTGTTGAAAGGTAGTGTTTTATCTTTTAGTTTTTAGTTTGTGATGTTTTAGTTGTTGAAGTGCTTTGTTTTGTAACTTTCTAGCCAGGCAATGTTTGAAACTTGTTTGGTTTCTTGTTGGTTTTTTAAAAATTAATTTTGGATTTGGTATGGTGAGGAAATAAATCAGTTTGTATTCTTGTTTTATTGTAGATGTGTGAACACTTTTACCTCTTTTTCTTACCTGTAAAACAAGTTACGAACGCCCTTCTTTATTTTATTTTCCCACATACTTGTTTGCCTTGTGTCCAAGTTGTCATCATGTTATTTGGTGCTCATAACCATAACCTATGCGGTGGTAGGGGAGCGAGGTGTTGAGAGACCTCAGCTTTCCAGGAGCCAGCATATTGAGGGCGGCGCCCATCTCCTTTCTCTCGCTGATTTACCGTCTCTGACCCATTTACAGCTGGGTGAACTGGGGGGGGGGGGGGGGGGGGGGATGGGACTGTACTGAAGCTAAGGTCATTGAACGGGTCACCCATCCACTTGGTAACCACGCTCGATGCTGCTTAACTGGGGGAAGGCGAGTGCTCTGACCACTGAGCCATCCCGTTCCTGAGTAGTTTGACGGCTTGTTGATTGTATCAAATAGTGTACAGTATGGTTCATCCTTTAGTCAGTTAATGATGCCTTAAACATGATAATTATACATGTAAATGGTTTTCAACATGAACTTTGTTTCCTCGTGGCCCTTCCTTATGCTGTGTGACACGCCTGCTATGTGTGTGTGTGTGTGTGTGTGTGTGTGTGTGTGTGTGTGTGTGTGTGTGTGTTGTGTGTGTGTGTGTGTGTTTGTATGTGTGTGTGCCTGTGTGTGTGTGTGTGTGTGTTGTGTGTGTGTGTGTGTGTGTGTGTGTGTGACTGACTTTATTTGTATGTTTTTGTTTAATTTACATAAAACTTAAACAGAACATCAAAAAAAAACTTTTTTTTTTAAAGAAGAAGAAACAACAGTTTTAAACTTCGTTTGAAGAAACAAAGCATATAAAACATACCACACACACACATACACAAAAATCATCGTATTCAAGGGAAACAATACAAGAAATCGGACAAATTTTAGCCTGAAGACTGGAGGAAGTTATGTACCCTGCCTTGTGAAGTGACCCATCTCGTAATAATATTGTTATCTTCTACCTTCTTGGTCCATTCTCCTGCCTTTTTTCCAGAAAAACTCTTATGCCGAAGTCGGATGCGCTGGCCCAGATTTGTCAGGCGCTTAACGGCAGCGCAACGCATTTTCGTTCATATAACAGACAACAATAGCTGTATGAGTGTTCGATGAAAAAGAAGTTCACATCAGCTCCAGGATTATTCAGTGTTCACCATGTAATTTATTCAGTGAACAGAAATAAAGTCGAAATCAGTTTCAAACAACAGCAAAATGACTGAAAATTGCTTTTTAAGTTCCGTTTTACAAATGAGTTTTAAATTCTTGGAGGATCCCCCAAACCCTTGTTTTAAAGATGCCAAACCATTCTTTTTTTAAATCCATATCACACAAAGTTCACTTTCTCAGTCAACTTTGACATGGATCGTATAAAATCAAAGCAAACCAAACCGATAACGCATATTTTATGGACAGAGTTTCACATCTCACATCAAATATATAAAAACTACTGCCTTTTAGTAAACCTTGGCACTTTAAATCTTCCCCCGATTTGGAGCTGTGGGGTCGCCACAAGACCGGCGCCATCCCTGTCTAACATGCTGGTAGAGTGTGTCTGCATATGATAGACGGCTGCCTTGCTGCCGTGGGCTCTGTAACTGTGCACAAGTCGGAGGAGGACGGGGCTGAAAACCGCCTCTTGGCACATTTCTCTAAAAGTGCCTTGTGCTTGGGTGTGTGTGTGTGTGTGTGTGTGCGTGCGCGCGCGTGTGCGCGCATGCTTGTTTGCGTGCGCGATTTTTGTGGGTGGGCGTGTGGCAGCGGCCCTGCACTGTCTGGAACTGTATTACAGCACTGCTTTCCACATCTCCCATCAAATACAAACAAACAAACAAAAATGCTCTGCCTTTCAGTAAACCTAGTCAAACTAAAACATCCCACTCACAGATGTACAGAGAATCAATGGCATCAACTTTAGTCTGAAAGAAAACTGGCATCACGTCAAGGTTCATTTTATGGGCATAATTCAGAACATCTTTTCTGCTAAGTAAAAATACTTGTTTGTGGTATGAAGTCCTATACCAAGTGCTTTCAAAAACATCCCGTAACTGACAGTAAAACTACCACTGCCGATTTAGTGTTCAAAATGCATGAACTAATATTATATACCCTGGCAGTTTTCTTAAGAACCGATGTACATTTCGGCACCAAAGAACCAAACCATTCAAACAGATCTGAGAGAACATTGCGCTCGCAATCTGATGACCCGGGCTCGATTCCTGCTCAAGGGGATATTTTCCCCTGGAGTTAACATCAGTGCAGACTCCACTCTCCCCAAAAAGTCCTTCTGATGAGACTATAAATCGAGGTCCCGTGAGCGATCGCACGCAGAACATCTTGCGTACACGTTAAATCCTGTTACGCTCTTCGTAAGAGTAGGCCATTGTGTGCTGGTGGGAACAGATGACAAAATTGACAAAAACCGCATACACACGGGGACTGGATGTAAAAAAACACACCACACAAGTGCTTATTCCATTATCCTCGATATAAAAGAATTTTTTTAAAAGAAAAAAAACAACACTTGTGCAGACTCACGTCTCCGTAAATCTGACGATACATTTTAGAGAGATGTTGCATCACTTTCCTTCATCTTCACCTACCCCGAAGTCCCGTGGGGGTATCAATGAAGATTTTGCATACCATAGGTTTAAATCCATGCTTTGGTAACACTCTTCATTCTTTTATTTCGAGGATAACGGAATACGCACTCTTTTTCTTTTTTTTTTTTTTTTACCTCCAGCCCCCCTGTGTGTATGCAGTTGTGTAAATTTTATCATCCATTCCCACCGGCACATAATGGCCTACTCTTCCGAAAAGCGGAACGGGTTTTAACATGTGTGCAAGAAATTATGCAAGCGTTCGGACACGGAACTTTGGTTTATAGTCTCATCCGAAGGACTGTTGGAGAGAGCGGAGTCCGCACTGTGTAAGGAGTGTTTATCTTTTATATTTAATTTCATGTTTGATAGCCTTACTCACAAGAACCGCATTGCACTGGACCCCAGAAGGAAGGAGAAAGAAAGGAAGACCAAAAGCAACGTGGAGGAGGACTGTAGAAAGTGAGATGAAGGCCATGCAGCACTCTTGGGGATCAGTGACTAGGTTGGCCCAGGATAGGCAGGAGTGGAAGCGCTTTGTTGCTGCCCTACACACCACTGGGTGTAATGGTTGATGATGATGATGATGACGATGACAACCTTACTGATCATGGAGGCAGTACCAAGGCTGTCGTCTTATTCAATATCAACAGCTCTGTATTCTACCTCAAGTTTCAACATTAACACCATCAAGTCCCTTCAAACATTCAACACTGTCAATCTAATATTTTTAAAAACCAAACACACTCAAACCATTGAATGACAAAGAATATGACTATTTCATTATCTAAGGCCCATAAACCAGGCTGTGTGGAGAACGCCAGCCATTTCACTTTATTTATCATCGCCAGGTTACAAAAACAAGCATAATGAAAACTGCAAAACAATAACATAAAAAATGCCATATGGGCAAATAACGCTGCAAAATGGACATCCTGTGCCCATTCCATTCCATAATTATTGTTAACAGCCCTACCGACCACAAAAGCCCTATCAGGGCTGTTGTCACCTCATTCAGTTTCAGTGGCTGCAGTAACTTTCACTTCTAGTTCAAAACACACACACTTCCTAACACCTTCAAAATATCTAACACCATCTATCTGATAAAAACCATGAAATGACATAATACCTAAATCATTTCATTCCATTAGGCTAATAAACCAGGCTGTGCTGAGGACGCCAGCCATTCCGTTTGATTCATCATCCCCAAGTTAGTACAAAAATATTGACATTTAAAAGTTCCAAAACACTGTAGAGTGGACATCATCCCAGTGCTGAAGATATCACTATCTGGTTGCCACAATGAAAAAACAAAGAAAAAGCACAGGAAAAATTGTCAATGAAACCATAATATTTGTTTGAAACCAGACAGATTTGTTCAAAAACCAGACAGATTTATTTGAAACCAGACAGATTTGTTTGAAACTAGATTTGTTTGAAAAAAAGGCAGGAGAATGGACTGAGAAGGCAGAAAACAGCAAGAAAGATGATAAGAAAGGTAAGAAGACAGAGAAAAGTGGAAATCTTTAGCACAGAATTTCCACCAGATGATGGAGATGCTATTATATTGAAACAGCTCCCTAGGGGGTAGTGCTTATTCCAGTGTAGATAAATTTCACTGTCTGGTTGCCAAAACAAAAGGCAGAATATCACAATTATAATGGAAACAACGAGAATATTTTGACGGATTTGCTTGGGAAAAAGGCAGGCAAATGGACTGGGAAGGCAGAGAATAAGCAAAAGAGATGAGAGGGAAAAAAAGTCAGGGAAAAGACAGAAACAAATGATAAAAAACGGAAAAATTCTAGCACAATTTCTGGAAGATTGGGCAGGGCTCCTCTGGCTGGTGGCCCCACGGCAGCCTGATAATGATGGGCTCCCATGTGGACTTCCCACCCTGGGGATGAGACATAACGAATCTGGGTATGGCTGTGGCGGGGAGATTGGGATAAGCAGCGTGGGAACAGCAGGATGGGGATGTCACAGAAGTGAGCCAGCGGAAAAAAAAAAAGATGTTCTGGATGATAGGGATGCTTGAATGAACTAAAAATACTTTGTGCATTCAAGCATTTTGAGTACATCTTAACATTTCAGAGTTGTTTATGAATATTTGATGGATTGATTGCATTTGAATGTAAGGAAGAGGAGAGAGTGAGACAGAGAAAAAGAGAAAGAAGTACAGATAAAAGTATACATACGCAGCCAAGATCTTGTACACATACTCTACACTTGTAAACAGCCATTCATTCATGAAAGGAACTCTGAACAAAGACCTTGGTCAAGGATTTTTTATTTCTGGTCTTATTTTTGCACTTGTACAATTTGTTCATGAATTTTTTTTAAATAAATGATTCTTAAACCACTGTAGAGTTGTCGCATGTTAAATACACACACCCACTCACAGGCCTTCCATCTCCATTTTCCCTGCCCAGCAGGAAGTGAACAAAAATATGATTTTGCTGTGCCCAGCAAAGAGTTAAGTTTCCTTTTCATTTTATTTTATTTCAGCTGCGAGCCGGCTACCCAACCCTAACTCCAGCCTCTTTTTCTGGCTGAAGGGGGAGGTAGGCTTTTCCCAATGCTCTGACCAGCAGTGACACAATGACCGACCAACTGACTTTTGTTTGCTTTTGAATTCTCACACCATCTCAAATATCTGAAACCATATTGCTGGTGTTCACTGCCATAAGTTTTTAAAACACAGAAGTGACAAAGCGCTTAATTCCAGCCATGGTATCTTTACAGCCAGAAAGCACAGACTGAATAAGTGCAACACATCAGCTTGTAAGCTATAAACATGATGGAGTTGTGCAAAGTTTGCATTTTTCTTAGGATATAAAGTCAGTTTGATAGTCAAGTGCCAGTGGTGTGTGCTCACCACTTGAGTTTTAAACTTTAAGGAATAAATTGATCAATCTTGTACAGAGCTGTTATAGATACAGGGAAAATGGAAGCGATACAGGCTACGGTTAACATCATTTTCGTTGATCTTCAAAACGAACATGCAACATTTTCTTCACTCATTTAGATGGGCAAGTTTGGATTTTATCACAAATACAGGTAAACAAATAAGGTTGCAAAAGTTTATCCACACCTTCATACACTTCTAGCTAGGGTTCTACAATTTCACCGTGTTCAGGCAAATAATATGTCCTCTTTTAAATGAAGTATGCTAACAGAGGAAGGAAGCCACTGATAATACTTGCAACCCAAAAGCGAAAAAAAAACTTCAACATGCTACTGGCAAATGGGGTTTCCAATCCACTCTTTCATGGGAGTAAAATCAACTGGACAGCAACCTCAAGCACAATATTTTTAAATTATGCACATAAAAATATTATTTTGACCCTGAAGTAGTAGGAAATGGGGGGAGAGGGCAGCAAAAAAAAAAGTAGGGGGCATTAAATGCATAAAAAAAATCTACAATACACCATGCAAAACCACTAACCATTTCACACAAAGAGGGCAGGTTAAAGATACACGATTTAAGCCATGTGTTTCAGTTTGTTCTGATCAAGAACTAATACAGGCAACAGGCACTATGCACATACACTCACCCGAAAATAAAAAATGTGATCGTTACTTGGAATGGTTACATGCAACTAAACCAATAACACAACTGCCCAGATAAAGGTAAGACATTTCAACCCTCCTAAATAAATATTGAAACAAATGCAAAAGCAAAACAAAAAACCCCAATTACTGAACACATAAAGCATCATCAATTCATTCAAGCAAGCGCAATGTTATTTGGAAAAAAATAGAGTTTTATTGGGTCACACATAGCAAATGGGGTTTATGCATATGAGAAACATGTAAAGTCAATCAACCCGATGGTGGAAGAAAAACCACACAACTAAGTAATGCACGTCCCTTACAGCTGGGGAATAGGTCAGCCCCAGACAGGCAAATGCTTCATGAGCAACAACCATGAAGCTGCTACAAATAAAAATCGGGCTATGTTGAAACAATGACCTAAAGTTACAGTGTGCAGCACAACAGTCACTCGTTCATTCCTTCCATTTTGTTTACAGCCCTACCGACCACGAAATCCATATCAGGGCTGCGTGTCACCTCAGTTTCAGTCGCAAAACAGTCAACCATACCCAAATTCTACACTCTACAATGGAAACAGAAGGGGCATCAGCAATAAACTTTCACTCTGCATTCAGTATTGCAAACCGAGTACATTAAAACAGCAAAAATAAAAGAAATAGCTTTTGGTAATTAGGTCCAAGAAAACTACTCTAAATGTTTCAATACAAAACGTCAAAGATGTAAGCCACAATGAAAGCAGGGGGAAAAAGCAATGACTTTAAATGCAAGACTAGCAGTTCACCAGCATTCATTGCTAAAATGCACATCATTCTTCTACTTGAGCAAAGTGATTCAAAGCAAAAAAACAACAAAATTGATACAGCCCACTGTTTTGTTCAACAGCTTGTATAGCTTACAAGTAACCACCAAAAAAACAGACAGACTTAAAATGTTTTCTGATTTTACACAACCAGGTCTCATGACAGCACTAAAGAAAGAGCAAGAAAAGACTGAACACACACACACACCTAGTAAAGTATTTCTAGATAGATGGCCTGATGAAAAAAAGCAAATGCATTGCTTATTCAATGTACCATCTGGAAATAAAAATTATGACTTGACACACATACACAACCTGTACTTCATTATTGCAGTGATCTGCTAGAATACATTTCACATTTGCTCCTCTTGAATTTTAGATTACACATATTCAAAGTAAAATTCCATTCTTGCAGTAAAGCACAAATAGACAGATACAGTATAAAGGTTGTACAAATGCAAGAAAGCAGACAATAATCATGTATATAACAATGAGCACTGATTTATGACAAAATTTACAAAACTGCATACACATGGGGGACTGAATGTGGAAAAAAACACGAGTGCTTATTTTCATTATCCTGAAAATTAAAGAATGAATGAAAGAATGATGAAAACAGTTGGGTTTTTTGGAGGTGGGGGGGAGGAAACTTTTTCCCCAAGTTCTCATTCTTTCCTTATTTTATTCATTTTGTCTGTTAGTTTCTTGTTTTTAAATTACACCGTCGCGCCTCAACTTTTTTCAGATGTAACAAAACCATACCAAAAAAACCAACAACACAAAAGGTTGTGATATAGTACACTTGTGCTGACAATGGCAATCAAGGACTGCTGGCAGAGATGCAGTTCAGTGCTCTATCCATGGGCTGGGAGTGCTATCACCTGGGTAACGGGACTGTCCCTGACCTAGGGCAATGCACAGGACACACCAATATTACATGCCTGCAATTTAAACACATTACAGAATGAAAAGCAAAAACAATATTTTTTTATATACCAGATATTGTACGATAACAAAAAGGACAATGCCTTTTTTAACTTTTCTAACGCAAGGTTGTCAAAATATGGGGGACTGCACTTACACACAAAATTGAATAAAGATACTGCAATTCTTTTAATGAAACATTCAAATATTTCTTCTAGGTAAATTTATTTCCAATTATGGCAAAATTTTAAAATTCAATGTTAGTTACAGCTGTAAACCCAGCCATTTAAGTTTTTTGTTTTTTTAACCAAACAGAATTTAAAATCAATCTTGCTCTTTCAGTAACAGCTATTTTCCACACAACAGCATCCCCCCCCCTCCCCCCCCAAAAAAAAAGCACACAGGGGTCAGCAAACTTTTATGCTGGTTGCACAGTACAGCATACATTGGTGCTGACAAAGATCTATGGTATGCCTTTCCATAGATGTACCTACAGCACAAATCCATCCTTCACACACACATTCCCACTGACCTCAACATAGAACTTTCTACCCCTCTTTCACATTGCCCTTTTCTGAAATGCACCCTCACCTTCTCCAAGTTACCTCCCCCAATGATTATGCAGTAATGCAATCTAAACCCAGTACCCCGACTTCTGTTTATTTTTTTTTAAAAACACACCCCCCTTTTCAAATAATTATTGAACTGTGCATTCTACGAGCACTATTCTCTACTTTTGCTTATAAATAAATTTATAAAATGCCTCCCCCCCCCAAACCTTTCCTGAATCTAATCAGAAAGTGACTGCCTGCCCCCTATCCCCATCCTCAGTCATACCACCTCTCTCCCCATCGCTATCTACTAGAATACTGTAATTCCCCCCTCACCCCTCCTTTATCCTTTTTCTTAATAGTCAAGCACCCCTCCTCCCACCATCTGTTGGATTAGACTATAAATCATGTGCAAACGCACATAAAACATCTTGTGCATACATTAAAATTTGTTCCACTTTTTTAAAAAGTAGGCCATTTTTTGCCAGCGAGCACAAATTTTTTTTCAAAAACACGCATGCACGCAGGTACTGGATGTAAAAAAAAGCACACAAGTGCTTATTCCATTATTCTCGAAATTAAAAAAAACTATTAAAAAAATAACCCTAAAGATAAAACGTTTAGCCACTGAGTCGCCATATACACCATTATCCACCTGCCTTTTGTGTCCACATGTGGGGCCAGAGTTAGAGTTGAGGTTAGTGTTAGGGTTAGGTTAATAGTTAATAGCGGAAAAAGGCTCTCTGTCAGTTGGTCAGTCTGAATGTTAGAATGCATGTGGACACAACAGCACATAAATAAATGGTATATAGCTCAAAACACAATGGTACATAGCTCACAATAGTATGGAGTTTTAAATCAGAAATTTCTCCCGAGTCACAAAGTGGCTACTATAATGGTTGGTAAAAAAACAACAACCCAAGTGTGTACACAAAATCCACTGGTGAACCTCAAAGCTCTAGCTGAGGAATGAGAAATCAGAAATCACCAGTTAGAAACTACAGCTGTGGCTTGGCTCTGGACTTCGGTGCCCACAAATTTCCAACTTTGCTATCAATGTGACTATGGGCCTAAGACATTTGTAAAAAAAATTAGGCATCCATTAAACAAAAAAAAAGCGCAGAATACACCATGAAAGAAAGAAATCTATCCGGATCCATCAGTTCCTTTTTTCTATCCCCACTGGTTTAAATGTGCATCTGACCCTTCTTAAACACTTCTTTCCCTTCCTGGCCTCTCCGAATCTGATGTCTCCTCCCCACAACTACCCCCTTTACACACACACACATACACACACCACACACACACAGAGACAGACACCACACACATAGAAATGTACACACGTACACACACAAACTCACTCTCTCCAAAAAAAAACAATGGCTATTTAGTTGCCTATGTTCCAATTTCAACTTTTGTGGTCTCTGATACTTCGCCGCCTAATAATTGTATAGGTCATGGAACACATAATTTACCTATTTTCCTGTATTTGTTTCTTTTATCTAAAAAAATAAATTGTAAAGCATTTCAAGTTATACAAGGATCAAGGGGAAAGTTACCACAAATGTATTTTTTAAATTGACCTGATTGACTTGGAAAGAAACTCCTAACAAACCAAAATTATTGCCACGAGGCATTATCAGGACAAGAGTACTTTCACAACCAGTTATCAAATCAGATTATCTTAAAGAAATAAAACAATGTCTCAAAAGAAAAGCATCGCAAATAAATGCCACTGTGAACGACAAACACACTTCTCAAACAAACAGTTCAGAAGACAGGGGGGGAAAAAGCTTTCATGATAACACCACCACAAATTCTCTCCAATCTTAAAGTTATATCAAGACCAGAGTATTTTCTCAAGCAACCGCCGGATATTTAAAAAAGACAACAACAAAAAACAAAAAACACTATCAATCAAACCATTACAAATATTTCAAAGACCTGAAATGAAGTAGAGTCGGGAACTGAGTATTTTCTCAAGCAACCATTTGATCAGATTCATTCAAAAAAACCCAACCCCAAACAAAAGAAACCCCAAAACAAAACGCTTCACAAGCTATTCTGTCCCATGAGCATTTAGGGACATATATACAGAAATGTATTCGTTATAACGTTTTTCCTCTCAATTTTTTACAATTTTGTCAATTTGTTTCATTCTAATTTTGCCATCCTTCCATGGTGGTGTGTTGTACACATGATTTTTTTAAATTAATATTTAAGCACATTTCCTGCAAGTTATTGATCAACTGTTTTGCCAACTCGCTCTCCTCCCTCAAATATTTACTACAAAACTGAAGTCTTGAAACAAAAATTAAAATTACTCTTAATCATTCGACTGACAGACCAAAACATCTGGCAGAAATGGCAGTTGTGGCAAGAGCATACATTTGCTAATGGTACTTATCATTCTCAGTCTTGTTCACACACAAAAAGCAAGATCCACTTCAAGCTCAAAGTTTAGCCACCAAACATGACATACAAACTCTTTCAACGTACCAAGAAAAACAAATGTTCACTCTCAAAAGATTCACTTCAAATTCAAAATGACTAATGAACCATGTAACAGACGCGATCCTAATTCTTTCAAAAATCAAAGGCCAAGTGGTATATTACACTCTTCATTTTTCTTTAGGGCGACTAACAGCATGCACTATTGAGGATGCCATCCATTCTGCTCATTTCTTCTTTTTTTTTAATTAAAACTAAAATGGAAAGAAAGCACTTTTAAAACTTTTTTTTTGAGGTTTTTTTTAAAAAATTCTGTTTAGCCTTTTTTTCATGTATGTGTGGGTTTGGTTGGTTTTGAGGTGGGGGGGGGGTGGATGTTTGGGGTTTTATAGGGGGGGAGGGTGCAACATTTTTTTCTCTAGTTTTCATTTTTTTTCCATTCCTTTTTATAAAAAACACAAACAAAAACAAACAAAAACTGGCAGAGTCATCACTGACTGGGTTTCTCTTTTCCTCGACTGGGTGCAGTTTTGATGTGCCAGTGTTCCACGGTGATGAGATCTGAAGTGTTCCACGATGATGAGATCTGAAGTGTTCCACCCATGACAAGATCTGAAGTGTTCCACGATAATGAGATCTGAAGTGTTCCACGATGACAAGATCTGAAGTGTTCCACCATGACAAGATCTGAAGTGTTCCATGGTGACGAGATCTGAAGTGTTCCACGGTGACGAGATCTGAAGTGTTCCACAGTGACAAGATCTGAAGTGTTCCACAATGATGAGATCTGAAGTGTTCCACGATGACGAGATCTGAAGTGTTCCATGATGGCGAGATCTGAAGTGTTCCACGGTGATGAGATCTGAAGTGTTCCACGATGAGATCTGAGGATTCAAAAAGCAACATTTAAGGGTGTTAATATGTAAGTTATACCAATTTCCTTAAAATTGTTTTAACTCTTATCCATTCATCCAAACATTTCATTTTCATTTCGTGTTTATATCCCCCTATCAACCACAAAAGCTGTGTATCAGGGCTGTCACTTCACTCAAGTGTCCATGGCTCCAGTAACATCCACTTCCAAGTTTAAAACCAACACCACCAACCTAATCCTTTCAAATATCCTACACTGTCATTTCAAAGGAAAAAAATGAAATGACAAAGTCACTTTATTTTATTCCTTGAAGCTAATAAAACCAAGCCGTGCTGATGATGCTGGCCATTCTGCTTATTAATAAATCTACCACCAGTTGCAAAAAAGAGTGTTAAAAAAACATGTTAAAGTAAAAAAAAGAAAAGGCCAGTATTTAATATCTATTCTGGTCTTTGATCTTTCATGATTTAGGGAGGGGGGGGAGGGATATATATACTATATGGTGTTTCAACATTTAAATTCTAACTAAGCACTATATTTTTTTCTTTCTAATAACTTGAAAAAAGAACATTGTTACACCAAATTCATCATTCCAGATGTAGATCCATCTTATTGCCATATCTGTATCAACAAAGCTCTTTACAAATCAGTCAGTCATGCCAAAAACTTAACTATTTTGTGTAACAAAGTAATTCCACTACATACAGACAGGCAAAATAGTGTGTGTGTGAGAAAGAGGAGCGCACGCACACACACACATTTTGTCTATTATCAATGAGAAAAGACATGAAATTAAAGAAGATAGCCTGGCAAACCCAGTCAAGCAGACGAGATGATGGACATGGAGACAGATGCACAACACACACACACACACAAACACCCTCTCTTGTCTAATATCACTGAATAGCCATAAAACCGAAGAAACACACACACACATACTCACTTAGGCAGACCGATCACATATGGTTCTCACCTGCTCTGTGATATAGCGTTGTCCAACAAAGACTTCACTGTTACTGTCTGTGTTCGTGTCACCAGTCCATTGGTGTGACCGGTTGTGTGAAGATTCCTAGGGTGTGTTGGTCCAGTTCTCAAAGCTGGAGTGTCTTCAGTGTTTCAGCATAGCACTGCCATGTCAATGTCAGTCAGATATTCTTTGATGTCTGTCCAGTTGTTCTTCTGTCTGCTCCTGAGCTGTCCTCCCTTGAATTTCTGCAGCAGGATAACCTTGGCAGTAAAAGTTCTTTGCAGAAGTGCTGCCTTGTCAGCTGTGGCTCAGTCTGTTGATGTCTGTCCAATTCTTTTTCAGTCTTTCTAGGTCCTTCAAGTGGCTCCTGCAGAAAAAGTCTTGGCAGAGTTTATAGTACTGCCTTGTCAAGGTCAGTTCATAGTTTGATGGTCTCTTGGCGAATTCTGTCAGCTCCTGCGTCTTCTTCAGTGTTCAAGTGTCCTCTGCAGGATTAATTCTTGACAATACAGTTGTGATGTGTGACATGACCACAGCAAGCCACCGTGCTCCTCTTTGCAACAGACAGGTGGGGTTCTTGTGGTGCAGCTTTTGTGACAGCTCTCCAGAGTCCTATGGCACATGGAAACCAGACATTAACATGTTGCTAGAAACAAGGCAAGTCGAGTCATGATGCAAGGTTCTTGGCACTTTATTCCAGTGCATATAAGCAGTAAGATTAACTGTGGACTCAAAGTCATGAAAGTTTCAATACCTAAATGTTACAACCATGTGATCAACACTCCGCAAAGGGTTTAAGTTCACAAGTCTTTGTTAAAGACAAAGCCAGTGCAAATTGATGGCATGCTTTTCATAGGAAACTTCAAAAACAAAGTGATGGACCATGAACTTATTCTGATTTTTAAAAAATGTCAAAGTGGCACTTTCTTTTAACACAATATTCTTCACTCAAACTAGCACTGTTACCAAGGTAATGACAGCAAAAATAAACTCTGCATATAAAAATTCATGTCAGACTGACATATTTCATAGTCCAATTTTTACTGCCACAGGCCTTGATAAATTCTGAAATAAGTTACTTCTGTAGCACCTTCCCCCTCACAATAAGCTCAAAAGAGCTTTACATTTTACAGGCTTTTTCTAAAATGACATCAAGCAAACCATAAGACAAGGATCCAAACACACAATGCGCACAAGAGCAAATAAAAATACTTTGAATTATTAATCACATTTTTCATGTCAGCTGAAATGTAGTAGCATATATAAATATGTACTTACAAGTCATGACTTGATGTTGGAATGGAAGCTGCTGGCTGAAGACACCAGTGTTGCAGAACTGCCATGTGATAGCATGACGACTTTAACCCTAATATTAGGACTTCCCCCGTGGAGATGCCAGGGGGCCTGTCAGTATAAATAGCATCCCCACCTTCTGGAAACTGTACTAGGAATTCCCTCTTCCTCCCCTTCCATTTCTACTTTGCTCCTTTTCTTTCTGTCACCTCCTTCTAGTCTATTTTTTGCCTTATAGGTCCATTCTCCTGCCTTTTTTCCAGAAAGACTTAAAAGATAATTATCTCCCATGCCAAATAAAAGATAATTATCTCCCATGCCAAATAAACGATAATTCTCTCCCATGCCAAAGATGTGCTGGGCCTGACTTGTCAGCTACTTAACGGTAGTGCAATGCATTTTCACTTATTTGACAAAACAGTTGCTGTGCGAGCATTCAAGGAAAAAGACAGGGACTTCTGCAAGCTAAAGGGATTAAAAAAAGAACTACCTGGACAGTTTGGAAAACGCTTAGAGTGTGAGGTGTAACAGTAACGATCGGTGGTCTAGAGGAAACGCGCCTGTCTAGAAAGCGAAAAGTCCGTGTCAGAACTGTGCGGTGGTTCAAATTCCGTTTGGACCCAAAACTTTTCCCCCATCCATTAGAACATGAGTGGTGGTCTGGGCACTTGTCTTTTGGATGAGACAATAAACCGAGGTCCCGTGTGTTACACAATTATTTAACGCACGTAAAAGAACCCACAGCAACAAGAGAGTTGTCCCTGGCAAAATTCTGTAGAAAAAAAGCCACTCTGATAGGGAAACAAATACAGTTGCTGACAGGAAAAAGGAAAAAAAAAGGTGGCGCTGCTCTTGTGGTGATGCGCTCTCCCCAGGGAGAGCAGCCCGAATTTCATGCAGAGAAATCTGCGTGACTTAAAAGTAGTAAAAATAACTATAAATAAAGAAATAAATAACAGAGTCACTGGTCCTCCTCTAAAAAGGAGCGGGCTACGCACAAGGCCTAAGCCACCTTCACTCCCACCACGTTACCTACCCACGTGTCAAACATGTTGACCAGTCTTTCAGCTCCGGATAAAAACTGACAAACCACCTCCAGACCCACAGCTACAGACCTGCCAACCAGATTTAAAGTCATGGTCATCTTCACTATCCAGGAAAAAACACTACCGAGATTGTCAGTGCCTTTTAAGATGATCATTTTAGGACACCAGTATCACCTTTACTAAGATTGCTTCCTTTTGAGTTCTTCCTGCAGACTTTAAAAAAAATTGGGGTTTCACATTTAAGACGGTTTTTTTTTAAGGGGAGAGAATGAGGTGGGCTTTTTTTAAGGGGAGAGAGTGAGGCAAGTCTTTCATTTTGGGGGTTCTTTTTGGTCAGGGTTTTTTCCCCTTCATTTTGGGGTTGTTGGCTTTGTTTTTTTGTTTTTGGTGGGTGGGGGGGGGGGGGGGGTAGTCTTTTTTGGTTTATTACTTTTATTTTATTTTAGGTTTTTGGTCATGTTTGTTTTTTTAATTTTATTTTTCCAATTTTTAGTTTCATTCTTGTTTGATTTAGTCTTAGTTTCAGCCGGTTTAATTTTTGAAATTTGGTTTGATATTTCCTTGTACATTGATTTATTCACGGTGTGGCTTAGTTGTATTCATGGTTTGGTTTACTTTTACTTGGTTTATTTTTATTCACAGTTTGGTTTAGTTTTACTTGGTTTAGTTTCACTCATGGTTTGGCTTAGTTTTATTCACGGTTTGGTTTTTAGTTTTATTCAGTTTAGTTCAGTCTTACTTGGTTTAGTTTTATTCATGGTTTGGTTTAGTTTGGTTTAGTTTTATTCATGGTTTAATTTAGTTTGGTTTAGTTTCATTCATGGTTTGGTTTGGTTTGGTTTAGTTTTATTCACGGTTTAGTTTAGTTTGGTTTAGTTTTATTCACGGTTTGGTTTAGCTTTGTTCATGGTTTAGTTAAGTTTGGTTTAGTTTTATTCACGGTTTAGTTTAGTTTGGTTTAGTTTTATTCACGGTTTGGTTTAGCTTTACTTGGTTTAGTTTTTATTCACGGTTTGGTTTAGTTTAATGGCGGTATGGTTTGGTTTAGTTTTAGCACTGTATGGGTTGGTTTTATTCACGGTTTGGTTTAGTTCTGTTTGCAGTTTGGTTTAGTCTTACTTGGTTTAGTTTTATTTGGTTTAGATTTATGAAATGTTTGGTTTAGTTCAGGTTTTGTTTATTTCAGTTTAGTTAGGATTTTTCCTTTTTTGGGGGGGGTGATCACTTTTTCTCTAGGGAGGGCTCTTGGATTTTGACATTTTAAAACATGTTTTTACTTTATGCTTGTTGTTTATTCTGTTTTATTTTAAATCCCCATTTTATATTTTATTCTGAAGTCCATTTAAATTTTCTTCTTTTTAACTTTACATGCTTTAAATCTCCTTTTACCTCATGTCAGTTTAGGTTTTTTGTCTATTAAGTTCAGTTAATTTTTTTAGTCTCTTTTGAATTACTTTTCATTTTCAATTCTAGCAGAGGATATTGAGGCAATCAGAAAATGGTGTCCCATGACCATCTAAAGGCAACTGACAGGTGATCCAGCAGACGGTCATTCATTTAATCTTTTATTTTGAGGATAATGGAATAAAAAATTTTTTTTTACATCCAGTCCCTGTATAAAAACAGTTTTGTCATTTTTGTCATCCGTTCCTTACAGGCACAGAATGGCCTACTAAGCGTTTTGATTTGTTTGTTTTACAAGATCCAGCGCTATATAAATTCCATATATTATTATTATTAAAGCGGAACCGTTTTAACATGTGCGCAAGATGTTCTGCATGCGTTCGCACACAGGAGCTCAGTTTATAGTCTCATCCGAAGGACTTTTGGGGGGGAGTGGAGTCGGCACTGCGTTTTCCAATGCTGAAGAAGCAAAATTTGAAGAGAACAGCAGAAAACTTAAGGGAGTAACATGAACTACTACTTTCTGCAAGTACTATACAAGTGTGTTCAGCGCTTCTTTTTAAAAGAAACATGGCTGGCAACTGGGGCAAGGTGGCAATTGCTGGTCTGCAGTTTTGCAACTCAACTTCATGTAGTAAACTTCACGGTCAGCTGCAATTTTCTACAATCAACCGCTGCTTTTATTAGCTTCTTTCCCTTGAAATGTTTCTAGATGTGAGAGAATCGTACCCATACATCATACCCACACACACATAAAGGTTTACACTCCAGCAGGGTGATGGGGGATTTAGTTGTTGAGGGCAGGGACAGAAATGAGATGAATCAAGAGGAGAGAATCTTAGGTTTTGAAATAAATGTCTTGAGGCTAGACTTAAAAAGCATCATAAGTAAGCTTTTGGTGAAGAGAGAGAGGGAGGTAATTCCAGATTGATGGACTAGAAACAGAACTACTACTACTAGTTGGCTATTTTTATCCAGAACTACTAGTAAGAGTATGCCCAAAAGACTGGCTTTAGACTCGAATTTTGTTGAATCGTTTCTTCTTCCCCATCCTCTAAAGAAGCATTCTAAACTATAAGTCATGCTATCACATAACAATCCAAGGGCACTGTACCCCTGTACTGATGAATTTCATCTCGCATTCTCTGATCAGAAGGTCCACGGCTGCTAGCCGGTATATATCTGGCGACAAGCCCACATACAAAACTGTTATAAACACAAACTTCCTTTATCCTTCAAAAGTATTTAGTACCATTCCAGAGGATCCAACTCCATAAGTTCTCCTCTTTGCTATTCGCTATAAAAAAAAAAAGTTTCCATTACCAACTAGACTAAAAGTAAAACATTCTTTAATGGACTGTACTTTTTCCACAGCCTGTGATACAGATTAATTTTGTAACTCCTTCAGGAGTTCCTTTTGGGCAAGTTAAACTGGGTGGAGCCCATCCCTCTCCAAGATGGAGTGTGCATGCTAGGTATATTTGTACTATTCAAACCACCAGTCATAGTTGGCATGTACTCCTCTGCAGAAAAGACTTTTTAGTGTGTACAAGAGGCTACACATGTGCTAGTACACTACACCTCGAATGAGACAGAAATGGAGTCACAATGATTGTTTACTCCAGGGGAAAAATTACCACACTGATACCTCTAATAATTCAAGCATGATAAGTGCTCATCAGTTCCCATGTGCATGCAGATTGGTAAAATGTGTCACCCATTCCTACCAGTGGAACCATTCAGAAGCTGGCCCAGGACAGACAGCAGTGGAGAACGTTTGTTGCTGCCCTACGTGCCAATAAGGCACAAAGGCATTGATGATGGATTCCTACCAGTACACAAAGTGTGTAGGATGTTCTGCAAACATGTATCAAATTCGCACGCTGGACCTCAATTCATAGTCTCATCTGAAGGATTTTCAGGAGAAAGGAATCACCACTGACGCTTAGTCCAGGGGGAAAATCCCCTTGGACGAGCACCTCTGTAGTTGTTCAAACCTGGGCCTTCAAATCACAAGCACAATGCTGTAAACACCTGGTTATCTCAACCCCTACACTAAGCTCTATCATCAACTGCCACCCAAAATTAAATTGGCAATACATAAATGCTCTTATGTGTGTGTACGTGTATGAGAGAGAGAAAGTGAGACACAGAAGAGAGAGAGTGTGCATGCGTGTGTACATGTTGCAAGAGGATTGTTCACTTACAACACTTAAGCATAACATCCAAGTTGTCAAACTGTTTTACTGTATGGTATGTTAATGGAATTAAATTTGTATTTTTCCAAGTAAAAACATCTAAAAATTTATATATATATATATATATATAGTATCTACTAAAAAATGTATATCATCTTTAAAGATAATACTTTCAACAGACAAGCTTTGATTTTCAAAGGTTTTCCATGAGGTCTATGTCATATGTTGCCATGCTGGTCACTTTCTTAGTTTCTAAGGGATTCAAGGTCTAAAGGCAGTTTCAAAAATCACAAAGAATCTTTCAAACCACAGACTTGGTCAGACTTAACAGAGAATACTCACTTGTCATGGGCAAAAATGGCTGTTCCTTGCTCATGATGCTGGCAGATGACTTTGGTAGTTCAGATACAGCAGCATGAGAAGGTCAGCTGGAAGCAGTTCATCCTTGTTGAACAGTGGACACTGCATCTCGGTGAGTAAGGGATGTGTCAACCTGAACAGAAATTTGAAATCGTCATTCCTTGAGTTTAAATTACATTCTTATATACGTATATGCATGTGTTTGTCTGTGTGTTTGGGGGGGAGGGAGGGTAGGATCACCTAGGGGTTAGTTTTGAGCTCATGATCTGAAGCCAGTTTCCCATAATTCCTAGGCCCATAAAATATATATAATCAACCATAGGACGGTTTTGTTTTGGACATTTGGAAGTGTTGTAGCACAGAAATTATATGGATTGAAAACCCAAGCTGTGTGATACATTACAGATGTTAAATGTGTACAAATTGCAATTTTGAACATAATTATGGAGTAACATCTGTTAGAATTTTGCCATATATATATCTATATTCAAAATGAGGCTAGTTTTTCTGCATAATCACAACACAGGGGAAATGCATATGAATGTCGTTATGTCCATTACTTTTTTCTTTAAATTACTTTCTTTAATTCATGGTTATTTTCTGATGTTCTCCACACAAACTTACCATTGGAAGTTAACTTCCAGTGGTAGCTTATGTTCTATGTCTCAGTCAGCAACAAACGGCCAGCTTTACTATTTGTAGATCTATATCTGCAACTGCACATCTCCTCACCTCATCCTGATCTTTTAATGCCCTTTTGCGTTTGGTCCACGTCTTTCTTCGCTTGAGGCGTCTCTGATCAGTTTTTCGGAGAAAATCTACATATTCTACCATACTGTTGTGAAAGTAGGGCTGTCAAAAGGTCATGGCGCGTGCTCATTAGGCTACTAAGCGGCCTTACTGAGTAATAAGGGGAGACTACTCTTAAAATCTAGCAGACGACATACTGTGTCTCTGAAGTCTGAACGATAGCAGACATTTTCGAATATCGGATTTCTTTTGTGGATAAAAAATTGTTTCTTGAAGAAAAAAATCGATTTGGATGTTTCCTCTTTTTCCGGAACAAATACGTACATTTTTTTCGGAACAAATACGTAAAACTATGAAGCTTGCAGAGGTCTGTGACGGTTAAGAAGGGGTGCAGGTTTGTCACTATGCAAGGTCTTCAGGTAAGATTAAAATATATACAGTTCCATGTGTGCAGACGTTAAAAATCAACCCACTTTTCATGGAATAGCGAAGGTCAGCTAAAACCAGTGGTATGTGCAATACCTCACAAATCTAGTAAGTTTTTGTGTAGGTATTCCTACAGTTTGGGAGTCGCACTGAAAATCTTGTTCCTGACATTCACTGTTGGAATCTATAATTCAGAGTGACTGTTCAGCATGTCAAGTCGTCGTTTTTGCTTCAGTTTCCTTTCTTTAATCTCAAAATTATTTTCCCGCTTTTTTATGTCACCCCAACCCAATAGTAAACCATTCCTTAAGGTTCACTACATATGAACATTCCCAGCACCCAACATAGGACTTTTGAGAAGGATAGGTTCTGCCAGGTTCAGTTTGCACAAAAGACACTACCCGACAGTGTCGGTACTCCGCAGGAGTTAAAGGAAAAGTCAATGTCAGCATTCTTTACAAGGTACCAGGCAATGACATAGCAAAGTACTCCTTTCATTTCTAAACCCACCCACCCCAATAATAATAGTAATAATAATAATAATAATTGAAAGCTTATTTGCAGAATTTAAATAGATGAAAAAAATACAATTTTGCTCATGTATGACTTGCAAGAAACTGCCTTGAAATATTTTACTTTTTAAAAACCATTGTTCTATAAATCAAGTTGAAGTCAGTAATAAGTCTTGGTTTGGCAGTAGAATTGTGAAAATCAACACCAGTTCAAAAATTTGGTATCCAAATAGGCTACGATTTCATTTCAAACCATGTTTGTGTGACTAGATCTAGTTGGGATTTTTTGTTAAGTAACGCAGCTGTCTGAACTGCCCTAGAATGATAAGCAGTAGTTTGGACTCGGGTTTTTTTTTAATCTCAAAAATTAAAATGTTCCCATTAATTAAAAATTCTAGACCTGAGGTAGGTTATTCTGAACGGAAATGTTGCAACAAAATGGCCGGCTTAAACTGCTGGTAAACTGACCTTGACTTCTATCAAAGCATTATGTTTGTACAACGAACATGCCCGTTCTGAATACAAAGTAGCACCTAGGACTACCGTAGTATGGAATGAATAGATATGGTTTGCTGCTGACCAACAGCTCCATAATATTCAGAACTTACTAGAAAACGGCAGAGAACTAATTTGTCAGAACTAATTTGTCAATCATTTATGGTCTCGGTCACAGATCAAACTGACGCCACTTTTGCCTAAAACCACAACAGTGTGTCTCAATAGGCCCTAATTTGCACCCAGCTTTTTTTTTTCCAATCAGCCACTAACACTGACATTTTCCTTTAGGATATATCTGTACAACATAAACCCTTCTCACAACCCTCTTGCTTATCCATGCTGTTTTTTTATATTTCAAATAATTTTTTTAATAGAAATGTTTATAAACAATGCAATGAATGATAGGGGAAAAAAATACTGCATTTACCTGTGGCCTCATGTCATAACTGCAGAGAACAGTTACGAATGTCTTGTCTGGTTGTAGCATTTTGAATCAGTCACCAGCAAGTGAACAGTGAAGTGCTCAGGTCTAGTAGACGAAGTCAGCGCCCTCTGTGGGTGAACAGAAATAATTTTCCACGTGCATCACGATTCATCACCTCTCCACTGCTCATTTCGAGGCCAAGACTTTATTCAGAAGGGCCTTTGGGGCGTAAAACTGATGAAACATAGCTAAATGAATCTTCTGAAACATTTTGTAGCCGTTCTATGCATTTATTTTTTCCCATCTACACTCTCGTACATGAATCTGATGAACCCCCCTATATTTTTCAGAATTTTACATGAACTTTTTCAAACTCTACTACTTGTTTTCGGTAGCATTGTATATTGAATCTGATGAAACCATTGTAGTTTCAGGAATCTAATAAAACATGACTATTGATTTGATTTCATTTACTTTAAATCCATTACCGGTGTGTGTGTGTGCATGTGTGTGTGTGTGTGTGTGTGTGTGCCAGTCGTTGAAAGCAGAGAGGCTTTTGACTTGACTGTTGATCGTTTTCTGCTGTAGAGTTTTTCTGAGCAAGGTCAGGAATGGCCAATTGTAGATCTTCTTCTGTTACTTTTATATAATGTTGAATGGTAAGGTAAATGTGTCCCGTGACCTAATAGGGGAGCGAGGAGTCAGAGACCCCACTTCTCTAGGGGCCAGCATATTGAGGGTGGCGCCCATCTCCTCTCCCTCGCTGCATTACCTTCCCGAAACCTAAAGGGGCAGGTACCCATTTACAGCTGGGTGAACTGGGGGATTGTACTAAAGCCAAGGGACGCAAACGGTCACCCATCCAACTGGTAACCACGCTCGAAGCTGCTTAACTTGGCTGGGGGAAAGCGAGTGCTCTGATCACTGAACTGTCCGGTCCCCTAGGATTGAAGGTTTGGGGTTGTTAATTATTGTTTGTTTGGGTTTTGGTTTTTTTGCTTGGACTGCACTGTTTTTGGTGGCACTGGCTGTTTTCTCTACTTGTTGTTGTAGGTGTTTGTTCTCTGTCGGTAATGTGTCAGCCTATGCTTTGGGGACATTGACGGTCGATATTGTCTGGTTGTGGGCATTTGGCACTGAAGATGTGTGATTGTGGATATTGAGGTCAAGCTGTAGAGACTGAATGAAGATTTTTGTGTGGATATTGAATATTGTCGGAGAGCCACGAGGACGGAGAGGTGTGTGTGGGGGGGGGGGGGGGGGGGGGGGTGAGGGGGGGGTCAGAAGCAGGTACAGAAAGGTTAGATTCAGGTGAAGAGGGGGTACACATTGAGTACGTAATGAATCGGCTTTAGTGGCAGAACAAAGCCTTGGTTCTGTGGACATAGTTCAGTGGAGATGGCATCAGCTGAACACTGACATAGAGCAGGCTTGGAATTGAGGAGGAAGGAAGGGTAGGACTAGGAGACAGTACAGACGACTGTTCCTCTCCTGGAAACAAAATCGGAGAATTGCCCAGGGCTGCAGAAGGGGATGACAAGTGAAGTGCCAGGAAAAGGCGAAGCAAACACATGTCACCAACAATGAAGTCCGCAGAATGATCACTCAACAGGTGCGGGACTATGAAGACCTACTGACCACGGCGAAAAAGAGGAAAACTCAGATGGTATGGGCACGTAACACGCTTAGAAGGACTTGCAAAGACCATCCTGCAAGGAACAGTCCAGGGGAAGAGAAGACGGGGCAGACAGAGGAGAAAGTGGGCTGACGACATCCGTGATTGGACAGGGGAGGACTTCAGTGTCACCCAGGCACTCGCCCACGACCGTGCTAAGTGGAGCCAGCTGGTCCACCGTTCGTCCACCATGCAGCGCCCCTACGACCCTGGCGGGTTACGGGACCAGTGAACAGTGAGTGTGAAGGGAGCGAGACATCAGAGACCTCAGCTTCGCTAGGGGCCAGCACATTGAGGGCAGCGCCCACCTCCTCTCCCTCTATGCCTAGTGTTCCTTGATCTTAAATGGGGCAGGTACTCATTTACAGCTGGGTGAACTGGGGGACTGTACTGAAGCCAATGTGCGCAAACGGTCACCCATCAACTCAGGAGGAAAAACTGCACATGGAATTAACCATGTATTTTTTTCGAAAAATATATTTTTTTCTATAAACACTCCTAGCAAGTGTTTCCCTGAATCAATAATGTCCCTGCAGTGTGACACACTGTGAATTTTTTTTAAAAAATGAAGTTTTGCATTGTTGAGGAAAACTTGAAGAACTGTTTTGAAGAATTGCAGTGGAAGAAGAGTTATGCAGGAGTCTAGATCTAGTATCATTTCGTTTGACTGTGTTGTGTCTTGCCAGGTGGTTGTTGCAGCATCTGACTTAAGCGTGGCTATATAATTATCTGCTCTAAATTACTGTTATCCATGTATGTAGGTTGTTGTGATTAGCTGAAAATTTGACCTGGTGGCTGTCTTTTTGTGAACTGTATATTTTCTGACAAAGAGTACCTGGCATTTGCCAAACTAGATGTTGGCTGCATGATGGATATCACTGGGTATGGCTGGGTATCACGTAACTAGAAAAAAAAGAGAGAGACCCCCGTCCCCACCCCCACCACTAATCCACAAAAAAAGGAAAAAGTGGAGAGCCACCCACCAGTCCTCTTTAGGAGGGAAGGTTTGATATGGCCCTCACATAATCCAGGACCACGCGTGATTAACAAAAGCAATGTTCGTATTTAGATGCTTGTTTATAAACTTTTTTTAATTTTTGGTGTGTGTGTGCGCGTGCGCGCACGCGCGTGTGTATAAAAGGTAAAGGTGTCCCATAACCTATAAGGTCGTAGGGGAAGCCTGACCAAGGTAGGCTAGACCTAAGGGAGGTCACTGCGACTTTCTGGCAACTCTCACGTAACGAAAACAAGGTTCTGTTCAGCGAAAGTGCGGCGTGACTAGACCAAACGCATCACAGCTACTAAAAAACTACATCTAGCCTAAACAGGTTTGTTGTTGATGTGTCTGAATGGAGCGTGTTTGACTAAAAGCACGTTAGACCGTGGCATGTAAGGTGTATAGCACAAATATTGAAACCTTTTTCTGCAGATTCCAAGTTAGCTTGTATATAGGGAGGCCTGTGAAGCAAAATAGATCATCGAAAACTGAAAGGTGCCACTAGGCCTACTCAGGCTTAGGCCTATACGGTGTTACTCACAGTCTGGTACTATGATACAGACCTGCATGTCCGAGCTGTAACGTCTATTATGTTTCGTAGCTGTTACGTGTGACATCAGATCGTCTGTCTCAATGTCTGCTGTCCCTGTGCATCGTGTTTGAAAACGCATGCACAGCTCATTGTTTATTTAGTCTTTTATGTTATTCTTTTATTTCGAGGATAATGGAATAAGCATTCAGGTGCTTTTTTTTTTTTTACATCAAGTCTCTGTGTATATGCAGGTTTGTAAATTTTGTCATCAGTTTCCATGGGCACACAATGCCTGACAATGGCCTACTCTTCCCATAAGTGAAACAGGCTTTACTGATATGAGCAAAATGTTCTCTGTGTGTTGGCACATAGGACCTCGGTTTATAGTCTTATCCACAGTGAGTGAGTGAGTGAGTGTGTGTGTGTGTGTGTGTGAGTCAGTCAGTCACTGTGAGTGTGTGTGTGTTTATTTTTTATTTTATTCTTTTATATGGAGGATAATGGAATAAACACTTGTGTACTTTTTTACATCCAGTCCCTGTGTGTATGCAGTTTTGTCAATTTTGTCATCTGTTCCCACTGGCACACAATGGCCTACTGGCTACTCTTACGAAAAGCGGAACAGGATTTAGCATGTGCGCAAGATGTTCTACGTGTGTTCGCACACAGGGCCTCGGTTTATAGTCTTATCCGAATGACTTTTGGGGAGCGTGGAGTCTGCACTGATATTAACTCCAGGGGAAAATATCCCCATGAATGGGAATCGAACCCGGGTCGTCAGATTGCGAGTGCAATGTTCTAACCACTAGGCTATCCCCTGTGTGTGTGTGAGTGTGTGTGTGTGTGTGTGTGAGAGAGCGTAGGTGTACCATGTAGGTGTGTGCATGTGTTTTATTGTAAGTGTTTGCGTGTAGGTGTGTGCATGTCACTGTGTGTATACTGTGTGTGTGTGTGTGTGGGGGGGGGGGGTTGTTTTCCTTGTGATTTTTTTAAAATAGAAGAAAACGTTAAACAATGAATATGTGGCGTTACAGTGATTTACACTGTGCAGTTTTCATCAGCCACAAGAAGTACTTTTTAAAAACAAATTATTTAAAATCCCATGGCTGTGGGGAACACGTAATTCATGAATACACTGATACAGTCTACACAAGACTACAGGCTTTTCAGTTAGATCCATAAGTGAACTAATATATATATATATAGTATGACAAAGTAACAATTTGTCAGTCTTTCATTTAAAATTATTCTGACCAGTTTAGAATTTTCTCTAGTATTAGTAGTAATTTCAGCCACTGCCATTTTCAGTTTTTGGTGGATTGTGTAAACTTAAAAGTGTTGTTGTTTTTGTTGTTGTTGTTTTTTTAAGTGGCAGGAATTTTGTGCTCATTTTAAATATGTACGGTGTACACATAATTATACTAGGCTTAAATTTGTAGAAAAGATTGATCAGAGAGACCCGGACTTTTCGCATTCTAGACAGGCGCGTTACCTCTAGACCACCAATCCAGTAATGAGTAGGTTGACAAAACAGCTGCAAAAGCAGCAAATAATTCTAGTTGTTCAACTGTCTTACAATTACATGCTCCTTTTTCTCTTCATAAGGGTTATGCTTTGGTTCAAAATGTTCACTGGAAACATGTAAAAACAACAACAACAGGAAGAGGCTGGCTATTTCAAGTATTTATAAATCGTTCATTTCTGGATATTGAAAACATTCTGTGTATTGAGTTTGACTTTCTTAAATTTTGAACTAGAAAAATTGTTTTACTAATTCACAGACTGAAATTAAAAATTCCTTTCGAGCATAATTTGCAAAAAAATTATGCATCCTACTATTACTAGGTATGTGGTGGAAAACCTTTCAACTGTTCTTATTTTTATAGATCAGTGTCAATGCTTAATTTTAAAAAAAAAGGTTTCTACCAGCATTTCAAGATAAGTCTCCACATGAGGTTCTAACCAATCCAGAGTTATTGTGTGAGATATAGCATTGTTTACAGTAATATAATGTGGTCTCCAATAACTTCTTTTTTTTGTGTGTAAAATAATTTTAATTTAAATATGGCTGTGCGACTGTAACAGCTTTAATGTCAGATTGATTTGCAATTGTACAGGTTCCGCTTTTAGCAGTTTTCTGTTGTTCTGTGTTTTTCTTGTGTTTGTGATTGTGTGCCACATTTTTTGCAACATACATTGTTTACAAGTATTGTTTGAAATTGGTAGATTGGCACACAAATTTTCTATATATATAAAGCTCTCATCTCATTCCCCCCCTTCCCCACCCCTTTGTCTAATATCTTTTTCAGTGAACAGACGTAAAATCGAACACACACACACAAACATGTAAAATCGAAGCTACAACACACACACACACACACACACACAACACACACACACACACACACACACACACACACACACACATATACACACACAACACACACACAAACACACACATATACACACACAACACACACACAAACACACACTCTCTCTTTGACCTCTCTCTCTTTCTCTGATGATATTGTGATCCAACCTGTTGCAACAGAATCTACAACACTAACACTGTAACTGTCACAACTTAACACCAATTAGTTTAAATAATATTTTGTGACAAATATAAAGACATTACATGATTACATGTTGTAGTAGCCTACAACACTCAACAGCAAGTATACTTCATCATTTTTTAATTTTTTTTTTACCATGGAATTGGATTGTATAGTTGAATATATATCTAGCAATTCTAGCATGTTCAAGTTTGTTATTTTTTGTTGTTGTTCATTGTTTCCTATTGTTTATTCAGTATTCTTGACTTCTTATTAAATAATGTTATTTTGAATGAATTCATTTTGTAACCGAGTTGACACCAGAATTGATAGTGTATAGATTTATGAATACTAGAGCTTGTTTCTTTTCTTAACAAGAAATGGATCATGCAATTTCTCTCCTTTTTTTAACTTAAAAAAAATTGTATTCACAAAAGAAAATCTTGTATTACTTCCTTGACAATACCCTGAATAGGCTGCATTGGGCAAGGACAATAAATTGTTTAGAGTGTCAAACACAAACATTCTCTCTTTCTCCTGCGCTCTCTCTTTCTCTCTCTCTCTCTCACTCACTCACTCTGAACGTGTGTGTGTGTGTGTGTGTGTGTGTGTGTGTGTGTTTGTTTGTGACTGTATCAGTGTGTGAATGTGAGATTGTGTGGATATGTCATTATGTGTGTATGTGTATACTACAAAAAAAACAACCAAAAAAGAATGTCATCTGAGCGCTTTGATTTGTTGCTTTACAAGATTCAGCGCTATATAAATTCCATACATTATTATTATTATTATTATTATTATTATGTGTGTGAGTGTGTGTGTGTGTTATTCTTTTATTCCGAGGATAATGGAATAAGCACTCATGTACTTTTTTTATATCCAGTCCCCATATGTATGCAGTTTTATAAATTTTGTCATCCATTCTGTTCCATTCTATTCCAGTTTGTGTGTGTGTGTGTGTGTGTGTGTGTGTGTGTGGTGTGTTTGTGTATGTGTGAGTGAGAGAGATGGAGAAAGAGTGTGTATGTGTGTGTGTGCATGTGTGTGTGTGTGTGTGTGAGAGAGAGAGAGAGAGAGAGAGAGAGAGAGAGAGAAAATAGCTTTATGCTACATGCCACCTGGATTATCATGAATAGATCTATCACGTGTTAGCGGTGTTAAGTTGCACACACTATGAAGGAAAGGGAAGAAGAGACATGGTGACCTAGTTTTCTTGTCCTAGACCAGTTTGTTGCTTGCTGTTGATCTTAGATTTGTACAGTCTTGTGGAAACTCCTCCCCCTTGACAATGCCCACTGTAAGGGCTAATTAAAGCTTATGAAAAAAGGATCTGAATCTCTCCTGTAACCATGTTATGGAATCCATGGCATGATGACTATTTGGTCTGTAATTAAGTTCTCAAAATAAGATAATGTGTTTTGTGCTCAGCCCCCCCCCCCCCTTCCACTCCCCCCATGTGAATAGGCTTCTTGCTTACTACAATAAACCATTGTCATTGTCATTGTCTCTCTCTCTCTCTCTCTCTCTCTCGAAGTCAGAGCTATAATGATTAATATGCTCACATTGAAACAAACTCAAAAGATTGCAGATAACTAAGCTGCTGTATACAGTATAGTTTAACAATAAATACTAACATTACTATTGTTTGAAATAACACACGCCATGCCGTAGTTACTGCGAAGCAAAAAGGTTCGTTAAAGTATTGTAGCGTGAGTAATTATTTAGTTTTGAGTCACTGCTCAGTCAGTCACTCATTGGTGGGCGTGAGACTTCAATTTTTGCTGGGTGACTGATAATGTGGTATCTCTTTTCTAGGGCTATCTATTCATTTCATGAGGAAGAATCTACTTTTGGTTTTTGTTTGCTTTAAGTTAAGTAGAATGTAACTGGTATCGTAATGCAGGTCTTGTCATGAATGTTTGCGTTTGGGGTTTTTGTCTGCTGAAGGAAAACTGTTATTATATATTATAATTTATACAGTATACATGTATCTTACATGTGACCGAAGTTATGTTTGTGTGCTTAGTCAGGACTGAATTATTCACTCTGAATACCTTTCCATTGTCTGGTGTCTTTTCAAGAACATTATTCCTCTGACATTGCTCTTGAAGCTGTAGTTAAGCTAGAATATCATTGTCAAGCTTTCTGGCTAGTTTGCTCATAATATTTGATAGTCACATAATATTTAACTTTTTGTTTGTTTGTTTGTTTGTTTACTCCCGCATGTGAACGGTGAAGCGACAGGCTTGTAATCTGACTGTTTCAGCTCATCCAGTCATGAAGCATTGAACAATTTAGAGTCTGGTGTTGTAGACATGCATACTTTTTTTTTGTGAGAGTAACCCAGCTGTGGAGGTGATTTTTTTTCCCTCTCGCACCATCTCGTCTACTACTTCCTTCCTTCGTCATGGCTGGAACGGACGCTTTTTCCGAAGACTTCTTCGTCCCACTAGGCTTGGATTGGTTGCGTTGCAGGAAGATGACAGATCTGTCGCAGTATGTGTTTCCCAACGACGCGCCGGTGGCCATGTTGGACTGTGTGGAAGCGTTCAGCGGTCTGACGGAGAAGGAGAAGCTGTACGCCCACTACCTGGCCCAGGCATCCTTCGCTGGCGGGCTGATTGTGCTCTTTCAGGTACAAAATTGACAAAACCGCATACACACAGGGGACTGGATGTAAAAAAAAAGCACACGGGTGCTTATTCTATTATCCTCGATATAAAAGAAGAAAGAAAGAAAGAAAGAAACATCTACAGCAGGTGTCCCTTCTTCTTGTTGTTAGTTTTTTCTTTGGGATCATATGTAATGATGTATACTCTGGGGGAGGGTGGGGTTGGGCAGTTACTGGTGAAAAGGGGTGAGGTCAGGAAGGAGGGGGTTGGTGGGAATCGGAGGGGGGATCAGGGGGGGTGGAGGGTTTAGGAATTGAGTAGTATCCTTACTCCAAAAAAAACAAAATCAGAAATGTTTATTTTGGATGTTTACTCTTAAACTACTAATAGTAGTGATTTTAGTTTTGGCTTTCTTCTTCTTCTTCTTCTTCTTTTTCTTCTTCTTCTTCTTCTTTTTAAAAAAAAAATCCTTGCTCGATCTCTTTAAATGTACAGATTTGAATTTGTGTGTTTAACCATCCTAGGTCTTAGGAATTGCACATTTTTACCAAAAAATATGATGGAATTGTGTGCGCATGCGTGTGGGCATGCATGCGTGTGTGCATGCATACATGCGCACATGCGTGCGCGTGTGTGCATGTGTACATGTATCACACTCACAGTTCATATGTATGGTGCCTGTGTTTGTTGTGCGTGCACACACGTGCGTGCGTGTATGTGTCGTTTGTGAGTGGGTTGTGTGTGCATGTGTTTCTTACTGCATTAAGTGATTTTTATTATAATAATAATAGTAATAATAATAAATAAATGTATGGAATTTATATAGCGCTGAATCTTGTAAAGCAACAAATCAAAGCGCTTTAAAGGAAGGGAAGGGGAGCTTAGAAGATAACATAGCTTTGTCTACAGTTCATGCCATAATTTTTTTGGATGAAATTTTTGAATCATTGATCATGCTTCATGTGCAGACGTCACCAGAATCTCCGGGCATATATCTGCTGCTACAGCGTGTGTTCCGAAAGCATTCCATAGATGAACTCAAGTCTGCTGCCACCGCCAATGGTGTTAGCGAGGAAGAGTTCCAGGTAGGTCGAGAATGTTCTGTGTGTGAGTGTGTGTGTGCACGTGTGTGTGTGTGTAATATATATATATGGAGGCTTGACTCGCACAGTCCTTATGTGCTGCAGCCCTGGGGGGCTGGTTGGTCTTTAGAGAACATCTCCAACGCTAACTGTCCTTATGCCCACTTGGCCGAGAGAGTGGGGATGTACTCTAGGCAAGGCATCTTCACTATAATCAAATTTCTGCCCAGTTTCCAAAACAGCAGCTGCCTCCTCTGCTGTTTTGGAGGTCATCGTCGGACACGACGGACAAACATACATACATATATATGTCACTTTGTTTTTATGTGTGTCTGTGCGTGCTTGTGTGTGTATGCTCATAAACATAATGCACAATGCTTTTTACGTAAGTGTGAATATATGCTGGTATACATGTGTGTATCTATGAAAGTGTGTGTGTGTCTTTAAAGATTATTGCATGCATAAATGTTGACACGTATGTGTGTGTGCGTGCGTGCGTGCATGCGTGTGTGTGTAGGTGTGTGCGTGTGTGTGTGTAGGTGTGTGTGCGTGTGTGTGTGTGTGTGTGTGTAATGAACTCAAAATCTGTTGTCTGTGTAATAATTTTGCAACATCCTGACTGCCACTTTGGCTGTTTGTTTTCATTGTTGTTTTACTATTGTGTGTGTGTGTGTGTGTGTGTGTGTGCATGAGAGATGATATCTTCATATCAACTTGCTGTTTTCTCATATGTGTGTCTAGGATCATAATTATCTTTGTATTCATGAATAAACCTGCTATTGTCTCACAAGCACATATGTGACACTCCACCACAAAATGAGTCGCTGTGCACCTGACCCACTTTTCTGCTAGGAGCCATTTTTAGGCAGGTGGGGGTCAGGTAGTCGATTTTGAGATTTTGACTGATTGTAAGACCATAGCCAGTATTTCACCTTGTAATGAAATATCAAGGTGTAATTTTGTTTCCTTTTGCTTTTAAATGTGTTTTAAAAATACCCAGGCTCTCATTCTGACTACCTATTACAATGCTAAACCTGTCAGTTTCTCATTTTGTCACGTCCTGTAGAATATCATTTCAATTTGTGATAGCTGTTCACAGAATTGTCTGATTTTTAATCTGTGTTTTTTTTATTTATTGAATAGCTTTTTTTCTTTAAATACAGATTAATAACATGTCAATAGTTGGTGGATCGGTGGTCTAGAGGTAATTCGCCTGTCTAGAAAGCAAAAAGTCCGGGTCGGAAGTGTGAGGTGGTTCATATCCCGTTTGGACCTGAAACTTTTTCCCCATCCATTACACCATGAGTGGTGGTCTGGGCGCTAGTCTTTCGGATGAGACGGTAAACCGAGGTCCCGTGTGTTACACAAATTTATTCAGCGCACGTAAAAGAACCCACGGCAACAAGAGAGTTGTCCCTGGCAAAATTCTGTAGAAAAAAGCCACTCTGATAGGGAAACAAATACTGTTGCAGACAGGGAAAGAAAAAAAAAGGGTGGCGCTGCTCTTGTGGCGATGCGCGCTCCCCGGGGAGAGCAGCCCGAATTTCACGCAGAGAAATCTGCGGTATAAATGAAATAAATAAATGAAAAACTGACCTCTGGTGCAGTGTGACTCATTATGTGGTGTAGTGTCACATATGTTGTTCAAGTGCGTTTTGGTGTTTTTATCTAGAGATAAAACAGGGAAAGGGTGACATTATAATAATATATGGGACGGTAGTGTTACAGGATGATATTAAGCAAAATGGTTCTAGAGGATTCAGTAGTCTAGAGGTAGAACATTGCTGCTCTCATGATCAGATGACAAGCTAAAAGGTGTCGGTTCCAATAATATCTGCTGAAGTGTACATGTATTCAAAGATATGTTTTCCCCATGGCATTAACATTGATAGTGATAATGATAATAAGAATAACAACGACGATGATGATGATGATGATAATAATAATAATAATAATAATAACAGGAATTTATATAGCTCTATATTATGCAACAACAAAAAATCATAGCGAATTAACATTGATACTGACTCCACTCTCCCTGAAAGTTCTTCAGATGAGTCTATAAACTGAGGTCCAGTGTGTGAAAGCATACAGAACATTTTTTTGTGCAATTGCCAAAACCCAAGCCTTTCTTTCTTTAAAGAGTAGACCAGCGATGGATGACACATACCTAGCATGCACCTGTTACCTGGAAATGGATAAGCTCCGCCAGGATCAACTTGCATGCGAAATGCTGCCTGAAAAATTCATGACAGTGCCTCAGGAGCTGAGAAAGAAGTCGAGTCAGTGTTACTGTTATTGTTAAAAAGGCATAGCAGGGGTATACTATATTAAAAAGGCTGAAAAGCGTTTGTTCATATTTCAAACTGCAACGATCGAGGAAGCAACGCTGTGAAACAATCACAGATTTCTTGCATTGACGGGAAAAGTACAAGGCTCATATTTCTCACAGAATAAAATCACAAACACCAGCTTTCATGCTGTAGTGTTAGTATCATGATCTTTTAGCCCTTCCAATAGCCCTCCCAGGCCTCTCTTACTGTGAAATTATCACAGATTTCTCACACTGACGGGAAAAGTACAAAGTTCATTTTCCTCACACAGTAAAATCATAAATATATATATATAGCTTTCACTCTGTCAATTATGATCTTTTAGCCCTCCCAGACAGTAAGTCTTTCAGATGAGACTATAAACTTAGGCCCCGTATGCAAACGCATGCAGAACATCTTGTACACACGTTAAAATTTTTTTGGTCTAATATCACCTTGTGTGAACAGACGTTAAATCGAAGATAGTTAAAAACATGTTTTGCCTTAAAAACATGTTTTGCCTTTCAGAAGAGTAGGCCATTGTGTGCCGGTAGGAACAGATGAAAGAACAAAACCCCCCCCCCAAAAAACGAGCATGCGCAAAGGTGTCATGTTTAGACACAATCCCTGAAGTCGGAATGTGGCTACCTAAATGGGGGGGGGGGGAGAGGAGGGGGAGGAGGGGGAAATGGTCGCATATGCGTAAATCTCACCATTAGTGAATGTTGGGAGCTCTAGCCAAGAAACGAAAAGAAAGAAAGAAACAAACAAACAAACAACAACAAAAATAGCTCTCTCCCAGTAGCCCTTCAAGACCTCACAAAACTACAAAAGTAAGAGAATGCATAGGTAAAGGTAAAGGAGTCCCATAACCTATAAGGTTGTAGGGGAGCGAGGCGTCAGAGACCTCACTTCTCTAAGGCCAGCATATTGAGGGCAGCGGCGCCCATCTCCTCTCCCTCTCTGCTTTACCTTCCCTGACCCTAAAGAGGGCAGGTACCCATTTACAGCTGGGTGAACTGGGGGAACTGTACTGAAGCCAAGGCGCGCAAACGGTCACCCATCCAACTGGTCACCACGCTCGACGCTGCTTAACTTGGCTGGGGGAAAGCGAGTGCTCCGACCACTGAGCTATCCTGACCCCATAATGCATAGATAATTAAAAAATTTTTTTTTTTAAATTTACTGTCTAGAATTGCTACTTTGTGTGTGGTTTTTTAATTTGTTTCATTTTTAATTGCTACTTTGGTTTTTTATTATTATTTTTTTAATTGCTACTTTGTTTCTGTGCAGGCATTCTTGGTGTATGCGGCGGCTTTCTACAGCAACATGGGGAACTACAAATCCTTCGGGGACAGCAAGTTCATTCCTAACCTCCCCATGGTACGGTGTTCCTTTTTTTTCTCCCCCCCCCCCCCCCCCACCCCCCCCTTATCGTTCTAGTTGTGTCCTTTGTGTTTTGTTTGTCTTTTTTTTATTTATTTTTTACTCGTGACACATATTGTGCCATTTCCATGCTGTTCTTGTCAGTCAACCAAAAGATAATGTAGTATGGTGTATGATGTATCAGTGAGGTCATTGCGTTTAAATACTAATCGTAGGTGTGCCTCTGAAGACATTTTGTCTTTTTTTTTTTTTCTGTAATGCGTATGCATGTGCATCATTACATGCATACACACACACACACACATACATTCTTTTTCCTCTCTTTTGCGTGCTCTCTCTCTGTGTCTCTGTCTCTCTGTCTCTGTCTCTCTGTTTCTGTGGTATTCTCTCCATGATGTGTGCTTATTCTTTTTCTGCAATAAGAAGATTCATTTGTTTGTTCATCATTCATTCATGCTCTCCCTTCTCTCTTTCTGTCGATGTCTTCTCTCACTCACTCACTCACCCACTCACTCACTCCCTCCCTCCCTCCCTGACTCCCTCTCTTGTTCACTAAAAAATACCTACACACACACACATACACACACACACACACACACACACACACCCATACACACCACACACACACACACACACGCTCTCTTTCTCTCTCTCTTATTCTCACTTGAGCGCACGCATACACACACACATGCATACATGCATGCACACTCGTACATACACAACATACATGCACACGCACAATGATACGTATGCACACACAGACACACACCACAGGGGGGGGAAAACCCCCACAACAAAGAAACAAAAGATTGATACACACAGACAGACACAGTAAGAGTGAAAAGACATTAAACAAAACAAACAAACAAACACAGACACCACACACACACACACACACACAACACACACACACACACACACACACACACACACACACTAATATCACTAAGAGTGAACAGACGTTAAATTGAAGACACACACACACACACACACACACACACACACACACACACACACACACAACACACACAACACACACACACTCACTCACCCCTACCTCTCGCCCTACCCCCTACCACACTCCACACACACACACTACAGAAAACCCCAAAAACCCAAAACCTCCCAACAACCTCCAACAACCAAGAAACAGAAGCTTGATAGTTGGCAGCGATGATGTGTTGTGGTGCAGGACAAAATGGAAGCCATCGTGCTGAACAGCGCCGCGTCGACAGCGGACCCTGGAGGTCTGGGGGCCCTGTGGAACGATGTCAAGGACAAAATGTTCTCCCTCACCAACAGAGAGAAAGAGCTGGGTCTGGGGGAAAAGGTAAAGGGGAATGAAGGTGGGGTGGGTGTGGGAGGAGGGAGGGGGTGAGGTGAGTGGGGGGGGGGGGGGGGGGGGGGGGTGGGGGGGGGGGGGGTGGAGGGGGAGGTGAGTGGGGGGGGGGAGGTGGGGGTGGTGGAGGGGGAGGTGAGTGGGGGGGGGGAGGTGGGAGGGAGATGGGGATTGGGGGAGATGGGGGTGGTTGGGTGGGGTGGGGGCAGTTGGGGGAGAAAGGGGGGGGGGGGGGAGAGATGGGGTGGAGGGAGGGAGGTGGGTGGGGATAGTTGGGGGAGATGGAGGGGGGGTGGAGTGTGGGGGTGTGTGGATAGGTTGGGGGGGGGGGGGGTGAGGTGGGGGGGGGGAGATGAGGGGGGGTGGGGTGGAGAGGGAGGTGGGGTGGAGGGGTGGGGATAGTTGGGGGAGATGGTGGGGGTGGAGTGGTGTGTGGGATAGGTGGGGGGGGGGGGGGGGGGAGGAGAGGGGGGGGGGGGGGTGGGGTGGAGAGGGAGGTGGAGTTGGGGGAGATGGTGGGGGTGGAGTGTGTGTGTGTGGATAGGTTGGGGGGGGGGGGGTGAGGTGGGGGGGGGGGGGGAGATGGGGGAGAGGGAGGTGGGGTGGAGGGGTGGGGGTAGTTGGGGGAGATGGTGGGGGTGGAGTGTGGGGGTGTGTGGGATAGGTGGGGGGGGGGGGGGTGTGGATAGGTGGGGGGGAGGGAGATGGGGGTGGGTGGAGAGGGAGGTGGGGTTGGGGGGGGGATGGAATGTGTGTGTGTGGATAGGTGAGGGGGGTGGTGGGGCATCAGACGTATATATGGGTTGTGTGCATATATATATATATATATATATATATATATATATATATATATATATGTGCATGTGTGTGTGTGCATGTATGCATGCACCCTGTGAGAGTGTATATGATGTAATCAAGGTTATGTTGTGTTCACACATGTGCATGCATTTATTGTTATGTGTGTGAATGTGTGTGTGTTTCTTAGTTTCCTAGATTCAACCAATCCGCTGTTGGCCGCCGTTCTTTCTCTATTTCGGGTCCATCGACCTGGAATGAGCTCCCTCTCTCTCTCTCTTTGCCAGAAGCCTAGTTATGACACTTTAAAATCCAGCCTAAAGACATATTTATTTCAAACCTAAGATTTCCCCCCTCCTGTTTCATATCAGAACTATCCCTCCTTCACTAACCCATGTCCTATCACCCTACTAAAGTATATGACCTGTGTGAGTGTGTGTTTGTGTGCTTTTGAAAAACATTTGACCATTGAAATTTTATTTCATAGATTTTGTCTGCAGTGCACCATGTTTGTAATATCTGTTTGTTTAAACTATTGATTATTTATCATTGCTTGCATGACTGTGTAATGCATGCACTTTGATTTGTCTTTGCAAGATACAGCGCTATATAAGTTCCATTTAGGATGTGCAAGATTTAAGGTTTTCATAGGTTTGTTGCTGCTGCTGTTTTTTAAATTTTAAAAAAATTTCTTAATGTGACCATGTCGAGAGGCAAGGATAGAGGCAGGGTAGGGAAAGAGTGGAACACACACAATTCTCAGCAACAGCAGTTCATAGCAACATGTGTGTACAGCAACCAGGCAAAAGAAGACTCAGGCAAAGACTGCAGATTTTGGTTGTCACCTCTTTATTCATCCCTCCAGTACATCTACTGCTGTGGGGTGGATGGTCTCTCTAGCCACCCTAACCACCCCTCTATATATACCCGCCACGTGAACTGCAAAGACAGCACCACCACGCTGTGAGCGTTTTGGCCGATTTGGCCCAAGATGGAGGAGATTTTATGTTTTCTCATGCAGCTTCAGTGGTGATTATCTTGCTGTCCGCGTAACGAAACTAGACATATTATATATCAAAATAAACTAGAAAGTACAAACATTAAGATGCATTATTGCATTTTGCAAAAAAATCATTTGGCTGCACACTATTGGCGATTAAAGCCTTTGACTAGATACACTTTTAACAGCTGCACACTATAACTTTTGGTAATAAAACATTAAAATTTCAACAAAACTAAATACTTTATGACTAGAAAAAGAAGGATATGCACCACAGTTTGTATACATATACATATTATTAAATACAGATGTCTCTGAGAGGAGATATTCATAATTAACCAGTGGTGGGAAAACACAATTTCTCGTCTGCTGCACCCAACCAAGCTTTCTAAGCTGTTCATATGATTGAAAGTATAACTATCTCTAATACTACAAATTATCCATACTAACATCTTCCAATCTTATATTCACTCATAACAAAACCCAAAACATGCCATAGATTTATATTTTTATGTCTGCATTTGGTAAAATTTAGTGCCATAATTCAAAATTGTTTACAACAAGGATCAGCAGTTAGACTAACTATTATGACTCACAATAACACAGCCTCGTACACCTTACGCCTTACAATCTACTACTACTTAATATGAGCTGTTTTATTTATCTAAATAGAGTTTATTCCACATGTTCTTAAATAAAAATTAGAACTGCTTTTCTAGCATTAATATTAGGGTACATACATACCTATACCTATATGATGCAATAGACGAAAAATATTGATTTACAACAAAAATAGAGAACTGTCATTGTGGTTGAAATGAATCGAGTCAAGATCAGTATTTCAACAACCATATCCGTAAATATGAGCAAACAGTATGACTTAATAAAGTTATTATTATTGATTTTCTTTCCTAGATCATACCAACGCTCACATTTCAGGGAGATAACTCGGGCCGTACTATTGAATGACTAAAAGAATCATTAAGACATTTCATGTAGACAACATTAAAAACAACATAAACAAGTAGATAAAATACAAACTAATTTAATAATTAGTTACATCAGAATATTGGAAAATAAACATATTTAGATAAAATACTAAATATAAAAATACAAATATATTGTAAGCATAATAATGACAGTTTACATAGAGAGTTGAGAAAACTGAATATATTTTGACCACAAAGCGAGTATTGGTTTTGCTGTTTCAATCTAAGATAAGTGTAGCCGTGGGTCCACCCGGCTACACTTATATGTTGTACAGATAAAGAACACTTATATTCCGTGTTTTGATAAAGCAGTTATCTTAACTGAAATATATGATTATTGTGGGGTGGGGGTGTTGACTGGGGGGTGGGGGTGGGGGGGTGTTGTTGGTTTTTCAAAATCCAGCCTAACATTTTGTACATGTATACTCCCTTGCCCACATGAGTATCAAGTATCAAAGATTGCGACTTTAAGAATAGCCAAGATGGATGGAAACGCAGTAATCATTGCACCCAAGCGTACATAGTTACAGACACTTTACTGGATCTTGATACTTAGATTCAGGGCCTTTAAATTGGTTTTGAATTGTAAAAATTGTGTGTCTCAATATTAAGCCTATAATTTGTGCTGTGTTTGCAAGAAATATTCATTTCGTTATTCTCTTATTACAGGGAACGACGACCTACTTCTCTCCAAACTGCTGCCAGCAAGATGCCGAGATCGCTCAGCAGTTCATGGTGTCGAAGGTAAACATTCCGTTCCTGTCCTCAGAGTAAAGAGAAAATTTGATATAAGTGTCCCTAAGACATTGTATATTGTCATGGAACAATGTCTTGATTAATTTTTTATACTGTGCTGGGTTTTTTGTGTTTTTTGTGTCTGTTTTTGAGGAGTGAGTTTGTGTGGAATTCTCTATACTCACAATGCACAGCTGTCACTTTTCCCTACTTTCAGTTGCTCTCCATTCCTCCCCATCCCAGCCCAGCTGGTGCTAATTATAGCAGGATCTGACCACTCTTGGACTTGGTAAAAACAAGGGGTCTGCTAATTTTAGCACTGGCCCTGGATATGCGTGCTGTGAATGCTGACTTGTAGCCGTGTGCATGCTGGGTATGTTAATATCCATGCCACCTAAATCGGTCACATATGCAAAATTTCACCATTGGTGAACCTCGGAGCTCCAGCTAAGGAGCGAAAAAAACCAATCCATGCCACCAGCCATAGTGGTATGGGTTTTTTGTGTGTGAAAAGTAGATTAGGCTGTAACCTTAGTAGCGCTGAGTAACAGAGGATTCAGTGCTTCTGGCTGAAATAATGTTGGGCAGTATAGTTTTTTTGAAGTAGGGTGGGGTCAAACAACCGTTGATGTTAATGTGAACATCTGAACTATGTAAAGTTGTTCATCTCTAGAAAGCTTGGATAATTAGCTTTTGTGTGAATTTAATTTCATAACGGTGCATTGTGTTTATGATTATGAAAAAAAAAGAAAAACTCACGGCAAGTGTGCGCTATCTATCGTCGTTGTGCCATCAGGGCCCTGGGCTGCTCTCAACACAATCAGCGTTGTTGTTGTTGAGGAGTAAAGAGGTTAGGAATAGGAAGGTCCTATCTCATGACAGTAGTTCTGAAAAGAAAAAAAAGCAGCGTTCTGTTATCTTCGTTAGTCATCATGTACTTGGAAAAGCCCAGCTGAACCATCGGCCCTATCGTGGTGATTGTCATTGTAGTGAACATGTATTTTATGCCAAGTGGTGGCTTTCTACAATGAAAATGTGATTTCATGTCAAGCCAAGTAGTCAGTGGCATATCAGTTTGTCATGACAACAATTGTTTCATAGTCATGTGTCCAAAATAAACTGAAAACAGTCAGTGGTGTCATAATCATTTGGTAGCGAGAAAGTATATCCAGGAACACTTACTCTGTTGGGTTGGGTCGGATCGTAATCACTTTCTTCCTAGTTTTCCATAAAGAATGGCAGAATCCTTACTTCATCCTCTCTGTCAGTGTTGAATTCAATCAAATTGGGCTTCTCAAACTCCTCCACGCTGTCAACATCACCATAAAGCTGGTGAAATGCTTCGTGAAATTCTGGCGTAAAAGTGGGACACCGTTTTTCTTGAGCATGACAGACGGATGACAGCAATTGGTAAAATAAACCAAAAAAACCAACAACTTTATCTCCTTAACCAATCCAGATTTACACGGCTCAAGTCAAGTCAAGTCAAAAACATTTTAATCATCCCATGAAGGGCAATTACAATACTGACAGGCACATAGATACGTGTAATTATCTCGAAAGACACAAGAAAAATACATTTCAAATTGGTATGAACAGTCCAAGATAGCTTCAAAAACAAAACAAAACAAAACAAAAACAAAATTTAATTACACAAACAAACACACGCATGTGCACGCACACACACACACACGCACGGCGTACGCACACACACACACTCACACATGCACATACCCACACACACCAATGTTAGGAATACAATGTTGTAAAAGCCATTGATTGGAAAAGACATATAAACTTATTGTTTACGTGTGCATGCACACACGCACTCCTACACACGCACTCCCACACACGCACGCACACGTGCACACACCCATACACACACTGATATATGAACACAATTTTAGAAAGACTATGGACTGTGACCCTTTCAGCTGCCCTGCAGTGGCTTTCATATTCATTAGGTGACCTTTGAAACTGAAAGTAAGCTGTCAGCTACATCTCTTAGGTCATCCCAGATTATTCCAGCATTCACCATGTGTGCTAGCAGTGTCATCCTGGAATATTACGGGAACTGTGCTGTTAGGGTTGATAGGTGCATAAGATGTTTTACTCACATTTTACTTCACTGGATCACAGTGTATAGTCTCCTCATCCAAAGGACTTTGCTGGAAGTGGAGTCAGTACCAATGTTAACTCTGGGTATCTTTCCACTTCATCTGTCCGCTGAATGTAAATGTGATCTATATTCAGTCGCCATGCATTAACAGAAAGAAGGTGAAGGTATGGGTAAAGGTAAAGGTCGTAAAGATGTCCCATAACCTATGCGGTCATTGGGAGGGTGATGTCAGATATCTCAGCTTCTCCAGGGGCCAGCATATTGAGGGCGGTGCCTATCTCCTCTCCCTCACTGCTTTACCTTCCCTGACCCTAAAGAGGGCAGGTACCCATTGACAGCTGGGTGAACTAGGGAACTGTACTGAAGCCAAGGCGCGAAAACGGTCACCCGTCCACTTGGTAACCAACGCTTGACGCTGCTTTAACCTTAGTTTGGGGAAAGGGAGTGCTCTGACCACTGAGCTGTCCCATCCCCAAGGTATGGGTAGGTGTTCACAAAAGCTAACCTGACGCATTAATCGATTGATTCATTATGATTTGATTGGTGTCCAGGACATCAGTCCGTATAGTATGGGTAGGTGTTCACAAAAGCTAACCTGACGCATTAATCGATTGATTCATTATGATTTGATTGGTGTCCAGGACATCAGTCCGTATAGTATGGGTAGGTGTTCACAAAAGCTAACCTGACGCATTAATCGATTGATTCATTATGATTTGATTGGTGTCCAGGACATCAGTCCGTACAACACACGCCTGTTCAAGAAGGAGGACCCGTCCACCAACCTGCCAACCTATGAAGTTTGGCTGGCTGCCTCTCTGGCTACAGGTAAGACCTTTGAAATGTTGATTCTGCCTTCTTTTCTCTGTTCCTCTTCAGGCCTCCTAGCTCGGCAATCATATGTTTGAGAAAGCAGCGATTTTTTTCTGGTAGATGCTCGTTTCACATTGAAAATTCTCAGGTTAAGACTGTAAACAGCTCCAGGAATTTATTAAATTTTTTATTGGAAATGTCAGCGGGATACAATAGCTGACTGGTTAAGACTGACTTCAATCCTATGGGTGCATGAAATTGAGGGTTTGAATTTCTGTGTGGCATCTGGTGAATTAAGGATGGGGATTTTTATGGTCTCCCAGGTCAGCTTCATGTGCAGACCTGCCAGTGCCTTAATTCTTTTTGTGTATATATATACACACATGCAGAAGATCAAGTATGCACATTAAAGATCCCGTAATTCATGTCGGCATTGAGAGGGTAACGGAAACATGAACATACCCAGGAGACATCTCTAAAGTTGGAATGCTGCTACCTTCGTGATGGGCAAAAACGCATGCACACAGGCGTCGTGCTTTAGGCACCATCCCCAAACTCGGAATATGGCTACCTAAATGGTGTGCGTGTGATGTGGAGGAGGAGGGGGTGGGGAGGGGCGGGGGGCGGTCGCTTATGCAAAAATCTCATCATTGGTGAACCTCAAACCTCTAGCTGAGGAACAAAAAAAAACCCCAAACCCATGAAAATGTTAGAATGAACTCAGTGACCCAAGAGTCTATGCGTAATGATAGCAGATGCCGACGTGCCACTGTGCCTGTGTCTGTGGCAGATGGCGAAATCCCGGGCTTTGAGGGGAAGCAGATCTTGGGCTCGCACCAGTACAGCCCCAAGGGCATGGTGGGCCCCGTCACCTTCCTGGTCTCCAGGGGAGACTACAGCAAGCTGATGGAGGTGGTGGTGCAGAACTTGGACAAAGCTGCTGTGAGTTAGATCCCTTGTCTGGTTGGCGTTAACCTCTTAACTGCCCAGTGCAAGCGCACCCTATATGCCGGGGAATAAAATTCTTATGTACCACTGCTATGTTCATGTTACTCAGAAACTACTACATGAATATTCCTGATAGTGTACCCAATGACAGTATATATATATCGTAGATTACTTCGAGACAAGCTCAAATTAGTTAGCATGCTATTTCACTGCAAAAATATATTTAAATTGTAAAAAATTGACAAAAAATGGGCTTTCTTCATCACCACTGTCATTCTGAGTACCCCCCATCTCAGTAACATCAAACATAAGTCCAGGCCAAATCTCATTCATTGTTTTTTAAATGCACTATTTCCTGAATCATACTCGATCGATTTTTATCACTGTTAGGTAAATGTACAGTTTTATTTGCCACTTTTACAGCTGTGTAAAGTTATTGATGCCTTCAACAAGAAGTGTCAGCCATTTTGAACAAGAACATCCCAAGCAGTCATGCATAAAAACACAAAATACGAGCTAAAAAAACGATCGTTTTTGCCACGGTTTTTGTAGCTGGATGTTGCCAAGCAACAGGAGAGTGATCTCCACTAATTTGGAGTTCTTTCCTTTAAACTGTAGTCAAGGCAGCTGGCTTGTTTACTTCAGTTCGCCACCCCAGAAATTTTCCAGGTTGTAGGCGTATAGGGTGCACGTTTAGCCCCAGAAAATTTCCAGGGTGGGGCAGTCTAGTGGTTAACCTTTTCCCTATGGGTAACCCGCTATAGGGTAACCAACCATCTACTGACCCTTCCCCCCATGTGACCCACTACTGGGTTACAAATGCACACAGTGCACGTGTACTGGGAAAGGGGCTTCTCTCCCTGATCGTAGGGATAGTGTTAAGATTTCGCATTGAGAAGGATTCGGACAGGACAAATTTATTGTGCTTTGCTTTTATTTTGTGAAATAAATCAAACATTTGACAGCTTTGTTCATTTTCGTTTTCCCGTTAGGTAGATTTTTGTTACTGGGTAGGAAGGAGAAGAAGGGATCTGCTTATATTTGTGGTCTAATATCTTCGTTTAATTTGTCCTTTTCTGTGTTAGTTTTGTTGTGTTGTATTATCTACACTTTTGTGTGCAAATCTTTTCCATTTTTTTTCTTTTGGTAGATGACAAGGAAAAATAATCTTTGTTGAAAGCTATACAGGAGTATGCATTGTACCATCACTCTTATTCTTTTGAATGATAGATTGATTTAGAGGTCTTTTGTCTGATGCATGTCAATTTGTGTGTGTGTGTATATATGTATCTCTCTCTCTATATACATATATATATATATATATATATTATATATATATATATAGATAGTAGATACTAGATACATATATAGGGTATATATATATATTATATATTATATATATTATATTATATATATTTATATATATATGGATTTCTTTATATCAGAGGTCATGAAGTTTTTGTGAACCTGTATTTTCCACTGCAAATAGTATGTTGCCAACAAACTTAGGATGAAAAATTGTGATGGTAACTTTTCTCAAGTTTCTGATATATCCTCTCCTTTGCAAAGCAGAAAAGAAGTGTTCAGATTGTTTCATCCCCTGTAGGGATGTCGGGGGCCTGTCAGTATAAATAGAATCCCCACCTTATGGAAATTCTGTGCTAGGGATTCCCTCTTTTCGATCCCTCTCTTTGTTTCCGCCTTCCTCCTTTTCGTCCTGTCACCTCCACCTTGTCTATTTTCTGCCTTCTTGGTCCATTCTCCTGCCCTTTCTTTTCCAGAGAAAACTTTAAATACAACTATTCCCTCCTATGCCGAAGTAAGATGCGCTGGGCCCAACTTGTCAGGCGCTTAACAGCAGCACAACACATTTTCACTGCATCTTGTCTGTTTTCTGCCTTCTCGGTCCATTCTCCCGCCTTTTCTTTTCCAGATAAAAACTTTAAATATAGTGATTGTCTTCCATGCCGAAGTCGGATGTGCTGAATATAGTGATTGTCTTCCATGCCGAAGTCGGATGTGCTGAATATAGTGATTGTCTTCCATGCCGAAGTCGGATGTGCTGAATATAGTGATTGTCTTCCATGCCGAAGTCGGATGTGCTGAATATAGTGATTGTCTTCCATGCCGAAGTCGGTGTGCTGAATATGTGTTGTCCTTCCATGCCGAAGTCGGATGTGCTGATATTGGATTGTCTTCCATGCCGAAGTCGGATGTGCAGAAATATAGTGATTGTCCTTCCATGCCGAGTCGGAATGTGCTGCCAATATAGTGATTGCTTCCATGCCGAAGTCGGATGTGTGGGCTCTGACACACGCATTCTCACTCATTTGATCAATAACAGTGAGTTGCTGGTGATCTGGTGTTGAGAAGAAGAAGATGATCGTTTCACCAGTTTTGTTGTGTTGTTGTTTGTTAAAGTCTGTTCACATTTAGTGATATTTAGACTAGAGAGGAGAGAGAAGAAGAGATGATGAGAAGTGAGAGAGATTGAGTTAGAGATGGAATAGGAATGATAAGAGAGAGAGAGAGAGGAAGAGAGAGAGAGAGGATTGTCCAGTACTGTAGCAGCTGTGTTATACTGCAGCGTGTTATGTCTTGCCAGGAATATGCCGCCAACGACAACGAGAGACAGATGCTGCAAGGGTACAGGAAGAGCTTCCAGACCGGCTCCATCCCAGCTCACAAAGACGGCTCTCGCTACTGGATCAGGAACAAGGGACCCATCGTGGAAACGTAGGAAGCCCAGTTTTGTGTTTTGTCATTTCATAAATGTAGGGTTGTCTGGGTAGACTTGTCTGTTTGTTAGGTTTTTTGAAAGATCCTACAATTCTGTGAACAGTTTTTATTAAAAATCGAAACACTTAGAGTCTAGGAAGTGACAGAATGAGAAATTGACAAACCTCGCTTCGTAAAAGATGGTCTGGTTGAGGGATTGGGTGTGTGTGCGCGCGCGTGCGTGTGTGTGTGCATGTGTGTGTGAGCGTGTGTGTTTACATTTCATTTTGTAACAACTGTTAATTGTCACTTGTTGCATGTGTGAGAGTAGGATGAATGCAAGCGCTTTGATTTGTTTTTGCAAGACATAGCGCTATACAAATTCCGTTTATTATTATTATTATTATTTTTAAAACAAAAGGAAGCAAAATTCCGCCTTGATACTTCAGTAGTAGGTAGAAGAAAGATAGTTTTAAAATCATTCAAAATGGAAAATTATGCCTTGATACTTCAGTACTAGATAGAAGAAAGCTGATAGTTTTAAAATCATTCAGAATCGCAAAATGGACAACTTGACCCCTTCCTTCTTAAAATCACTGCTAGCAGAAAAGTGGGTCATGTGCTATATGACTTATTTCACTGTGGAGCGTCACATATATTTTGTATTGGATAAGAATTGTAACTTTTGAGTGTTGAACTGAGCATGAAGAAAGAGTCAAGTCTCTTTAGGTTTTTAAAAAAAAGTTATATTGCTGTAACATCATGATTGTTGTCCTGTGTGTGCAGGTACATAGGGTTTATCGAATCATACAGAGACCCAAGTGGCATGCGTGGGGAGTTTGAAGGTGAGATGAATGGGACTTTGTCTTTTGGAAGTGTTAAGGTGATATAAGAAGTAAATGAATGCTCTAGAGCAAAAACTGAGACAGCTGTTGTTGTTTTGAAGTGGTTGCTATGCTGATGGCTGTTTGAGAAATTGGCCACTAAAATTTTTGCACAAGTTAATTCTGATTCAAAATCAGGCTTTTAAATCTAGATTTGTATTAGTTGAGTGGCTTTTTTCTGATTCAAAATCAGGCTTTCAAACCTAGAATTTCATCAGCACAGTGGCTGTTTTGGAGCAAATGGATACTGCCACGGGAAAGTTTATTCAAATTTGTTTTTTTATTCTTTCATTTTGAAGATAATGGAATAAGCATTCAAGTGCTTTTTTTGGGTTTTTTTTTTTTTTTTGCATCCAGTGCCCTTGTGTATGCAGTTTTGTACAATTTGTCATCTGTTTCCACTGGTACACAAAGGCCTACTCTTATGATGTAAAAGGTAAAGTAAAGGTAAAGGAGTCCCATAACCTATAAGGTCGTAGGGGAGCTAGGCGTCAGAGACCTCACTTCTCTAGGGCCAGCATATTGAGGGCGGCGCCCATCTCCTCTCCCTCGCTGCTTTACCTTCCCTGACCCTAAAGAGGGCAGGTACCCATTTACAGCTGGGTGAACTGGGGGAACTGTACTGAAGCCAAGGCGTGCAAACGGTCACCCATCCAACTGGTAACCACGCTCGACGCTGCTTAACGTCGCTGGGGGAAAGCGAGTGCTCCGACCACTGTGCTATCCCGTCCCCTTATGATGTAAGGAGCTCATTTAACAAAAATATACATTAAAAAAAAAATTCTAAATTGCTCCAGATTGGTCCCTTCCACCTGTTTTTAGCTGTAGCTGAGAAATAAATTGTGTGAGTTTTAAGTCTGGTTTGTCGATAGAGGGTTACATTTTTTTTGGGGGGGATGCATTATTTTCATACATATTTATTTTGCGACATCACTTCACAGAGCTTTGGCCGAGGTCAAAAGCTCTGACAGTCATCGGTATAGCAAGCCAAGTGCCAAAGCCTATATCAAACGTTGTTATGCTGTGGAGTTATGTTGAGACTGTCTTCAGCCATAACGAGCTCTTAACACATAACAATCTACACTTGCTTTTACAGGAGAAAAAAAAATCCTCTAGATTTGGAGTATGGCTGCCTATATGACAGGGTATTGGAAAATTGCCACACACCACGCAAACTTCTCATTCAGGGTGTACTCAACACAATCTCACGGCAATTCCCAAGCGAGATGAGTGAGTCATGAGTACATACTGTGGGTGACCCCCCAGGGTGTTAAGCTGGAGTACATGCAACCACAACATTTGGGACGCAATCAACAAATGCAACACGCAATGATGGTTACTGCAACAAACCTACAGCAACAAGCAATGATCAATAACTGTGAACCAGGTTAACATACGACAATAACAACAACATGACAGCAACAACAAACAACAGCAATGAGATTAACGACAACAACATATACACAACATGCAATAACAACCAACATACCACAAACAACACACCACTATCAACACATCACTACAAACCACAATAACAACCAAAACACACAAACACCACCACAAATCACCAAACCATCACCAACCAACAACCAAACAACACCACAAACACAACCATCACCACAAAACCAAACCACAAAACACCAACCACCAACCAACACAACCAAACACCACCAAAACCACCACACCAACACCAACCACCACCACCACAAACCAACACCACACAAACCAAACACCAAACCAAACACCATCAAAACCACCAAACACCACCAAAACCACCAACCACCACCAAAACCAAACACAACCATCACCAACCACCACCAACCCACCACCACCAAAACCAACCAACAACCACCCAACACCACCACCAACCACCCATCACCAACCACCACCAAAAACCACCAAAACCAAACACCACCACCAAAACCACCAACCACCAAAACCAAACATCACCAAAAACCACCTTCACCACCACCACCAAAACCAAACACCATCAAAACCACCAAACACCACCCAACAACTCCCAACAACCACCACCAACCAACAACCACACCAACCAACAACACCAACCAACAACCAAACACCACACCAAAACCAAACACCAACCACCAACCACCAAAATCACCACCACAACCACCAAAACCAAAACAACCAAAACCACCTTCACCACCAAAACCAACCACCAAAAAAGTTTCACGCTCAACCCTCCCCCCCTCCCCACCCTCCCCCTCCCCCCATCCCCCTCCCCTTCCGCCACCACCTCCCCCCACCATCCCCCCAACCCCCCACACACCCCCAACCCCCTCCACCCCTCTTCGCTACTACTACTACTACTTCTTCTTCTTGCTGCTGTTGCTGCTGCTGCTGCCCTCTGAAGGCTTCGTGGCGGTGGTGAACAAGGCCATGAGCGCCAAGTTTGGGAAGCTGGTGGACAGCGCGGAGCATCTGCTGGCTCACCTGCCCTGGCCCCAGGAGTACGAGAAGGACCAGTTCCTGCGCCCGGACTTCACCTCCCTCGACGTCCTGGCCTTTGGGGGCTCGGGGATCCCTGCAGGCATCAACATTCCTAACTGTGAGTTGTTGGGGGGTGTGGGGGTGAGGGGGGAGGGGGTGGGAGGGTGGGTGGGTGAGGGAGGGGGGGAGAGGGAGGGGAGGGGGGAGAGGGAGGGGTGGGGGGAGAGAGGGTGGGGAGGGAGGGGGGTGGGGGAGAGGGGGTGAGGGAGGGGGGTGAGGGAGGGGGGGTGGGGAGAGGGGAGGAGAGGGGGGTAGAGGGAGGGGGAGAGAGAGAGGAAGGGGGAGAGAGAGGAAGGGAGAGAGAGAGGAAGGGAGAGAGAGAGAGGAAGGGAGAGAGAGTGTGTGAGGGGGGATGTGGGGTTGGGGGGGGGGGAGGTGTGTCAAGTCAAGTCGAGTCAAATATTTTTTTCCAGATGGTACATTGAATAAGCAATGCATTTGCTGGAGTTGGGTTTTTTTTTTTTAATGAATTTGTTGTTGCTAGCCAGTGATCTGTTGTAAGCAGACCTGTGCACTCTTTGTATTTTTCAGTATTTAAAAAAAAGAAAGAAGAAAAAAATGCAGAATTATAATTTCGTTTGCCAAACACATTTTTTGTTGAGAACCCCCCTCCCCCCCCAAGTTTTTTCTTAAATTGTTTGCTATTGTTCAGAAAATCATAAACTTCTGGGAAAAACTGAAACACACAGCACAGTCTGTGTGATATATCACGAGTGCAGTTCTAGAAGATTTTTCCCAACAGTTAGTCAGAGTCAAGTCAAAGTCAAAGTCAAAAACACTTTAATCATCCCATGAAGGGCAATTACAATACTTACAGGCACATTGATACTTATCTCAAAAGACACAAGAAAAATACATTTCAAATTGTTATGAACATTCCAAGATAGCTTAAAAATTGTTTTTAAAATAATCACCCACACACAAACCCAGGCACGCGCACACACACGCACGGCATATGCACGCACACACTAACACACACATACCCACACACGCCAATGTAGGAATACAATGTTGTAAAAACAATAAAAACAAAACAAAACATCAGTACTGACTCCGCTTCCCCAAAAGTCTTTCAGATGAGACTGTAAAGTGAGATCCTGCGTGCGAATGCATGCAGAACATCTTGCGCACAGATTAAAACTCAGTCTGCCTTTTATGAAGAATAGGGCATTTTGTGCTGGTAGGAACGGATTACAACATTTTTGAAAACCACGTGCACACTGGTGTTATTGTTTAGACATCATCCCCAAAGTCGCAATGCAGCTGCCTTAATGGCGGGCAAAAATGGTTGTATATGCAGAATCTTACCGTTGGTGAACCTCGTAGCTGTAGCTGGGGAAGGGAAAAAACACCAACCCAAACCCTTAAGCCTTGAGCATTTAGGGTAATAATCAGTCATTGATTACCCTCGAGTCATAGGGTAATCCTCTGTGTTAAATCTTAAGATTATGGAGGAACTGAACTGGTATTCTGGTAATCACTTCTTTAAACCTTAGGTCATCGATTCACGGACAACCATCTATTATCTCACAATATTTTGTTCTCTTTAGGATGACAAAACGGTGATCTCTGCCTTAACACTATCCCTATGTTAACCTCTAAACTGCCCAGTGCAAGTGCACCCTATATGCCGGGGAATAAAATTCTTATGTACCACTGCTATGTTCATATCCCTCTTACTCAGAAACTACCACATGAATATTCCTGATAGTCTGCCTAATGACAGTATATATATCGTAGATTACTTCGAGGCAAGCTCAAATTAGTTAGCATGCTATTTCACTGCAAAAAAAATTTAAGATGTAAAAAAATTGACCAAAAATACGATTTCTTTATCACCACTGTCATTCTGAGTACTCCCGATCTCAATAACGTCAAACATAAGTCTAGGCCAAATCTCATTCTTTTTTTTTTAAATGCACGATCAGCTGAATCATACAGATCGTTTTCATCACTGTTAGGTAAATCTACAGTTTTATTTGCCAATTTTACAGCTGTGTAAAGTTATTTATGCCTTCAACAAGAAGTGTCAGCCATTTTGAACACGAACTTCCAAAACAGTCATGCATAAAAACTTAAAATACGAGCTAAAAAACGATCGTTTTTGCTACGGTTTTTGCAGCTGAATGTTGCCAAGCAACAGGAGAGTGACCTTCATTAAGTTTGGAGTTCTTTCCCTTTAACTGTAGTCAAGGAAGCAGGCTTGTTTACTTCGGTTCGACATCCCGGAAATTTTACGGGTTGTAGGCGTATAGGGTGCACGTTTAGCCCCGGAAAATTTCCGGGGTAAGGCAGTGTAGTGGTTAAGGGAAAAAGGAGGCACCGTGGTCGAGTGGTTTAGGCGGTCAACTCGTGATCCAGAGGTCGCGGGTTCGATCCCCGCTCGGCTCGGTGTTGTGTCCTTGGGAAAGACACTTTACTCCTATTTTCCTCACTCCACCCAGGTGCACAAGTGGGTACCAGCTCTGCTGGGGAAGTATCTGGCGACAGACTAGCGTCCTGTCACAGGGGTGGTGAAAAACCATCAGTTCGCTTAACGCTACAGAAACCGGGATAAGCTCCGGTTCTATGGGCCTTCTGGCTCGAAAGAACATACTTTTATGTTAAGGGAGAGAACCCCTCTTTTCCAGCACACGTGCACTGTGCGCATTTGTATGCTACCGTAACCCAGTAGTGGGTGATACGAAGGGAAGGGCTAGTAGTAGTAGTGGGTTACTCGTAGGGACAAGGTTGACATTATCTGCTCTAAAGCATCATCTTTGCTTATTTGTTGTTGTTGCTGTTGTTGTTGCTTCAGACGATGACATACGGCAGAACGAAGGCTTCAAGAACGTGTCGCTGGGCAACGTGCTGACCGCTGGTTACAAGGACACCAAAATCACCTTCCTGTCGCCAGAAGACATAGTCGGTTTTCTTTGCTTTGTTTTGTGTATGTGTGTGTGTTGTTGTTGTTGTTGTTGTCTTCAATTTAACGTCTGTTCACTCTTAGTGATATTAGACAAAGGATGTGGAAAATGTAGTGGATGTAGTGGAGAGGGGAATGTACAGAGAAAAGACTGATTAGGTAGCATGTGTGTTGGTATTTTCATGCAATTAAAGGGGTGGGGGGAATCTTAAACATGAATAAACATTTAAATTCAACAAATTGTTAACATGAAACATCTATAAAATAACTACAACAAATACTCTAATGGGCTGTGCAATAGACATTTAACAATGGCAAAGGCTAATTTCGGATTTTTAAAAACAGTTTCCACAGACTGCTCACAAAATGTGGGTAAAAAAGGTTTTACAATTGAACACTCAAATATGATGTGAGTGTTGGAAATATGTTCCCCACAGAGGCACCTCACATTTTTACAAAATTTTGTTATAAATGCATTTAATTTTAATCTAAAATATAGTGCATTAACTCTTCTTGTGGTTGCGATACTTAAATGTGTTTGAGAAGGTGTCATGTAACATGAAATAAGGCCATTAGTCAGGCAATTCTTTAAAGATCGTTCCTTGAATTGATCTGATTCTCTCCACTTACTCCACGACGTCTGTTCTAATAAACTGTATCCCTCCTGTAAAGATAATGGGACGTGTGTTGTGTGTGTGTTTTGTGTGTGTGAGTGAGAGAGAGAGAGGGAGTGTGTGTGTTGTGTGTGTGTTGTGTGGTGTGTGTGTGAGAGAGAGAGAGAGAGTGAGTGAGTGTGTGTTGTGTGTGTTGTGTGTGCGTGTGTGTTTTGTGTGTATGTGTTTTGTGTGTTGTGTTTTGTGTGTGTGTGAGAGAGTGAGTGAGTGTGTGTTGTGTTTGTGTTTTGTGTGTGTGTTGTGTTTTGTGTGTGTATGTGTATTGTGTTTTGTGTATGTGTTTTGTGTGTGTGTGTGTGAGAGAGAGAGAGAGAGTGAGTGTGTGTTGTGTGTGTGAGAGAGAGAGAGAGAGAGAGGGTGAGTCAGTGAGTGATTGAGTGTGTATGTGTGTGTGTGCGTGCACATGTGCATGCGTGTGTTTTCTTCACATTTAACATCTTTCCACTTTAAGTGATATTAGATGAACGCATGTGTGTGTGTGTATTTGTGTGTGTGTATTTGTGTGTGTATTTGTGTGTTTGTGTATGTATGTGTGTGCGTATGTGTGTGCGTATGTGTGTGTGTTTGGTTGTCTTTGTCTTTGATTGTAGTTGCAGTTCATAAAGTAACTTGATAACTGACTTCAGGCAGTACAGTTTTGTGAATCAAATGTTTGCTCTAGACTCAGTAGACTGTGATTATACTATAAAGACGAGTGAACCAAAAGTTCTCTTTTTTTGTTGTTATTGTGTATATTATCAGCGACATCATCGTTGTCATAGTCGTCGTCATTGTCATCATGTTGGTGGTGATGTTGTTCTGCCTCTTTTTCTTCTTCTTGTTCTTCTCGTTGTTCTTCTCCTCCTTCATTTGTCTTATTCAGTCATAATCATATTAGAATGTATTGTTGTTGTCATTATGCTAATAATGATGAAGAAGATGGTGGTGATAATGATGATGCATAATGATGGATGATGATTGATGAAGGATAGCTAATGAGGAGAATGGGTTAGGGTGAAGGCATGTGCGTGGCTGTCTGTATATATTACAGTGCACAAATCCAACATCTTTAATTTCAATTCTTTTTATTTTGAGGATAATGGAATAAGCACTCATGTGGTGTTTGTTTTTTACATCCAGTCCTTTAGTGCATGCAGTCTTGTCAATTTTGTCATTCATTCCCACCTGCACACATTGGCCTACTGTTCCGAAAAGCAGAATGGGTTTTAACGTGTGCACAAAGAGGTTCTGTGTGCGTTCAGACATGGGACCTTGGTTTATAGTCTCATCCAAAGGACTTTTAGGGGGAGGGAGTTGAGTCAGCACTGATGTTGACTCCAGAGGAAAAATCCTCTTGAAAGAGATTCGAACCCTGGTCAGCAGATCATGAGTGCATGGCTCATCACTCTCACCACCAGGCTATCCCGTCCCCCAATCAAAAGTGCTAAATTTATTGAGCCCCTTCCTTTCTCCTAATTCTAAGTGTGGTCAATTCCTGCTATAATTAGCACCAGCTGGCCCCAGCTGGACTGAGATGGAATGGATAGCAGCTTAGAGCAGCTGAAAGTGTGACAGCTGGGATATGTATATTAGTCTTTTTGTTCATTTATTGAATAAATCTGTACGTGTTCTGTTTGAAAGCGATTAGAGCTCTCATAACAAAGATTAGGCGCACACCACAGCTGTCAGTCAATCTCTCCCACTGTCAGCTCGTGTCAGCTGCTAGACATATTCCATCCCAGCTGGTGCTGATTATAAACAGAAACTGACCGCACTTGGGACTTGGTGAAAAGGAAAGGGATGATTTTAGCACCGGGCCCTGCCTAGACCCTTGACCCAGTTATGCTCGATTTGTGTGCTGTGCGCAGAAAATATCCTTCCTTGCTTGTCATGGTCATCATCATCGTCATCACCATCATTATCACCGTTGCTATTGTGATCAGGGACGGGACAGCATAGTGGTCATCTGGAGCACTCGCTTTCCCCAAGCTAAGGTTAAGCAGCGCCGAACGTGGTTACCAATTGGATGGGTGACCGTTTGCACACCTTGGCTTCAGTACAATCCCCCAGTTCACCCAGCTGTAAATGGGTACCTGCCTCTTTAGGGTCAGGGAAGGTAAAGCGGCAAGGGAAAGGAGATGGGTGCCACCCTCAATACGCTGGCCCCCCTAGAGAAGAGAGGTCTCTGACGCCTCACTCCCCTACAACCACATAGGTTATGGTGTGTGTGTGTATGGGCGCGTACATTTGAATTTTAAGCTTGTAATAGTTATTGGTTGCATGACTCTGTAAGAATATGTTGAATGCAAGCGCTCTGATTTGTCTTTGCAAGATATAAAAAAAAAAGGTAAAGGAGTCCCATAACCTATAAGGTCGTAGGGGAGTGAGGCGTCAGAGACCTCACTTCTCTAGGGCCAGCATATTGAGGGCGGCGCCCATCTCCTCTCCCTCGCTGCTGCTTTACCTTCCCTGACCCTAAAGAGGGCAGGTACCCATTTACAGAACTGGGGGAACTGTACTGAAGCTAAGGCGTGCAAACGGTCACCCATCCAACTTGGTAACCACGCTCGACGCTGCTTAACTTTTGCAAGATATAGCGCTATACAAATTCCATGTATCATTATTATCAGTATTGTGGGACAGCTTTACCTTGCTGTGACAGGAGCTGTACACCAAGTACAAGATCCCGTCCTTCGAGGTTCAGGTGGGCCTTCACGAACTGCTGGGTCACGGCAGTGGGAAACTGTTCAACGAGAAGGCCGACGGCTCCCTCGACTTCGACATCAACACCATCACCCACAGTGAAACTGGCAAAAAGGTCGGAGGCTTAAAAGGATGTGTATCTTTTTTCTTTTTTTTTGGGGGGGTGGGGGGGGGAGGGTAGGGATGTGGGTTGAATGTTTGTGTGTGTGTGTGTGGCTGGGAAGGGGGGGGGGGGGGGGGAGTAGTGTGTGTGGGGGGGTTCATGTGTGTGGTTTGTGTGTGTGTGTGTAAACCTTTGTGTGCCCCTGTTTGTGTGTGTGTTTGTGTGAGTATGTGTGTGTGTATTGTTTATGTGTGTGTTGTTTGTGTGTGAGTAGTATGTGTGTGTGTTTGTGTGTATATGCGCGCGCGTGTGTGTGTGTGTGCATGCGCATGCATGCATGTGTGTGTTATCCTTTATGTGCCCCTGTTGGTGTGTTCATTTCATTTTTATTTCATTTATTCTTTTTATTTCAAGGATAATGGAATAAGCACTGATGTGCTTTTTTACATCCAGTCCCTGTGTGTATGCAGTTTTGTAAATGTTGTCATCTGTTCCCATCGGCACACAAATGCCTACTCTTCTGAAAAGCAGAATAGGTTTTCACGTGTGTGCAAGATGTTCTGTGTGTGTAGGCACATAGGACCTTGGTTTGTAGTCTCGTCTGAAAGACTTTTGGGGAGAGTGGAGTCGGCGTTGAGGTCAACTCCAGAGGACAAATCCTCTTGAACGAGAATCAAACCTGGGTCAGCAGGTCACGAATGCATCTCTCTAACTGCCAGGCTATCCTGTATGTATGTGTGTGTGTGTTAACCTTTATGTGCCCCTGTGTGTGTGTGTGCGCTGTTTCAAGAGATTGGATGGTGTTGATGTTGAACTTGAGGTGAATGTTTTCGGAATTGCTGAAGTTGATATGTAAGACGACAGCCCACCTCTCTGCTTTGTGAGGCTATAAACAACATAAAATGAAATGAAAGCCAAACCAAGAAGGAAGGTGGCAGGATGGTTAAGACATACACCTGCCTAGCAAGCAAACCGCGAGGTTCTGGGTTCGATTCCCAGCCTTGCCCTTTCTCAGCTAGTTTGATGAGAAAAACAAACCTGATGTCAGTACCCTTCGGGTGAGACTATAAACCGAGGCCCCATACGCGAACGCGACCAGAACAGCTTGTGCACACATTAAAAGCCTGTTCTACCTTGCGGAATAGTAGGCCATTTCAGTCAGGTTGGAACAAATGACAAAATTATGTTAACAACGCGTGCCACTCAGGTGTTGTGTTGAGAGGGCACCCCCAAAGTTAGTTAATGGTGGAGGGGGGAAAAACAGTCGCGTACTCAAAAAATCTCATAGTTGGTGAACCTCGGAGGTCAAGCCCAGGAACAAAAGAGAAATCCAAAGTGATGGTTGACCACAGCTGTCAGTCTCCCCTGCTTTCAGCTACTCTCGGGCTGCTATCCATTTCACTCTCCAGCCCAGCCCAGCTGGTGCTAGTTATAGCAGGAACTGACCGCACTTGGACTTGGTCAAAAGGAAAGGGGGTGCACTAGTTTTAGTGCTGGGCCCTGGACACTTTGACTGAGTTATGCCTGCTCAGGAAGGAAGGTGGCAGGATGGTTAAGACGTTCTTCGCCTGCCAACAACAAGTAAACCGTGAGGTTGTGGGTTTGATTCCCAGCCTCGTCCTTTTCTTCCCAGTTTGACCAAAAAAATCGAACTGAATGTCGAAAGTCCTTCGGATGAGACTATAAACCGAGGCCCCGTGTGCGAACGCATGCGGAACATCTTGCGCACACATTAAATCCTGTTCCGTTTTTCGGAAGAGTAGGCCATTGTGTGCCGGTGGAAACAGATGACAAAAATTTACAAAACCGCATACACACGGGGACTGGATGTAAAAAAAGCACATGAATGCTTATTCCATTATCCTCGATATAAAAAAATAAATAAACAATAAATAAATAAATGCTGGATGTGCGCGGCGCTGTGTACAAGAATGACAGTGATGACGATGACGACGACGACGATGATGATGATGACGACGATGATGACGATGATGATGAACTGTGATCAGATCACGAGCTGGTACAAGCCAGGGGAGACGTGGGACTCCAAGTTTTCCTCCCTGGCCTCCACGTATGAGGAATGTCGGGCCGAGTGTGTGGGAATCTACCTCTGCCTGCTGTCCGACGTCTTGAAGTGAGTGTTCCCGGGGTTGTGGGGTGTGTTGTGTGTTGTGTTGTGTGTGTGGGGTGTGTGTTGTGTGTGGGGGAGGGGGGGAAGGGGGTTGTGTGTTGTGTTGTGTTGTTGTGGGGGGGGGGGGGGGGGGTTGTGTTTTGGTGTGATGTGTGGTGTGGTGGTTGTGTATGTGTGTGAAGGTTTTTATTGTGTGTTGTGGTGTGTTGCGGTGTGGTGTGTTGGTGGGTGGGTGTGGTTTGGTGTGGTATTTATTTTTATTTATTTATTCTTTTATATCGAGGATAATGGAATAAGCACTTATGTGCTATTTTACATCCAGTCCCCGTGTGTATGGGGTTTTGTGAATTCTGTCATCTGTTCCCACAGGCACACAATGGCCTACTCTTACGAAAAGCGGAACAGGATTTAACGTGTGCGCTAGATGTTCTGTGTGCGTTCACACACGGGGCCTTGGTTTATAGTCTCATTTGAAAGACTTTCATGTTTGTGTGTTTGTGTTTGGTTTAGAACTTTTATTTAAACTATTTTATTTGAAGGATGATGAGTAAGCACTCATGTACTTTTTTGGTTTTGTTTTGCATTCAGTCCATATGTACATGTATGCGGTTTGTATAAGTTTCGTCATCCTGTCCTTCTGGCGCACTCGGCCTACTGTGTGTGTTGTGTGAGTGTGTGTGCATGCGTGCCTGCATGTGTGCGTGTGTTGTCATACATATGCTGTTCATACAGATATCGATCATTTCTCATTCATTTTTATTCATTCTTTTATTTCCAGGACACTAGAATAAACAAGGGTGATGTACCTTTTTAAATTAACAGTCAGTCCCCATATGCATGCATTTAAAAAAAAAAGTTATCATGCTGTACAATCCACAAGTAATAGTGAGGGGTTTGTGGGGGATGTCATCAGGATCTTTGGCTTTGACGGGGAGGAAGGGGACGACATCATCTACGTCAACTGGCTGAACATGGTGCGGGCAGGGTTGCTGGCCTTGGAGTTCTACTCGCCAGAGACCTGGACATGGAGACAGGTGAGTGGACGGACGTTCTGGCCGGGGTCTTTTTTGTTTGGTTGGTTGGTTGTTGTTTTTTTCTCCCTAAAGTGGTCCTCTTGTTGTCATTATTCTTTAGTGGATTGGGTTGGGTTGGATTGGATGGTGTTTTTGTGTTACGTAGCATTTTTAGTGAGAAAAGATTTGAGGTGGGGGTAGCATTATTGTGTTATGTAGCATTTTTAGTGAGAAAAGATTTGAGGTGGGGGTAGCATTATTGTGTTATGTAGCCTGGGGTTTATCACAGTTCTTGATTAAACCATTGATGCTGGGGGCAACAGCAAAGTGAGAGGCTGTATGACCAGTGGCTTTTTCCACTCATGGAATTCCACTTTACAGCTTAGTCTTTAGTGATCGACTATGACTCTCTGACTAGGAGGCTTGACTCACACAGTCCTTATGTGCTGCAGCCCTGGGGGCTAGTTGGCCTTTGGAGAACATCTCCAACGCTGACTGTCCTTATGCCCACTTGGCCGAGAGAGTGGGGATGTGCTGTGGGCAAGGCATCTCCACTATAATCAAATTTCTGCCCAATTTCCGAACCAGCAGCTGCCTCCTCTGCTGTTTTGGAGGTCATCGTCGAAAACGACGGGCTAACATCGAGAAGAGGTACGGGGCAGGAGAGCCTAGTGGTTAGAGCGATGCGCTCATAATCTGACGGCCTGGGATCAAGCCACCAGCAAGGCACCATTTTGGGGGTGGGGGTGGCGGGGGGATTTTTGCCCTGGAGTAACATCAGTGCCGACTCCACTCCCCTGAAAGTTCTTTGGAAGTCCCATGTGCAAAGTCATTCAGAACATTTTTTGCACACTTTAAAACCCGGTTCCGCCTTTTGGAAGAGTAGGCTATTGCATGCCGGTAGGAATGGATGACAAAATTGAAAAACTGCGTGCAGTCTGGCGTCGTGTTTAGACATCACCCTTGTAGTTAGAATGGGGCTACCTTCATGGTGGGGCAAAAAACAGCTGCATACGCAAAATCTCACCATTGGTGGTGAACTTCAGAGCGTTAGCCAAGGAATGTGGGAAAAGAAAAAAGAGCCGATACCTGACAGGAAATTTAGGCTGCTTCCCTCAGGGGTACAGAGAGCCATGCTTTCTTTTTGATGCAATATAGTTTCCTATCTAGGAGAGTGGGCTTGATGGCAGAGGTCACTACACGCGCAAATCCAACATCACTCAGTCAAGAGTGTTAAATTCAGTGTGTCCCTTCCTTTTACCTAGTCCAAGTGTGGTCAGTTCCTGCTGTAATCAGCATCAGCTAGCCCCAGCTGGGCTGGGATGGGATGGAATGAAATGAATAGCGGCTGAGAGCAGTTGAAAGTGGGGGAAACTGACAGCTGTGAAGTTAACCAGGTACATTTCGTTTGCTTTGGGGGGGAATCCCAGGATTCGATATATAGTTAGTGACTATGAGAGTGAATTTTACAGCAGAATTTCACCAGGTACATTTGTGTTCAGAGCACTTGCTTTTCCTAAGGTAAGGTTAAGCAGCGTTGAACATGGTTGGCAATTGGATGGGTGACCGTTTGCGTGCCTTGGCTTCAGTACAGTTCCCCCAGTTCACCCGGCTGTAAATGGGTACCTGTCCTCTTTAGGGTCAGGGAAGGTAAAGCAGCCAGGGAGAGGAGATGGGCGCCGCCCTCAATATGCTGGCCCCTAGGGAAGCTGAGGTCTCTGACATCTCGCTCCCCTACGACCACATAAGTTATGGGACACCTTTACGTTTTACATTTCTGTTGGGGGGGGGGGGGGGGGGGGGTGTTATCAGATATCCAGTCCTTTATGTGTCTATCAAAAGGACTTTCAGATTGTCTTCTTATCCATAAGACTGACAACCTAGACCACCATTCAAGGTCTAGTGGATGGAGGGTAATAGTCTAGCTTCAAATGAGACTTTTTTGTTTGTTTGTTTGTTCACTTTTGTTCCCCCCCTCCCCCCCACATGGCCATAGATTTGAGGTTCACTGATGGTGAGATTTTTACATTTGTGACTACTGTTTTTGCGCACTTTTTAAAAAAAAAGAAAAAGATGTGTAAAGCACCAAAAAAAACCACCAACCAAAAAAACACCAACTAAATAAATAAGAATGATAAAAAAAAATGTAAATGGAAAAAAACCCACCCCATCTAAATAAATAACAGTGATAACAAAAAAATTTTAATGAAAAAAAAATTGCTTCATGATCTGGATACAGCTGAGACCCTTCCCCCCCCCACCCAAAAAAAAAAAGTTTTTTAAAAAATGTTATGTAAACCATACTGTGACACAATACTCACAGCTGTCAGTTACCCCCACTTCCAGCCTCTCTCAGCTGCTATCCATCCCATCCCATCCCAGTCCAGCTGGTGCTAAATTATATAGCAGAAACTGACAGCACTTGGCCTTAGTGAAAGGGGAATCTCTCATCTCATCTCATCTGCTCCCATAACCCCCTCCAGGGTCGTAGGGGCTCTGCAGTGAGGAACGTTGCACCAGTTGGCTCCGTTTGCGGCGGTTGTGGGCAAGTGCCTGGGTTGTGGAGAAGCTCTAGCTCTTCCCGGTCCATTCAATGATGTTGTCTGCCCATTTCAGAAGAAACAGGTGAAAGGAAGGGGCGAGCTAAATGTAGCCCTCTTGACTGAGCGGTTGTTTTTTTTTAATTTTTATTTTATTCTTTTATATCGAGGATAATAGAATAGGCACTTATGTTGTTTTTTTTACATCCAGTCCCCGTGTGTATGCAATTTTGTAAATTCTGTCATCCGTTCCCACCGGCACACAATGGCCTACTCTTACGAAAAACGGAACAGGATTTAACGCGCGCGCAAGATGTTCTGCGTGCGTTCGCACACGGGGCCTCAGTTTATCCTCTCATCCGAAGGACTTTTGGGGAGAGTGGAGTCGGCATTGATGTGAACTCCAGGAAAAAATATCCCCCTTGAACGGGAAACGAACCCGGGTCATCAGATTGCAAGCGCAATGTTCTGACCGCTAGGCTATCCCGTCCCCCCATTGGATTTGCGCGCTGTGTATGCGGAGACTATGAAGACCTACTGACCACGCCGAAAAAGAGGAAACTCAGATGGTATGGGCACGTAACACGCTCAGAAGGACTTGCAAAGACCATCCTGCAAGGAACAGTCCAGGGGAAGAGAAGACGGGGCAGACAGAGGAGAAAGTGGGCCGACGACGACATCCGTGATTGGACAGGGGAGGACTTCAGTGTCACCCAGGCACTCGCCCACAACCGCGCTAAGTGGAGCCAGCTGGTCCACCGTTCGTCCACCATGCAGCGCCCCTACAACCCTGGCGGGTTACGGGATCAGTGAACAGTGAACAGTATGCGGGGGAGAGTGTGCTGCACTGTGATTGGTTTGTCCTGTGCAGGCCCACATGAACGCCCGCTTCGTCATTCTGCGTGTGATGCTGGAGGCCGGAGAGGGGCTGGTGACCATTCAGCGAATGGCCGGGGAAGACGGGCAGCCGGACCTTCGGGTCAAGCTTGACCGCTCCAAGATCACGCTGATTGGCAAACCGGCCATCGGAAACTTCCTGCGCAAACTGCAGGTGAATGTGTGGTGTGTTGTGTTGTGTGTGTGGTGGTGGCGGTTGTGGTGGTGGGTGGTGGTGTGGGGGGGGGGGGGGGGGGGGTGTTGGTGTGTGTGTTCTATAATTTAACATCTTTACATATGAAGTGATAGCAGACAAAATAAGTGTGTGTGTTGTGTGTGTTTGTGTGTGTGTTCTTTCTTTAATTTAACGTCTTTACACATGAAGTGATATCAGACAAAATAAGTGTGTGAGAGTGTATGTGTGTGGTGTGTGTGCGTATTCTTTCTTTCTTTAATTTAACGTCTTATGCATGAAGTGATATCAGACAAAGTAAGTGTGTGTTGTGTGCATGTGTGTATGTATTGTCTATTTGTGTGGTGTGTGTGTGTGTGTGTGACTGTGTGTGTGTGCTCGCTCGTTCTTTTGATGTAAGGTCTTTTCACTATTAGTGTTATGTGTGTGTGTGTGTGTGTGCGAGCGCGTTTGCGGTTCGACACGCATTATCCTTGCGTAGCTTTTGTAACAAAATTTACACACCTGTATTTTTTGTCAGAATCTACACATTAAGACTTTAATCTGTTAAAAGTAGTAGTGAAGTTTTGGAGCCATACTGAGGAAGTAGCCAATCGTAGCCTGGCCTGGAGAGAAACCAGCATTGTGTCCGGTCTCACCAACAATGGTCCCATGACTATGCCATATTTATGTTAGTCCCGTTGATAATAGACAAGCAGGATGAGAGAAAGAAAAAAAATTGAGGAGTGTGAGACTAGAGTACATAAGAGTCACGTGGCTAAATCAGATCAAATCTAAACTCTTTTATTTCTCTCTCTCTCTCTCTCTCTCTCTCTCTCTCTCTCTCGCTCTCTCCTCCTCTCTCTCTCTCTCTCTCTCTCTCTCTCCTCTCTCTCTTTCTCTTTCACTATACATATATATATTTATGTATTCTTTTATTTCATGGATAATGGAATATGCATTCATGTGCAGTTTTTGTACATTTTAGTCATCCGTTCCTACCAACACACAATGGCCTACTCTTAGGAAAAGTGGAATGGGTTTGAGCGTGTGCGCAAGACGTTCTGCTTGCGTTTGCACACAGGACCTCGATTTATAATCTCATCCGAAGGACTTTTAGGGGAAGTGGAGTTGGCACTGATGTTAACTCCAGAGCACAAATCCTCTTGAACGAGTTTCAAACCCGGGTCAGCAGATCACAAATACATCACTCTAACTACCAGGCTGTCCAGTCCCTTCCCATGAATGTTGATAACAAACAAACAGGATGAAGGAAAGAAAAAAATTGAGCAGTGTGAGACAAGAGTACACAGTCACATGGCTAAATCAGATCAAATCTAAATTCTTTTATTTCAAGAGTAATGAATAAGCACCTATGTGTTTTGTTTACATCCAGTCTCTGTGTGCATGCCGTTTTGTAAATTTTTGTCATCCCTTCCCACCAGCACACAATGGCTCAACTCTTCCTAAAGGTGGAACAGGTTTTAACGTGTGCACAAGATGTTCTGTGTATGTTCACACACGGGGCCTCGGTTTTCAGTCTCATCCAAAAGACTTTAGGGGCTGTGGAATCAGCGCTGATGTTAACTTAGTGTGTTTTAAAGATACACTGTTTGATATCATAGGTGACGCTCCACCACGAAATGTGTCATTTTGCACCTGACCCACTTTTCTGCTAGGAGCCATTTTAGGCAGGTGGGGGTCAGTCAGGTTGTCGATTTTGAGATTTTGACTGATCATAAAACTATAACCAATTTTCTACCTTGTGATGAAATATCAAGGCGTAAGTCGTGTTTCCTTTTGCTTATAAACATAGTTTCAAAAATACCAGAGTTCTCATTCTGACCACCTACCACAATGCTAAATTTACCCATTTCCCTTTTTTTTCACATCCTGCAGCCTATCTTGTCAAATTGTAATCACTTTTCATAGAAACGTCCGATTTTCAATCTTTTTTAAAAAGATTTTTTTATTATTGAATAACTTTATATTGCAAATCAATAACATCATCATCATCATCATCAGTCCCGTGACCTTGGCGGTCGTGGGGGAGACACAAAAGACGATGCCGTGGTAAGCCTCCTCCATCCATCTCGGTCCTCGGCTCTGCGCAGTAAAATGTCAGTAACTTAAAACTTGACCACTGCTATGCGACGTGGCTCATTATGTGTGGCGGAGGAGCCACCACAACATAATAATAATAATAATAATAATATATGGAATTTATATAGCGCTGAATCTTGTAAAGTAAACAAATCAAAGCGCTTGCATTCAAATCATTCATACGCATGCAACCATCCATAAAGATCAAGATAAACAAATATCAAATTTATATGCACAACACACTTAGGTGGGGGTGGTGGAGGTGAAGGCAGCTATTGACAAGTAGGGACAGACAACAGGGGAAGATCTCAAGTAGAGTATAAGCGCGTTTTGAGGCTAGATTTGAAAGAATCAAAAGAAGGCTTTTGGCGAAGTGGAAGAGGGAGGTCGTTCCATTATGTATGGCGGAGCCGCCGCAACATATCGTGGGTAGTGTCGCAACTCTTGTGAGCGGCGTGGAATGTGTTCTCCCTACGCAGGTGTACAAGAGCACAGCCGACGTGGACAGCGCCAAGGCCCTGTACCAGCGCTACTCGGACGTCAGCAACAGCAGTGAGCCCCACTTTCTGGACCTGCGCTCCGTCGTGCTGGCCCGCAAACAGCCGCGCCGCATGTTCGTGCAGCACCACACCACCGTAGAGAAAGGTAAGGGTGTGTGGGGTGTGTGTGGGGTGTTCAGTTATTGGTGTTTCAGGTGTATGGTCATGTACATGTTCGTGCAGCACCACACCACCGTAGAGAAAGGTAGGGGTGTGTGGGGTGTTCAGTTATTGGTGTTTCAGGTGTATGGTCATGTACATGTTCGTGCAGCACCACACCACCGTAGAGAAAGGTAGGGGTGTGTGGGGTGTTCAGTTATTGGTGTTTCAGGTGTATGGTCATGTACATGTTTGTGCAGCACCACACCTCCGTAGAGAAAGGTAGGGGTGTTCAGTTATTGGTGTTTCAGGTGTATGGTCATGTACATGTTCGTGCAGCACCACACCTCCGTGGAGAAAGGTAGGGACGTGTTCAGTTATTGGTGTTTCAGGTGTATGGTCATGTACATGTTCGTGCAGCACCACACCACCGTAGAGAAAGGTAGGGGTGTGTGGGGTGTTCAGTTATTGGTGTTTCAGGTGTATGGTCATGTACATGTTCGTGCAGCACCACACCTCCGTAGAGAAAGGTAGGGACGTGTTCAGTTATTGGTGTTTCAGGTGTATGGTCATGTACATGTTTGTGCAGCACCACACCACCGTAGAGAAAGGTAGGGACGTGTTCAGTTATTGGTGTTTCAGGTGTATGGTCATGTACATGTTTGTGCAGCACCACACCTCCGTAGAGAAAGGTAGGGACGTGTTCAGTTATTGGTGTTTCAGGTGTATGGTCATGTACATGTTCGTGCAGCACCACACCACCGTAGAGAAAGGTAGGGGTGTGTGGGGTGTTCAGTTATTGGTGCTTCAGGTGTATGGTCATGTACATGTTTGTGCAGCACCACACCTCCGTAGAGAAAGGTAGGGGTGTTCAGTTATTGGTGTTTCAGGTGTATGGTCATGTACATGTTCGTGCAGCACCACACCACCGTAGAGAAAGGTAGGGGTGTGTGGGGTGTTCAGTTATTGGTGCTTCAGGTGTATGGTCATGTACATGTTTGTGCAGCACCACACCTCCGTAGAGAAAGGTAGGGACGTGTTCAGTTATTGGTGTTTCAGGTGTATGGTCATGTACATGTTTGTGCAGCACCACACCACCGTAGAGAAAGGTAGGGGTGTGTGGGGTGTTCAGTTATTGGTGCTTCAGGTGTATGGTCATGTACATGTTTGTGCAGCACCACACCTCCGTAGAGAAAGGTAGGGACGTGTTCAGTTATTGGTGTTTCAGGTGTATGGTCATGTACATGTTTGTGCAGCACCACACCACCGTAGAGAAAGGTAGGGGACGGGTGGGGTGTGTGGTGTGTGTTGTTAAGGTAGCGGTGCTTGGTCGTGTACATGTTCGTGTTAGTGCATTGAGGCTTCAGGTGTATTGTCATATACATGTTTGTGTAGCATCACACAGTGGAGCAAGGTAGGGGGGCAGGGGTGTTCAGTTATTGGTGCTTCAGGTGTATGGTCGCGTGCATGTTCGTGTTAGTGCATTGAGGCTTCAGGTGTATTGTCATATACATGTTTTTTGCAGCTTCACACCGTGGAGCAAGGTAGGGGGTGGGGTGTTCAGTTATTGGTGCTTCAGGTGTATGGTCATGTACATGTTTGTGCAGTATCACACCGTGGAGCAAGGTAAGGGGGCAGGGGTGTTCAGTTATTGGTGCTTCAGGTGTATGGTCATGTACATGTTTGTGCAGCATCACACCGTGCAGCAAGGTAGGGGTGTGTGGGGTGTGTGGGTGTGTGGTGTGTGTTTAAGGTAGCGGTGCTTCAGGTGTGTGGTGTGTGTGTTTATTGGTGTTTCAGGTGTGTATGTGTGTTTAGCGGTGCTTCAGGTTTTTGTGTGTTCAGTATGGTCGTGTACATGTTTGTGTAGTGCATTGAGGCTTCAGGTGTATTGTCATATACATGTTCGTGCAGCATCACACCACCGTGCAGCAAGGTAGGGGGGCAGGGGTGTGTGGGTGTGTGTGTTGTTAAGGTAGCGGTGCTTTAGGTGTGTGGTCGTGTACATGTTCGTGTTAGTGCATTGAGGCTTCAAGTGTATTGTTTTATACATGTTTGTGCAGCATCACACAGTGGAGCAAGGTAGGGGGTGGGGTGTTCAGTTATTGGTGTTTCAGGTGTATGGTCGCGTACATGTTCGTGTTAGTGCATTGAGGCTTCAGGTGTATTGTCATATACATGTTTTGTGTAGCATCACACAGTGGAGCAAGGTAGGGGTGGGGAGTGCTAAGTTATTGGTGCTTCAGGTGTATTGTCATGTACATGTTCGTGCAGCACCACACCACCGTGCAGCAAGGTAGGGGGGCGGGGTGTGGGTGGTGTGTGTGTTGTTAAGGTAGCGGTGCTTCAGGTGTGTGTGTGTGTTTTATTGGTGTTTTAGGTGTGTGTGTGTGTGTTTATTGGTGTTTCAGGTGTGTTAAGTTATCAGTGTTTCAGGTGTGTATGTGTTAGCGGTGCTTCAGGTGTGTATGTGTGTTTATTGGTGTTTTAGGTGTGTGTGTGTGTTGTGTTATTGGTGTTTTAGGTGTGTTTGTGTGTTAGTTTATCAGTGCTTTAGGTGTGTGTGTGTGTTTTGGTGTTTCAGGTGTGTATGTGTGTTGTTAGCGGTGCTTCAGGTGTGTATGTGTGTTTATTGGTGTTTCAGGTGTGTGTGTGTGTTTATTGGTGTTTCAGGTGTGTATGTGTGTTGTTAGCGGTGCTTCAGGTGTGTATGTGTGTTTATTGGTGTTTCAGGTGTGTATGTGTGTTTATTGGTGCTTTAGGTGTGTATGTGTATTGTTAGCGGTGCTTCAGGTGTGTTTGTGTGTTTATTGGTGTTTCAGGTGTGTTAAGTTATCGGTGTTTTAGGTGTATATGTGTGATCAGTTATCGGTGTTTTAGGTGTATATGTGTGATCATTTATCAGTGCTTTAGGTGTATGTGTGTGTGATCAGTTATCGGTGCTTTAGGTGTATATATGTGTTTAGTTATCAGTGCTTTAGGTGTGTATGTGTGTTCAGTTATCAGTGCTTTAGGTGTGTATGTGTGTTAGTTTATTGGTGTGTCAGGTGTATGTGTGTGTGATCAGTTATCGGTGCTTTAGGTGTACATGTGTGTTCAGTTATCAGTGCTTTAGGTGTGTATGTGTGTTAGTTTATTGGTGTGTCAGGTGTGTATGTGTGTTAGTTTATTGGTGTGTCAGGTGTATATGTGTGATCAGTTATCGGTGCTTTAGGTGTATATGTGTGATCAGTTATCGGTGTTTAGGTGTGTATGTGTGTTAGTTTATTGGTGTGTCAGGTGTATGTGTGTGTGATCAGTTATCAGTGCTTCAGGTGTGTATGTGTGTGTCTTCAATTTTACGTCTGTTCACTTAAAGTGATATTAGACGATGGAGGCAGGGTGGGGAGGGGGGGGGGGGCAGCATAATGAGATAAGGGCTTTAAGTAGAAAAAAATACGTGTTGTATGTGTGTTAAGTTAGCTGTGCTTCAGGTGTGTATGTGTATTAAGTTAGCTGTGTTTCAGGTGTGTATGTGTGTTAAGTTAGCTGTGTTTCAGGTGTGTATGTGTGTTAAGTTATTGGTGCTTCAGGTGTGTATGTGTGTTAAGTTAGCTGTGTTTCAGGTGTGTATGTGTGTTAAGTTATTGGTGCTTCAGGTGTGTATGTGTGTTAAGTTAGCGTCATTTCAGGGGTGTATGTGTGTTCAGTTAGCGGTGTTTCAGGTGTGTTTGTGTGTTATCGGTGCTTCAGGTGTGTATGTGTGTTCAGTTATCGGTGCTTCAGGTGTGTATGTGTGTTGTCAGTGCTTCAGGTGTATGTGGTGTGTTATCGGTGCTTCAGGTGTGTGTGTTCAGTTATCGGTGCTTCAGGTGTGTATGTGTGTTATGTTATCACTGCTTCAGGTGTCTGTGTTCAAATTCATTTAACGTCTTTTCACAGTTGTGATATTAGACGAGGGTGTATGTGTGTTGGTTTATTGGTGTTTCAGGGATGTATGTGTGATCAGTTATCGGGGCTTCAGGTGTATGTGTGTTATCGGTGCTTCAGGTGTATGTGTGATATCGGTGCTTCAGGTGTATGTGTGTTATCGGTGCTTCAGGTGTATGTGTGTTCAGTTATCAGTGCTTCAGGTGTATGTGTGTTAAGTTAGCGGTGCTTCAGGTGTATGTGTGTTATCGGTGCTTCAGGTGTATGTGTGTTATCGGGGCTTCAGGTGTATGTGTGTTATCGGGGCTTCAGGCGTATGTGTGTTATCAGGGCTTCAGGTTATCGGGGCTTCAGGTGTATGTGTGTTATCGGGGCTTCAGGTGTATGTGTGTTATCGGGGCTTCAGGTGTATGTGTGTTATAGGGGGTTCAGGTGTATGTGTGTTATCGGGGCTTCAGGTTATCGGGGCTTCAGGTGTATGTGTGTTATCGGGGCTTCAGGTGTATGTGTCTTCACTTGTCGGTGCTTCAGGTGTATGTGTGTTCAGTTATCAGTGCTTCAGGTGTATGTGTGTTCAGTTATCGGTGCTTCAGGTGTATGTGTGTTCAGTTATCAGTGTTTTCAGGTGTATGTGTGTTCAGTTATCAGTGTTTTCAGGTGTATGTGTGTTCAGTTATCGGTGCTTCAGGTGTATGTGTGTTCAGTTATCAGTGTTTTTAGGTGTATGTGTGTTAAGTTAGCGGTGCTTCAGGTGTGTATGTGTGTTCAGTTATCGGTGCTTCAGGTGTATGTGTGTTCAGTTATCAGTGCTTCAGGTGTATGTGTGTTCAGTTATCGGTGCTTCAGGTGTATATGTGTTATCGGTGCTTCAGGTGTGTGTTTTCAGTTATTGGTGCTTCAGGTGTGTATGTGTGTTCAGTTATCGGTGCTTCAGGTGTATGTGTGTTAAGTTATCGGTGTTTCAGGTGTATGTGTGTTAAGTTATCGGTGCTTCAGGTGTATGTGTGTTAGATATCGGTGCTTCAGGTGTATGTGTGTTAGATATCGTTGTGTCAGGTGTATGTGTGTTAAGTTATTGGTGCTTCAGGTGTATGTGTGTTCAGTTATCACTGCTTCAGGTGTATGTGTGTTAAGTTATCACTGCTTCAGGTGTATCGTGTTAAGTTATCGGTGCTTCAGGTGTATGTGTGTTATCGGTGCTTCAGGTGTATGTGTGTTAAGATATCGATGCTTCAGGTGTATGTGTGATCAGTTATCACTGCTTCAGGTGTATGGTCATGTACATGTTTGTGTAGTGCATTGAGGCTTCAGGTGTATTGTCATATTCATGTTTTTTGCAGTATCACACCGTGGAGCAAGGTGGGGCGTGTTAAGGTATCACTGCTTCAGGTGTATCGTAGTATGTGGAGTTAAAACACAGTTTGGCTCAGTGGTATTGGAAATAGGCACTGTGTTGGTTAAGTGATTGGCACTTCAGTTGTATGTGTGTATTTTCTTTTCCCAGATGGCCAAGTGCACCTGAAGACATACGACGCCTCCGCCCAAGGGCTCATCCAGTCCTTCACTGACCGGTTCCCCAACGGTTATCTGGACAGCGTTGTGCAGGAGTTGTGGGACTTGGAGCGGCCCGTCTTCAAGCCTTGAACTCACTTCACTGATCCCCCCCTGATAATGGTGACCCAGGGGAAACAATCCTGACTTTTGATGAATTCAAGAGTACCAAGCTGCAGAAGAGATGAAGAGAACTAAGGATGAAGAGAGAAAAAAAAACAGAAGGATACATTTACCAGCTTTTCCATTTTTGTTGTTGTGGTAATCGCGGGATGATTTTTGATACGGCTAGTAGGTTAACGATATTACATAACCCGGTAAGACTTTCTGGTTCGAAAATGAAAGACGTTTATATGCATATATTTTTGTGTGTGTTCGAAATGATGTTTTTTGATTAAGTTTACATCATATACAAACGTTGAGGGTTGGTGTCTGTGTAGTGAGACTTTCAAGGTATGCCTTACCCAAAAAAGTGTTTTTGATTAACTTTGAACATGTAGACATAGCTTATAGTTACTGGCAGAGATTTTTTTTTTAGCCAAAATCTTTTTTTTTTTTTACTTTGGAAAATGTTGTGTCCTTTTTCGGTTCTTTTGGACTGTGAAGTGTTAATGTAACTATGTTTTAGAAACCATTAGGCAAGGGCTTTTTTTTAAAAAAACACAACAACATGGTAGGTAGTACTTCGAAAAAGTATTTATTAAGCCTTAGCCGTATGTGTCTTAGTACAATTACAAGCGAACCCACCCCCACCCCCCACCCCACCCCCCCCAAAAAAAAATTATTTGTATGATTACGTTTTAGTACAGATAGGAACAGGCATATATATATATATATATATATATGTGTGTATCTATATCTATATCTATCTATCTATCTATATATGCATACACAAGTGCACTTACACACACACACTTTCATTCTCTCTCACACACACACACTCAAACACACACACAGAGCACGCACATGATACATCAACGCACCTAACTCAGATCCAAGCTGTCAGTTTTCCCTGCACTTTCAGCTGCTCTCAGCTGCTATCCATTCCATAATAATAATAATAATAATAATAATGTATGGAACTTCTATAGCGCTGAATCTTGTAAAGCAACAAATCCATCCCATCCCAGTTGTAGCCAGCTGGTGCTAGCTAGTTATTGCAGGAACTGACCCCACTAGGAGCAGGTACAAGGAAAGGGAACAACACTAAATTTAGCACACCTGATTGAGTTACGTTGAATTTGCGCGCCGTGACAAAGTCTGCCTGCGTACAGGTTAAAATCCTGTATCCTTCTTTCGCTTACAAACTGTATTCGCAGATCCCATATCAGTGCTTTCTTCCGTTCTTTTAGTTTTTGTAAATAAGCAATATGAGTATTATCTTTTCTTTTTCTGTCTTTCCAGTTACAGGGTTAATCGGTAAACTGGAATGCTTTATCCATCGACTGTAATCAAAATCATAATCCAGTGAAATACGTAGAGAACTTCTACATTTCCTTTGAACAGTATTGGTTCGCTGATTAGCCAACGGGTCAAAGGCAGCATTTGTTTCTCTTCCCTCCCCCGTTTTAACCTTTAAAATTTTTTTTAATTTCCTAGTCTTTGAAATGTATAAGGGAAAGCGGTAAAGATGGACTAAGTTTTCGCTCGGTGTCCCATATACAACAGAAGGAAGACACAGGTTTAAGGTTCGAGAATAGGTGAATGTCAGGGGTCTGGACAGAAAAAAACCCTATTACAGCAGCAGTACATTGTCAAATATCGGAGGTTGACTGTTTTTTTATGATCAAGTTGAGTCGAGTTGACAAACATATACAATGCTTGTGAACCTAGAATGAATAAAATATGTGAAGATGCTGGATCATGTGTTGTTGAAATGAGTGCGTGGGCTCTGTTGTGTAGTAAAGGTAAAGGAGTCCCATAACCTATAAGGTCGTAGGGGAGCGAGGCGTCAGAGACCTCACTTCTCTAGGGCCAGCATATTGAGGGCGGCGCCCATCTCCTCTCCCTCGCTGCTTTACCTTCCCTGACCCTAAAGAGGGCAGGTACCCATTTACAGAACTGGGGGAACTGTACTGAAGCCAAGGCGCGCAAATGGTCACCCATCCAACTGGTAACCACGCTCAACGCTGCTTAACTTGGCTGGGGGAAAGCGAGTGCAGTGTGTGGTTCACTAATGACGACTATTGTTTGGTGGTGGTTGCCAATAACACTCATGTTCTCTGTCTGTCTGTCTGTCTGTCTCCGCATTCCCTTTCCAGCTGGGGTGTGTAGTGCCTGCGCTTGTGTCCTTGGCAGGAGGTCTGCCCGCTGGCCTCAGCCGACTCATTCTGACATTAGATCAGCTCATTTCATTAACCATATGCATGTTAGGTATGTCTATGTTCTGTAACACAAATGCTGACATGAGTTACATGATCTTTAAAGTGAATATCTGATCTTTTGCATGTGTATATAATAAGAATAAAAATAATATATGGAATTTATATAGCGCTGAATCTTGTAAAACAAACTATCTACAAAGGGGAATTAAAGCACTGGCAGGTCTGCACTTGAAGTTGACCTGGGAGATCATAAATATCCCCACCCTTAATTCACCAGACGCTGATGCTGAGATTTGAACCCAGGACTTCATTGACCCATAGGGTTGAAGTTAAATGGTCTTTAGTCAGCTACAGTGACTGTCATATTCATATTCACTTGTATGCCAGTTACATTAGAAATATCATAGCCTTTTCAGGTTTTTCTCTTCTTTTTTTTCAAATCACAAAATACAACAACCTTTTCATGTTCGAACAGTTTTGGAGACAAAACCATTGGTAGACAGAAGTGACCATATTACCGACAGACAGACAGACAGACAGACAGACACAGAGAGTGAGAGAGAGAGATAGAGAAAGATAGAGAAAGAGAATGTGTTTTGTGTGTGTGTGTTCAAGTGTGTGAATGTGTGTGTATGTGAGAGAGAGAGTATTCATGTGTGTTCTTTTGTGTGTGTGTGTGTGTGAGAGAGAGAGAGAGAAAGAGAGGGGTATGTGTGTGTAAGAAATGTGTGTGTTGTGTGTGTATGTGATATCTTCAGTTTAAAGTCTCTTCACATCAAGTGATTTGAAACCACAAACATCCATCTCTTCCATAAGCAAACAATTCAAAACAATATTCCATCTTTTCACAAGCATCCACTTTTCCGCAGGTAAGTAATCTGAAACAACCAACCACTTTTCCACAAGTACACAATTTGAAACCACAATGATCCACTTTTCCACAAGTACACAATTTGAAACCACAACAATCTACTTTTCCACAAGTACACAATTTGAAACCACAACAATCTACTTTTCCACAAGTACACAATTTGAAACCACAACAATCTACTTTTCCACAAGTACACAATTTGAAACCACAACAATCTACTTTTTCCACAGGTGAGCAATTTGAAATGGTGATACTTCGTTCTCTTCCAAAGGTAAACAGTTTGAATTAAAGTACATCATTCTCTCTCCCACAAGTCAACAAGTTGAAGAAATACATTCTCTCTACCACAAGTCAACAAGTTGAAGAAACAATACATTCTCTCTACCAGAAGTCAAGTTGAAGAAACAATACATTCTCTCTACCACAAGTCAACAATTTGAAGAGACAATACATTCTCTCTACCACAAGTCAACAAGTTGAAGAAACAGTACATTATCTCTACCACAAGTCAACAAGTTGAAGAAACAATACATTCTCTAACACAAGTCAACAAATTGAAGAAACAATACATTCTCTAACACAAGTCAACAAGTTGAAGAAACAATACATTCTCTCTCCCACAAGTCAACAAGTTGAAGAAACAATACATTCTCTCTACCACAAGTCAACAATTTGAAGAAACAATACATTCTCTCCACCACAAGTTAACAAAATGAAGAAACAGTACATTCTCTCTTCCACAAATAAACAATTTGAAATGATGCACCCATCTCTTAACGACAAAGTTATTTGCAATAACAATCATATCCTCCTTTTCTTCCTCTTTGTCACTCTTGTCTTGGACTCCATTCATAATTATTCATCAACACCCACTTTCTAAAATCTGACCCGTACTTCTCTATCACTTCAGAAGTGCTTCTCACACATTTCACGTCAGTTCCTCGTCACATTACCTCTCTATCATTTCAGGAGTGCCTCTCACACATTTCACATCAGTTCCTCGTCACATTACTTCTCTATCACTTCAGAAGTGCTTCTCACACTTTTCACGTCAGTATCTCATTACATGATTTCACTCGGCCAGTTTGACACAATATCCACAGTTTACACAGTCTACTATCCATGCCTACAAACATGATGCATAATCACATATACACATACAAATGATCCAACCATGCACGTTAAAGATCCTTTCATTCATTTGACCTTCATGGTGGGGGGAAAAAAATGGTCGCATACGCAAAAATCTCACCACTGGTGAACTATGGAGCTTTAGCCCAGGAAAAAGGGTTAAAAAAAAATCATTTTTTTTTAGTGTTGGGTTCATGGGTTACAGAAATTAAGATAACCCCACACGACCATCTTGATCAAAAGACTGTGATGCTGCCTACTTTGTATTCAGGTGTCTGTAATCCAAGGTGGCCCTGCTCTGCTGCTTAGTTGCTTGACCTTAGTTGCTTCAGCGGGGAAGGGGAAGCCAAGCACTTCCTCTGACTCACACCAATGTGGCAAAGGATAATTATATCATTATTGGACGCTCCCCTGCTTTCACACCTTACTGGGGGTGGGTGTCACCAAGAGTGTCTCTACTATTCACACTGGGAATCATTGTGAGACTGGAAGTACACACTGGATGAGAAGTTTCCGTGTTTGACTGTTTTTCAAGTAATTCATCATGATTATAGGCATCCGTACTTAGACTTCTTAGGGGAAAAAATATTAAATACTACTTTCACTAAAAATTTGAAGTGTTATTATGGACTTTGTTACTGAAAAGCAATATGTTATCATGGACTTTAATATAAAAAAAAAATATAAAAAAAAAATAAAAAATAATAATAATTTTTAAAAAACCAACTGAACTTCAACTTGTGAGTGAAAAATGACCTCCATGTCACCTACCTAGGAATCTATTTTAGATATGTAAGCCAGAAATGGAATGAAGGTGAGATCAACATAATGAGGAATCATGATCGCAGAACATGAAAGCCCACAGTATCTGCAACTAAAATAGGATGAGGAAACACATACACAGAAACGACGGATGATAATCCCCCCCCCCCCCCCCCCCCCCCCCCCCCCCCCCCAAAGAAAAAAAAAGCCATGATTCTGTTAAAGATTTAAACTTCATTTCAGGCTCTATGAGGATGGTGACTGTCTCAACATGACATTAATAATTACACTGCTTAAATGTTGATCGATTGAATCGCACAGTAACAGCTTCAAAAGACTTGCCAATAACATCATAGATAATACGTGACAGGGTTGCAATTTCTTACACCTAGATGGTCCAGAAATCTGCTTTAGTACTGACTGGTTCCAACAGTTGCTGACTTTACGACACAGTGTAAAGGTGTTTGATGTTTCTGTCTGTGTAACTGTAGTGTAACACTTACTGGTTTTAACTGCTGCTAGCTTTACGATACAGTGTAAAGGTATTTGATATTTCTGTCTGTGTAACGCGGTGTAACACTTACTGGTTGTAACTGCTGCTAGCTTTACGATACAGTGTAAAGGTATTTGATATTTCTGTCTGTGTAACGCGGTTGTACAATATGGGTTTCCACTGTTGCTGACTTTAGAATACAGTGTACAGATGTTTCTGTCTGTGTAACTAGGGTGTAACACTAGTTGCAACTGTTGCTGACTTTACAACACAGTGTAAAGGTGTTTGATATTTCTGTCTGTGTAACGGCGGTGTAACACTGGTTGCCACTGTTGCTGACTTTATGATACAGTGTAAAGATGTTTGATGTTTCTGTCTGTGTAACTGTAGTGTAACACTTACTGGTTGTAACTGTTGCTCGCTTTACCAAACAGTGTAAAGGTGTTTGATGTTTTTGTCTGTGTAACTGTAGTGTAACACTTACTGGTTGTAACTGTTGCTGACTTAACAACACAGTGTAAAGGTCTTTGCTGTTTCTGTCTGTGTAACACTGGTTGCCACTGTTACTGACTTTACGATACAGTGTAAAGATGTTTGATGTTTCTGTCTGTGTAACACTGGTTGCCACTGTTACTGACTTATCGGTACAGTGTAAAGATGTTTAGTGTTTCTGTCTGTGTAACACTGGTTGCCACTGTTACTGACTTTACGATACAGTGTAAAGGTGTTTGATGTTTCTGTCTGTGTAACTGTAGTGGAACACTTACTGGTTTTAACTGCTGCTAGCTTTACGATACAGTGTAAAGGTATTTAATATTTCTGTCTGTGTAACGCGGTGTAACACTTACTGGTTGTAACTGCTGCTAGCTTTACGATACAGTGTAAAGGTATTTGATATTTCTGTCTGTGTAACGCGGTGTAACACTTACTGGTTGCCACTGTTGCTGACTTTAGAATACAGTGTACAGATGTTTCTGTCTGTGTAACTAGGGTGTAACACTAGTTGCAACTGTTGCTGACTTTACAACACAGTGTAAAGGTGTTTGATATTTCTGTCTGTGTAACGGCGGTGTAACACTGGTTGCCACTGTTGCTGACTTTATGATACAGTGTAAAGATGTTTGATGTTTCTGTCTGTGTAACTGTAGTGTAACACTTACTGGTTGTAACTGTTGCTCGCTTTACCAAACAGTGTAAAGGTGTTTGATGTTTTTGTCTGTGTAACTGTAGTGTAACACTTACTGGTTGTAACTGTTGCTGACTTAACAACACAGTGTAAAGGTCTTTGCTGTTTCTGTCTGTGTAACATTGGTTGCCACTGTTACTGACTTTACGATACAGTGTAAAGATGTTTGATGTTTCTGTCTGTGTAACACTGGTTGCCACTGTTACTGACTTATCGATACAGTGTAAAGATGTTTGGTGTTTCTGTCTGTGTAACACTGGTTGCCACTGTTACTGACTTTACGATACAGTGTAAAGGTGTTTGATGTTTCTGTCTGTGTAACGCGGTGTAACACTGACTGGTTCCAACTGTTGCTCGCTTTACGATACAGTGTGGAGATGTTTGATGTTTCTGTCTGTGTAACTGTAGTGTAACACTTACTGGTTGTAACTGCTGCTAGCTTCGCGATATAGTGTGAAGATGTTTTCGTATATGTAACGGCGGTGTAACACTTGCTGGTTCCAACTGTTGCTGACTTTACAACACAGTGTAAAAGTGTTTGATGTTTCTGTCTGTGTAACGGCGGTGTAACACTTGTTGCCACTGTTGCTGACTTTACGATACAGTGTACAGATGTTTCTGTCTGTGTAACGGCGGTGTAACACTGGTTGCCACTGTTGCTGACTTTACGATACAGTGTAAAGATGTTTGATGTTTCTCTCTGTGTAACGGTAGTGTAACACTTACTGGTTCTCACTTGTTTTTTTCCGCGCGATACAGAGTAAAGATGTTTGGTGTTTCTGTCTGTGTAACAGTGGTGTAACACCCACTGGTTCTAACTGTTGCTGTCTTCGCTATACAGTGTAAAGATGTTTGATATTTTCGAATATGTAACGGCGGTGTAACATTTACTGGTTCCAACTGTTGTTGACTTTACGATACAGTGAAAAGGTGTTCGATATTTTTGTCTGTGTAACGGTAGTGTAACACTTACTGGTTGTAACTGTTGCTTTCTTCGCGATACAGTGTAAAGATGTTTGTTTTACTATCAGTTGGCCAATCTTTTAGCCTGAGGAAGGTTTTAAAAATATACCGAAAATTTGCTCTGTCAAACACTTGGGTGTTGTGTTTTTACTTGTCTGCTTTTTTTTACAGTGTAAAAGTGGATACAGTGGATCGGTGGTCTAGAGGTAACGCGCCTGTCTAGAATGCGAAAGGTCTGGGTCGGGTGTGTGCGGTGGTTCGTATCCCGTTTGAGCCCGAAATTTTTCCCCATCCATTAGACCATGAGTGGTGGCCTGGGCGCTAGTCTTTCGGATGAGACGATAAACCGAGGTCCCGTGTGTTACACAAAATTTTCAGCGCACGTAAAAGAACCCACGGCAACAAGAGAGTTGTCCCTGGCAAAATTCTTAGAAAAAAGCCACTCTGATAGGAAAACAAATACAGTTGCAGACCAAAAGAAAAAAAAAAAAGGGTGGCGCTGCTCTTGTGGCGACGCGCTCTCACCGGGGAGAGCAGCCCGAATTTCACGCAGAGAAATCTCGTGACTTAAAGTGGTATAAAATATTTTTAAAAAAAGAAGATGTTTGATGTTTTGGTCTGTGAAACGGTAGTGAAAACAAGTTTTTTTTGTCAGAACATTTCTCATACTTTATACTGTAAAACATCAAAAAAGCATTCTGTACCTACTGCACCCACAAATACCAAACTCCTTTAATAACTCAAAAAACGCGAGAAATATCAGGTGGGTTACAAGCATTGCTAATAACAATCAACGAGTAAACATGTATCACACAATAACATAGCACATATCAATCAATATCACAGAACCCAGGCAACGGTTCCTCACACAATTTTTTGTTCTACCTTTTCTTTTTTTCCATCCACAAAAAATCTAAAACACATAAGCACCGGCGCATGAGCGTGTGTGTGCACGCGCGCACACGCACACCACAAAGAAAAGCATAAGGCACTGGCATGTTTGCGCATTGTTGTCAGAACGTAAGATGAAAATTGTTTTGAATTTATTGCATTGTGGTGTATATCGTATTGTGCTGTATTGCATTGCATTGAATTTATTGTATTTTATTGTGCTGTATTGAATTGTATTGTGTTGGATTTATTGTATTTATTGTGTTGTATTGTTTTGTATTGATTTGTATTGAATTTATTGTATTGTACTGTGTTGTATTGTAAAGCCTCCTCCCCTCCCCGCAAGACGGGATAGCCTAGTGGTTAGAGTGATGTATTCCTGATCTGCTGACCCGGGTTCGATTCTCGTTCAAGAGGATTTTTCCTCTGGAGTTAACATCAGTGCAGACTCCGCTCTCCCCAAAAGTCCTTCGGATGAGACTATAAACCGAGGTCCCGTGTGCGAACGGACGCAGAACATCTGGCGCACACGTTAAAATCCGTTACGCTTTTCGGAAGAGTAGGCCATTGTGTGCCGGTGGGAACGGATGACAAAATTTACAAAACTGCATACACACGGGGACTGGATGAAAAAAAGCACATGAGTGCGTATTACATTATCCTCGAAGTAAAAGAATAAATAAATAAAGTCATTGCAGATTTGTCTGCGTGAAAATCGAAATGCTCAAGTTACCTGGGGTAGGACCACGTCGCCACAAGAATAGCGCCACCCACTGTTTTTCTTTTCTTATTTGCATGTGTGAAAAAAAGGAGCAAGATTTAGGTTTTTTTTCACACACAGACAAGATGCAGTGAGTGTTTCAGATAACATTAAGTTGTTAAGTTGAAGGGGAACGGTGTGTGTGTGTGTGTGTGTGTGTGTGTGTGTGTGTGTGTGTGTGTGTGTGCGTGTGTTGTGTGTGTGTGTGTGTGTGTTGTGTGTGTGTATGTGTGTAGTGTGTGTGTATACATTTGTTTATTTTATTTATCTCTTTTATTCTTTTATATAGAGGATAATGGAATAAGCATTTATGTGCTTTTTAACATCCAGTCCCCGTGTGTATGTGGTTTTGTAAATTCTGTCATCTGTTCCTCATGATGTCATATGTGTGTGTGTGTGTGTGTGTGTGTGAGTGTGTGAGTGTGTGTGTGTGTGTGTGTGTGTGTGTGTGTG
>CM054138.1:24825181-24830181 GCA_028751875.1 Rapana venosa
TGTGTACACACACACAGTGTGTGTGTGTGTGTGTGTGTGTGTGTGTAATGCTTACACTGTGAGTGTATCCGTCTCTAGCGCGCGCGCGCGCGCGACACACACACACACACACACACACACACACTATTTCTTTCATAGATGGCTGATGAAAAAGAGAGATTGTTTTGCTTTTTCAATGGACCAACTGTAAATAAAAATATGACTTTGACTTTGACTTTCGCGCGCGCGCGCGCACACACACACGCACACACACAGACCTACACACTCACACACACAGACCTACACACACACACACATACACACACACACACACACACACACACACACACACACACACACACACACACACACACACACACACACACACACACACACACACACAGAGGCAGGATGAAGAGGCTGACTAACCTTTTTAAACAAGCGTGCAATCCTGGATCAAATGACCTGGAAGAAGACAGTGCTACGGTTATAATTATTATGTGTAGCTATTCCCGAAGTCGGAATGCGTCTACCTTCATTGTGGGCAAAAACAGTGGCACACATAAAATCTCACCATTGGTGAACCTCGGCGCTCTAGGCGAAGAACAACCAACATTAAAAATTGTAGCTCAAATTATAATATTCAGGAAAAATATAATAATAATAATAATAATAATAATGTATGGAATTTATATAGCGCTGAATCTTGTAAAGCAACAAATCAAAGCGCTCAGATTTTATTTCATACCACTTTAAGTCATGGCAGATTTCTCTCCGTGAAATTCGGGCTGCTCTCCCCGGGGAGAGCGGGAGAACGCGTCGCCACTTAGCGTTTGCGCCCCCCTTTTTCACCCTTTTTTTTTTTTTTTTTTTTCTGCAGCTGTATTTGTTTCCCTATCAGAGTGGCTTTTTTCTAAGAATTTTGCCAGGGACAACTCTCTTGTTGCCGTGGGGTTTTTTACGTGCGCTAAATAATTACGTGTAACACACGGGACCTCGGTTTATCGTCTCATCCGAAAGACTAGCGCCCAGACCACCACTCATGGTCTAATGGATGGGGGAAAAATTTCCGGTCCAAACGGGGTACGAACCGCCGCACACTTCAGACCCGGATTTTTCGCTTTCTAGACAGGCGCGTTACCTCTAGGCCACCGATCCACGATAATAAAATGCGTATTTTTTTCTCCTCCATCTACGCTATGTCTGTGTCTGTCTGTCTATCTGTCTGTCTCTCTTTTTCCCGATACTTTCACACACACGCACGCATAGGGACACACACACACACACGCGCGCGCGCGCGCGCGCACGCACGCCACACACAAAACATACACACACATACACACACACTCTTACACACACAAACGCACACACACTCTCTCTTCAAGCGAACAAATAATTAGTTAGGTCAATTGTACACCTTCCAACATCTTTTTAAAGGGAAAACCCAAACAAAAAAATCCCCCCTTCCCCCCCCCTCCCCAAAATTTTCCCCCCCCCAAGGTAAAAAAGATTTTTTTTTTTAAAAATAGTCAAGACATACTATTGCGCAGCAAAATTTAAAAAAAAAACAACCCCAAAAAAACAACTTTAAATTTTAAATACTACAACTTTTACTTCTTTATCACCGAACACCCATTCAGCAGCTATTGTTGTCGGTCATATGACGAAAATGCGTTGCAATTGCCGTTAAGCGCTTGACAAGTCAGGCCCAGCACATCTAACTTCGGTGTGAATGCTACATACAGTTAATTACTGCTACAACTAGCAGACAGCAACAATTATATTTTAAAAAAAACATGAACGACAGCTGTGTGTGATGGCAAAACCCCCTGATGGCAAAACCCTGATGGTATTGCGTGGAGCTCCTACTGACGACAGCTGCGATGGAGACAGCTTGAGTTGAGTCGACAGAGAGCCACAGTAGCAAACCATAGCAATGGATGTCTTCTTCTTGTTGTAAGGCGTTCCCCAGCTTAATTCATACTCTTGGAGTCACCCAGAATATGCACTGTGACTCACTCAGGAATCACTGTGAGACAGAAAGTACACACTGGATGAGAAGTATGTGTGTGTGTATGTGTGCGTGTGTGTTTTCAAGTAAAGTTAAAGGCACAGGTAAAGGTGTTCCCATAACCTATGTGGTCGTATTAGGGGAGCGAAGCATCAGAAACCTCAACTTCTCTAGAGGCCAGCATATTGAGGGCGGCGCCCATCTCCTCTCCCTCGCTGCTGCTTTACCTTCCTGACCCTAAAGAGGGCAGGTACTCATTAACAGCTGGGTGAACTGGGGGACTGTACTGAAGTCGAGGCGCGCTAAAAGGTCACCCATCCACGCTCAATGCTGCTTAACCTTAGCTTGGAGAAAACGAGTGCTCTGACCACTGAGCTATCCAGTCCCTTCTTCAAGTAATAATAATGATAATAATAGTGTATGGAATTTATATAGCGCTGAATCTTGTAAAGCAACAAATCAAAGCGCTCAGATGACATGATTTTTCTTTATATCGAGGATAATGGAATAAGCACCCAGGTGCTTTTTTTTTTACATCCAGTCCCCGTGTGTATGCGGTTTTGTCAATTTTGTCATCTGTTCCCACCGGCACATAATGGCCTACTCTTTCGAAAAGCGGAACAGGATTTAACGTGTGCGCAAGATGTTCTGCATGCGTTCGCACACGGGCCCTCGGTTTATAGTCTCATTCGAAGGACTTTAGTACCTCCCCATATCTGCAAACCACACTCCGATTTTAGATGATTTATGTTTCTCTTTTAGACGAAGAGTCCCAGCTGCTATGGTAAGGAGCTTGTGACGGTTGGTGACGAAATACATCATTTCAAAAGATAATAAGGGGAAGGATAGTCTATCCTTCAGGATGAGACAATAAACCGAGGCCGCGTGTGCGAACGCACGCAGAACATCTTGCGCACACGTTAAAATCCTGTTCCGTTTTTCGTAAGAGTAGGCTATTTTGCGTGCCGGTGGGAACAGGATGACAGAATTTTACAAAACCGCATACACACGGGGACAGGGTGTAAAGAAAAAGCACATAAGTGCTTATTCCATTATCCTCGAAATAAAAGAATAAAATAATTAAAGTTCGTAGATCTGACGGCCCAGGTTCGAGCCACCACTGAGGCACCCGTTCGTAGGGATTTTTCCCCTTGGAGTTAACATCAGTGCTGTCTCCACTCCCCTGAAAGTCCTTGGATGACAAAAAAACTATAAACCGAGGTTCTTTCTTTCTTTATTTATTTTTATTTATTTATTTCACTTTAAGTCACGTCAGATTTCTCTGCGTGAAATTCAGGCTGTTCTCCCCGGGAAGAGCGCGTCGCCACAGAACAGCGCCACCCATTTTTTCTTCTTTTTTTTCTGTCTATGACTGCATTTGTTTCCCTATCAGAGTGGCTTTTTTCTACAGAATTTTGCCAGCGACAACTCTCTTGTTGCCGTGGGGTTTTTTACGTGCGCTAAATAATTTTTGTGTAACACACGGGACCTCGGTTTATCGTTTCATCCGAAAGACTAGCGCCCAGACCACCACTCATGGTCTAATGGATGGGGGAAAATTTTCGGGTCCAAACGGGATTTAAACCACCGCCCACTTCCGACCCGGACTTTACGCTTTCTAGACAGGCGCGTTACCTCTAGACCACCGATCTATGTGTAAACTGCACGCAGAACATCTTACGCACTCGTTAAAAACCCTTTCCGCTTTCCGGAAGAGTAGGCTACTTCGTGCCGTAAGGAACGGCTGACAAAAATAATGTGAAGAATTTCATGCACGCTGGTGTCGTGTTTAGACATCATCCCTGAAGTCGGAATGCAGCTACCTTGAACGCGGGAAAAAATGATCGCAAAATGCAAAATATCATCATTGGTGAACCTCAGAGCTCTAGCTGAGTAACGAAAGAAAAAAAAACCCAACCAAAAATAAACTCACGAAAGACACCCCCCCCCCCAACCAACCCCCTCGCCCCAACCAACCCCCTCCCCCCCAACCCCCCCCCCCCCAAACCAACAACAAAAAAACCACAAACAAACAAAACAAACCCACCACCCCCCAACAACAAAAACCAAACTAATAAACAAAAAACCCAAAACAAAGAAAAAAACAGCAGACGAACAAATAAACAAACAAACAAACAAACAACACACACACACACAACACACACACAAACACACACACACAAACAACACACACACACACACACACACACACGTACACACACACATTCGTCTAATATCACTTAGAGTGGAACAGACGTTAAATTGAAGACAACAACAAAACAACAACAACAACAACACACACACACACACACGCACACACACACGCACACACACACAAAAACCACACACACCACACACACACACACACACACACACACACACACACACACACACACACACACACACACACACACACACAGCACAAAAACACACATTCGTCTAATATCACTTAGAGGGAACAGACGTTGAATTGAAGACAACAACAACAACACACACACACACACAAACACACACACACACACACACACACACACAAACAACACACACACATACACACACACAACACACCACACACACAAACAACACACACACACACACACCACACACACACACCCACAACACACACACATACACACAAAATCCACAACACCATTTCCACAGACAAACCTTGCCACCATTAGACCTTCCACGAACAAAAACGCTACAATAAAAATAAAACAATAACATTCTGGTCTAGAACCAAGTGAAAATGAAATATTTTCATTTTCTAAAACAATTACTACTATAACCCAACCCAACTTCCCCCCTCTACACCAGTACCTCCACATATCGGAGTAGGCATAGACGTAGCCGATACACACTGGGTTTTCTGCGAGCATCAGGCCATCCAACCTGGCCGTCTGCTTCATGGCTCCGTAGATGACCACGTACTTGTTGGTCATGAACTGACCCAGCAAATAGCCGGCTGCGCTGATTGACCACTGGTCAGCGTCCTGCAGGACTGAGGGCT
>CM054138.1:24835181-24837681 GCA_028751875.1 Rapana venosa
ACGATTGCAGGCACCAGGCAGCCGCTGCCCAACCCAGCGCTAAGTACACCGCTTTTCTCGTCTGCGAAATGATGATGTTATCGTCGTCGTCATCGTCGTCATCGTCAGCAGCAGCAGCAGCGTCGTCAGTAGCAGCAGTGTTGTTTGTTTGTTGTTGTTGTTGTTGGTGGTGGTGGTGGTGGTGGTGTCGTCGTTGTTGTTGTTGTTGGCGTTGTTGTTGTTGTTGTCGTCGTTGTTGTTTTTGTTGTCGTCGTCGTCGTCATCATCATCATCATCATCATCATCATCGTCGTCGTCGTCGTCGTAATCATCACCATCACCATCACCATCACCATCATCATCATCGTCATCATCTACTACTACTACTACTACTACTACTACTCCTCCTCCTCCTCCTCCTCCTCCTCCTCCTCCTCCTACTACTACTACTACTACTGATGATGATGATGATGATGATGATGATGATGATGATGATGATGATGATGATGATGACAACGACCACTACGACAACAACAACAACAATCATCATCATCATCATCATCATCATGATAATAAATAATAATAATAATAATAATAATAATAATAACAACAACAACAATAACAATGATGATGATAATGGTGATGATGATAGTGATAACAACAACAACAGTAATAATAATAAGAAGAAGAAAAAAGAAGAAGAAGAAGAAGAAGAAGAACAACAACAACAACAAACAACAACAACAATAATAATACTCAAACAAAAATAAACTAAAATTTAGGACGCCATAGCCGCAGTGGTTAATAATAATAATCGTGACCTGTTCGAACTTGAACGGCACGGGGTCATGAAGTCCTGGTGGGTTCGAATCTCGGTCAGGCGCGCAAACGTCTGGCCGGTGAAGAAAAGGACAGGCGTTTTGTTTCCTGCCTTTCCTTTTTTTAAATTATTGTTTCCTCCTTTCGGAAGCTGGCCCAGGACAGACAGGAGTGGAGAACATTTGTTGCTGCCCTACGTGCCAATAATGATAATAATAATAATAATAATAATAATATATGGAATTTATATAGCGCTGAATCTTGTAAAAAAACCAAACAAATCGAAGCGCTTGCACTCAATCATTTACAGGCATGCAACTCTCCTTAAACATAATGAACAACAGATTTCAAAACCATGCGCGCGCACGTATGCACGCACACACACACGCGCGCGCGTGCGCGCACACACACACACACACACACACACACACACACACACACACACACACACACACACACACACACACACACACTCACTCAGAACAACACTTTAGAAGGTGAAAGATGCTGTTGAAAATTAGGGACAGATATTTTGGGGGGAAAGTCTCAGGTAGGAAATAAGTGTGTTTTGAGGCTGGATTTGAAGGTATCAAGTGAAGGCTTTTGGCGAAGTGAAAGAGGGAGGTCATTCCAGGTGGATGGACCAGAAACAGAGAAGGAGCGACGGCCAACAGTGGTTTGTTTGAATCTGGGTGTTCGAAAGCACAAAGTATCTGCGGCTGAACGAAGGGAACGGGATGGAGTGTAATAAGGCACAAAGGCATTGATGATGATGATGATTTTGTTTCCTGGTGTTTTTGTGTGGGGTGACCTCTCCCTCCCAGCCAGGTCAACTTTACAAGCGCAGACTTGCTAATGCCTTAATTCTCTTCGCGTACATGTATGTACACGGGCAGAAGATCAAAATCAATGTGCGCGTTAAAGATCCCCGAAATTATGCGCTTTGATTTGTTGCTTTACAAGATTCATCGCTATATAAATTCCATACATTGTTATTATTATTATTATTATTATTATTATTATTATTATTAATTCAGGTATCAGCGTTCGGTGTGGGTTACAGAAACACGAGCATAATCATACCCAGCATCCATCCCCGAAGTCGGAATGCGGCTACCTTCATGGGGAAGAAGGCGGGGGGGGGGGGGGGGGGGGGGGGGGGGGGGGGGGGGGGGGGGGTGGGGGGGAGGGTGGTTGTATACGTAAAATCTCATCATTGGTGAACCTTTTTATTATTATTTTAAAAAAAAATTTATATCGAGGATAATGGAATAAGCACTCATGTGCTTTAAATTTTTTTTTTTTTTTATAAACATCTAGTCCCCGTGTATACGCGGTTTTTGTAAATTCTGTCATCTGTTCCCACCGGCACACAATGGCCTACTCTTACGCAAAGCGGAACAGGATTTAACGTGTGTGTGCAAGATGTTCTACGTGCGTTTGAACACGGGACCTCGGTTTATAGTCTCATCCGAAGGACTTTTGGGGGAGAGTGGAGTCTGCACTGATGTTAACTCCAGGGGAAAATATCCCCTTGAACGGGATTCGAACCTGGGTCGTCAGATTGCGAGCGCAAGGTTCTAACCACTAGGCTATCCCGTCCCCGCTCTGACCACTATGCTATCCTCTCCCCCCTGTATAATACAACTTTCACCTTTCCCGTAGTTCTGTAGGCCGTGGGGGTACCTCTGAAGATTCTGCA
>CM054138.1:24842681-24847681 GCA_028751875.1 Rapana venosa
GTTTATTGTTTATGGTAGGCATTCAATCGTACTTGAGAACTGCAAACGCGAAAGCAATATGTATCCATTTCACTAATTACTTCCTCTTTCAAAAAACGATTTAAGTTTCTGAAAACATCATATTACTACGATTTGAGGGGTGCCTCCATTCCGGGGAAAACCAAATCTAAAAGTTTTTTAAAGGCACGTAAAAAATTTTTATGTCTCCTATCCTTGGTTTAACCAACGATATTAAAAATCCAATTTACGAATATTTCCCTGATTTTAGAGACCCACATTGTTGCCCTTTTTTTTTTCTAATTCTAACAACATACATAAGCTTTATTGGCAATCTTTCGAATCCATATGTAAAAAATTTAAACCAAAATCTTACGCAGCAAATACGTTTTTAAATATAAGGGGGTACTGCCCTTCTCCATACACAGGAGAGAGAGGAGAGAGGGAGAGAGGAGAGAGAGAAGGGGAAAAAAAAGAGGAGAGAGAGAGAGAGAGAGAGTGAGAGAGAGTGAGGAGAGACAGAGAGAGAGAGAGAGACAGGAGAGAGGGGAGAGAGACAGAGAGAGAGAGAGAGAGAGAGAGAAGAGAGAGAGAGAGAGAGAAGAAGAGAGGGAGAGAGAGAGAGAGAGAGAGAGAGAAAAAAAAACACAATTCAAAATGTAATACTGAAGTCACTACATTATTAAAAACGAGTGCAAAGGATGCTCTGGTGTGCGCTTTTGCAACACTGGATCCGGTTCAAATCGTTTGGGTCCAAAACACTTTTTGCGGGGGGAACTGGAGTCAGTACTGATGACTGTTAAGTTAACCCCTGGGGTCCTCGGCATGTGGTTTAAAAACCCAGGACGTCAGATCGCCAGCTTGAGGCTCAAACCTTAGATTCAACCGGTCGCCGTTGGCCGTCGCTTTTTCTTGTTTTGGGCCATCAATCTGGAAGACCCCTCTGTCCTTTCCAAAAAAGCTAGCTTCGACGTTTTAAAAAACCCGGCCTCAAAAAACCGTTTTCCAACTAAGATTTTTCCCCCTAGTGTCATCTCATAATTATCTTCCTTGCCTTAAATGGTTTAATTTTCCCATCACCCTGAAAAGAAAAAAACCTCTGTGTGTTGTGTTTTGTGTTGGTGTGGTGCGTGCGGCGTGCGGCGGCGCGCGCGCGTGCTTTGAGTATTTAATTTGTTAAACTTTTAAATCATTGTTGGTTGCATGTGTGGGAGTGAATGGATGCAACCCCTTTGATTTTTTTTTTTTTTTCTCCAAGATAAACGCTATTAATTCCTTTTTATTACATTATTAATAATAATAATAATATTTTATTATTATTTTATTTTTAAAACCCTTGGCTACCCCACCCCCCCCGGGATCGCAGGATTTATAATGCAAAAATATAAATGTCAGGAAGCATGGGGAACCTCATCACCAGACGACGGTGGAATGGTTTTTGGGCACATCCCCCAAGGCCCCACAGTAATCACAAGAACTAGCTTTTGCAGGCCCCCAGAAAAAGGGAGAAAAAAAGGAAACCAAAAGCAAGGGGAGGAGGACTGTAGAAAGTGAGATGAAGGTCATGCGAAATCTTGGGATCATGACTAGGTTGGGCCCCAGGATGGGCAGGATGGAACGCTTTGTTGCTGCCCTCACACCACGGGGTTTATAGTTAATGATGATGATAAAAATTCCAATCTGGATATTAGGATTTTTGTATTGATACTTTTGGTTACTGCCCTTTTTGCCCCCCAGTAAATCCCAGCCACTTTAGGTAGTGCAGTGAGGATTGGGGCCTTGCCGAAACAGGTGGAACAACTTCTTGATGAAAACAATAAAAAATATGATCAAACAAAAAACGCCAAACCAAAGCACGCGCGCACGTCAAAAGCATAACACACACACAGCATACGCCGCACGCCAAAGGGTTTTTTGAGATGTCGTGCTTCCATAATAGAAAAGAAAAAATTGGTTTATTAATTTTTTTTATTGTGCCTTGAAATGAACTGTGAATATTCTTGCCACGACAACCTTTACCCCATCCAACCCGTCTCATTTTCAAGGAGAGAAAAAAAAAAAAGAAATCCCTAAAGTCAAGATGGTCCCTATAATTATAAAAAGGGAAAACCCCTTGGTGAGCCCAAAAACCCGGGGCCCCTGTGTGCGAACCCATGCAAAACCTTGCGCACACTTTAAATCCTGCCGTTTTTTCGAAAGGTGGGCCATTGGGGCCCGGTGGGAAAGATGACAGAATTACAAACCCATCACAGGGGGGACGGATGAAAAAAAAAGCACATGGTGCTTTTTCCCATTATCCTCGATTTAAAAAAAACGAAAAAAAAAACAACAACAGTATGCAGGCAACTTCTCCCAGTGTGTTTTTTTTAAATCAAACGATTCCCAGATATCTCATCCGAGTGAGTGCATAACTATTCTGGTCTGGGTCCCCCCCGGGTAATCCTGTGGAACGTAGCACAACAGATGATTTTGAATCCACCCCACCCCCCCCCCCCCAGCACGCACGCACACACCCACAAAATGCTTTTACCATAAGGAATAAACAGTGACTAGGCTAAGACCCTCTACCCCAAAAGAACAAGATTTGTATTGGGGGAAAAAAAATGGACATCCCAACAAAACAAAAAAAAAGGGGTGCTAAAGTTATCCTTTATTTAAAAACAGAAACCCTAAAATGATCAAAGGGGTTCATTTTAAAACAAAACAATCCTCGAATTTTTGGGATGGCTCCCATTGGCGAGGTACTTTAAAAAAAGTAATACCGCAAACTTCTCTTTAGTGTGCAGTTTTTTCAATCCACAGTGATTCCAGGGGGGAGAGTGAGTCGAGTGCACATTCTGGGGGACCCCCAGAGTGTTAACTGGGGAACACACAACAAAAACAAACAAAACAAAAAAAAACCCAACTTTCAGTGACAATATTTAGTAAAAAGAAAGTAAAGGTGTCCCCTAACCGTGTGGTCTAGGGAAGCGGCGTCAGAGACCTCAACTTCTCTAGGGGCCACTATTTAGGGCGCGCCCATCTCCTTTCCCTCGCTGCTTTAACCTTTCCCCGACCCCAAAAGGACATTTCCCATTTCAGATGGGGGAACTGGGGGACTGTATGGCAAGACGCGCAAACGGTCTCCCCAAAGCCTGCTTTGGGCCCCGACCCGACTCGAGGGTTTCGGCCCCTTTGATGAGCCTTCTTCAGAGGTCCCGGGAAAAGATTGAAACTCACCTCTGCGGTTGATGATACCCCCTTAGTTGAAATATCACTGCTTCACACAAAAAAAATTTGTTCCCTTTGCTCTATCAAAGCTGCCATCGAGTTTTTTTAATAGAAGAAAAAAATATAATTAAAACTCAAAAAATAGTTTTAGAAAAAAAAAACAGAGTAAACAAAACAGCAAAAAAAAACCAAGGGGAGTTAAATTAGATTGCTACATCCCGAATTTTGATGTAGCCTATCGAATGGTAGACAGGATAGCTCATGGTCAACTCGCTTTTCCCCCCCCCAAGTTAAACAGCATTGAGCGTGGTTTTCCACTTTGGGTGGGTGACCGTTTGCGCGCCTTGCTTTAGTACGTCCTGCCACTTCCCCCCGCTGTAAATAGGTTACCCCCCTCATAGGGTAGGGAAGGTAAAGACGGGGAGAGGGTCGACGCGCTGCCCTCAAAATGCTGGCCCCCCGGAGAAGTTGAGTCTTTGGGCCCCGCTCCCCCACGACTACATAGGTTATGGGATCGGGCACCTTTTCCCTTTTCATCTATCACACCCTTTGAGGGTTTCCCAAATCGGGTTTCATTTTCCAAATAAAAAAAACATGCCTGCTTTTTTTCAAATAATGAGCGATTATTTCCACATCTCTGCTTTTGATTTTTTCTTTTTCCCTGTCAACCCCCCCCCCCCCTTTCTTTCTCTTCCACACACACCACACAAACATACACACCAACCCCCCCCCCTCCCACCCCCCCCCCCCCCCACGCCAACACACATCTGACCCCCTTTCCCTCGAAAAGAGCGCTTGAATTGAAGAAGAAAAACAAAAAAGGGCAAGAACATCCTTTTTAAAACGTCCCAAATTAGTATGGCGTGGATGCAGACGGTAAAATTCCTAAAGGATCCTGTCACACCCACCACCCCGTTGTCGTCTGCTCCCATACTGGGAAGGGCGCTGCACAGGGGGTTGCCCCCTTGTGGTCAGGTCTGTCGGTCCCCAAAGCGATGACTGACCTCACTTTGCCAAAGGGGGGATGGCATGATTGCTTCGTGGTGACTTTCATCCCCCAGGAAAATTTGAAAAGGTGGATTTTTAACTCTTTCATTTTCCCAAAAGGGTAAAGTGGTGTTATATATATATAATTTTATATATATATTTATGTGTGTTCATACTACTACAATACGATAGATAGAGAGAAAGAGAGAGACAGAGAGGAGACAAGAGAGGACGGAGACAGAGACAAGAGCAGAGACGAGAAAGGACAGACAGAGAACAAACAGAGAGACAGAGAGAGACAGAGATAGAGACAGGAAAGAGACAGAGGTAGAAAGACAAGAGAGACGGGAGAGGAGAGAGGAGAGAGAGGAGAGAAGAGAGAGACGACGCAGACAGAGACAGAGTAAGAGAAGGTCAGTTGTCAAAGCTCTCTTTTGGTCAGTCAGTACTTGTGAAATAAATCGGTTATATAAAAATAATAATTTTAATTTGATGGAATTTAATGGTAAACTGTAAAGGAACAAAAAAAGCGCTCGGTCTACATATATCATATATATCATACCTTATCTCATCATAACCTCTTCGTGTGTTCGTGTGTACCATACAACAAAATATCACCAATATATCAATAAAATCACAACCAACACCCCAACCCCAACCAACCCCCCACAACCCCCAAAACCCCAAACCAATCTCATCATCTCAACCACCACACCTCTCACATCATCTCACCCCAAACCCCCAACACCAACCCAAACCCTTCATTATTTATCTATTAACTATAAAAATTAAAGTTAATTTTTAAA
>CM054138.1:24852681-24855181 GCA_028751875.1 Rapana venosa
CCCCAGCCAAGTTAAGCAGGTCGAGCGGGTTCCCATTTTGGATGGGGCCCGTTTTGCGCCTTGGCTTCATTCATTCCCCCCATTCACCCAGCGGGTAAATGGGTCCCCCCCTCTTTGGGGTCGGGAAGGTAAAGCAGCGAGGGAGGGGAAAGGGGGCGCCCCCCTCAATATGCGGCCCTAAAAAAGAAGTTGGGGTCTCTGACCCTTCCCCCCCTCGCCCTTTAAAAAGGTTTTGGGGACCCTTTCCCTTTTTTTACCTAAAATATTGTAAATTGTTCCTCCCGGCACAAAAATGACCTACTCCCCCAAAATGCGAGGGGGAGAGGGGATAGCCTAGGGGTCAAAAATTGCGTTTCGAAATTTCTGACGACCCGGGTTCGTTTCCCGTTCAAGGGGATATTTTTCCCTGGAGTTAATAATTTTAAAAATTTAATAATAATAAGTATTGGGAATTTAAAATAGCGCTGAATTTGTAAAGCAACAAATCAAAGCGCCAAAAAGTTAACAACAGTGCAGACTCCATTCTCCCCCAAAAAGTCCTTTCGGGTGGACTATAAACCAAGGTTTCCCCTGTGCGAACGCCACCAAAAAACATCTTTCACACAAAAGTAAAATCCTGTTCCCCCAAATTTGGGAAGATAAAACCAAGCCATTGTTTTTGGGGGTGGGAACCCGATAACGAATTGAGAAAACCCCAAAACATACCCGGGGGCTGGGTTTTACAAAATCATAAGTGCTTATTCCATTATACCGGGTAAAAAAAGAATAAAAAAACATTAAAATTAAAAGCAGAAAAGGTTTTAAAAGAGTAACAAGGGCTTCTGCGTGCGTTCCCCAATGGGGTCTCGGTTTTTTTAAAAAGTCTCATTCATTGAAAGACCCTTTTTGGGGGAAATTTGAGTGGGTACTAATGTTTTTTAAAGGGGGGATATATAAAAAAAAATCTCCTCGAACAAATGTCTGGGGGGTTGGGGTCAACCCGGGCCCCTCAATCGCTAAGGGATTCGCCCCTTGGTTTACTTTTTCTGTTTTAAAAAAAAAAATTTTTATTGGGGAAATAAACCAAGTTTGGTTTTTTGATTTTTAATTTTTGTTGGGTTTTGTTGTGTGGGTCCATAAGTGCCCAGCCCCGATAGTTTCCCTTTTTTTTAATTCTCTCTGCCCTGTGGTCTGTCTCGGGCTGTCTGTCTGTCTGTCTGTCCGTCTGTCCCGTCTGTCGTCTGTCTTCGTCTGTTGTCGTCTCTCCTTCTCTCTCTCTCCCCTCTCTCTCCTTCTCTCTCTCTTCTCTCTTTTGATCTCCAAACACTGTAGGGTGTGATCCAGTATGCGCTTGTCCACTAAAATTGCACTCCCAAGGGGACACACGAACGCCCCGCGCCCCGCACACACAAAAACACACACACACAAAACCCCACACACACACACCACACACCCACCACACACACACACGTACACGTACACACACAAAAATACACACCCTCACACACACTTTGGGATTGGTATCCCAAAAAGAAGAGAAGGGGTCACCCCACAACCACTTGGTAGCAAAAAGAGAGAAAGAGAGGTCACACACCCAAGGGTCACACACACAAATACAACACCCCCACACACAAACACAACACCACCCAACGCACACACACACACACACACACACACCCACACCACCAAAACACACACCCCAAAACACACAAAAAAAACACACACACCACAAACCCCACACTCACAGTGGAAACAGCAAAAAACAGGGGCCCTTTTTTGGGATGTGAACTTTTTCCCGGGTTTACAATGAGAAACAAAATTCAATGGGGGTTGGAGGGGGGGGGGGGAAGAGGAAGGAGGAAAAGGGAGGAGATGTGAAGAGGGGAGGAAGGGGGGGGGGGGGGAGGGGAGAGGGGGGGAAGAAGGAGAAGAAATTTATGTTTTTTGGGGGGGTGGTAGTGGTTTGGGAGGGGATGGGGAAAGGGGGGGGTCGGCTGTACAAAAAGAGAGAGAGAGAGAGGGGGGGGGGGGGGGGGGGGGAGGGAGGGGTGGGGGGGGAGGGGGGGGGGGAGGGGGGAGGGGGGGGGGAGAGGGGAGAGGAGAGAGAGATAGAGGGGGGGAGAGAGAGAAGGAGGGGAGGGAGAAGGGGAGAGGGGAGAGAGGGAGAGAGAGAGAGAAGAGAGAGCAAGCCAAGAAAGAGGGGGAGAGAGAGGGAAGGAGAGAAAAGAGGGGAGAGAGAGCGAGGGGAGGGGGAGAGAGAGAGAGCAAGAGAGAGAGAGAAAGACGACAGACAGTAACAAAAAGAGGGGAAGGGGAGAGAGAGAAGAGAAGGGGAGGGGAGAGGGGGAGAGCGAGAGAGAGGAGGAAAAGGAGAGGGGAGAAAAGAGAGAGAGAGGGCAGACGACAGACAGAAAAGAGAGGAAGAAGAAAGAGAGAGAGAGGGGAGGGAAAAAGGGAAAAAGAGGGGAAGCAAGAGAGAGAGAGGGGGAGGGGGGAGAGAGAGAGAGAGGGGAAGAGAGAG
>CM054138.1:24860181-24867681 GCA_028751875.1 Rapana venosa
TGCACTTAAAATAATAAAAAATTTTTTTTAGTATTTTACATTCAGTCGCCGTGTGCATACAGTTTGTAAACTTTGTCATCCATTCCCACCGGTACAAAAGGTCCACTCTTCCAAAAGGCAGAACAGGATTTAACGTGTGCGCAAGCTGTTCTGCGTGCGTTCGCGCGCGGGACTTTGGTTTATAGTCTCATTCGAAGGACTTTTGGGGAGAGTGGAGTCGGCACTGATGTTAACTCCAGGGGAAAATGTCCCCTTGAACGGGAATCGAACCCGGGTCAGCAGATCACGAATACATCACTCTAACCACCAGGCTATCCCGTCCCTCCTTATAATGAATGTGCCAGAGTCATCAGTCATACCGCCTAGGGGGAAGAAATATGATTGACAGGGGCGGAGAAGGGGATTAGGGGGGGGGGGGGGGGGGGGGGGAGGGGACGGGGGGGCGGGGGTGTTCGCGAGGAGTTTGGGGGGGGGGGGGAGGGAGGGGAGAATACGGTTGAATAATGGAGAAGCAAGGTGGAAAGATGGAGGGAGGAGAGAGAGAGAGAGAGAGAGAAGAAGGAGAGAGAGAGAGAGAGAGAGAAGAGAGAAGAGAGAGGAGAGAGAGAGAGAGAAAAGAGAGAGAGAGAGAGAGAGAGGGGAGAGAGAGAGAGCGAAGGAGAGAGAGAGAGAGAGAGAGAGAGAGAGAGGAGAGAGAGAGCGAGGCGAAGGCGGGAGAGAGCGAGAGAGAGAGAGAGAGAGAAAAGGAAAGAGAGAGAGAGAGAGAGAGAGAGAGAGAGGAGAGAGAGAGAGAGAGAAAGAGAGAGAGAGAGAGAAATAATAATAATAATAATAATATATGGAATTTATATAGCGCTGAATCTTGTAAAAAAACAAACAAATCGAAGCGCTTGCACTCAATCATTTACAGGCATGCAACTCTCCTTAAACATAATGAGAAATCCATGCGCGCGCACTACGCACGCACACGCACGCACACACATACACACACACACCACACACACACACACACACACACACACACACACCACACACACACACACACACAACACACACGGAACAAACACTTAGACGGTGAAAGATGCTGTTGAAAATTAGGGACAGATATGTGGGGGGAAAGTCTCAGGTAGGAAATAAGTGTGTTTTGAGGCTGGATTTGAAGGAATCAAGTGAAGGCTTTTGACGAAGTGAAAGAGGGAGGTCATTCCAGGTGGATGGACCAGAAACAGAGAAGGAGCGACGGCCAACAGTGGTTTGTTTGAATCTGGGTGTTCGAAAGCACAAAGTATCTGCGGCTGAACGAAGGGAACGGGATGGAGTGTACAGGTGAAGACAGTTACAGAGATAAGAGGGTGCAGATTTGTTGAGACATTTGAAACAGAGGGTATTGATTTTATACTCCAGTCTTTGTGAGACAGGCAACCCGTGAAGAGATTGCAGAAGAGGAGTGATGTGTTCAGATTTTTTCTTTCTTAGGACCAGTCGAGCTGCAGAGTTTTGTATGCGTTGAAGAGAGTGGATAGATGATGCTGGTAGGCCAGCCAAAAGAGAATTACAGTAGTCTAAACGTGAAAGAATAAGAGATGTGACAAGCTTGGAAGTTGCATCAGTGGACAGAAAGAGAGAGAGAGAGGAGAGAGGAGAGAGGAGTGAGAGAGAGAGAGAGAGAGAGAGAGAGAGAGAGAGAGAGAGAGAGAGAGAGAGAGAGAGAGAGAGAGAGAGAGAGAGAGAAGAGGAGAGAGATGAGAGAGAGAGAGAGAGAGAGAAAGAGAGAGAGAGAGAGAGAAGGAGAGAGAGTATGAAGAGAGTGTGATGTCCTTAAATGATTTTACTGTCCCTAACTGAATGAAAAACTTTTAAACTGCATGAACCTGGCCCAAACGTAACTGGAAATTATTTTTTAAACTGCTTAATTCAGCAGACCGTTATAATATATCAACACTCATGAAAACACGACCCCAAAATAATTGGCAGTAAAAAGATTTTTTTAAATCATATTACAGATATAAAACCTCAATCGAGACTGCGAACGTAAAACGAGTACTCGGTACCTTTCAAGTGAAAATCTGATGCTTTACACTATTCGCACGTTAACCAACAACAATCCCGCCCCCCTAAAATACAACAATATGTTGTTGTTGTTGTACAATCCCCAGCTTAACACTCTTGGTGTGTCACCCAGAAATGTGCTCTCTGACTCACTCACTCACCCCACCTGGGGGAATCACTGCGAGATTGAAATTGCACACTGAATTGAGAAGCGTGCGTGGATGACTGTTTTTAAGTTACCTCGCCCTATAGGCAGCCATACTCCGACTTCACAGGATTTTTTTCCTTCTCCTTTTTGAAAAGGAGAGTGCAGGAGGTTGTTATGTTAAGAGCTTGCTTGTCATGGCTGAAGGCAGGCAATCTCAACACAACATTTTACAACATAACAACATTTTAGTGTAGGCCTCGACAATTAGCTGACATCGATAACTGACACAGCTTTTGGTCTGCCCCTCCCCCGCCCCCCAAAACAACAAACAAACACACAAACAAAAAGTATTTGATTGTCAGATTTGGAATCGTTTGTCTTGCGATTTGACAGTCTGTGCATTTATTTATTTATTTATTTATTTATTTCTTCTTTCATTACACGGCTAAATAATAAGAATTATGTGCTTTTTTACATCCTAGTCCCGGGTGATGTTGGTTTGCGGTTTTGACAATTTTGGTCATCTGTTCCACCGGCACACAATGGCCTACTCTTTCGAAAAGGGGAACAGGATTTAACGCGTGCGCAAGATGTCCTGCTATTGGTTCGCACACGGGGGATAGGTTTATAGTCTATCCGAAGGACTTTGGAACATTCAGCTCGGGATTTTTTTGTCAAACTGGGAAGAAAGGGCGAGGCTGGGAATCGAACCAGAGCTCTCGGTTTACTTGGTTGGCAGCAAACGTCTTAACCCGCCTGCCCACCTTCTTCATACACTGACAAGTACCAGCCCATGGATGAAAGAAGGAGAAGGTCAGTTTCCTTAGGAAGTTAATTCCAGCTGGAGGGGAGGAGGGGGAGGTGTTCTTATCTTGTTGAGCCTGTCCGATTTAGTACATCAACCACTTTAGGACAGAACCACTTTTTAGAAACACAATCCACTTTAGGACGACCAACCAAATCAACACCTTTAGGACACCAAACTTCAAACACTTTAAAGGACATCAACCACTTTAGGACATAACACTTTAGACACCACGACTTTAGAGACACCCACCATTAACACTTTAGGGAACACTTTAGGATCAGTAACCACTTTTTAGAAACACAACTTTAGGACACCAACCACTGTAGGACATCATCCACTCTAGTACATCGACTTCTCCGTGAGGTGAGGAGACCGTGGGCCTATCAGTATAAATAGCATCCCCACCTTCTGGAAATTCTGTGCTAGGAATTCCCTCTTTTTTTTCTATCCCTCTCTTTGTTTCTGCCCTGTGCCTTTTCTTCTTATCACCTCTTTTCTCATCTATTTTCTGCCTTCTTGGTCCATTCTCCTGCCTTTTTTTTCCCCCGAGAAAGACTTAAAAAGAGTTTCTCTCCCATGCCGAAGTCGGATGTGCTGGGACTGACTTTTCAGGCGCTTAACGGCAGCGCAACGCATTTTCGCTCATATGAACAACAGATAACAATAGTTGCTGTCTGAGCGTTTCGAAGAAGAAGATGAAGAAGACGAAGAAGAAGAATAAGTACAGCAAACATTTAGGGAATAGACCCAAATTTACGACACAACAACGGAGGGACAAACGGGTGGGATATTGCTGGATGTGGAAGGATGGGGTGGTGGGGTGGGGAGTAGGTGGTGGGTGTGGGGTGGGTGTGGGGGTGGTAGGGGGAAGTAAGGAAAAAGACGTTGTATTATTGAGCTTGGGTGCGTTGAAGATTTAGTTTCTAGGGTTTGTTGTTGTTGTTTATCTGTTTTGAGACATCTCAGAGTATAATAATACTTTTCTTAAGTTCTGCTTATTTCTGATTAGACTTGTTGTCCTTTTCTGCGTTTTTGTCGGTTTGCTGGTCTTGTGGGTGTGTGTGTGTGTTGTGTGTGTGGTTGTGTGTGTGTGTGTGTGTGTGTGTGTGTTTGTGTGTGTGTATTGTGTGTGTCGGTGTGTGTGTGTGTCGGTGTGTGTTGAGTGTGTGTGTGTTGGTTGGTGTGTGTGTGTGTGTGTGTTTTTGTGTTGTGTTGTGTTGTATGTGTGTTTTGTGTGTGTGTTATAGATGTGTGTATGTCTGTATGTATTGTGTAGTGGCTTCCCAACTTCATGGAATTCACTTTACAGCTTAGTCTTTAGTGATTCGGGGGCTATGACTCTCTGTCTAGGAGGGCTTGACTCGCACAGTCCTTATGTCTGCAGCCCTGGGGGAGTTTGGCTTTGAGATGTATGTGTGATTGTTGAAAAGAAAGCAAAGAAAACTTTTGTAATAGTGAATAGAAATTTTTTTTGCAATATTTACTGACAGAGTACACGATTTGTTAATAATTGTCCTGCTTATGTAAATTATATCATTGGTATTTTATAAATATAGCATTTTTGGCCTTGGGGATGATATTGTCCTAAATTGCTCTCTCTCTCTCTCTCTGAGGTTTTCTATTTCAACTATTTTTGTTTGTTTTTTATGTGTTTATTTACATTTGATATGATTATTTGTGTTGTTTTCCTTTTTCTTATATTAGTGAGCAAAAATTGTAATTGATGAAATTGTTTGTTGTTGTTGGTTTTCATTTTTCAGCTCAGACAGCCGTTATGTTCATTGTTAATCTTCATTGTTTAATTGAGCACACCATAAGCTATAAGCTTGTTGTTGCTATGATTCCAAAATGCTGTTTGTTTTCAATGTTTATACTCATTTCTGAATAAAAACTATTTAAACCAACATCTCCAACGCTGACTGTCCTTATGCCCACTTGGCCGAGAGAGTGGGGAAGTACTGTGGGCAAGGCATCTCCACTATAATCCAAAATTTCTGCCCAGTTTCCAAACAGCAGCTGCCTTCTGCTGTTTTGGGAGGGCTCGTCGGACACGAGCAAACATTACTGTATGTCTTGTTGTAGTGTATGTCTGTGTGGTATGTGTGGTGTGTGTGTGTGTGTGTGTGTGTGTCGTCTTGTCTGTAAGTCGTCTTTATGTACATAGTATGTCTGTCTGTCTGTATGTATGTATGCATGTTGTATGTATATATGCATGTATGTATGTATGTATGATTTGTCTTGTTCTGTATGTATGTAGCATGTGTTTTTGTGAGTGTGTGTTATGTGGCGCTGCGCGCACGTGTTTGTGTATGTGTGCATGCCACCTCTTCTCTCTGTATCCCACCCCCAATCTCTCTCTCTCTCTCTCTCTCTTCATCTCTCTTCTACCATCTTCTCTCTCTCTCTCTACCTCTCTAGCTCTGTCTTGTGATCCCATTATCCTTAAAATATAATTTTAAAAAAGGGAATTAGATAACTAATTCCCTCATCTTGCTCACCTCGTTCGTTCTTTTCTTTCTTTCTGGGCAGGTATGACTGTCTTTCTGTTTGTTTTAGGTTGACTCTCGTATGTCTCTCTGTCTTTCTGTCTGTCTTTCTTCTTAACCCCCCCCCCCCCCTTCCTTTCTCTCTATCACACACACCAAAAAGCACACACACAAACACACACACGCAAGCCACGCACAAACACACCCACAACTGTTACACCAACACATCACACAACACACACACACACCACATCGCATCCGCACACACCACACCACACCACACACACACAACACCACACACAACACACACACACACACACCACACACACACACACACAACAACACCACACACAACACAACACAACCACAAACAACACAAAAAACATCACACACACACAACAAACAACACTTTTCGTAAGAGTAGCCATTGTGTGCGGTGGGGAAACACAATGTTGACAATTTACAAAACGCATAACACGGGGGATTGGATGTTAAAAAGACAAAAAAAAGTGCTTATTCCATTATCCTCGAATAAAAAATTTAAAAAAAAACAAACCAACAACAAACAAAAAAAACCAATCACACACATACACACACACACCACACCTACCCCACAACACACACATCAACACATACACCACAACACACACACCACCACACAACCACACACACACAATCACACACACACACACACACACACACACACACACACCCACCTCCACTCCACACCACATACACACTTACACACACACACACACAAACACACGCACGCACACAAAACACACAACACACACCACACCACACCACACACACCACAACCAACACACACACACACCACACACACACACACCACCACACCACACACACGCACACACACACACAACACACACCACACACACCACACCCACCACACACACACACACACCACCACCACCACACACCCACATACTCACACACACACAGAAACATCTTGCGCCACAGTTAAATCCTGTTCGGCTTTTTCGTAAGAGTAGGCCATTGTGTGCCGGTGGAAACGATGACAAATAAAATTTACAAAACGATTAACACGGGGGACTTATGTAAAAACCCCCACAAAAAGTGCTTATTCCATTATCTCGATTATAAAAGAATAAAAAAGACAAAAAAACCAAAACAACAACACACAACCACACACAACAACTCGCAACAAACACACAACACACACACACACACACACACTAAACACACAACAACCAACACACACTCACCACACCACTGGGTAACGCCTTTTCCCCAGTCAGTACTGAAGTGATACAGCAGATTTGCAGCGCTCACGTCACCAGACAGCTGTGCAGCAGATGGTGCATTGTCAGACATTCGTGTACCTCTGTCAGTATGATCCTAGTCCTCTCTGTCTGTCTGGCTGGCTGGCTGTCTGTTGTGTTGTATATGTGTCTGTGTGTCATGTGTCTGGTTCTCTATCTGTCTGTGAGTGAGTATTCTGTATGTTGTGTTTTTGTGTGTGTGTTTGTGTGTGTGTGCGTGTGTGGTGTGTTTGTGTGTGTGTGTGTTTGTGTGTGTGTGAGTGTGTGTGTGTTTGTGTTAATTGTGTGTGTGTGTGTGAGAGTTGTGTGGAGTGTGGGTGTGTGTGTGTGTCTGTGTGTCTGTGTGTCTGGTTCTCTATCAGTGTGTCTTTCTGTCTGTGCCTTGTTTGGTGTATTGTATGTGTGTAATGTCTGTGTTGTCTGTCTCTCTGTCTCGTCTGTGTCCTTCTTGTCTTCCTGCTCTCTCTTCTCTCTCTCTCTCTCTCTACTCTCTCTCTCCTCTCTCTCTCGCTCTCTCTCTCTACTCTCTCTTCTTTTGGCTGTGCTTTTGTTTAAAAAGGTAAAAAAGCGTTGTATATATTAAGTTGCGCTCTCTTCAAATGAAAGAAAAGAACAAAAAAACTTTTTCAAGATATTTGATGCCAAAAGGTGCAGTCGATATTGTTATACTCTTGAAGTTGGGGAGTTAATAGACTCGATAACCCT
>CM054138.1:24872681-24890181 GCA_028751875.1 Rapana venosa
TCTCCTCTCTCTCTGTCTCTCTCCCCCTCCCTCCCTCTCTCTCTCTGTCTCTCTCTGTCTCTCTCTCTCTCCGCTCTCTCTCTCTCTCTCTCTCTCCCTCCCCCCCCCCCCTCTCTCTCTCTCTCTCTCTCTCTCTCTCTCTTCGTCTCTCTCTCTCCTCTCTCTCTCTGTCTCCCTATCTCTCTCTCTCTCTCTCTCTCTCTCTCTCTCTCTCCTCTCTCTCTCTCTCTCTTCCTCCCTCTCTCCTCTCCTCTCTCTTCGTCTCTCTCTCTCTCTCTCTCTCTCTCCTCCCCTCCTCTCTCTCTCCCCCCCCATCCTCTCTCTCTCTCTCTCTCTCTCCTCTCTCTCTCTCTCACCCCTCTCTCTCTCTCTCTCTCTCTCTCTCTCTCTCTCTCTGTGCCATAATATGCCATATTAGCCATAGCTATTGGGTGGAATGTGGAAGTGCCTCATTTCCTCCTGGGCTTGTAACTCTGCAGGAGGTCTGCCCGCAAAGCTCAGCCAAGACATTCCCACTCCAGGGCAACTGGAAGAAAACAACAACAACAACAACCACAACAAAACAACACCCAACAACAACAACAAACAAAGTTACAAAAGTCAATTCGTGTGAGAAATGCCAGAAATGAGTCGTCCGATTTGTTAGACACTTAACAGGCAGGAGAATATACAACGAACATTTTATTTTATTATTTCTTTTAAAAATTCTTTTATATCGAGGATCATGGAATAAGCACTTATGTGTTGTTGGTTGTTTTTTTTACATGTGGTCCCCGTGTGTATGCGGATTTGTGAATTCTGTCATCTTGTTACCACCGGAACACTATGGCCTACTCTTACGAAAAGCGGAACAGGATTTAACATGTACGCGAGAATAGCACAGAATTTCCAGAGTTTTCAGTTAGCTGAACACAGTAAATAAGAGAGAGATTCGGATACGGATTCGGATTATTTATTCATAAAGGCCATTGCCCCTTAGAAGACGTTTACACGTGCAAATTTTGTAGGAACACACACTTTTGTAGGTTTTCACATAATTATTGACATATCACAGTACTCTGTACTTTAAACGCTTTTGTATAAATGAACAAGCTTTGTTTGTTTGTTTTGTTTTGCAAATTATTTCATCAGGAGTCGTCATCAACATGATTAATGTTGAACTAAACTAGCTGTCGAAAGAAAACGAAATGAGAGAGAGAGAGAGAGAGAGAGAGAGAGAGAGAGAGAGAGAGAGAGAGAGAGAGAGAACTCTGAACTCTGAACAGTTTTAATATGTACATTGGCCTTAGGCCACAATACACGGAGTTTGGGGGAAAGAGGAAAACCAATATATTGGTATGCAAATTTTGATCACACATGGAAAACAACCGATCCTTTGAGGCTCATATCTCGAACAAGGTTAGCATTTGATACACATTCATGTCATACTGCATCAATACTTTAGACAGTAGACATCAAAATCAGTATCAGTCAAAATGCATCATTACAATTCAGGATCTGGATCATACATGTGAATACAAAGCCTTAACACACCCATCATTAACTGATATTTTGACACAGCAATTTCTTCCTTCTATTGATAGAATGAAAAATATATCTGGATAGATAATGACTACGTTCTCTATTTGATGTTATAAGTAAAACTGAGAGAGAGAGAGAGAGAGAGAGAGAGAGAGAGAGAGAGAGAGAGAGAGAGAGAGAGAGAGAGAGAGAGAGAGAGAGAGAGAGAGAGAGAATTTCTAGCACACAAATTCAAGAAGGCGAGGATGCTATTAATATTTAAAGAGCCCCCAGCATCCCCATGGAGTCTCTCTGTCTCTATCTATCTGTCTGTCTGTCTGTCTGTCTCTCTCTATCACTCTATGTCTCTGTCTGTCTATGTCTGTCTGTCTGTCTGTGTCTTGTTTGTCTGTCTGTCTGTCTATCTGCCTGTCTGTCTGTCAGTCGTCTGTCTGTTTGTCTGTCTTCTCTCTCTCTATCACTCTATGTCTCTGTCTGTGTCTGTCTGTCTGTCTGTCAGTCTGTCTGTCTGTCCTGTCTGTCTCTCTCTCTCTATCACTCTATGTTCTGTCTGTCTATGTCTGTCTGTCTGTCTGTCTGTCTGTGTCTTGTCTTGTCTGTCTGTCTGTCTGTCTGTGTCTGTCTGTCTGCCAGTCTGTCTGTGTTTGTCTGTCTGTCTGTCTGTCTCTCTCTCATCATTCTTTCATTACGAAATCATTCCCATACAAGGGCAGGGACTGGCTGTAAACAAACAAGAAAGAGAGAGAGATGGTAATGATGATGGCGATGATGATGATGGTGATGGTGATGATTAATGATGATGATGATGATGGTGTCGATGATGATGATGATAATGATGATGATGATGATGATGATGATAAAAAAGAGGTGGGATAAGGCGTTATCCTGATGTTAATACTTATCTCTCACCATTGGAATTAAAGATTATCAATCTGTCTGTCTGTCTGTGTGTCTATATATTCTCTCTCTGTATCTGTACTGTCTCTGACTGTCTGTCCGTCTCTCTGTCTCTCTCTCTCTCCATCTTCTCTCTCTCAGTCGAATAGTCAGTCAATCAGTCAGTCAGCCAGCCAGTCAGTCAGTCAATCAGTCAGTCAGCCAGCCAGTCAGTCAGTCAATCAGTCAGTCAATCAGCCAGTCAGTCAGTCAGCCTTCCCCGTGAAGATGCCCCGTGGGGGGAGGGGGGAAGGCTGCCAGTATGAATAGCATCCCCACCTTCTGGAAATTCTATGCTAGGAAATTCCTCTTTTCTATCACTCTCTTTGTTTCTGTCTTGTTCTTTTTCTTCCTATTACCACCTCCTCGTCTATTTTCTGCCATCTTGGTCCATCCTCCTGCCCCTTTCACCCCCCCCCCCCCCCCCCCCCGCCCCGAAAAAGTCTTAAACGATAACAATTCTCTCCCTTGCCGAAGTCGGATGTGCTGGGCATGACTTGACAGGCGCTTAACGGCAGCGAACGCATTTTCGCCCATACGACAGACAACATTAGTTGCTGTCTAAACATACAACGACGATGATGACGGCGAAGAAGAAGAAGAAGAAGAAGAAGAAGAAGAAGAAGAAGAAGAAGAAGAAGAAGAAGAAGAGGAGGAGGAGGAGGAGAAGAAGAAGAAGAAGAAAAAGTCAGTTAGCTGATCAGTGATGACAAATCATTATCGATTTATGTTTCCAGCATCCTGGCTGTCTGCCTGCCTTAATGACTTGCCTGTCTGCCTGATTTTCATCGTCAGTTGTGTGTGTGGTGAGTGTGTGTGTGTGTGTGTGTATGTGTGTGTGTGTATGTGTGGTGTGTGTGCGAGTGTGTGTGTAGTTGTGGTTACGTGTGTGTGTTTTGTAGTTATGTGTGTTTGTGTGTGTTTTGTAGTCATGTGTGTGTGTTGTGGTTATGTGTGTGTGTGTGTGTTTGTAGTCATGTGTGTGTGTATGCGTGTGCTTGCGCGTATGCACGCGCGCGCTCGCGCGTGTGTGTGTGTGCACGCGCGCGAGTGTGTAATTTAGACATAAAAAGACAATCAGACAAACAAATCAAATAGAGACAGACATACAGGCAGACACAGACAGACAGACAGACAGACAGAGACAGACAGACAGACACAGACAGACAGAGACACAACACAGACTCTCACTTTGATCACTCCTAGTTTTCAAAATCGCCGACGCGTTGATTGCGCAGCCAGAGAACTGAAGGAAAGAAGCTCAATTTCCTTAGGAGACTGGGCGGCGGGGGAGGGGGGGAGGAAGTGCTGGAGGGGGAGGAGGGAGGCTATGGGGGTCGGGGGAGGGGGGGGGGGGGGGGGTTACAGGGAGAGGGGCGGGCATGAAGGGAAGAGGGGTGGGGTGTGTGGAGGGGGATGGTTAGAAAAGAGATCAATACCTCAGCACATGCTGTAACTGGATTTGGCGGTGCTGGCTCCTGGTTCTCTCTGCGTGCCCGTCGTGTTGCTGTCGCTAACTGGAATTCTTGTCCTTAACTGGTTGTAGTGAACACAAAATGCATGACGGCTCACGTACCGTACCAAGGACATATTAGAGAGAAGAGTAAGGTGTGATTAAAAAGTAGAATCATGCAACTAAGATAAAGTCTGGAAAGATCAGAGCATTTCTTGAAATAAATCTTGAATCTTGAATTTTTTGTTTGTCTTGCGAGTTGGCAGTCTGTATACTGGCAGCGTACTTGGTGAAGGACAGTGGTGTTGTTGACTTCAATGTTTACGTCTGTTCGCTTTTAGTGATATTAGGTACAGTGGTGTATGATGCAACACAATACAATACAATACAATACTACACACGCACATTTGCTTGCACACACAGAGACACAGACACAGACACAGACACACACACACACAGATGACAAAATTTACAAAACCGCATACACACGGGGACTGGATGTAAAAAAGCACATGAGTGCTTATTCCATTATCCTCGATATAAAAGAATAAATATAAAAAACACCACCATCTCGTGCAAATCACAAAACGTGCATGGACGTTAATTCAAAGACGACGACGACGACGACGACAACGACTACTACTACTACTACTACTACTACTACTACTACTACTACTACTACTACTACTACTACTACTACTACTACTACTACTACTACTACTACTACTACTACTACTACTACTACTACTCTACTACTCTACTACTACTTTACTACTACTACTACTACTACTACTACTACTACTACTGCTGCTGCTGCTGCTGCTGCTGCTGCTGCTGCTGCTCTCTGCTGACTACTACTACTACTACTACTACTACACTAACTCTACTCACTCTACTACTCTGCTGCTGCTGCTGCTGCTTGCTGCTGCTGCTACTACTGCTGCTGCTGCTACTGCTGCCTGCTGCTCTCTACTACTACCCACACAAACACACACCCGAACGCACACACAGGAATGCTCGCGCGCACACACACATCTCGTCCAAATCCCAAAACGTGCATGGATGTTAATTCACAGATTACTACTACTACTACTACTACTACTACTACTACTACTACTACTACTGCTGCTGCTGCTGCTGCTGCTGCTACTACTACTACTAATGTATGGAATTTATATAGCGCTGAATCTTGTAAAGCAACAAATCAAAGCGCTCTACCGAACACTACTACCGAACGCACGCACACGAATGCGCACGCGCCACACCACACACACACACACACACACACACACACACAACACACACACACACACACACACACACACACACACACACACACACACGTGCAGGAGAGTCTAAAGACAGAGAAAATCTCATAGAAAACTTGTCGGTGAATAACCCCCCCCCCCCCCCCCCCCCCACCACCACCACCAACAACAACAAAACCAACCAACCAAACAAACAAACAAAAAACAAAACAAAACAAAACAAAGAAACACTTGGAAAAAAAACCCCACAGGAAGTTGCAACACCTAAGAAAGAGTCAAGGATAAGTGAAAGAGGAGTCTTTTATCTCCGTTGAGCTTATCCACTTTACGACAACAACTCCTTAACGACACAAGAGGCATGTCACACATACAGCACGAGACTGCATTACACAGAATTGAACCATCTGATAACGATCATCTCCTGAAGAAACGGCTTGCGTGTATTTTCTCTTTCGTCTCTATCAGTGCTCCGCGTGTTAATTAAAGACACTTGACTTACTTGACTTATGCCTCTTGGTTCCTTGGGGAACATAGGGCCGCAACAACACCCCTCCAACGAACTCGGTTTTGGGAGATCCTCTTCAGCTCGGCCCATGTCATTCCGGCTGCCTTCGTTTCTTCCGTCAACACTTCTGCGCCAGGTCTGCTTTGGTCGACCAACTTTCCGCTTCCCTTGTGGATTCCAGTCAAGGGCCTGCCTGGTGACATTTGACGCAGGCTTGCGGAGTGTATGGCCGATCCATCCCCACTTCCTTTGTTTAATAATGGACTCGATTGGGGTTTGTCTGGTCCTGTCCCACAGTTGTTTGTTGGATATGACTTCCTGCCACTGATGTTGAGGATGTTCTTGAGGCATTTGTTGGTAAAAGACTGGAGTTTGTGGGTGTTGGTTTTTGTTACCGGCCAGGTTTCTGAGCCATAAAGTAGGACCGATTTGACATTGGTGTTGTAAATCCGAATCTTGTTTTGAGATGAGAGGGCTGTTGACCTCCAAATTGGCCGAAGGGTGTTGAAGGCGTGACGGGCTTTGTTGATTGGCACTTGATGTCTTCATCTGTTCCCCCCGTCTTTACTGACGACACAGCGCAGGAATATCATCCATTCTCCATTTTTATTTTTTAGGGGTGGGTGGGAGGGGTGGGGGTATTATCGACCCAGAAGTCTTCTATGAAAAGTTCTCTGTCTTCAGACTCTCTTTGCACGTGTGTGAGTGTGTGTGTGTGTTGTGTGTATGTGTTATGTTGTGTGTTGTGTGTGTGTTGTGGTGTGTTGTGTGTGTAACACGTTTTGTGTTGTGTGTTGTGTGGTGTGTGTGTGTTGTTGTGGTGTGTTGTTGTTGTGTTGTGTGTGTGTGTGTGTTGTGTTTGTATGGTGTTGTGTGTGTGTTGTGTGTGTGTGTGTGGTGTGTGTGTGTGTGTGTGTGGTGTGTGGTGAGTGTAGTGTGTGTGTGTGTGTGTGTGTGTGAGAGAGGAGAGAGAGAGAGAGAGAGAGAGAGAGGAGAGAGAGAGAGAGAGAGAGAGAGAGAGAGAGAGAGAGAGAGAGAGTGAGTGTGTGTGGTGTGTTGTGTGTGTGTGTTGTGGTGTATTGTGTCGTGTTGTGTGTGTTGAGTTGTGTTGTATTGTGTTGTGCTATGTTTTGTGTGTGTTATGTGTTGTGTGAGTGTGTTCTGTTGTGTTGTATTGTGTTGTTGTTGTCTTCAATTTAACGTCTGTTCACTCTAAGTTATATAAGACGAGGGAAATAGAAAGTGTAGTGGAAGTTAAAGAAGGGAGAGGAAGGAGTGGAAGGAGAAAAGGTTAAGAAATAGCATCAGTGTTGCCATTTTGTGAGAAAAAACAACAACCTAAGAAAGTAATTATAATACTTTTAAACAGGAGCAAACATATAAACTCAACAATGTGGAAACATGAAATAACAATAATGTAACTACAGTAAATATTCAAGTGGACTATGCAATAAACATCTGGCAATGGCAAAAGATAGCTTTGAATTTTCAAATACATTTTCCAGAGACTGTTCAGAAAATGTAGGTAAAAAAGGTTTTACAACAGGGCACTAAAATATGATATTACTGGAAATATGATCTCCACATAGACATCTAACATGTTTACAAAATTTTGTAAGGAATGCATTTAATTTCATTCTAAAATATAGTGAATTAACCCTTCTCAATGGTTAATTCTTGTATTGTGTTGTGCTGTGCTGTGTGTGTTTTGTGTGTTGTGTGAGTGTGTTGTGTTGTGTGTGTGGGTGTGTGTGCGCACGCGCACGCGCGCGCGCGCGCGCGTGTGTTGTACTGTGCTGTGCTGTGCTGTGTTGTGTTTTGTTTTGTGTGTGTGTTTGCTCTTTTTAAAAAAAAAATTATTTCGAGGATAATGGAATAAACACTCATGTGCTTTTTATACATCCAGTCCCTGTGTGTATGTGGTCTGTAAATTTTGTCATCCGTTCCAACTAGCACACAATGGCCTGCTCTTCAGAAAACCGGAACGGGTTTTAACGTGTGCGCAAGATGTTCTACGTGCGTTCGCACACGGGACCTCGGTTTATAGTCTCATCCGAAGGACTGTTTGTGGAGTCGGTACTCTGTGTGTGTGTGTGCGTGTACGTGTGTGTGTGTGTGTGTGAGCGTGCGTGTGCGTGCGCGTTTGTGTGTGTGTGTGTGTGTTTGCCAAGGCGAACCTCGAGCGTAGCGTTCGATAACACCTGCTTCCTTTTTGTAGCTGAACCAGATTGACAGAGTTACTTCCCGTGGATCCTTTCCCTCCTCTCTCTCTCTCTCTCTCTCTCTCTCTCAGTCTGTCTCTTGTACTTTCTAACATGTCTCTGTATATATAAAGGAAATATTTATGAATCAAGACACTGATTTTCCTAAATGAGCACACAATATTTCATTTCTGCAGCCAATTAAAAATTATACAGACACATTTATGAAAGAAAAATATATCAACAATTCCAATTTTACCGGTTGTTCCTCAAGTTTCATCCTTGGGAAGATATTTCAGCTAAATTTGACATCAACTACATGGAAATAAAGAAAAATGAAGATCAAAATCTTCTCACCGTTGATGTAAAAAGTCACTTAGAAAGTAATTATTCTAATCACTTAAAAGTGTATACTGACGGATCTGTATTAGAAGCAGGCAAAAGTGGTGCTGCATATGTGATTCCGACTTTAAAAGCTCAAAAATCATTTCATTTAGGAGAGCATTTCTCTATTTTTACTTCTGAATTATTTGCAATCCTTATGGCTTTGAATTTTTTTTATATCTGATACTGCTGTTGATGTTTGCCAAATTCTGTTTTGCGTTGACTCAAAAACATTGTTAATGGCATTAAAGACATGGCATAGAAAAATAAGGAATGATATTGTATTTTAGATTAAATTCCTGATACATTCTATTGCAATCAGAGGCATCAGCATAACATTTTGCTGGATCCCCTCTCATTGTGGAATTTATTCGAATGAGCTGGTTGATTCATTGGCAAAACAAGGTGCCTCTGAATATATTAATGAAGTGTTTGCTTCTAGTCTCGCATTGTCCTCTTATGAAATTCATTCTAAGTTAATGAAATGCATGCATTCAAAGACTATTAAAAAAACCCATTATCAGCAGTTTCCTTGCCCACGGAAATTAGAAATTCTAATACATAAACTGATATTAAATGCATGGAATACTAAATATTCAAAAAATGTAACATGTTGTTCTATTCCCCTTTCAATCCACCATTTATTGTTTGATTGCCCAATTCTTTTTGACGTGTATAAAAGAAGAGGTTTAGATATTCATAAGAAATATGCCACTAGTCAAGAAGTTTTATATGACTCTCAGCAATTCATAATGTCAGTTGCTGAAGTCATATATTCTTCACCTGTAAGACCATTATTGTAATTAGTATATATATATAATATATATATATATATATATATATATATATATATATATATATATATATATATATATATATAAAATATATATATGTATATATATATATACATATATATACGTGTGTGTGTGTGTGTAAGGGAGAGAATAAGAGAGATAGAGAGAGAGAGAGAGAGAGAGAGAGAGAGAGAGAGAGAGAGAGAGAGAGAGAGATAGGGTGTGTAATAATAGGTACTTTGGTATGAATGCGGGTGTGTCTAAATCACCATGTAGTGAAAAGACATTAAACAAAACAAACAAACAAACAAACAAAACATGTCTCTGTCTCTGTCTTTCTGTCTCTCTCTCTGTCTCTCCCTCTCTGTCTCTCCCTCTCTGTCTCTGTTTCTCTCTGTGTCAGGGTAAGGGCCGGATGAAAATAAAGCATATCAATACTTATCTGTAACCATTGGGAATCATCAAGATTATCAATCAATCAATCAATCAATCTCTACATTTCTCCCCCCCCCCCCCCCCCCCTCTCTCTCTGTCTCTGTCTCTATATCTCTCCCTCTCTCTGTCTCTCTGTTTTTCTCTGTCCATCTCACTGTCGCTCCATCGCTCCCTCTCTCTCTGTCCTCTGTCTGTCTCTGTCTCTTTGTCCTCTCTCTGTCTCTCTCCTGTCTCTATTGCTCTCTCTGTCTGTCTCTGTCTGTCTGTCTCTGATCTGTTGACCCCGGTTCGATTCTCGTTCAAGGATTTTTCCTCTGAGTTAACATCACTGCCAACTCTACTCTCCCCAAAAGTCCTTCATGAGACTATAAACCGAGTCCCCTGTGCGAACGCAGCGAACATCTTGCGCACTAGTAAACTCTTTCGCTTTCTAGTGACCATTGTGTGCTCGTGAAGGATGACAAAATTTGAAAATGACATCACATCGGACGGATGAAAAGCCACTGACTGCTCTATTCCTTTCTCGAATCAAATATAATACATTATCAATCAATAATCTATCTCTCTCCTCCCACTCTCTCTCTCTCCCTCCCTCTCTCTCTCTCCTCCCTCATCTCTCATCTCATACCCCGGTCCATGAGTCATCTCTCACTCCTCCCCTCATCTCCTCCCTCCTCTCTCTCTCTCTCTCCCTCCCATCTCTCTCCTCTCTCCCTCCTCTCCCTCCCCTCTCCTCTCTCCTCCCTCTTTTCTTCTCCTCCCCCTCCCTCTTCTCCCTCCTCCCTCTCTCTCCCTCCTCCATCCCTCTCTCTCTCTCTCCCTCCTCCTCTCTCTCTCTCCCTCTCTCCTCCCTCTCTCTCCTTCCTCTCTCTCCTATCTCTCTCTCTTCTCTCTCTCTCTCTCTCTCTCTCTCCTCTCTTCCTCTCCTCTCCCTCTCTCTCTCATCTCTCTCCCTCTCTCTCTCTCCCTCTCTCCTCTCCTCTCCCCTCTCTCTATCTCTCTCCCTTCCTCTCTCTCTCTCTCCCTCCTCTCCCTCCTCTCTCTCTCTCTCCTCCCCTCCTCTCTCTCTCTCCTCCTCTCTCTCTCCTTCCCTCCTCTCCCCTCCTCCCCTCCCTCCCTCCATCCTCTCCCTCTCCTCTCTCTCTCTCTCTCCCTCTATCTCCCTCTCACCTCTCCCCCTCCCTCTCTCTCCCTCTCTCCCCCTCCCTCTCTCCTCCCTCTTCTTCTCCTCTCTCCCTCTCCTCCCTCCGTCTCTCTCCTCCTCTCCCTCCCTCCTCCTCCCTCTCTCTCCCCTCCCTCTCTCTCCCTCCCTCTCTCTCCCTCTCTCCTTTCCTCCCTCCCTCCCTCTCCTCTCCCTCTCCTCTCCTCCCTCCCTCTCTCTACCTCCCCTCTCTCTCTCTCTCTCTCTCTCTCTCTTCTGTAACATGACCTACACTAGCCACTTACCTGATGTCATGATCACTCACTAGCATCCTTGCCATGCATGCTTCTTCTTATCTCTCGGTGCCATTGCTCCTTATAATAATACAATACCATCAACACCCCCCCCCCCTCCTCCCCTCTAAGGCTACACACCACCTTTAAATGTGAACACTTTTCCTTCCATTTTCCTATAAGTATGTACCAGTCTTGCATTCGTATTGGACGTACTAAGGCATCCACAGCATTTTTTAACACCCCCCCCCCCCCCCCAAAAAAAAAAAGAAAAAGAAAAAAAAATTAAATATAAAATAAAACAAAAACAAAACAAAAACAAAACCCAACCAACCAACCAACCAACCAAACAAACAAACAAACCTAAAACCAAAACCAAAAACCTCCACTTGTGAAAGACTTGCGCCCTGACTCAAAACTCACGCGAACATGAACAAATTTGGTACGTTTGACCTTTAAAAAAACACAAAACCTCTCGGTAATTACATAGAGCATTCTTCCTTCCTTGAACCAAAAACCCCCAAAACATCAGTTTTAACAGGAGACCCCCAAAATGTTTCTTAGTAACACTTCATTCATAGAAGACAGTATACTACTATACACCACCCAGAAACTAGAGTGTAGCTCTGTGTCACTCCATTCTGTGTGTGTGGTGCAAGGTACTTTCTGGGGTAATTACACAGAGCATGCTTCCTTTCTTTAAAAATTTTTTTAAAAGTTGTAACATGAGCACCAAAATATTTCTTACTAACACTTCATATCGAACACACTGTACTAAACACCACCCGGAAATTAGAGCTAGAGTACAGCCCTAAGTAACTCTATTTTGTCTGTGGTAGGTACTTTCTGGGGGGGGTATTTATGCCCAGCATTCTTCCTTTCTTGACCAAAATAAAAAGTGTTTACACAAGCCACCAAATAACTGTTTCTTAGTAACACCTTCATTCATAGAAGACACTGCACTATACACTACATCACCCAGGAACTAAAGCTAGAGTGTAGTAGCCTAACTAACTCCATTCTCTAGCTCTCTCTCTCTCTCTCTCTCTCTCTCTCTCTCTCTCTCTCTCTCTCTCTCTCTCCTCTCTCTCTCTCTCTCCTCTCTCTCTCTCTTCTCTCTCTCTGTGGCACAGTGTACTTTCTAAGGTAATTACACAGAACATTCATCCTTCCTTTATAAAAAATACTTTGAACATGAGCACCAAACAAACTGTTTCTACTTAACAGTTCATTCATAGAAGACACACACACACACTACTATACATGCCCCAGAAGTGTAGCATAAGTCACTCCGATGAGACTATAAACCGAGGCCCCGTGTTCGAACACATGCAGAACATCTTGCGCACACGTTACACCCGCTTTTCGGAAGAGTAGGCCATTGTGTGCCAGTGGAAACAGATGACAAACTTTACAAAAACCGTTTACACACTGGGACTGGATGTAAAAAAGCACATGAGTGCTTATTCCATCATCCTCGATATAAAAGAATAAATAAATAAAAATTAAATAAATAAATAAACTCCATTCTCTCTCTGTGTGGTGCAAGGTACTTTATGGGGGTAATTACACACTGCATTCTTCTTTCCTTCAAAAAATAAGTTTTAAAATGAGCGCCAAACAACTGTTTCTTAATAACACTTCATTCAAAGACGACACATTCACTATACTAGACATCACCATGAAACTAAAGCTAGTGTGTAGTAGCTCGAAGCAACTCCATCCTCTCTCTCTCTCTCTCTCTCTCTCTCTCTGGTGTGGTGCAACGTTCTTTCTGGGGTAATTACATACTGCATTGTTCCTTTTCTTGAAAAAAAAAGTTTTAAAAATGAGCGCCAAACAACTGTTTCCTAGTAAAACCTTCATTCATAGAAGACACTACACTATAATATACCACACCCAGAAACTAACCCTAAAGTGTAGTCCAACTCCAATACTTTTCTTTTTGTGATGCAGGATACTTTCACAGGGTATTTATACAGAGCATTCTTCTTTCCTTGTAAAAAAAAAAGTGTTAACATGAGTCAAACAACTATTTCTTAGTAACCTTTATAGAAGACACTCACCACAATATACATGGCCCGAAACTAAACCTGGAGTGTAGCCTAAGTAACTCCACTCTCTCTCTCTCTTTCTCTCTCCTCTCTCTCTCTCTCTCTCTCTCTGTTGTCCAAGGTACTTTCTGGATTAATTACACATAGCATTCTTCCTTTCTTGAACAAACAAATGTTTAACCTGATACCCACCCCCAAAAATATTTCTTAGTAATACTTCATTCACGAAAGACACTCTCTATATACATCACCTAGAAACTAAAGCTGAAGTGTAGCCTTAAGTAACTTCCCCTCTCTCTCTCTGTCTCTCTCTCTCTCTCTGTCTGTCTGTCTGTCTGTCTGTCTGTCTGTCTGTCTCTCTCTCTCTCTCTCTCTCTCTCTCTCTCTCTCTCTCTCTCTCTTCGTAAGAGTAGGCCATTGTGTGCCGGTGGGAAGGATGACAAAATTTACAAAACTGCATACACGCGGGGACTAGATGTAAAAAAGCACATAAGTGCTTATTCCATTATCCTCGATATAAAAGATGAAATAAGTAAATAAAAATAAAAAATCTCTCTCTCTCTCTCTCTCTCTCTCTCTCTCTCTCTCTCTCTCTCTCTCTCTCTCTCCTCTCTCTCTCTCTCTGGGTGCAAGAAGGGGTGGGGGTAGGGGTGGGGTCTACTTTCTGAGGGAGTATTTTTAGACTCTCTCTCTCTCTCTCTCTCTCTCTCTCTCTCTCTCTCTTTCTCCCTGCTTGCCTCCCTTTCTGCACCGGATGAACTTTTTAAAAGAAGAAGTCAGAAATAGCACTACCTCTGCTAGTTCCTCTTCCTGTTTTGACGTGCCATGCCACTATCAGCGTACTTCATCTGCCATTTTCTATCAGAGCATCACTACTAACTAAGCTGAGGCAGAGAAGAGAGAGAGACGGAGAGAGGGGGGGGGGGGGTTGGGGAGGGAGGGAAGAGAGAGAGAGAGAGAGAGAGAGAGAGAGAGAGAGAGAGAGAGAGAAGACAGACAGACAGACAGACAGACAGACAGAGACAGAGACAGAGAAAGATAGAGCGAGGCAGAGAGAGTCAGAGAGAGAGAGGGGGGAGCAGAGAGAGAGAGGGGTGAAGGTGGGAGAGGGAGAGAGAGGGGGAGAGGGAGAGAGGGGGGAGCAGAAAGAGAGAGAGGGGGGTGGGGAGAGGGAGAGAGAGAGAGAGAGAGAGGGAGGGGAGAGAGAGAGAGAGAGAGAGAGAGAGAGACTGAGAGAGAGGGGGTTGGGGAGGGAGGGGAGAGAGAGAGAGGTGGGGGGGGTAGGAGAGAGAGAGGGAGTGGGTAGGGTAGGGAAAGAGAGAGGGGTGGGGGGTGTTGTGGAGGAGAGAGAGGGAGTTGGGGTGGGAGTGAAGGTAAGAGAGAGAGACAGAGACAGAGAGACAGAGGCAGAAATAGAGAGAGAGGCAGACAGAGGCAGTGAGAGACAGAGACAGGAGGGGGAGAGGGAAAGGAAGAGAGAGAGAGAGAGAGAGAGAGAGAGAGAGAGAGTGGAGGGAGGGAAAGAGGGAGTGGGGGTATGGTAGGGAGAAGGAGGAGGAGGTGAGAGACAGAAAGACAGACAGACCAACAGAGATAGTGAGAGAAAGGAAGAGAGAGACAGGAGGTGGAGGGGAAGGAACGAGAGAGAGATTTCAAGTTAATTAAAGCCAAGAAGAGTCTTAAAATCATGATAGCTCAAAAATTTAGTGTAAGATAGGAACCAACTCCCCCTCTCCCCATCCCCACCCCCGCACCCACACACACCAGTATTAGCATCTTGTGCACGCGACGGCGGCAAAGACACAACACACAGCACGCACGCACGCAAGACGCGCACAAAGAATATTCTATTATTAATCTATATCTTATACATACATACATACCTCATAATACATATATACATACATATATACATACATACACATACATACATACAATTAAAAGGCACACAAGAAATCGAGAGAGAGAGAGAGAGCGATAGAGAGAGAGGAGGAGAAGAGAGAGAGCAGAGAGAGCAGAGAGCGAGCAGAGACAAGAGATGAAAGACGAGAGCACGATATCAGAAGAGCAGAGAGAGAGAGAGAGAGAAAGAGAAAGAGAGAAGAGAGAGAGAAAGCGCAACGAAGAGAGAGAGAGAGAGAGAGAGAGAGAGAGAGAGAGAGAGAGAGAGAGAGAGAGAGAGAGAGAGAGAGAGAGAGAGAGAGAGAGAGAGAGAGAGCGAGAGACCGAGAGAGAGAGAGAGAGAGAGAGCGAGAGAGCGAGAGAGACGAGAGAGAGAGAGAGCGAGAGAGAGAGCGAAAGAGAGAGAGAGAGAGGCTACTTTTGACCCTGAAGAAGATGAAGAAGAAGCAGCAGCAGCAGCAGCAGCAGCAGCAGGGGAAAAACCTGCTCGGTACTTCATTCAGTCACCTTGGAATGAGGACTAAAGAAAACAAACAAGGTAAGGATCTCTCTGGAAGGTGAAATTCTTTCCCCTGAGCACTGGGAACAGTTATCAAAGCCAGCCCTATGATGGTGAGTGAGAGATGGAGGGAGGGAGGGATGGACCAGTCAGTCTTCCCTCTAATGTACTAACTCTTGGCAGAAAAAAAAACCCCAAAATATTTGCTCCATCTAAATTTAGCCTGGTGTAAAGTAAAGCCTGAAAAAAAAAATCACACCTTCTTTTCATCTAAATTTAGCCTGGTGTAAAGTAAAGCCTGGAAGAAAAATCACACCTTCTTCTCATCTAAATTTAGCCCGGTGTAAAGCCTTTAAAAAAATTTAAAAAAAGAAGCGAACCCTCTTGTTATTCCAAAAGGTAAGTTAAGAATTATTTGACATTATTTTTTTTAAGCCATTCTGCTTTATACAGTTTTATTAACATCCTAGTTTTAGTTAGGCTTAGAGTGTTTCTTTACAAATAATTCCGGGAGAAGGAGAGTTATAATTATCAGGTTTTGTTTTGTTTGCTTGTTTGTTTCTTTTTTTGTACAAGGTTCTTAGGTTTGTTTTACTTTTGTTCTGGGTTTTTTTTTGGGGGGGGAGGGGGGAGGGTGAGAGGGGGTGTTTTCCACATGTTTTGAAAAGGAAGCATTGCATAATTATAATGTTCTGTAATGTCTTCCAGTTTGGGAGTTAAAACCTGTTAAGGTCTCCCACAGAGGGGTCTAAGTTTCTGTTATGCTTTATTTTTTTAAAGGAGATTTTAATCCTTTGCACTACATACTTGAGGGTTTTAAGTATATGTAATGTTTCCTATTTGGATACTAGAGCTCTTCCGTGCTTCGTTAAGGAATTACAGTTTCTGTAATGTTCCTTAAGGAAGTCTGAATTTCTGTAATATTCTTTAAGGAATTCTAGAATTGTGTAATGTTTCCATACGGAATTATAAATATCTGTAATGTTCATTATGCAGTTCTAAATTTCAGTACCTTAAGAAACCCTAAATTTCTGTAATGTTTCTTAAAGAATTAAGAATTTCTGTAATGTTCCTTAAGAAATCTTGAATTTTTGTAATGTTTCCTTCAGGAATTCTAAGTTTCTGTAATGTTCCTTAAGGAATTCTAATTTTCTGTAATGTCTTCTTAAGGAATTCTACATTGATGTAATGTTCCTTTAGGAAATCTAAATTTGAGTAAAGTTCCATGAGAATTTCTAAATTTCCTTGAGAGATTTCTAAGCTTCGGAAAATTTCTTCAAAAGATTCGAGATGATTCTTTCACTGATGTTACCTGGGCTGACGCGACCATCACTTGTGTTGGTTGTGATGCATTCCAGAAACATGATGAAAAGTGTGGGGAGCCATAGAACGTAACCCTGAGGAAACCCAGTTAAAAAACAGAACCACTCTTCAATAGCATCAATTCGTGAATACTACATGTGTTGCCTAGAAATGTAACGTCTGGATAGTGTTGGTTAGGTTCTGCTCCATGATAATTTCTCCACAATGCCAGACTATCTTACCATACTCTTCTACCAGACTCTATCAGATGCCTTTGCGAAGTCTATAAAACATGGTAGATCCCTTTTGGTGTATGAGGTATCATTCTCAGAGTCTGCAAGTTGATGATATTCTCAGTGACGCTTCTTCTTTTGCAGAAACCAGGATGTTCTTCAGCAACAATGTATCTGCTTGGAGCCGAAGTTTGTTCCAAAAATCCCCGTGAACAGGCGTCTCGATGACGGCTCGAACCCGGGCGATCAGATCGCGAGTGCAACCTGCAACGCTCGAACCACCAAGGGGACAGGATAGCCTGGTGGTTAGAGTGATGTATTCGTGATCTGCTGACCCGGGCTCGAATCTCACTCAAGAGGATTTTTTTCCTCTGGAGTTAACATAAAAGCCAACTCCATTCTCTCCAAAAGTCCTTCGGATGAGACTATAAATCGAGGTCCCGTGTGCGAACGCACGCAGAACATCTTCCGCACACGTCAAAACCCGTTCCGCTTTTCGGAAGAGTAGGCCATTGTGTGCTGGTGGGAACTGATAGCAAAACTGACAAAACTGCATACACACGGGGACTAGATGAATAA
>CM054138.1:24905181-24940181 GCA_028751875.1 Rapana venosa
TACTACTACACTACTACTACTGCTGCTGCTGCTGCGCAGCTGCTGCTACTACAAAGACTACTACACTACTATACACACTACTACTACTACTACAACTGCTGCTGCTGCTGCTGCTACTACACACTACTACAACTACACTACTACTACTACTTACTGGGCTGGCTGCTGTTTCTACTACTACTACACTACTACTACTACTACAATTACAATACTACTACTACTACTACTACTACTACTGCTGGTACTACTAACTACTACTACAACTACTACCACATCTACCACTACTACTACTACTAACTACTACTACCACTACTATTCTTCTGCTACTGCAACTGGCTACTACTACATACACTACTACTACTGCTGCTGCTACTACTACTTACTACTACTACTACTACGCACTTTCTTTCAGCAAACCACTCCCTTCCTCAGATTTCTGAAGTCTCTCTGCTACATTCTCAGATCCTTCTGAGTTTCCTCCCGGCCTCCCCCTCGCTCAAAACACACCATGCACAGGGACCCGCGTACACACATCACGCCCGCATCGCGCGCTCACCTCACACGCACCACGCACGTTCGCGGGGCCGCGTCAAACCACAACACACACATACACCAGAACACGAACACAATATATACCCCATCACACCGCGCGCACCGCGCACACACACACACATTCACCCCCCCACCCAACATACCAAAACACCACACACTCCCCACATACATTCACCCACCCCCCACCACACTCTACCCCCCCACACCTAAACACCCCCCCCCCCCCTACCCCCCCCTCCCCCCCCCCCCCCACACACACTTTCACCCACACACTACACACACATTTACCCACACACACACACACACACACACTTCACCCACACACCCACCCACCCCCATTACACACATTACCCTCCCCCCCCCCCCCTCCCCCCTTTCCCCCCCCCCCCCCCCCCCCCCCCCCCCACCACACACACACACATTCCCCTCCCCCCTCCCCCCACAGCCCCCTTTCCCACCCCTACCCCCCATACAAAAACGCGCCCCCTTCCATCTTCTCTCTTCCGCGCTCTTCTCTCTCTCCCTCTCTCTCCTTTTTTCCCTCTCTCTCTCCTCGCTCGCTCTCTCTCTCTCTCCGTTTTTCTTTCCCACTTTTTCTGCGCTCTCAAAATAAACGCCCCCTCCAAACACACACCCTAAGCTCGCACAATCCCCCGGGCAGAAAAGAGAGAGGAGAGGGGGGGGGGGGGGGGGGGGGGGGGGGGGAGAGGGTGGTCGGGAACGGACACGTCTAAAAGCTCCCCCCTCACCCCCCCTTTATCCCCCTACCCTCTCCCTACCCTCTTACTATAAACCCCCTTCCTCATCCCCCTGAAATACCGACAGTCATCAGTCTTTCTTGGAATGGGAATAGGATGGAAGGAAGGGGGAAGGAAGGAAGGAACCTTGTGAGTCATCTTTTCCATTGTTTTTTGTCTGTTTTCACTGCATCGTCGGGGAGTAAAGTGTTTTGTAGGAAAGCTGCAATTCACAGAGGGGGAAAAGGGGGAAAGAAAGAGAGGGAAAAAAAGGAGGAAGGAGAGGGAGAAGGGAGAAAAGGGGGGAGGGAGGAAGAGGAGGGGGGGGGGGGGAGGGAGGGAAAAAAGGGAGGGGGGGAGAGAGAGAGAGGGAGGGGGGGGGGAAAGGGAGAGGGGAGAGAGGGAAGAGAGGGGAGAGAGGAAAGAGAGAGAGAGAGAGAGGAAAATAAAGAACTTTTGTTTTTTTTGTTTTTTTTTTTCCATTTTTGTTCTGTTTTTTTTGTTTTTTTTTTTTCCCCAAATTTTTCATCATCTCCATCATCATCATCATTTCATTTCACTCTCCCTCTCGGTTGTTGTTTTCTCTTTTTTTCTTTTTGTTGTTTTTGTTGTTGTTCTGGTTGGTTCTGTTTTGTTGTTGTTGTTGTTTTCTTCTTCTTCTTCTTCTTCTTCTTTTTTCGTCGTGCGTCGTCGTCTCGTCGAAAGCTCAGACACAACTATCTTTTCTATGTACCGAAAATGCGTTGCGCTGCTTAAAACCCCTTAAAAAGTCAGGCCCAGACTCCGATTTTGGATGGAAGAACATTTTTATTTTTTATCTTTGAATAAAATGTGTGGTGGGTGAGGAAGTTTAAAAAAAAACCCCCCCCACAGACAACAGACAGACAGAAGACAGGGTCAAAACAAACAATGAATAAAAAAAACAAAAACAGACAAATGAAGGAGGGGGCTGCAGAAACTAAAGAACCCCCAAAACAAAAATCTTAAAACATCAAGGCCTTCAAGGGATTACCCCCTCGGGTTCCGAACGTACCAAACATTTGCCCATTTAAAAAACCCTTCCGCTTTTGGAAAAGGACCCCGCGGTGAGAAAATTTACCTTAAAAAAAAGCAGGCCCTTGTGTTGTTTAACAAAACCCCCAACGGGGGATGAGGTGATGATGAGAGTTTGTGAATTTTTGAAGATGAGATGTTTTTGGGATGTGAAAATTGGAAAAGTAAGAATGAAAAGAAGATAGGAAGAAGGGGAAATTTTTTTAAAAAAAAGAAAAATTTCAAAAAGGGAAAAATGGAAAAAAAAAAGGGAAAAAAACGAAAAAAAGAAAAATGGAAAAAGAAGAAGAATTGGAAGAAAAAAAATTGCGAGAAAATTGCGAAAAGGGATTGGCGAAGAATTGCAAAAAGGGAAAAAAAAAAAAAAAGAAGAAGGAAGAAGAAGAAAAAAAAAAAAAAAAAGAAGGAAAAAAAAGAAAATTCAAAAAAATTCAAAAAAAAAATGCAAAAACACAAAAAAAAAAAAAAAATTAAAAAGAAAAAAAAACAACAAAAAATAAACACAAAAAAGCCAACCCCAACCCTAATCGATTGTTAAAAAAAACACAAAAAAACCAAAAAAAAACAAAAAAAAATTTTTAAATAACCGAAGAAAGGGGTTTGGGGGGGGCGGCCCTTTTTTAAATTTGGAGCGGGGGGGAAAAGGGGGGGGGGGGGGGGGGGGGGGGGGAAAAGGGGGGGGAAAAGGGGGAAAAGCTTTTTTTTTTTTTTTTTTTTTTGGGCAAAAAAAGGGGAAAAAAAACCCCAAAAAAAACCCCAAAAAACCCCAAAACCCCCGGGATTTTAAAAAACCAAAAAAAAAATTCTGGTTTTTTAAAAATTTTTTTTTTTTTTTTTTTAGCTGAAAAAAACAGCAAACGATCCCACTCCCCTCCCCCTTAACCCCCCACCTCCCCCCCCACCACCACCCAACCCCCCAAAAACAAACAAACAAACAAATAAACAAAACTTCCACCAACAATAAAAAACAAAAAACAACAAAAAAACCTAACTGAAGAAATAACAGACAGAAGATGGTAGAAGAGTAGGTGTGGTGTGTGTGTGTGTGTGTGTATGTGTTGTGTGTGTGTGTGTGTGTGTGTGTGATGTGTGTGTGGTGTGTGTGTGTGTGTGTGCAAGCGTGTATTGTGTGTGTGTTCGTGTGTATGGTGGTGTGTATGTGTGTGTTGTGTGTTGGTGCGTGTGTGTATGTGTGTGTGTTAGTGTGGTGTGTGTCTGTGTGCGTGTTAGTGTGTGGTGGTTAGTGTGTGTGTGTGTGTGCGTCTGTGTGTGTGTGTGTCTGTGTGTGTGTGTGTGTGTGTGTTTGGTGTGTGCGTGTGAATGTTAGTGTTTGTGTTAGTGTGTGTGCGTGCGTATGTTGTGTGTGTGAATGTTGGTGTTTGTTGTGTGTGTGTGTGTGTGTGTGCGCGCGTGCGCTGGCGTGTGTGCATGTTAGTGTGTATGTGTGTGTGTGTGTGTTGTGTGTGTGTGTGTTGTGTGGTGTGTGTGTTTGGGTGTGCGTATGTGTGTGTGCGTGCGTGCGTGTGTTTGTGAGCGTGTGTGTGTGCGTGCGTGTGTCTGTGTGGGTGTTAGCGCGTGCGGCTGCGTGTGGTGTGTGTGTGTGTGTGTGTGTGTATGTGCGAGCGCGCGTGTGTGCGTGCGTGTGAGCGCGCGCGCTTTTGTGTGTGTGTGTGTGTGATTCGTTCCTCAGCAAAAAGGCTCACCAATAAAGAGTATTTTGCGTCTACGACTTTGTTTCGCTCATCATCATCATCATTATAAAGATAGCCGTATCCCAACTTCAGGGATGGGTAGTATAGCAGTAAGTAATCACCAAGTGTGGACATGCTCGGCTTTATACATCTTACAACACTTATCCTTGCCGTAAGAAGAGTTTCCCGCGTTTGGGGTTTGCAACATAGTTATTTTATTCTGTCTTGGAAGAAAAGAGACCATCATAGCTGCACCATACCCACACACACATGCACACCGTCTGAGACTATCAACCCAGGTCGGGGGACTGGTGTGCGAACGCTCGCAGAACGTCTTGCCCACACGTTAGATCCTGTTCCGCTTTTCGAAAGAGTAGGAGGGCATTTGTGTGCCGGTGGGAAGAGATGACAGAATGTACAAAACCGCATACATACGGGGAGTAGATGTAAAAAAAAAAAGAGCACATGGGTGTTTATTTCCATTATCCTCGATATATAAACAAAAATAAGTTTTTAAAAAAAGAAAGAAAGGAGAGCAACGTTGCGCCGAAGTTGTCAGAAGCGCTAGGCCTAACTTGTCAGGCGCTTGACGGCAGCGCAACGCATTTTAGCTCATAATTATTATTATGACAGACAAACAATAGTTGCTGTCTGAGCGTTCGGCGAAAAAAGTAAGAAGAGCAACAACAATTTTGGAGCTTGACTTTATCGCGCTCGTTCAAGATAATGAATGTATAAAAACTAAATTGTGCAATGAATTTCTGGTTTTTATTTGGTTTTTGTTTTTCTTTGTTTTGATTTGATTTGCTTTGATTTGATTCTTATCTTACTCAATCTTTTTAGTTTATTTCGTTTTTATATATCTCCTATCATTTTGTTTTTATCTTTTTATTTATTTATTTATTTATTTATTTATTTATTTATTTATATTTTTGACTTTATCTCATTCTTTTAATGCAGAAAGAGTCGTGAAGGAAAACAAGTGCAGATAACCACTTAACAACTTCTCCATCATTTTTTAAAATGATTTATTAAAGATTCAAGTTTACTTCATTCTTAACTGTCTTCTCGTTGGTTCTTGTGGGGGAGGGGAGAGAAAGGGGGTGGGGGCGGGGGGGGTCGGATCGGTGGTCTAGAGGTAACGCGCCTGTCTAGAAAGCGAAAAGTCCGGGTCGGAAGTGTGCGGATGGTTCGAACCCCGTTTGGGTCCGAAACTTTTCTCCCATCCATTAGACCATGAGTGGTGGTCTGGGCGCTAGTCTTTCGGATGAGACGATAAACCGAGGTCCCGTCTGTTACACAAAATTATTCAGCACACGTAAAAGAACCCACGGCAAAAAGAGAGTTGTCCCTGGCAATATTCTTAGAAAAAAGCCACTCTGATCGGGAAACAAATACACTTGCAGACAGAACAAAACAAAAAAAAAGGAAGGTGGCGCTGCTCTTGTGGCGACGTGCTCTCCCCGGGAAGAGCAGTCCGAATTTCACGCAGAGAAATCTCGCGACTTAAAGTGGTATATATATAAATAAATAAATAAATAATTGGAATGAATGACGTTGGCTCCGTAGAAATACTTCCAAACTGTTGACAACGAAAATAGTACATGTTATTTTCTACACTTTGAAATTAATGAGATAGAATTGAATCACCTTTTTTTTGCCGTAATTCATGTCAGCATTCTGCGGGTAAAGGAAACACGAAACATTCTCAGCATATATTGCCGAAATCGGAATGCGGCTACCTTCATGGTGGGCAAAAACAAAAACGTCGCATACGCAAAATCTCACCATTGGTGAATCTCCCAGCTTTAGACGAGAACGAAAAAAACAAAAAACAAAAGCGCCCAAGCTGATAATTATCATCAACATGTTATTTAGCTTTGCCATGTTATGTGGGGACTGTCTTTATCCATTCATAACAAACTCATATAATATCAAAACACTCTTATCTCTCATGAAAGGAGAGAGAGAGAGAGAGAGAGAGAGAGAGAGAGAGAGAGAGAGAGAGAGAGAGAGAGAGAGAGAGAGAGAGAGAGAGAGAGAACCAAAAATCCTCTGAAGTCGCAGTATGGCTGCCTATATGATAAGGTTGTTTAAGAAAACAACAACAACCCAGACATACACGCAAAGCTCTCATGTACTATACAATAATATACTTGAAGGTCTAACAGTAATTTCTAAAGTACATATTATTATTATAGAGTTTATCACGAATCATTATTAGATATATAGAGGATACGCTCAGTTTAAAAAAAAAACAAACAAAAAAGCAAAAAAACAAAAAAAAAAATCCAAAACAAATGAAAGGCTTTCCCCCGGGGTAATAAAAAAGATTAATAGCCAAAGACAGTGTGGTGTGTGGGGGTGTGGTGGGGTTTTTTGTGGGGTGTGTGGTTTGCTTTCGTGGGGTGTGTTTTGGGGTGTTGGGGAAAAGAGAGGGGAAAAGAGGAGAAGAAGGAAAAGAGAAGAGAGAGAGAGAGAGTGTGTGTGTGTGTGGTGGGCTGCGTAAGGGTATGGGTATTTTCGTGTGAATGAGTGGGGGAGTGAGGTGTGTTGTGTGGGTTTTTGGGGTATTGTGTTTTGTGGTGTGTGTGGTGTGTGTGTTGTTGTGTGTGGGGTGGTGTGGTAAAGTGTTTATTGGGGTTTTGGGGTGTGAGTTTTGGGGTTGTGCCAATTGTTTTGGTTTTTGTGAGTGTGTGTGGGATGTGGAAAATGTTTTGTGTTTTTGTGTTTAGTGTGGTTTTGTGAGTGTGGTTTTTGTGTGTGTTGTGGTTTTGTGTGTGGGGTGTGGTGGGGGTATATTTGTTGTTTTGTGTTTTTTGTGTGGAGAAAAGAGTGTGTGTGTGTGTCCAATGTGTTCGTGTGATTTAGGGTCAATGTGTGCGTGGATGTGTTGAGTGTGTGAGTGTATTGTTGTTCTGTTTCCCCCCTGGCCCCGTGTACGCTTGCATGTACGTGCAAACGTAAAATCTATGTAGGTTTTAAGTGTTTTTCCCGTGTCGATAAAACCCCCCAAGCACGTGTACTGTACTCCCTTTTTTATAAAGAATTTTAAACACACACAGTAAATAAACCCCTTTTCCCCCCATATAATGTCGTCTATTCTATGTTATTCCCTCCTGTGTCGTGCGCGCGCGCGCGAAAAAAAGCCCCCCAAAACACCACACACACAACACACACACAAAACACACAAAAAACACACACAACACCCCAAAACAAAAACACACTCGGCATGCCATGTGGGGTGCACACCCCCCGTGCTTTAAAATCACTAGGGGCAGAAAGGGGAAAAAGGGGGGTTTTTGTGCGGGTGTGTGGTGTGTTGGGGGGGGGGGGGTTTAGAGGGGGGGGGGGGGGGTGGATGTTTTCATTAACATGGGACATGCATTATGTGGGGGTGGGTTTTTTTTCTCTCCCCCCTTTTCTTTTTGAAAGGGCGCGCGCGGGGGGGGGGGGTGGGGTGGGGGGGGGGGGGGGGGGGGGAAAAAGAACAGCACAGGTCAACCCAAATCACTTGACTGAAAAAACGAAACAAGAGAAGAAGAAGGGGGAAAAAAAAAACAACCACACACAAAAACACACACAAAAACACACACACAAAAACCCCCGCGCGCGCGCGCCCCACAAAAACACACACAAAACCCCCCAAAACACACCACACACACACACACAAACACACAAAAACACAAAAACACACATAGCCGAAAAAAAAACCCAAAACAACAATGGGAAAAAATCGGTTAGTTTTTTTAAACCCTTTAAATTTTTTGCCCAAAAAAAAACCCCCAAACCCCCCCCCCCCACCCCCCACCACCAAACCCCCCCTAACCCTTTCCCCTCCACCCATTTCCCCCCCCTCAACCCCCCCCCCCCAAACCCCCCCCCCCACCCCCACCCACCCACCCCCAAAACCTCACCCCCCCCCCCCCCCCCCCTTACCTCCCCCCCCCCCCCCCCCCCCCCCCACCATTTCTTTATTTCCCAAACCACCCTCCTTTTCCTTTTCCTCTCCCCCAACCCTCATTAAGCATTTAATTTCCCCCCTCTGCCGCCTGTGTCTGCCTGTCTGTCTGCCCGTCCCGGGCTTCTGTCCCCTCCTCTCCCCTCTCCCCCCTCTCCAAAAACTCCCTTTCCCCTTCCCTCTTTTCTGGGCCCCTTTTCTCTGTTTTTGTGTGCGCGCGGGCGTGCTGCGTGTGTGTGTGGGTATGTATGTATGTATGGTGTGTGTGGTTTTTTTGTCCCATCCCTGTCTATCAACTATCTGTCTGTGTCTCTTCGTCGTCTGCTCCATTCGAGTTCTGTCTGTCTGTCCCGTCCCCTTCTTTGGTTGTCTGCCCCGGCTGTCTGGGCTTTGTTTTCTTCTCTGCTGTCTGTCTTCTGCTCTCCCCGTCTGTGGTGTAATTAAAAAGGGTTTTTTTTTTTTCGTTAAAATTTTAAAATTTAAGAAAAGTTCATTTAAATGCGCAAACCTTTGGGCAAAAAGTTTAAACCCGGGAAATATTTTTGTAACTGCATGTTTAGCACATCGGGTTTTCTTTTTTTTTTTTAAAACAACAAATATAAAAAACACGACGAAAAAAACAAATTAAACAAAAAAATTTTTTATAAACAAAAAACAAAAGCGAAAAAATTGTAAAAACCCCAGGGGAAACGTAAAACGAGCATTTCCCCCCAACCGCCCCCCCCCCCCCCCCCCCCCCCCCCCCCCCCCCCCCCACACAAAAATTTTCTGTTATACCCTGAAAGATTTGCGCCTACAGACAACAGTACAGACATTAAAAACAAGGTAGATTGTAAATCTTTGTCACGCAATTTATCCCCCACTCACTCATCCCATGCCCCAAAAGGAGTAGGGGGGAATAGAGAAGAGCAACAAGATCTTTTTCCATGCTTCACTTTTCCTGTGGGGCTTTAAAGGTTTTTTGGCAGGGGTTGGGCGGTCGGGGCTTTGATGTTGTAACCCAATTTCTTTTGGCGGCCTTTCTTCTCTTGCCTTCATGTTTTGCAAGAGGGTTTTTTGAAAGGGGTTTGTGTCTTGTTGTGCCCAAACACATCATTTTTTCCCTCTTTTTGGTGGGGAGCGGGGTTTTTGGGGCCCCCACCGTTTTGATTTTTGTTTTTTTCACATTTTGGTTGGTCTTGTGTTCTTTGTATGTTTTTGCAATTTTTTATGCAATTTTTTATTTGTGCAATTAGCAGCCCACTTGGTGAAGGAAAGGCCCCCGGGTAATTTTTTCTACAAAAAATTTCAGATCAAGGTTTTATTTCCTTTTGGGTTGTCCATTAACGCAAAAAACCCAGTTAAGGAACAACATGTTCCTTAAAAAACAACCCCCCCTCCCCCCCCCCCCCCCCCCCTTCCCCCCACCTTCCCCTTAACCCCTATGTTTTCGCCCTTTTTGGGGATCACACGTTTTTTTTTTTGGATCTGTCTCATTATGTCGGATAAGGGGATAAGGGTTTTGAAGGGGGAAAGGGGGGAAAAGAGAGAGAGAAAAGAGAAGAGGGAGAGAGTTTGGGGAGAGAGAGAGAGGGGAGAGAAGAGAAAAACACACGCAAAAAACATAAGTAAGTTACATGATTAAAGGGAAATAAAAAAATTGAATTGAATCGATTGAAACACGGGCACGAAAGCACACCACAAACCAACACCAACAACCACACCCACACAACACCCCAACACAACACACACAAAACACCCACAAAAACACCAAACCCCAAATACACACCAAACACACACCCCCCCCACAAACACCCCAAACACACACACAAAACACAAAACACACACACACAAGATGAGGGGTATTGAAGAAATCCAATGAAATTAGAGGAGATTGGGGGAATGAGGGTAAAAGAAAGAAGTCTTTTGGGAAAAGGGTTTGGGGGTGGAGTGGGGGAAGGGGGGAGGGGGTGGGGTTTTGGGAAAGGTTTGAGGGGAAAAAGAGAGGAAAAATGAACAAAATGAAGGATTAAATGAAAGACAAAAGCTGAGTGAATGAATGTTTTTTATTTTTCAAGGGTTCAGAAAAAACATTTACGACTTTTTTTTTTTCCCTCCGGCCCCTTTCCCCGATTAAGGTACAAAACAAAAAAGAGAGAAAAAGAGACAGGAAAAGATGAAAGGGAAATAGAAAAAAAAGAGAGACAGAGACAGAAAGAGACAGAGAAAGAGAGAGAGAGAGAGAAAAAGCAGAGAGGAAAAAAAGAGAGAGAGAGAGAGAGGGGAGAGAGAGAGAGAGAGAGAGAGAGAGAAAGAGGGGAGAGAAGAGAGAGGGAGGGGGGTGAAAGAAAAAAATAAAAAAAGAGGGTATGGGGAAAAGTTATTAAAAAAAAAAATAACGAGTTTTTTGAGGGGAAAAAAAAAAAGAAGAAAAAAAAAACAAAAAAGGGGTTTTGGTGAAAAAACCCGGGCAAAACTTTTTTTCCCCGCGTGCCATTCCCCTTGTTTTTTGTAATCATTATTGATAAAGGGGAGGGGGGGAAGCTCAGAGGCCCAAAACAAAATCGCTTTCCCCCCCCCCCCCCCCCCCCCCCCCCCCCCCCCCCCCCCCCCCCCCCCCCCCCCCCCGGTTAAACGGGAGCGAGGTGGTTACATTTTTATGGGGGCCACCGTTTGGCCTTGCTTGGGGTTTCAGTCGTTCCCCCCTTCACCCTTGTAAAAGGCTACTTGCCCTTTTTTAGGGGAGGGGAAAGGAAAAAGTAGCGAGGGAAGGGGGGATGGGCGCCGCTGCCTCAAGAGCTGGCCCCCAGGAAGTGAGGTCTCTGATGCCTGTCCCCCCCCTAGGTTTTGGGAAAATTTACCTTTTTTTGATGAAAATTGTGTAATCAAATTTTGGCGGGGTTGAGGGAAAGGGGTGGGGGGGGGGGGGGGTGGAGATGGGGTTGGAGAGTGGAAAGGGGAGGAGGGAGAGGGGGTGGGGGGTGGAAGACGGGAGGGGGGGAGGGAGGGGAAAAGGAAAGGGGGCATAACGAATAAAAGGGAAAGAAATTGTAGGATAAAGGTACAATGATGTAAAGACCCCAAAGGTCAGGGTTTGAAAGTTTGAAAGGGAGGAAGTGTCTGTGTGTGTGTGTGTGTGCGTGTGTGTTTTGTGTGGTGTGTGTGTTGTGTGTGTGTGTATGTGTTGTGTTGGTTGTTTGGTGTTGTGTGTGTAGTGCGGTGTGTTTGTGTGTGGTGGTGTGTTTTGTTGTGTGTTGTGTGTGTGTGAGTGTGTGGGGTGTGGTTTTTGTTTGTGTTGGAATGTGTGGGGATTGAAAATAAAAGCGAACAAACCCCATCCCTTTGAAAAGGGAATGGGAAAACTTAACGGACAGCAAACTTTTCCAGATTCGCCCACACCTGATAGAAGTTCTCCCCCTGTGTGTCAAAAAGCGAGGGGCTGCACACACGGGTCATTCTCATATCACCCACGTTCGTTTGCCTAAAGGAGAGGGAACCCCATGGTGTGCGACTCGTGATGTTGCAGGTAACCATCAAGCATCTGCTTCTGGAGTGTCGAGAGGTCCAGGATATTAGGCACTACAAGCATTTTTACTGCAGACTCCCTGAAAATCCTTTTTCGTGATGGTCCACCGGACACCATTTTTAACTTCCTGAGAGAATCGGGCTTTTTCGAATGATATGATGAAAGAGTTACCGTTAGGTATTAAGAACGAGGTTGTTTTAGGGAATCCGGTTTTGGTTTTATCTCATTTTATGTTGTGGTTGATGTGGTTTTTCCCACCTGGGTTGACCCTTATGGTTGACCAGGGCGTTGCTACAAGGAACGACAGTAGAGTTTGGTTTTATAGACCCTGTTTTAACCTGTATATTATAGCTGCACAGTTTTAATCTGAGATTTAAAAGTTGACAAGATGACAGCCCTGATATGGCCTCTGTGGTCGGCGGGGCTATAAACAACAGGATTGGGGTGTGTGTGTGGATGTGGGGGTGTGTTGTGTTTGTGTGTGTTGTGGTGTGTTGTGTGTGTTGTGTTGTGGTATGTGTGTGTGTTGTGGTTGTGGTGCGTTGTGGTGTGTTGTGGTGTGTTGTGTTGTAGTGTGTTGTAGTGTGGTGTGTTGCGGAGTGTGTGTGTGTTTGTGTATGTGTGTGTGTGTGTGTGTGCGTGCGCGCGCTTGCGTGCGTGTTTCCTCCCTCACTGTCTCCATTATTCACTCACTCTCGTTCTTTCTCAAGCTACCTCTGCCACTGTCTTTATCTAAGCCCGTCTGACGATCTCTGTCTGTCTGTCTGTCTTTATTTTTCATTCTTTCATTCTTTCTTTCTTTCTTCTTCGCAATTCTTCGCGTCTTTCTTTCTTTCTTTTTGTCTTTCTTTCTACGCAATTTTTTGCAATTCTTCGCGTCTTTCTTTCTTCGCGTCTTTCTTTCTTTCTTTCTTTCTTTCTTTCGTTTCTTTCTTTCTTTCGTTTTCTTTCTTTCTTTTCTTTCTTTTTTCTTTCTTTCTTCTTCTTCTTCTTCTTTTCTTCTTCTTCTTCTTCTTCTTCTTCTTCTTCTTCTTCTCTTCCAAACTGTTCCCCCACCTCCTCCTATTTCTCCCCCATGCACTGGATCATGTGAATCAAACAAGCAGATTTACTTTCCCCTCCTTGCAGTGATTTCTTTAACACCGGCATTATCATTACTTACACAGTACTCCTTCTCCTATGGACAGGGTCGCATTAAAATTCCTGAATATCTCAGCTCCAAAGATCTCTCTCTCTCTCTCTCTCTCTCTCTCTTCTCTCTTCTCTCTCTCTCTCTCTCTCTCTCTCTCTCTCTCTCTCTCTCTCTCCCCTCTCTCTCTCCCTATCTCCCCCTCTCTTTGTCTCTGTCTCTGACTCATACTCTTACTCCATCTCTTTGCGTCTCTCTCTCTGTGTCTCTCTCTGTCTGTCTGTCTCTCTCTCTGTAATTCTTACTCCATCTCTCTGCGTCTCTCTCTCTTTCTCTCTGTCTCTGTCTGTCTGTCTGTCTCTCATCTCTTACTCTTACTCCATCTCTCTGCGTCTCTCTCTCTGTCTGTGCCTGTCTGTCTCTGTCTGTCTGTCTGTCTGTCTCTGTCTGTCTCTCTTTCTCTCTCTGTCTCTGTCTCACTCACTCTCTCTCTCTCTCTCTCTCCTCTCTCTCTCTCTCTCTCCTCTCTCTCTCTCTCTCTCTCTCTGCCTGTCTGTCTCTGTCCGTCTGTCTGTCTGTCTGTCTGGCTGTCTCTCTTTCTCTCTCTGTCTCTGTCTCACTCACTCTCTCTCTCTCTCTCTCTCTCTCTCTCATCTCTCTCCCCCTCCCCCCCCCCCCCCCCCCAATGAAAATTGTATCAGTTAGAGTGGAAAAAATCAGGATTCTGAAGACTTACAGCTTTAAATTATTTGAAGTCTTGAAGTCTCTGTCTCTGTCTGTCTGTCTGTATGTATGTCTCTCTCTCTCTCTCTCTCTCTCTCTCTCCTCTCTCCTCCTCTCATCTCTCTCTCTCTCTCTCCTCTCTCCCCCATCTGGGATTATTGCCAAAAGATTACCGACAGCCATGTGTTTTCAAACTAAGTTTACTCATGTCATCCGTTAAGACACAACGATGTCTGGAATTTGTCTCTTTTTCTGTTTAAAGCATTTAAGTTTAAGATAAATTGCCACATCGTAGTCATGGTGTTTTGATACCAAAACAATCTACAATGACCAAATTATGTTGTTTATTTGAATTTTCAAAAACACTTTTTCATGTGTATATATATTGTTTACTGTCCCCTTGATAAGGGGCTAAGGCCTAATAAATGAACTATCCGAATTTTCTTTTCCCCCCCCCCCCCTCTCTCTCTCTCTCTCTCTCTCTCTCTCTCAGAACTCAGAAAATTTTAATGTATCTCAGCCTTAGGCCATAATACATGGTTGGCGTAGAAGAAATTGACAATGCCACAGAGTGGGCAAAAACCGAATAACATACACAATACCAAGCTCACTTTCAGTGAAAGAAATAATGAAGACAATGCACAAATGCATAAAAAAACTATATGTATATTGATTTTATCCAGACATAAGGAAGGTACATTTAGATTAAAATAGTGAATTGTGTTTGATACATATGTATTTTTATGTATTTGTGCAGTCTTCATTATTTCTTTCACTGAAAGTGAGCTTGGTATTGTGTATGTTATTCGGTTTTTGCCCACTCTGTGGCATCGTCAATTTCTTCTACGCCAACCATGTATTATGGCCTAAGGCTGAGATACATTAAATTTCTGAGTTCTGAGTTCTGAGTTTCTCTCTTTTCTCTCTCTCCTTCTCTCTCTCCCCTCATCTCCTCTCTCTCTCCTCTCTCTCTCTCTCTCTCTCTCCTCTCTCTCTCTCCTCTCTCATTATCTAAACCTTAATGTAAATCACTTCACCACGTCGTGGAATCCCGCCATGCCGATGATTCGGGCTGTAGAAAATTATACATCTTTATTTCTGAAAATGTGTGTGTTTTGTGTCCAGTCCCCTTCCCACTGTCTCCTTGTAAATGGGCATTTAACAGCTCATACCAATAAAATATTGTCAGTGTTATCTCTGTCTATGTCTCATCTCTCTCTCTCTCTCTCTCTCTCTCTCTACTCTTCTCTCTCATCTCTCTCTCATTCTCGTCTCTCTCTCTCTCTCTCTCTCCTCTCTCTCTCTTTGTGCCTGTGGAACGGATGACAAAATTTACAAACTGCATACATACGGGGACTGGATGAAAAAACCACGTGAGTGCTTATTCCATTATCCTCAAAGTAAAAGAAGAAAAAGAAAAAGAAAGAAAATCTCTCTCTCTCTCATCCTTCGGATGAGACTATAAACCGAAGTCCCGTGTGCGCACACACGCAGAACATCTTGCGCACACGTTAAAACCTGTTCCGCTTTTCGGAAGAGTAGGTCATTGTGTGCCGGTGGGAACGATGACAACATTTACAAAAACTGCATACACACACGATGACTTGATAAAGAAAAAGAAGTGCTTATGAGTGCTTATTCCATTATCCTCGAAATAAAACAATAAACTAATTTTTTTAAATCTCTGTCTCTCTCTCTGTCTCTCTCTTTGTCTCCTCATCTCTCTCTCTACGTCTCCTCCCTCTCATCCTCTCTCTCTCCTCTCTCTCATCTCTCTCTCCTCTCTCTCTCTCACTCTCTCTACTCTCTCTCTCTCTCTCTCTCTCTCTCTTATTCATCTAAACCTTAATGAAAATCACTTCACCATGTAGTGGAATCCATGCCATGCCGAAGATTCGGGCTGTAGAAAATTATACATCTTTATATCTGAAAAAAATGTGTGTTTTATACCCAGTCCCCTTCCCACTGTCCCCTTGTGAATGAGTTTAAAAAGCTGAACACAGTCAACTAATCTCTCTCTCTCTCTCGCTCTCCTCTGTGTCTGTCTGTCTGTCTCTGTCTCTGTCTCTGTCTCTGTCTCTCTCTCTCTCTCTCTCTCTCTCTCTCTCTTTAAACTGCCATCCTGCCCCCTCTCCCCCCCCCCCCCCCTCCCACTTCTGTTCTAGCCTCATGCACTAAATCAAGTGAATCAAACAAACAACTTACTTTGCTGTCAATGAATTTCCTCACACTGGCATTATCATTACTTACAGAGTACTTATTCTCCTATAGACAGGGTCGCATTAAAATTCCTGAGTATCTCAGCGCCGAAGATCTTTTTCTCTCCCCCTCTCCCTCACCCCCTTCCTCCATCCCTTCCTCCCTCCATCTCTCCCTCTGAGTGTCCCCATTACCTACCTGCTTTCCGTCTTCTCCACTTCGTGGTTGCAGTCAGTATTTTTATGATTTTGTGTGTGTTTTTGTTCCTTATTTCTTTATATCATCATCATTAACCATTACACCCAGTGGTGTATAGGGCAGCAACAAAGCGCTTCCACTCCTGTCTATCCTGGGCCAACCTAGTCACTGATCCCCAAGAGTGCTGCATGGCCTTCATCTCACTTTCTACATCCTCCTCCACGTTGCTTTTGGCCTTCCTTTCTTTCTCCTTCCTTCTGGGGTCCAGTGCAATGCTGTTCATGTGATTGACTGTGGGTTTCTTCGGAGGATGTGCCCAATCCACTTCCACCGTCGTCTGGTGATGATGGTTCCCATGTCTTCCTGCCTGCATCTCCGTAGTAGGTCTTCATTGGAGATCTTCTCTGGCCAAAAGATCCGGAGAATTCTTCGGAGGCATATGGTGTGGAAGGATCGAAGTTTGGTAAGATCCGCTTCCGTCATCCTCCAGCACTCAGAACCGTACAGGAGCGTAGATACAACACAGCTCTGGTATAGCTTCAGCTTGGTGTTGGTGCTGTACTGAGTTGATCTCCATATATTGTTCGTCTCCCTAAACACACTTCTGGCCTTGCCCAGTCTGTTGTGGATGTCTTCTTTTGTACCGCCCTCTTTATACAAACATATAAAAGTGTTCCCATAACCCATGCAGTCATTGAGGAGCGAGGTGTCAGAAACCTCAACTTCTCAAGAGGTCAGCATATTGAGGGCGGCGCCCATCTCCTCTCCCTTTGCTGCTTTACCTTCCCTGACCCTAAAGAGGGTAAGTACCCATTGACAGCTGGGTGAACTGGGGGACTATACTGAAACCAAGGCGCGCGAATGGTAGGGTCACCCATTCACTCTGGTAGCCACGCTCGATGCTGCTGATGGGGACGGGATAGCCTGGTGGTTAGAACATTGCGCTCGCAATCTGACGACCCGGGTTCGATTCCCGTTCAAGGGGATATTTTCCCCTGGAGTTAACATCAGTGCAGACTCCACTCTCCCCAAAAGTCCTTCGGATGAGACTTTAAACCGAGGCCCCGTGTGCGAATGCACGCAGAACATCTTGCGCACACGTTAAATCCTGTTCCGCTTTTCGGAAGAGTAGGCCATTGTTTGCCGGTGGGAACAGATGACAGAACTGACAAAACCGCATACAGACGGGGACTGGATGTAAAAAAGCACATAAGTGCTTATTCCATTATCCTCTATATAAAAGAATAAAATAAATAAATAATAAAAAAAATAACCTTAGCTGGGGGAAAGCGAGTGCTCTGACCACTGAGCTATCCTGCCCCCTAATTCTCTGTAAAAGCACAGTAGAACTGTGGATCTAGAACTAGAGGTAACGCACCTTGCCTAGAAAGCGAACAGCACGGATTCGTCAGTCCCCGTTTTGAGCGCAAAATTTAACCCCGTCCCATCCACTAGACCTTGGGTGGTGGCCTGGGTACTAGTGTTTCGGATGAGACGATAAAACCGAGATCCCGTTTTTTTCAACATGCATAGAGTAAACGTTAAAATACCCACGGCAACAAAGTAGCTGTCTTTAGTAAAACTGTGTAAACAACAACAAACCAAAAAAGCTACTGTGATAGGGAAACAAATATACTTGCAGACATGAAGAGAAAGATAACAAAACAACAATAATGGGTGGCGCTACTCTTGTGGCGACGCGCTCTCCAAGCGGATCACCTTCACCTTCACCTATCCCGTAATCCCGTAGACAGTGTGGGGCATCACTGAAGATTTTGCAACCAGCTTCCTCCACTCCCCGCGGTCCTCTGCTTTCTCTAACAAATCGTTCCACTCAAGGCTACCAGTCCACTCTCTGATGTTGTCTTCCTATCGTTTTCTCTTGTCTCTGTCAAATGAATGCGAGTGTTCAAATAAGAGTGATGGTACTGATAAGGCTTGAAACGTTAGGAGAACGAAAGTGAGGTACATCAGTCATTCCTTACTGTTCTCCCCTGGGCAAAGAAACAACGAGAACATTATCTATCTATGTAGTTACTTCCAAAGTCAAAGTCAAAGTTTTATTTCCAGATGGTACATTTAATAAACAATGCATTTGCTCTTTTTCATCAAGCCAGCTATCTAACAAAACAAAACTGTCTTAATGATAATACTGAAGTACTACATTATTACAATCCTTACCGATAAAGTGTACCAATAAAAAAAAAAAAGAAGAAGAGGAAAACCAATAAAAGAATACACTGCAAAATACAAATTACACACACATACATACCCACGCACACACACACATAGACACACACATAGACACACACATACACACACACATAGACACACATACATACACACACAAACACACACGCACACACATACACACACACACACACATAGACACACACACACACACATACACACACACACGCGCGCGGGCGCTTTTTTCAATTGTTGACTTAAGTTTCCTGAGGTTCACCATTGGGAAGACTTTTTGAGTATGCGACCGCTCCACCCCCCCCCCCCCCCCCCCCCCCTCAACTCCGAGCCACCCCCACCATTAAGGTAACCGCATTCCGACCTCCGGGATGATGTTTAAACACAACGCCACTGTGAATGCCTTTTTGTGAAACTTTGTCATCTAGTCTTTTTTCACCCCATTGCTTGGCTGGAGCTTCCGAGGGTCACGAATGGCGAGATTTTGCGAACGTCGTGACCGTTTCCTCTTCCACCCACCTCCCCCCCCCTCCACACACACACACACACACACACACGCACGCACGCACGCACGCACGCGCGCGCCACGCACACATACACACACACACTCACCACACACACCACACGCGCGCGCGCGCGCGCATACACACACACACACCACACATACACACACACCATACACACACAGAGACAGACAGACACACACACACATACACACACACATACACACAAACCCAACACACACACACACACACACAAACCCAACACACACACACACATACACGCACAATTTAGGTAGCCGCATTCCGTCCTAGATCCTCCGAGTTGATGTCTAAACACAACGCCAGTATGAACGAGTTACTTTAAAAAAAAAAAATTCTGTCATCCATGATTCATACTGGCACGCAATGGCCTACTCTTCTAAAAGGCGGAGCGGGTTTTAAACACAAAAGATGGTTTGCGCGTGCTTTGGTTGCTCTGGCACACGGAATCTTAATTTTTATAGTCTCACCCGAAGAACTTTCAGGGAAGTGAAGTCGGTACCTGATAGACACACCCGGGGGAAAATTTTCTTTCGAACGGTTGCCTCGGTGGTGGCTCAAACCCTGGCCGTCAGATCACGAGCTCAACGCTCTAACCACTGGTCTGCCCACTCCCCCTCCCCCTCCCCCTCTCCCCTCCCTCCCCCCACTGTTAACTTCATTTGACTTCTCCGTTAAATGTATTTGAGTGAGTTTTAACTGATTTGCCTCACTTCCAGTTGTTGTATTGATGCTGTTGTTGGCGGGGCTGTTAAAACTGTTTTATATCAGGCTCTTTGGCATTTTGTAACTTAACTTGATATATAAATTGATAGTATCTTTTAAAAAAAAAAAGGTTTTAGTGAGGGTGCTTTGTCAGAAATTGATATCTGGTTTATTTTGATGCTGATGTAACCTGAAAATGCTCTCTCTCTCTCTCTCTCTCTCTCTCTCTCTCTCTCTCCTCTCTTCTCTCTCTCTCTCTCTCTCTCTCTCTCATCTCTCTCTCTTTCTCATGTTAATGCTCAATTCATTTGAGAATAATATGATTATTAACGCATATCTTTCTTCTTAAAAACATTATAATCTATGTGTCTCTTGACATTAATTCAGGTCATTTATGTATTGTTAAATATTCACTTATCTTTTTAAATCATGTTGTCGTTGTTGTTGTAGGGTTTTTCCCTTGTTTTGTTGATAGTCCCTAATCAGGGCAAGGGCCGGATGAAAAAAAGTATACCTATGCTTATTCTGTTACCCTTGAAAAATATAGATTCATTCATTCATTTATTCTATCTGTCTGTCTCTCTGTCTGTCCCCCCCCCCCCTCCCTCTCTCTCTCTCTCTCTCCTTTTATTGTTTTGCTTATAGTTATAGTTGTTGTGTATCCTGATGAAGGACGTATTCATACTTTATATTTTGCAATTTTATTGGGTTTGTTGACTGTACTTGAGTTCTAGTGAATGTTTCATTTCAATGTCTTATTATTGAGCGTAACAACTATGTGTACCTTCCTTACAATGTGTAGATGTTCGTTTTTATGACTTTATAAGTTTGGTTGGTTTTTGTTGTTTTAAAAAAAAAGTTTTTTGTTTGTGTTTTCTTCTTCTTTTACTGTGTGAACGTATGAGTATTAGGCTTATCATTATGATGTATCCCTATGGCGGGGACTGGATGTAAAAAAGCACATGGGTGCTTATTCATTATCCTCGGAATAAAAGAATTTGTCATTTGTCCGTTAAGTCCTTAAGGAGTCTTTGCGACACTGCATGCAGTTAACTTTTCTGACGGACTGTTGTAAGCGAACTGAACCTGGCAAAGCGAATCTCTCCAGGGAAGACGGTATTGCCTTTTATTATTTATTTTTTTAATTTTTATTTTATTCTTTTATATCGAGGATGATGGAATAAGCACTTATTTGCATTTTTTTACATCCAGTCCCCGTGTGTATGCTGTTTTGTAAATTCTGTCATTTGTTCCCACCGGCACATAATGGCCTACTCTTATGAAAAGCGGAACAGGATTTAACGTGTGCGCAAGATGTTCTGCGTGCGTTCGCACACGGGGACTCATTTTAAAGTCTCATCTGAAGGACTTTTGGGGAGAGTGGAGTCTGCACTGATGTTAACTCCAGGGGAAAATATCCCCTTGAACGGGAATCGAACCTGGGTCGTCAGATTGCGAGCGCAATGCTGTAACCACTAGGCTATCCCGTCCCCCAGGGACGGGTAAGGTAAGGGAAGGGAAGGTAATGGTAAAGGTGACCCATAACCTATGTGGTTGTAGGGGAGCGGAGCATCAGAGACCTCAACTTCCCTAGGGGCCAGCATATTGAAGGCGGCGCCCATCTCCTCTCCCTCGCTGCTTTACCTTCCCTGACCCTAAAGAGAGCAGGTACCCATTTAAAGATGGGTGAACTTGGGGACTGTACTGAAGCCAAGGCGCGCAAACGGTCGGTCACCCATCCAAGTGGTAACCACGCTCGATGCTGCTTCAGCTTAGCTTGGGGAAAGCGAGTGCTCTGACCACTGAGCTATCCTGTCCCCGCCCTTTTATATAGTTCTTGCTTTTTAGTGCCTTCGGCTGTTGTACACAGCCTTAATAGGAAGATATAGACAACAGTGGTAGTGCCCATCTATCATGTTGGCAAATTTAGGTTTTTTTGGGGGGGAAGAAAAGATTTCTGAGAAATTGTTTTTGGGAAGGGGGGAGATGGGGACTTTGGTCGAGAAACACACACACACACACAACACACACACTACCCCCCCTCCCCCCCTCACCCCCCCCCCCCCCTCCACACACACATACACTTCACACGACACTTGTGACAATACTAAGCTCCAAACTTCACTCACACACACACACACACACACACACACACACACACACACAACACACACACACACACACACACACACACACACACACACACACACACACACACACACACACACACACACACACACACACACACACACACACACACTAAACCATGACTGCAGGGAATGATCGAAACAAAACTTTAACCCCCAATCTATCAATGCCTGGCACAGTAGCGACATCTGCCAGGTTTTAAAAAAAAAGGGGGGGGGGGGGGGGTGAAGGGGAGATTACTCTCCCCTCCCTCACCTCATTCACAGAGGGCGCCAATCACCGGAAGCTGAAAGTCGTCTGCATTGAGGCCAGGTGAAAAATCAATGCGACACAATTTTGGTCAAGAGTGTCGAGTGTCACTTTGACTAATTCGTTGATAACAGGAAAACTGGAACAGATCGGCGGCAATAGTTTATTCCTTATCGCAGGCGAGTTGAGTTCATTTGCTCCGAGAGGTTTTGAGATAAGAAACCATTTCAGTCAAGGTCGGTTATGGGTGTAAAGATTGAAGAGTACCTCGTTCTACTACTAGGTGTAGTGTATGTATAGTTCTTCTTGGGTGACCCTTCTAGAGTGGTTTATTTATTTATTTATTTATTTATTTATTCTTTTATATCGAGGATAATGGAATAAGCACTCATGTGCTTTTTTTTTTTTTACATCCAGTCCCCCGTGTATATGCGGTTTTGTAAATTTTGTCATCTGTCTCTAACAGCACACAATGGCCTACTCTTCCGAAAAGCAGAACAGGATTTAACGCGTGCGCAAGATGTTCTGCGTGCGTTCGAACACGGGGCCTCGGTTTATAGTCTCATCCGAAGATTTAAAGCTGGAGCTGGGGGTGGGGGGGGGGGGGGGGGGGGGGGGGGGGGGGGGGGGGGGGGGGGGGAGGGGGGGGGGGGGGAGTAGGAAAAAAAATGGGTTAGTGGGCAAGGTGTGGGGTGGGTGAGAGGTTTTAGGTTGGTGGGGGGTGGGGTGTTTCTTTTTTCGTTCCTCGGCTAGAGTTTCTAGGTTTTTTTCCCACCAATTTGGCGGTATTTTGCGATTGTGACCGTTTCTTTTCTTTTCTTTTCTTTTTTATTTGGCTTTGGTTTTTTGTTTTTGTTTTGGTTGTTTTGTTGTTGTTTTTCTTTTTCTTTTTTGGGGGGTGGGTGGGGTGTGGGGGGCTTTTTGTTGTTCTTTTTTGTCCACTATTAGGGCGTTTCAGGCGTTTTTACATCAAGAATCTGTAAGGTTCATGGTTTGAACCAATCGGATGCAAAAATGCTGTTTTGGCTTTTTTGTTTGGTTGGTTGGCTGGGGTGCTTGGTGGTTTTTTGGGGGGTGTGGGGTGGGGGTGGGGGGAGGGTTGCCTTTCTTTCTTTTTATTTTAATTTTTTTAAGTTATTTTTTTATTTCGAGGATAATGGAAGAAGCACTTGTGTAAGTTTTTTTAAATTTTTACATCTAGTCCCCACTGTGCATGCACTTTTGTAAATACTTTCATCCGTTCCCACAGGCACACAATGGCCTACTCTTCCAAAAAACCGGAACGGGTTTTAACATGAGCGCAAGATGTTGTGCGTGCGTTCGTACACGGGACCTCAGTTTATAGTCTCATCCGAAAGACTTTTGGGGAGAGTGGAGTTGGCACTGATGTTGACTCCAGAAGAAAAATCCGCTTGAACGAGACTCGAACCCGGGTCAGCAGATCACGAATACATCACTCTAACCACCAGACTACCCTGTCCCTTCTCTGCTTGTCTGTCTTGTTCTTCTCTTTTTTCGTTTGTCTGTCTGTCTTTCTGTCTGTCTGTCTGTCTTTCTTTCTTTCTTTCGTTTGCTCTTCCTTCCTTCCTTCCTTCCTTCCTTTCTTCCTTTCTTTCTTTCTTTCTTTCTTTCTTTCTTCTCTTTCTTTCTTTCTTTCCTTCCTTCTTTCTTTCTTTATTTCTCTCGTTTGCTCTTCCTTCCTTCTTTCCTTCCTTCCTTCTTCCTTCCTTCCTTCCTTCTTTCTTTCCTTCCTTCCTTCCTTCCTTCCTTCCTTCCTTTCTTTCTTTCTTTCTTTCATTCATTCGTTCATTCATTCATTCATTCATTCATTCTTCTTTCTTTCTTTCTTTCTTTTTTTCTCCCATGTTTTCTGCTTTGCCATCTTCTGTCTTCCTCTTTATTCGTTCTTCTTGCTTTTGTTCTTCTCTTTCTTTTTACTTCACATTCTTTGGCTTGACTTGTTGTACTTATCATCATCATCATCATCATCATCATCATCATCATCATCATCATCATCATCATCATCATCATCATCATCATCTTCTTCTTCTTCTTCTTCTTCTTCTTCTTCTTCTTCTCCCCCCTCCTCCTCCTCTTCCTCCTCCTCCTCCTGCTCCTCCTGCTCCTCCTCCTCCTCCTTCTTCTTCTCTTCTTCTTCTTCTTCTTCTTCTTCTTCTTCTTCTTCTTCTTCTTCTTCTCCTTCTCCTTCTTCTTCTTCTTCTTCTTCTCCTCCTCCTCCTTCTTTTTCATCATCATCATCATCATCATCATCATCATCATCATCATCATCATCATCATCATCATCATCATCATTGTCTTCTTCTTCCCTCTCCTCCTCCTCCTCCTTCTTCTCCTCCTCCTCCTTCTTCTCCTCCTCCTTCTTCTCCTCCTCCTCCACCTCCTCCTTCTCCTTCTCCTCCTTCTCCTCCTCCTCTCTACCCCCCCCCCCCCCCCCTATCTCCCTCCCATCCTCGTCTTCCCTTTCCTCTATCTTAACTTTTGCCTGGAGCCGTTAGTGACTATGACAGTCCAGGTTCCTCCAGAGTTTTAATGTATAGCGTGCATTTGCCACGAGGGACAACCCACCGTCTGCCTATGCCGTCTATAGAGATACAAGAAGTCATGTACATACAGCAACTTGATACAGCTACTAGACAGACAGACAGACAGACAGACAGACAGTCGCAGAAGTAACCGGATAGGACGGTCACGCAGCTATAATCAGATGAATGATCCTAAGTCCTTGTAGGCTACACGAAAACACACACACACATACACACACGCGCGCGCACGCACACACACACACACATACATACACGCAGGCACGCACGCATCCACGCATGCGCACACGCACACACACACATACACACACGGGATGGGATAGCCTGGCGGTTAGAGTGATGCGCTCGTGATGTGCTGACCCGGGTTCGAATCTCGTTCAAGAGGATTTTTCCTCTGGAGTTAACATCAGTGCCGACTCCACTCTCCCCAAAAGTCTTTCGGATGAGACTATAAACCGAGGTCACGTATGCGAACGCACGCAGAACATGTTGCGCACACGTTAACACCCGTTCTACGTTTCAGAAGAGTAGGCTATTGTGTGCAGGTGGGAACGGATGACAAAGTTTACAAAACTGCATACACGCGAGGACTGGATGTAGAAAAAAATCACAAGAGTGTTAATTCCATTATCCTCGAAATAAAAGAATAAAATAAACAAAAAAAAGGAAATTAAAAAAAAATAAACACACACACACACACGCACGCACACACACACACACACACGCACGCACGCACGCGCACGCACACGCACACGCACATTTTTTTTAGTAAAAAAAAAGGTAAGCATGGAATCTGAGTGACAAAAACCATTTTGCTTTTAGCCAACAAACTTTTTTTGACATTGAAGTACTTAATAAAGCAAGGTTCAAAGTGGTCTATTATCCTTCGTCGTGGTCATCGTCGTCGAACGCTCTGGCAGCAACTATTGTCTGAACATTTTATTTATTTAAGCGCCTGACGTGTCAGGAAGGCCCAGTTCAGAGCCTCTGAGTTCAGCTTGTGGGGAAAGAATTGTTAGGTTTTTAATTAAGTCTTTCTGGAATTAAGAAAAAAACAACAAAGCAAAAGAATGGATGGAGAGAGCCAAAAGACGTAGAAAAGAAGGAGGTGAAAGGAGGAAAAAGGAGCAAGGCAGGAGACAGAAAGAGAGAGAGAGAGAGGTTTTTTTTTTATATTTATCTATTTATTCTTTTATATCGAGGATAATGGAATAAGCACTTCTATGTGCTTTTATACACCCAGTCCCCGTGTGTATGCGGTTTTGTAAATTTTGTCATCCGTTCCCGCCGGCACACAATGGCCTACTCTTACGAAAAGCGGAACAGGATTTAACGTGTGCGCAAGATGTTCTGCATGCGTTCGCACACGGGGCCTCGGTTTATAGTCTCATGAGAGAGAGAGAGAGAGAGAGAGAGAGAGAGAGAGCCAGAGAGAGAGAGAGTTAGAGAGCCAGAGAGAGAGAGTGAGCGAGCGAGCGAGGGAGAGCGAGAGAGAGAGAGAGCGAGAGAGAGAGAGAGCGAGAGAGAGAGAAAGAGAGAGAGAGAGAGAGAGAGAGAGAGAGAGAGAGAGAGAGAGAGAGAGAGAGAGAGAGAGAGAAGAGAGAGAGAGAGAGAGAGAGAGAATACGAATACGAAATACGAATACGAAATTTTTTATTGAGGGTAAATGGATAAGCTTACAGCTTCTTTGCACCATGCCCTCAGCCCCACCCACCCATTCCCTTTCCCCCAAAGAAAAACGCAAAGGAAAAAGCCCAAAACAGAGAGAGAGAGAGAGAGAGAGAGAGAGAGAGAGAGAGAGAGAGAGAGAGAGAGAGAGAGAGAGAGAGAGAGAGAGAGAGAGAGAGAGAGAGCACAGAACATTGAACACTAAACCCTGAACACTGAACAGTTTTAATGTACTTCTGCCTTGGGCCACTAGAGAGAGAGAGAGAGAGAGAGAGAGAGAGAGAGAGAGAGAGAGAGAGAGAGAGAGAGAGAGACAGACTGACAGACAGACAGAGACAGAGAGAGCACAGAACACTGAACACTGAAAAGTTTTATTATACTTCTGCCTTGGGCCTCTAGAGAAAGAGAGAGCGAGAGACGAGACAGACAGAGACAGAGAGACAGACTGAGAGAGACTTCGTAGCTCAGAATTTCTAGAAGGTGGGGAATGCTATTAAATAATTATACTGTCAGGCCCCCGGCATCCCTATAGGGTGGAAAAGCGGTATGGGATGGTAGAAAAATCAAAGCTACCAAAAGAACCCCCCCAAAAAAAACCAACAAAAACCCCCCCACAAAAAACAAAATCAGAGTACCCTTTCAAATTACCTTGAATCTACACTTGTGACAGAGTAGTTACAAATCACTGTCAGAAGAAACTTAGACCACACGAAAGAAATCTATATCTAGAAGGGTATTTATGACAACTGGGGTTTTTTTTTTGGAAGGGGGTGGTATTTTGTTGTCAATCAAATGGTTTGCAAATTCAAACAAAATTCACCGTTGGCCGTCGCTCTTTCTCTATTTCTAGTTCTCTAGTTTCTATTTCTGGTTCATCGATCTGGAATGACCTCTCCCCGTCTCCCTTCGCCAAAAGCCTACTTAATAAATGACACTTTCGAATCCAGCCTCAAGGCATAGTCATTTCCGACCTAAGATCTTCCCTTGCTGTTTCATCTCAGACCTGTTCCCTACATTTCAAACAGTTTAACTCTTCATCACCCGTTCAAAGCGTATTGCGTTCATTGCGTGCGCGCGCGTGTGTGTGTGTGTGTGTGTGTGTGTGTGTGTTGTGTGTGTTGCGTGTGTGTGTTGCGTGTATGTGTGTATGTGTATGTGAAATCTTCAGTTTAAGGTCTATTCACATTTTAGACGGTGTGTGTGTGTATAAATTTAGATATGTTAAATTATGTTCGAAGAACATATATATGACGCTTTGATTTGTTTGTACAAGATATAGCACTATATATTCTTGTTCTTGTTCTTCTTGTTCTTCTTGTTCTTGTTCTTGTTCTTCTTGTTCTTGTTCTTGTTCTTCTTCTTCTTCTTCTTCTTCTTCGTCTTCGTCTTTGTTTTCGTCTTCTTCTTCTTAATACTATCATCATCATCATCGATGTATCACCATAATCACCATCACCATCACCATCATCATTATTATTATTTGCATGAAATGTTCAAAAATAGCACAATAATCAGGCAAAGAATACAAGTAAAAAACAACAACCAACAGCCCCAAAGTTATTCAGAGGAAAGGGGAAAGACAGATGAAGATAAATCTCATTGCTTAATCACAGAAATCTCTGCCTTTAAATGTAGGTAATGTACTGTTTCATGCACAGAAAACTGTCGTGACTTAAAGTGGTATAAAAGCAACGATTTTGTGCCTTAGAAGTTCAAAAGTACCAGTGAGAGAGAGAGAGAGAGAGAGAGAGAGAGAGAGAGAGAGAGAGAGAGAGAGAGAGAGAGAGAGAGAGAGAGAGAAAGTTAGAGACAGAGACAGAGAGACGGAGAGACAGAGACAGACAGTCAGACAGACAGGCAGAGAGAAAGAGAGACCGAGAGACAGTCAGACAGGCGAGAGAGAGAGAGAGACCGAGAGAGAGAGAGAGAGAGAGAGAGAGAGAGAGAGAGAGAGAGAGAAAGAGAGAGAGAGAGACAGAGACAGAGACAGAGACAGAGACAGAGAGACGGAGAGACAGAGACAGTCAGTCAGACAGACAGGCAGAGAGAGAGAGAAGAGAGAGAGAGAGAGAGAGAGAGAGAGAGAGAGACCGAGAGAGAGAGAGAGAGAGAGAGAGAGAGAGAGAGAGAGAGAGAGAGAGAGAGAGAGAGAGAGAGAGAGAGAGAGAGAGAGATAGAGCGGTCATATAGATAGATAATCACGTTTGCCATAGCGAGAGGTATTTGAAGAGAACCATCATCTGCTATCTGGCTGTCGCTAGATATAGGGGGACACTTTTGATTAACATCATCAGTACAGATAACAGGGGACTGGACCGCTCAGTGGTCAGAGCACTCGCTTTCCCCCAAACTAAGGTTAAGTAGCCTTGACCGTGGTTACCAACGTGGATGGGTGACCGTTTGCCTGCCTTGGTTTCAGTACAGTCCCCCAGTTCTGTAAATGGGTACCTGCCCTCTTTAGGGTCAGGGAAGGTAAAGCAGCGAGGGAGAGGAGATGGGCGCTGCCGCCCTCAATATTGCTGGCTCCTAGAGAAGTTGATGTCTCTGATGCCTCGCTCCCCTACGACTACATAGGTTATGGGAACACCTTTACCTTTTTAACCGTTAGGAAAGGATGACGTTTTTTTTTACAAAAGCGCGTGCACACTGTTGTAGTGTTTAAACATTATTTTTGTGTCGAAATGCGGCTACCTGAATAGTAGGCAAACAATATAGCCAGTGCAAAATTCTCACCATTGGTGAACCTTGGAGCTCTTGCCGAGTGGGAAGAAATGTTGTAAAGCGGTGCTATGCATGGAATTTACCAGCATAAATCAGCCCCCACCCCCCTGGGTTTGTTTTTTTAAACCGAAGCCTGTACATGTTGATAGGCAGTTCGCTTGAACCTTTCTGCAATACTTTAATCAGATAAGATCAGCACACGGACACATAGGCACACACAGACACGCACAGATACACTGACACAGACACACAGACACAGTCGCAGACAGACACACACACACAAACACACACGCACACACACACGCACGCAAACACTCACACACACACACGCATGAAACACACAGACACACAGACAAACAGACACACACACAAAAAACACAAAGACACACACACACACACACACAAATACCCACCCACACATACACACACACAACACCCACCCACCCACCCACACGAAACACACACACAAACACACACACACAACACCCCCCCCCCCCCACACACACACACACAACAAACACACGCGCGCACACACACACAAAACCCACCCACCCATTCAAAACACACACACACACACACGCACACAAAACACACACACAATACACATACGAAACACACACCCACCCACCCACACACACGCACACACACACAACTCCCCCCCCACTCCACCCACCCACACACACACGCACACACCAAACCCCCCCCCCACCCCCCCCCCACACAAACACACAAAACCGCAACAACACAAAACAAAAATTTTTCAACAAAAAACCCCCCCCCAAAAAAACAACCCCCCCCCCAAAAAAAAAAAAACATTTTCCCCCAACACCTTACCGTGATATTTTTCCCAAGAAGGGTGACGGAATCCCCAAAGGGGGGGGAACTGGGGGGGTGGGAGACCCTTTCCCCCACCAATTTAGCCGTCACGGCCAGTTGGTGGGGACCCCCCGGGGGGGAAAGTCAGTTCCCCCCTTCCCCCACAAAAGGGAAAACCCCCCCTTTTTTAGGGGTCAGGGGAAAAGGGGAGGGGGGAAATGGCCCGCCGCCCTAATTCCCCAAAAGGGGGTTTCCTGCCCTTTCCCCAAATAACCAAGGAATGGCCCCCTTTTATTAAAACCCTAAACTAACCCCCTCCGTTTCTCCCTACCCCCCTTGGGGTTTGGAAACCACTACTACCACCCATCCCCTGCTGTTCTCCTTTTTTTCCCCCTTTTTGGGGCCCCCCCCCCGAAAACCCGTCGGATTTTTTTTGTTGTTTTTTGTTTTTCATTTTTTTGCCCCCAAAATGATTTTTATTTGGGGGTTTGTGTTGTTGTTGCTTGATTGTACTTTTCCCAAAAGGATATTATTAGATGGTGATACCCAGTGATTTGTGTTGTTGTTTGGTTTTACGTCGTTCACTCAAAAGTGATTTTATTAATGTTGTGACCCAGTGAGGGTGTTTGGGGTTGGTGTTGTTTGGGTTTTTTCTTTTTCCTAAAAAGGGGGAAATTTTAAATCTAAATTTTAAATTGGTTGGTTTTTCCCTCTTTTTTTCTTTCTCCTTAAACCTTCCCCCCGAAAACTGAAAAAAAAAAACCCCTTTTTATTATTAATTATTATCTGGGAAAATCGTCTCTTTTTTTTTTCTTTTCTCCCAACGTTTGGTTTGAAAACCTAAAGCAAAAAATTTTTTAAATTAAGTTTTGGGGGGGGGTTTATTTAAAAATTTAAAGGGGATAAAAAAAAAAATAATTTCTTCTTTTTTTTTTTTCTTCCCTAAAAAATTTCCCTTAAAAATTTTTTAAAAAAAATTTTTTTTAAAAATTTTTATTAAAAATTTTTTTTTAGTGGTTTTTTATTAAAATGTTAAAGGGGGAAAAAAGGAAAAAAAGCTATCTGGGAAAAAATAGAATTTTTTATTCCATGCTAAAAAACAAAAAAGGGGGGGGCCATGGTAAAAATTCCCCGGGTTGACGGCCCGGGTTTGAACCCTCCCCCCCCCTTTAGGCTTTTTTTTTTCCCGGGTTAAACCCCTTTTCCCCCCCCTTTTCCCACAATCCCTTCGAAGCCCCAAGCCGAGGCTTGTGCCCAAAAACCAAAAAAAAAAAAAAATTCCCAGTTCTTTTTCTTTTGATAGCCAAAAAGGGCCGAGGAAAGGGGAAAAAAAAAAAATAAACAATTCTTGGGGGGGGAACATCATTCCGAAGTTTTGGGGCCCTTTTGGGGGAAACGGCGCATAAAAAAATCCCATTGGTCCCGAACCCAAAAAAAAAAAAAACCCCCAAAAAAAAAAAAAAAAAAAAAGAATAAAAAAACAACAATAAACCGTGAAAAGAAATGAACAAAAAAAAACAAATACTAAAAAAAACGGAAAAAATTTTTTGGGAAATCCCTTTTCCTTTCCAAAATATGGGGCCTTGATTTAAACAAAAATCGATCCCCAAAAAAGGAAGCACCCCCTTTCCCTAAACTAAGGGGTAGTTAAAATTACCCCCCCTTGGATTTCCTTTGGGTTCTTCATCATTTTAGTTTACCCATTTTAAATTTTTTTAGGTCAGGGGGTCCCGGGGAAAAAGGGAGCCCCCAAAGGGGGCCCCTTAAAAGCTAGGTTTGCACCTTTACTTTCCCCCCAAGGGAAAAGGTTGGGCCCCCTTTTCTTTTTAAATTTCAAACAGTTTTAATTTCAACTTCCCCTTAAAAAAGGTTTTCAAAGCGAAGAAAGGGTAAATTTTTGGAAAAACTGGTCCCCTAACTTTTTGCAACCCATTTGGGGAAAAAAAATCCCCTTTTCCTTTAAATTTCGAGGAAAACAAATCAACTTTTGGGCCAGTTTTGAGGGGGACCATTTCAATTGTTTAAAATTTTCCCCCCCCGAGGTAAACCTTTCCCCCTTTTTTTGGGAAAAAAAAAAACCCCGTTGGGCAAAAGGTTGAGGGCAGGCCCAAAACGGATACCCCGGGGCCCAAAAAATAAGCCCCCCAAAAAAACCCCCTTTTTAAAACCCCTGACAGGGCGATACACACCCGTTTAAAAAATTTGGGGGGACCCCCCCGTGGATTTGGGGCCCCCCATCCCTCCACCGGGGGGGTCTTCTAGCAAAAAAAAAAACCGGGTCCCGTGGTTTTTACAAAATTTTAGCGAGTAAAAAAAAAACCCTGGCCAAAAAAAGGGGTTTCCCCCCAAAATGATGTTGGTTTGGAAAAAATTTAAAATTTCAATTATTTTAAAAAATTTTTAAAAAAATAAAAAAAATAGAATTTTTCCTGAATTTTTTTAAAAAAACAAATAAGGAAACAAATAAAATAAAAAAAAAAAAAATTTAAAAAATTTTTTTTAAAAAAAAAAAATAAAAAAGAAAGAAAAAAAAAGGAGGGGTGGGGGCACAGAAAAAGGAGGAGAGAGGAGAAGAGAGAGGCCTGGCCCTCTTTAGGGAGGGAAGGTACAGCAGCGAGGGAGAGGAGATGGGCGCCGCCCTCAATATGCTGGCCCCTTAGAGAAGCTAAGGTCTCTGACACCTTTGCTCCCCCAACGACCGCATAGGTTATGGGAACACCTTTACCATTTTATGATAAATCAAACAGTATGTTATATAATCAATCATTTACTTAATCGCAAACCATGTGTTAGCAAAGTAAGTACAGCATAAGGTTCAATGTTCTTTGGTATTAAGAAATAGTATTAATCATGACTTGTTGCTAATTACATGGCTGTGTCCATCATCAACTTTTTCTGCAGGACTTAACATTGAGGTAAAGGTCAAGCTGTCCCGTTACCTATAAGGTCGTAGGGGAGCGAGGCGTCAGAGACCTCAACTACTCTAGGGGGCCAGCATATTGAGGGCGGCGCCCATCTCCTCCCCCTCTCTGCTTTACCTTCCTTGACCCTAAAGAGGCAGGTACCCATTTACAGCTAAACTGGGGTAAAAGTATAAAACCCTCATCGTTATGACAAAGTGGTTGATGATGGTACAGCCCCTAAATCGGATATCTCCACTGGGACTCTAATACAATCAAGCCAAACCAAACCAACAAACCATTCAAAGCCCGGTGGTCTAGAGGTGACACACCTGTCTTGAAAGCGAAAGTTTGGGTTCGATCCCCGTTTGTGCCCGAACTTTGTTTCCCCCATCCACTAAACCGTGACTGGTGGTCTGGGTGCTAGTCTTTTGGATGAGACGATAAACCGACGTCCCGTGTGTTACACATAATTATTTAGCGCACGTAAAATAATCCACGGCAATACGAGAGTTGTCCCTGGCAAAATGATGTCTAAAAAGAACAATCTTATGGGGAAACAAATACATATACACACAAGAAAAGAGAGGAAAAAAAGTGGATGGCGCTGCTCTTGTGGCACAGAGAAAGAAAGAGAGCAAAAGAGAGAGAGAGAGAACTCTGAACTGAGAGAGAGAGAGGGGGTGGGGGGCACAGAGAGGAGAGAGAGAGGAGAGAGAGAGAAGAGAGAGGAGAGAGGAGAGAGACTACAGTATAACGCCCAAACTGCAAACGCTGCAACTTTGCTCGGGCGCTCTCTCTAATAAAGAAATAAATAAACAAATAAATAGAAAAAATAAATAAATATCTATACATCTCTCTCTCTCTCTCTCTCTGTCTCTCTCTCTCTCTCTCTCTCTCTCTCTCTCTCTCTCCGCTCTCTCTATATATATACCTCTCTGTGCGCGCGTGCGCGCGTGTTTATGTATGTATGCGTGTGTGTGTTAACGCGCGCGCGCGCGTGCGCGTGTATGTCTTTTGTGTGTACGCGAACTTCCAGCCAAGAATGTCAGGAATTCTCACAGAGGCCCGCCCCATGATCAATCTTGTCTCTGCCGCGTCTTTTCTTCTTCGACGACTCTCTGCCGACACCCTAAGCTTCTTCCGTCCCTGTCTCCCTCCCTCTCTCTCTCTCTCTCTCTCCCTCCCCCCCCCCCTCCTCTTCTCTCTCTCTCTCTCTCTCTCTCTCTCTCTCTCCTCTCTCTCTGTCTCTCTCTCTCTCTCTTCCCCCCCCCCCCCCCATCCCTCCGTCCCACCCTCCCCTCCCCCTTTCGTCTCAGCCCCACCCCATCCCTTTACTCTTAGTCGTCTTCGCTCTTTTAGCTTCTTTTTACCCCCCCCCCCTCCCCCCTGCCCTTCATCACTCTTCAGTCTTGACCCTACAATCTATTACCTACTATGCGTACGCCTCTGATGTTTTTTGTTTTTTGTTATTTGTTTTTTCTTCTATCATCATCCATCACTAGTCGGTTTTCTTTTTAGATGTGTGTGTGTGGTGGTGGGGGGTGGGGGGGGGGGGGGGGCATTAGTGTGTGTGTGTGTGTGTGGAGGGGGAGTATTAGTGTGTGTGTGTGTGTGTGGGGGGGGGGTATTAGTGTGTATGTGTGGTGTGTGTGTGTGTGTGTGTGTGTGTGTGTGTGTGTGCGTGCGTGTGTGTGTGTGTGTGTTGGGGGAGGGGGTATAGTGGTGGGGGGTGTATTAGTGTGTGTGAAGGTATTAGTGTTGTGTGCGTGTGTGTGTGGGGAGGGGGGGTGTATTAGTGTGTGTATTTGTGTGTGTGTGTTGTTGTTGTTTGTTGTTGTCTTCAATTTAACGTCTGTTCACACTAAGTGATATTAAACGAAATGTGTGTGTGTGTGTGTGTGTGTGTGGTGTGTGTGTGTGTGTGTGTGTGTGTGTGTGTGTGTGGTGTACCTGTCTTAGTGTGTGTGTGTGTGTGTGTGTGTGTGGTATTAGTGGTGTGTGTATGTTTGTGGTGTGGTGTATTAGTGTGTGTGTGTGTGGTATTAGTGTGTGTGTATGTTTGTGGTGTGTGTGTATTAGTGTGTGTGTGTGTGTGGTATTAGTGTGTGTATATTTGTGGTGTGTGTGTATTAGTGTGTGTGTGTGTGGTATTAGTGTGTGTGTGTGTGTGTGCGTGTGTGCGTGCGTGTGTGTGTGTGTGTGTGCGTATGTATGTGTTGTGTTGTGTGTGATGTGTGTGTGTGTGGAAGGGGGTATTAGGGTGTGTTATTTTTTCATTTATTTTATTCTTTTATTTCGAGGATAATGGAATAAGCGCTCATGTGCTTAAAAAAAAATCCAGTCCCCGGTGTATGCAGTTTTGTAAATTTTATCACCTGTTCCCACCGGTACACAATGGCCTACTTTTCCGAAAAGCGGAACGGGTTTTAACGTGTGCGGAAGATGTTCTGTGTGCGTGAGTGTGTATGTATGTGTGTGGTGTGTGTGGTGTGTGTGTGTGTGTGTGTGTGTGTGTGAGTGTGGTGTCTCTTTAGATAGATGACAGAACTCATGAACCAGCAAATTTTCTTTCTTTAAAGGTCATAGATTAAGTTAAGCTGTTATCTCTATATTTCTATAGGATAATTATAATTAATTAGGAAAATTAATATACATATATATATTATATATAATATATATATGTATTAATTATAGATTATTCTAATATATAATTTATATATTTATATCTATATAT
>CM054138.1:24947681-24950181 GCA_028751875.1 Rapana venosa
TTTACGTTCCTTTTCTGGTCATTTTATTTTATTTATTTATTTTTTGGTGCTGGTGGGTGGGTGGTGCTTTCTTGTCTCTCTCTCTGTCTCTCTGTCTGCCTCCCCCGTGCTATGCCTGTTTTCTCTCTGTCTGTCTCTGTCTCTGTCTCTCTCTGTCTCTCTGTCTGTCTGTCTCGCTGTCTCTCTCTGTCTCTGTCTCTGTCTGTCTCTCTCTCTCTCTCTCTCTCTTTGGTTGGGTGATGTTTTGTTTGTATTATTTGGTGATTTCAATGCTACGAACTGGCAACGAAAATGCTGGTGAGTGTGATGCCTTGGATGACATAATTGATAGATTTTGTCTTCATGGGGATTCTGGTGAACAGACAATTCGGGCATCTAGAGACCGTACCTTGGAATGATTTTGGTAGATATCTTTTGAATGTTTGTGATGAATTTGATTTATGTACCATGAATGGTTTATTTGGTGATATAAATTCTGCTAGTTTCACTTACATTTCTCCTACTGGATGTTGCATAAGTGGACTATTTTATTGTGTCAAAGACGTTACTACAGCTTCCAATCTGAATTAATGTTGTCCAAAGAGTTGAGTCAAAACATATGCCAGTTGAGCTCTTTTTTCAATTGCAATGACCAAAATAAAAATTCTGAAGCGAAACTTGATAGTTTCAAATAAGATAAATTTATATTGAGAAAAGAGAAGGCAGAGGAGTTCTTAGAAAAAAAATTAGTTCACATGAAGTGATGCATATTTTTCATGAAGCAGATCTGTTGATAGATACAAATATTAATGAGTCAATTATCAAATTTAATGAAGGTCTTCTTAAAGCAGGCTCATGTATGAAGACAATCATTTACATAGGACAGAAGAAAACCTAAAAAATGATTTGACAAAGAATGTAGAGAGAGTAGAAACTTGGTTCGGCAAAGATGAAGAAAATTCAATCATACTAACAACGCTAAATGACAACACAGTCATTGTATCAGGAACACGGCAGGCACTGTAAAGAATTATTTCGACAGAAAAAGGCAAAGCACCGCAGTGAACTTCTTCACTGGCTACAAGAAAATACTAACAACCCCACTGAGTTTTGGTCAAGAATTAAGAAGTACTCTAGTGCAAAGAGCTCAACACCCAACACTCTAAGCAAGGAGCAATGGTTCGAACATTTTGATAACCTGTTTAACGATCAAGAACAGACAGAAGAAAGGAACGCTGAAAGACCTGAAGTAAACGATAATGTAACTTCTAACACTGAAAGGTTAGAACAGGATATATCTGAAAATGAAGTTTATGCAGCTATAAGAGCATTAAAGAATGGCAAGTCTGCAGGGCCAGATGGTGTCATAGGGGAATTCTTTAAAAACTGTGCTTCACCTCTTGTGCCATATCTAACAACAATTTTCAATAAATTATTTTCTACAGGAACGTATCCTTTGTCTTGGACAGAATCTGTAATCCAGCCATTGCGGAGAAAGGGTGATACAAACAGCCCAGATACCAAGGAATATCTCTTTTAAATATTTCAAGTAAATTATACAGCCACATACTTAACAATCGTTTAAATGAGTGGATTGAAGCAAATAATTTGATAGGAGAGTACCAAGCAGGCTTCCGTAAAAGAAAAAGTACATGGACCATATATTTACAATATTCTCAACAATAAAAAAGCAACTAGTTTATCATAAAAAGTTATATGTAGCATTTATTGATTTTAGAAAAGCTTTTGACTCTATAGATAGGATTAAGCTGTGGGATGCTTTGGAAAAGAAAGGACTTATGGGCAATAGTAGAATGTATAAAGCAATAGTTTGTATTATAATGTTGTAAAGGCTAAAGCCAGGGTTAAGGGGGAGTTAATAGAGTCTTTTATATGTCCACTGGGAGTCAAACAAGGAGAAATATGTAGCCCTGTATTATTTTTACTGCTTATTGATGAAGTAGCAAGAGAACTTGCCCAGCGTGGGAGGCATGGCATCCAGTTATTTCCTGACTTTGTTGAAATATGTGTATTAATGTTTGCTGATGATGTTATCCTTCTGTCTGATACTGTATGTGGCTTACAAATGCAATTGAATGTTCTTCATGGGACAGCACAGAAACTAGGTCTAAAGGTCAACTTCGAAAAATCGAATGTAGTTGTGTTTAGAAATGGTGGTCATTTAGCACTCAATGAGAAATGGTCCTATGGTACTGATTGCATGAAGGTTGTAAATGCATATATAAATATCTTGGTATTATTCTGTCCACTAGATTGTCATTTTCCCATGCTTTAACTGATATGGAAAACCGTGCCAGAAAAGACATCATAAGCATGCTGAGACTACTCAATTCACTTGGGGAAAATCTCATAAAATATTTTTCAAATTATTTGACACACAAATACAGCCTATGTTGTCCTATGGGGCGGAGGTCTGGGGATTAAATACCGACCTGAAAATTGTTGAACGTGTACACCCCTTTGCTATCAAGCGCTTTCTAAATGTGAGCATTAGAACTCC
>CM054138.1:24962681-24965181 GCA_028751875.1 Rapana venosa
TGCGTACAAAGCTAAACTCTAATACTTTGATCGGAGCTAACTACAAAGACTTAAATAATATTCTACCACTGAAAAACTGTGTTTTTTCCCCCCAATAAATGCTATAAATACATAGTTCACGGATTAGCGCCATAGAAAATCAGGGAAAATTTCGATATAAACAAAAACAGACATAGACGCAAGGTCTCTTTTCCGAGGTAAAGGTGTCCCATAACCTCTAAGGTCGTAGGGGAGCAAGGCATCAGAGCCCTCAGCTTCTCTAGGGGCTAGCAAATTGATGATGGCGCCCATCTCCTCTCCCTCGCTGCTTTTCCTTCCCTGACCCTAAAGAGGGCAGGTACTTATTTACAGCTGGGTGAACTGAGGAACTGTACTGAAGCCAAAGCACACGAACTGTCACCCGTCCAAGAGGTAATCATGATCAATGCTGCGTAACCTTGGCTTGAGGAAAGTGAGTGCTCTGACCACTGAGCTATCCCGTCTCCTTAGATGTAACACTTTAATTTAGGTGACGTTGGTGTTTGAATGTTCTCTCTCTCTCTCTCTCTCTCTCTCTCTCTCTCTCTCTCTCTCTCTCTCTCTCTCTCCTCATCCTCTCTCTACTCCCACACACACACACACACACACTTGGGGGGTGGGATAGCCTGGCGGTTAGAATGATGCGCTCGTGATCTAATGACCCTTGTTCGAATCTCGCTCAAAAGGATTTTTCCTCTGGAGTTAACATCAGTGCTGACTCCACTCCCCCAAAAGTCCTTCGAATGAGATTATAAACCGAGGTCCCGAGTGCGAACGCATGCAGAACGTCTTGCGCACACGTTTCTGAAGAGTAGGCCATTGTGTGCCGGTGGGAACGGATGACAAAATGTACAAAACTGCATACACACGGGGACTGGATGTAAAAAGCACATGAGTGCTTATTCCATTATCCTCGATATAAAGGAAAAAAAGAATAAATAAATAAATAAATAATAACATACACACACGCGTGCGCGCGCGACCGTGAAAAGGTTATTCCATAAACCTATAAACTCAGCAAACTTCTAAGCTTTTGCGAGCAGAAGTTAGATCCAAGAACATAGTTACAGTCACGAAGATTGAAGAAAAGAACCCTTCTCTTCATCATATCTCTGGTCCTATACTGGAGACTGCCTAGCATTGATGCATCTCGTATTATAGGCTGCCTGACCTACTAACCTCTTTTCGTATTATCATATTTCAGGAATTTTAATCTCTGACAAATCTCTTCTATCTCTTTTTGATCCGCTTTTTGTTGTTGAGGATTCTTAAGCTCTAGCAAATCGCAGCAAGAACGGCTTAGGGAAATTATACAACGCTACTCCTTTAAGATACATTGAAAAACTTTTTTTTTTCCTTGTGGGCGGAGTAATCTACAAAGAGGTTTACTATTTTTTTTCTGTTTTGTTTGTTTGTTTGTTTGTTTGAATGTTTATCCATAGGGATAGAGGAGGGAGGGAAGAGAGAGAGAGAGAGAGAGAGGGAGAGAGAGACAGAGAGACAGAGAGTGGAGAGAGAGGGAGAGAGAGAGAGAGAGAGGGGGGGGGGGGCAGACAGACAGACAGATAGATAGACAGACTGACAATGAGACTGACAGAGAGAGGGAGAGAGAGACAATGACAATGACAAATTCTTTTATTTCGAGGATAATGAATAAGCACACATGTGCTTTTTTACATCCAGTCCCCGCCCGTTAGGGATACATCTTAATAATAATAACCCAATACTTATACAGTCTCACAATAAAAACAAGGGGAAATAACCCTTTTCAAAACAGCTCCCCCCCCCCCCTTAAAGCAAGCAAATAAAAGAAAACCCTTAAAATACCCCACCTCCACCCCCACCCCCCAAGAGAGAGACAGAGACAGAGAGAGAGTGGAGAGAGAGGAGAGAGAGAGAGAGAGAGAGAGAGAAGAGACAGACAGAGCAGACAGACAGACTAGACAGATGAGACAGACGAGAGAGAGAAGACAGACAGAAGACAGACAGACAGAGAGTGGGAGGAGGAGAGACAGACAGACAGACAGACAAAGAGAAAGAGAGAGAAGGGAGAGACAGAGACAGAGAGAGAGGAACAGACAGACAGAGAGAGGGGAGGGAGAGACAGAGACAAAGAGAGAGAGAAAGGGAGAGACAGAGAGAGAGAAAGGGAGAGACAGAGAGAGACAGAGAGACAGAGAAATAGAAAGAGAGAGAGAAAAGAGAGAGAGAGAGAGAGAGAGAGAGAGAGAGAGAGAAGAGAGAGAGAGAGAGAGAGAGAGAGAGAGAGAGAGAAGAGAGAGAGAGAGCGTGCACGCGGTGTGTGTGTGTGTGTGTGTGTGTGTGTGTGTGTGTGTGTGTGTGTGTTCGAGCACGCGCGGGTTTCCGTCATCACATCATGGTGTCCGTGTCTCTGCCTGGTTCCTCAGAATTTCTGAAAATGAATGTGCTAACATCAATCAGAAACGGAACACTATAATATTAATAGTTTAAACATCTGTTT
>CM054138.1:24970181-24972681 GCA_028751875.1 Rapana venosa
TCTAGTAGATGGATGCAGTTGAATTCTTTTATGTGTGTTTGAAGCTGAATTTCTATATTTTTCTGCAGGAAAAGCCCATATTGTTTTAAGAATGGACAAAATTGCTGCAGATGTTGATTATTTTTAATTAAAAAAAGATGAGAGAGAGAGAGAGAGGAGAGAGAGAGAGAGTTTCTCGAACTCGAAAGTGTTATTGAGGGTACTTGGATAAGCCAGTGGCTTCTTTACACCAGGCCCTCATCAGAAAGAGAGAAAACTTAAACAACAACAAAGAAATCAATAAATGAATGAATAACTACTTGAATAAATAAATGCATTAGCACTAGTTCAATAAATATTCCAGAGCAGGAGAGAGAGAGAGAGAGAGAGAGAGAGAGAGAGAGAGAGAGAGAGAGAGAGAGAGAGAGAGAGAGAGAATCTTATTTAATTCTTTTATATCGAGGATAATTGAATAAGCACTCATGTGCTTTTTACATCCTGTCTTCTCAATTTCAGCCAATATTTGTCTTTGCACTGAGAGTTCATCAAGAATCAAAGAACCATTCAAGAGTTTGCTTGCTTTGGATCCATCATAAGCAACATGGAATCCAGACCAAAAATTCTTTCCATGACAGAAAAGACAACATTAATTTTGTCCAATCCAGATTGAAGCCTGCATGGAAAGACGAAGTTTCTGCCATGATACAGTACAAAATAAACTACTGCCTGCTCTGTGGCATCCTAGAACCTCTCTATGCACATGTTTCCTTCGGATGAGACTATAAACCGAGGTCCCGTGCGCGAACGCACGCAGAACATCTTGTGCACACGTTAAATCCTGTTCCGCTGTTCGTAAGAGTAGGCCATTGTGTGCCGGTGGGAACAGATGACGAATCTACAAAACCGCATACACACGGGGACTAGATGTAAAAAAGCACATAAGTGCTTTTTCTATTATCCTCGATATAAAAGAATTAAATAAAATAAAATAAAAAAGGCAGGCAGACAATTGATCAAGAACCAAAAATCTAAGCCATGGAAATAAGGTGTGGTTTTTACAAGGTAGATACAAAGCATGATATTGCTGGGTATTGCACTGATGAAAATATTGCAAAATAAACCGTGAAACAGTATTATCATATACATTTTTTTCGTACCATGGCTGGAGCTCCAAGTTCACCAATGGTGAGATTTTTGTACATATGACCGCTTTTGCCCACCATTAAGGTAGCCACATTCCAACTTCAGGGATGATGTCTAACCATGACAACAGTGTGCATGAATTATTTGAAATGTATTTTTGGGGCAGCTGTTCTTTCAGTCACGAATGGTCTACTCTTCCAAAATGCAGAATGAGTTTTAACAAGTGTGCAAGATTATCTGTATGCACTTTCACGTGGTACCTCGGTTTATAGTCTCATTTGAAGGACTTTCGGGGCATTAGAGTCAGTACTGTAGTAGTACTGTAGTAGTAATGTTAACTCCAGGGGGAACATCTTGAATGGGCATCTTGGTAGTGGCTGCAATCCAAGTTCAGTCCCAGACCACTGGGCTATCGTGGCCCCCCTCCCTCTCCCCAGGCAGTATATTTGGTCCACACAAGTATTTGATGACATCAGTGAAGAAAAGAAAAGTACTTTGGTAAGACTACATGACATTACAAAGTCCACTGGCCATGCTAAGAGTTCTTCTTACAAGGAACTGTTAAAAGAAGGGAGATGGAGGGGGGTTGGCATAAAACATGCTGGACCAGCAACCCTACACATTGAACAAGAAAAGTAAAATACTCAACCCAGCCTATGGCTCACAGCTAACATATTCAGTGAAAGAATTTGGTGAACAGCTTTTGAATGTGGTGCCCCCCGTTCCTCTTCATGAGATTAAGTGGAGAAGAAGAAGAAAGCTATCTCTCTTCTCTTTGGGTCCTGTTGATGAGTGGGAAGTGTAGCGCCCGGTTTTCTCCTGTGATTGTAACATTGCAGGTCTGCTTGCTGGCCTCAGCCAACACATTTTGACTTCAGAGCAGTTCATTTTTGCACACGATGCCTGCTATGTATATTCAAGTTTCCACATCCCACTGCATGCTGGCATGAATTACAGGGTCTTTAAAGTATATAGTCAATCTCCTGCATCCACTGGTGGATTTGCTCTTTAAGTCGATGTAAAAGGTAAAGGTATCCCATAAGCTATGTGGTCATAGGGGAGTGAAGCATCAGAGGCCTCAGCTTCTCCATAGGCGAGCACATTGAGGACAGCCCCCATCTCCTCTCCCTTTCTTTTTTTTTTTGGTTTTTGCTGCCTTATCTTCTGTGATGTCTCCCGTCCTGCTGTTCCCACGCCGCTCATTCCAATCTCCCTGCCACAACCATACCCAGATTTGTTATGTCTCATCCTCAGGGTTGGAAGTCCACAGGGAGCCCATCACTATCAAGCCGCCGTGGGGCCACCAGCCAGAGGGGCCCTGCACTGCTGCTGGGTCACTTTGGTGGTGTTCAGTGGTGCCTGTTCTGAGCTAACACAC
>CM054138.1:24977681-24997681 GCA_028751875.1 Rapana venosa
AGAGAGAGAGAGAGAGAGGAGAGAGAGAGAGAGGGGGGGGGGGAGGGGGGAGAGAGAGCGTGTGACAGACAGAGAGACAGGGAGGCAGAGTCAGAGAGACAGGAAGGGAATGAGAGTTAGAAAGGGAGAGAGACAGAGACAGATACAGAAAGACAGGAAGGGAAAGAGAGAAATACAGAGACAGGGAGCAAAAGAGAGAGGTAGAATGAGAAAGAAAAAACACAAGAAGAAAAAAAAATAGAAGAAGAGAGAGAGAGAGAGAGAGAGAGATAGATGAGGAGAGAGAGAGAGAGAGAGACAGCGAGAGAGACAGACAGACAGAAAGAGGGTTAGAGAGAGAGACAAAGCGATAGAGAGAGACAGAAAGAGACAGAGAGAGAGACAGAGATAGACAGACAGAGAGAGAGACAGACAGAGACAGACAGACACACAGACAGAGACAGACAGAGACAGACAGAAAGAGGGTTAGAGAGAGAGAGACAGAAAGACAGAGACAGAGAGACAGAGAGGATTTGCGAAACAGAGAGAGAGAGAGAGAAACAGAGAAAGAAAGAGAGGACATGGTAACAAGATGTTAAAGGACGAGCATTTGCCACAATTAACTCCAACTTCCCTATCTATCTCCAAAGCTGACAGCACCACTATCTATTAAGTCTACACACCTGCACATCTGCCCCTCCCTATCTTCCCCCACCCCCTTCCCTCACACACCACAGCAAGTTTTGTAATCCACATACACATAGCAGGAGTGCGCAATAATAATTAGGGAAAAATAATAATATCAAAACAAGCAAACATACAAACAAAATACATGAAGGTAAAGGAAAACAATGCCAAGTAATCTATGTCAAAATGAAATATCAAGAACTGCTGCTACAGCACAGGACTCACTCCTACGACCTGCTGAAACAGGAAAGCAAGAGTTACCCGAGTTACAAGAATTCATTACTTAAAAGAAACCCGCCACTGGGTTACATGAAGATACTCATTAGAAAGACGTACAAATCCCCCCCCCCCCCCCCCCCCCCTCCCCCCCCCCCACACACACACTTGAACATACATGCACTACTCATGAACAATTAGCAAAATCGACATTTATGTTCTTACGTGATACCCGTAACGTGGAGAATTTGAAAACCGACTCAGTATGGTTTAATAATTAAAAAAAAAAGGACAACATTTTCAAGTATTCTTTTATTTTTTATTGTAAACATGCGAAGAATTTTTATTACGTTTGCCTTTTTATTCTATACATTTGGCAATAACTTGTATCTGCTTAACTTTCACCGAAGTAGGAGAATTTAAAAACATAACGAAATTCATTGCCCACATCATTAGTTGTGAATTTGGTGCATATTCGTTCATTATGATGAACGTTTGCTATTTTTCCTCTCTGAATGGACAACTTATGATTGAGAGTTCTAAAATTCAGACATGCAGAAATGAAATACGTGATTTATAGAGTGTGTAAGATATCTGAAATGATATCCCCATAGGCAGAAGCTATGAACGGTTAACAATGTTACTTTTCTGAGAGCCATCATCAACACTGGAACATCTAAACCAGAAATCCTTCCACAGGCAACAAAGGCCGCATCAGCACCATCCAGAGAAAAAGGACAAGATCTCAATGACAGAAGGCTTCTGTTTGCACAGCAGTATTTTACATCTTCTTATGTCCACATGTGGAGATTTGGCAAAGAGATACATATCAGTAGTTTGCCATTGCCTTATGATAATAGCCCTCTTCTGTTAATGCTACCCACGTGGATGTGAGAGAAGGACTTGGAGTCTACAATGCAAAAGCAGTGTCAGCCCCCGTTTACCACCCCACAATTAAAATTGTCAAAACACTTAGCTGACCTGTATTGCTGTATGGGTCAGAAGTTTGGACACTACAAAACTTGGAAAGAGACAAAATAAACACAGCCAAACTGTTGTTATACAGGCAACTTCTACGAGTCCAATGGTCAGACAGGGGAACAAATGAAAGCATTGTTTTGATGAACACTAAGTGAAAAGGTGAGATGTGTTGTTCATGCAAACAGAAACACATAAACAAATCTGATGATGGCACTTCTCCAAAGTAAGGTTAAGGGCAATAGGAAACGAGGCAGTCCGCCAACATCCTACACTGCCAACATCACTCAGATCAGTGGTTTGGGAGGGCTACAGGAGATCGTAGAACTTAGCACAGACAGAGAAAGATGGAGTACCCTGTTGGCATTGCATGAACCTCCTACCAAAAACAGCAGCAATGAAGACAGTTGAGCTGATTTGAAACATCCATGTGAGATATGAGCCATGATAGCAAATCTAGAAGGAATCCAAGTTAAGGAAATCAAGTGTTGACATAGTATTATATCAAATTTCAGATACTGTAAATGCATTACTAGTAAATGAATAGGTGTAGTCTACCTTCATTCAGGACATTGGTTAATAAGAAAACTAGCTGACAGTAGTAACAGAAAGGAAACTACTGAAATCAACTGAATGCCACTTTCAGTCACAGCAGATTTCTCTAATGAAATTTGGGCTGCTCTTCCCAGGGAGAGCTCTCACCACAAGAGTAGCACCATACATATTTTTTCCTGTTACCAAGTGTACCTGTTTCCCTATAACAGTGGCTGTTTTCTACAGACTGTTGCCAGGGACAACTTTTATGTTCCTTTACATGCAGTTAACGAATGTTGCACACAGGACCTCGGTTTATCATCTCCTCAGAAAGACTAGCAGTCAGACTACCACTTAAGGTCTAGTGGGTGGTGGGAGGATTTGGGGCACAAATGAGGATTGAACCTATACGTCCTACTTTCTGGGAAATTGTGTTAGTTCTAGGCCACTAATCTACTGGTTCTAGTATGCCCAGCTATGATCCAATGACCTTCTTATTTAAACAAGTTTGCAGGGAACTCCTCAGACAGGATATGGAGAGGTAGCCAGAGGAAAATAGTGGACAGAAAACCTTGAAGAATGGACAAGGATGCCATCTGCAGAGACTCAGGCTTTGACAATCAACTAACTGTTAGAAATATAAACATCTCATGAGTATTTTTTTTCAATATGGATATAAAATGACTTTTTAGAGTTAAAGTAAAGGTAAAGATGTTCCCATAACCTAGGCAGTCATTCGGAAATGAGTTGTTAGAGACCATATCTTCTCTAGGGGCCAACATCTTGGGAGAAGCAGCACCCATCTCCTCTCCCTTGCTGCTTTATCTTCCTTGTCCCTAGTGAGGCAGGTACCATTTACAGCTGAGTGAACTGGGGGATTGTACTAAAGCCAAGGCACACGAATGGTCACCTATCAACTCGGCAACTAAGCTCAGTACTATTTAACCTTGGCTTGGGGAGAGCATGTGCTGTGACCACTGAGCTATCCCATTCCTTCTGAGTTATAGGACTGATGACAAGATAAAATCTCTATAGTACAGAAATGTTTGAATCTCCTCACTTAACTTGTAAGGCACAGCCCAGACTCAAACCATAGAGTTCACAAGGATGAATGTTGAACATCTAACCTACTCAACTAGGGCACCTTCGATGCTGATGCAGCACCTCTGGAATAAAATATGGCACGTGTCAGAAAAAAACACACCCTTGGGGACATTTTTTGTGGCACTGACAACCTAACACCCAAACCTGCCCTTTCCCATACCTCCAGGGATTGAAAGATTTCGGAGGTAAGGAAGAGATTCAATCTGGCCCCTGCTGCAATTTTGCCCCCAGGGACAGATTATGAGGTAATTCTGACATCAGCCACACTGCACCACCATGCTGTTAGAGCAAAGGTCAGTGACTGCCTCCCTGTAGTTATCCTAGGTCTGTGAGATGAACGTGTTGCTCTTTGTTTGGTAAATCTGTGTGTGTGTTTGTGTGTGTCTTCGATTTTATGTCTGTTCACTTTAAGGGATATTAGACAAGGGGGGAAGGAGGGAATGATGGGCAAAGAGGTAAGTGTTGGTATTCAAAGTTTTTGTGTATGTCTAAATTCTGATTCCAAACAATACAAACAATATGTTGCAAAAACATGGCAAAGAAACACAAATGAACAAAAACACAGAACAGTTGAACACTATGCTAAAAGCAGAACCTGTATAATTGCAAATCAATCAGAAAGTAAAACTATTATAGTCTCATGGTCGTACTTTACAAAAAGAAATTATTGGAGACCACACAGTAACAGTGCTATCTCGCATAATAAGTTTGGATTGGTTGGAACCTCGTTCAGAGATTTATCTTAAAAGGCAGGTAGGAACTTTTTTAAGCCCTTACATTGGTACAAAATATGAATTTTTGAAAGTTTTTCATCATATATACATTGTAGATTTTTTGCACATTTTGCTCGAAAGGCATTTAATTTCAGTCTGTGAATCAGAGAACAAGTTTTTAGTACAAGATTTCTGAAAGCCATACTGAGTACAAAAAATATTCTCAATGTCCAGAAAAGAACAATTGTGCTTGGGATAGCCAGCCTCTTCCTGTTTCTTTTTCACGTTTCAAGCAAATCTTTTGAAGCAAATCTGTGTGTGTGTGCATGAGTGTGTGTGCATGTGTGTCTGTGCACACATGTGCATGTGTGTGTAAATGTGTGTATACATTGTGTGTGTGTGTGTGTGTGTGTGTGTGTGTGTGTGTGTGCATGTATGTGTGTGTGTGGTATGAAAAAATGTTTATTCTTGTTTCCGTACAATCATGACTGTGTGTGTGATACAAACAGCACTAAAACAGACATGTGGCTACTGTATTGATGTCTATGCTCAGTGTCTGTTTCCCAGTCTGCTCAGTGTCTGTTTCCCAGTCTGCTCAATGTCTATTTCCCAGTCTATGGCATTTTCCGTACACAGGGATGAGGCCAAGGATCTCAGAGTGACAGAAATAGTTCTCAGAAGACTTAGGGAGGAGGGTGTGAGGATGTAAGATGCTATTTCGGTCGAGCCTTCTGACTGGAAAGCAGATTTACCAGTGTCTCTGACTTTTTTTCTTCTTAACTTTTTGCTCCCCACAACACCCATCTCTGTCTCCTTCTGTCTCTGTCTCTGGTTGTCTGTTGAACTTACCCTCTCCTCTACTCCATTTTTCTTCTTCTCTCTCTCTCTCTATGAAGGAAGGTGGCAGGATGGCAGGATAGTTAAGACGTTTGCCTGCCAACAAGTAAACCGTGAGGTTCTGGGTTCGATTCCCAGCCTCGCCCTTTCTTCCCAGTTTGACAAAAAAATCGAACTGAATGTCAATGTCCTTCGGATGATACTAGAAACCGAGGCCCCGTGTGCAAACGCATGCAGAACATCTTGCGCACACGTTAAATCCTGTTTCGCTTTTCGAAAGAGTAGGCCATTGTGTGCCGGTGGGAACAAATGACAAAATTTACAAAGCCGCATACACACGGGGACTGGATGTAAAAAAGCACATGAGTGTTTATTCCACTATCCTCGATATAAAAAAAATATCTCCCCCGTCTATGTTTCTCAGTGTTCTCCTTCTATTTGTTTTTCCACACTGTGGCTATCTCTATCCATGGCTCTGTAGTACCTCTTTCTCTATCTTTAAAAAAAAATTCTTTTATATCGGGGATAATGGAATAAGCACTTACGTGCTAGTGTGTATGCGGTTTTGTAAATTCTGTCATCTGTTCTCACCGGCACCTCTCTGTGTGTATGTATGTTTGTGTGTGTGTGTATGTTTGTGCGTGCATGCATGCATGCATGTATGCATGCATGCATACATATATACATACATGTGCATGTGTATGTGCTGCCCATTGTGTGTATATGCATCCGTGTGCGTGTATATGTGTGTGCGCGCGCGTGCGTGCGTGCGTGCGTGCGTGCGTGCGTGTGTGTGTATGCGTATGTGTTTGTATGTGTGCAAGGTTTAAAACGGTTGTTTGTCAGCTTCAAAGACCTTGCAGCGAAGAACACAACTGGTCCTTGTCAAACATTGAGCCTACAAACACCATCAGTATCCCAGGGGAATCACTTGTTACACAGGGAAGAAGGCGTGGGCAAATGACGAAGAAGAAGGCCAGACCAGACCAGACCAGACAAGGCAAGGCAAGACAAGACAAGACAAGACAAGCAAGGCAAGGCAAGGCTAGGCAAAGCAAGGCAAGGCAAGGCAAGACAAGGCAAGGCAAGGCAAGGCAAGGCAAGGCAAGGCAAGACAAGGCAAGGCAAGGTAAGGTAAGGCAAGGCAAGACAAGGCAAGGCAAGGCAAGGCAAGGCAAGATAAGGATCGTGTGGTCTAGAGGTAACGCGCCTGTCTAGAAAGCGAAAAGTCCGGGTCTGAAGTGTGCGGCGGTTCGTACCCCGTTTGGACCGGAAAATTTTCCCCCATCCATTAGACCATGAGTGGTGGTCTGGGCGCTAGTCTTTCGGATGAGACGATAAACCGAGGTCCCGTGTGTTACACGTAATTATTTAGCGCACGTAAAAAAAACCACGGCAACAAGAGAGTTGTCCCTGGCAAAATTCTTAGAAAAAAGCCACTCTGATAGGGAAACAAATACAGCTGCAGCAAAAAAAAAAAAAAAAAAAAAAAAAAAAAAAGGTGAAAGGGTGGCGCAGCGCTAAGTGGCGACGCGTTCTCCCGCTCTCCCCGGGGAGAGCAGCCCGAATTTCACGGAGAGAAATCTGCCGTGACTTAAAGTGGTATGAAATAAAATCTGAGCGCTTTGATTTGTTGCTTTACAAGATTCAGCGCTATATAAATTCCATACATTATTATTATTATTATTATTATTATTATTATTATTATTATTATTATTATTATAAGGCAAGGCAAGGCAATACAATGCAAGGTGAGAGAGAGAGACAGTCAAACAGACATACAGACAGGAACAAGGTAGCAAGGTAACATTGAAAGAGAATGGTAAAAGAGAGAGAGAGAGAGAGGAGAGAGAGAAGAGAGAAGGAAAGAGGGGAGAGAGAGAGAGAGAGGAGAGAGAGAGGAGAGAGAGAGAGAGAGAGAGAGCAGACAGACAGGAACAAGGTAACAAGGTAACAGTGTAAGAGAATGGTAAGAGAGAGAGAGACAATGACAAATTCTTTTATTTCGAGGGTAATGAATAAGCACTCATGTGCTTTTTTAAATCCAGAGAGAGAGAGAGAGAGAGAGGAGAGAGAGAGAGAGAGAGAGAGAGAGAGAGAGAGAGAGAGAGAGAGAGAGAGAGAGAGACAGACAGACAGACAGAGACAGAGAGAAAGAGACAAACAGACAGACAGGCAGACATAGACAGACAGGCAGACACAGACACAGACACAGAAATAGAGGGAAAGACCAGACAGGAACAAGGTAAGAAGGTGTTAACTACAAGCCTTTTGCCACAATCAGCTCCAAGCCAACAGCCTCACTATCAGTGAAGTACAGCCTACACACCTGCACATCCCCCCACCCCCACCTTCACACCTGCAAAGATCATAAACCACATACAGCAAGAGAGCCCAATGATATAAAACAAATATTATATTTTAAAAAACCCAACCAAAATTAACAAATAAATAAAATCAAATGAATACACAATTTGTATGTTAAAATATAATACATTTCATGTTATATTTATATTGTTTATAGCCCCCCTGACCAGAAAAGCCAGATCAGGGCTGTCACTTTATTCAATGATAGCAACTCAAAAAAAATCCCGTTCACCTCAAGTTCACCATCAACACCATCAAATATCCAACACTATCAATCTGGAAAAGAAATCCTTCAAATGACACAGTACCGCAATCATTTAATTCCTTAAGTCTAACAATCACAAGCCAGGCTGAGGATGCTAGCAATTCCACTTTATTTATCATTCCCAAGTTAAGAAAATGCGATTAAAAAGGGATGATGAACACTTTAAGTTATACAAAAAACCCACCCAAAACCAAATAATTATAAGAAGAATGCCGTATGGGAAATAACACTACAGAGCGGACATCCCGTGTCCATTCTAGTGCTTGCAATATCTCTACCTGGTCGCTAGAACAATACAATACTGACAAAATGTCATTTCATGCATAAAAAGAAAATATGTTGTAAGATTTGCTTGAAAAAAGGGCAGGAGAATGAACTGGGAAGGCACAAAACAAACAAGAGAGATGATAAAAAGATAAGGGTAAAAGGAGTCATAAAGAGAGTGATAGAAAAAGGGACATTGCTAGCACAGAATTTCAAGAATTTGGGGATTCTGTTTATACTGAAAGATCCCCCAACATTCCCACAAGGAAAAAAAATCAAATGTAAGCAACATGATACAAGCAAGCATATAAGAAAAAACAAATTATATTTCCAAATGGTCTCATTTTGGTGTAATATGAATGTTATCACAAAAATATGCTGTCTTTTCACAAAAATGCATAATTTACTATATCCAAAATTGAGGGTTGGGGGGTTGCAGTAAAAATGTGTAACTTCAACAAGTTTAGACACCAGCATTCAAAGACTAGAGATGACAACAAAACCCACTGCTTGTTATTTTAAAAAGAATAACAAATAGTGTCCATCATCATTAAAGGGTAAACATAATATTATTCTTCAGCATCTCTTTGTTTTGACTTGTCAGAGTTAAAAGTAATAAGAAAAAACAACTTTCCACCATAGTTGGGAAGAATATTTTCCACTTATACAGCACAGCTAAATTTAAAATCATAAGATTCACAGAGGTGAATGTCCAATACCTCGATTCAACTTTTTCCAAAGTCAGAATGCTGCTACCTTCAAGGTGGGAAAACGGTTGGTGTGCAAATTCTCACCATTGATGAACCAGGGAACTCTAGCTAGGTAAAGGTAAAGGTGTCCAATAACCTATGAGGTCGTAGGGGAGTGAGGCGTCAAAGACCTCAACTACTCAAGGGGCCAGCATATTGAGGGTGGTGCCCATCTCCTCTCCCTTTCTGCTTTACCTTCCCTGTCCCTAAAGAGATAGGTCCTCATTTATATCTGGGTGAACTGGGGAACCGTACTGAAGCCAAGGCATGCAAAGGGTTACCCATCCAGGTGGTAACCATGCTCGATGCTGCTTAACCTGTATTGTCATCATCATCATCATCATACCACTTTAAGTCACAACAGATTTCTCTTCATGAAATTCGGGTTGCTCTCCACAGGGAGAGCGCGGGGTTGCTCTCCCCAGGGAGAGCGCGTCGCCACAAGAGCAACGCCACCCAATTGTTTTTCCTGTCTGCAACTGTATTTCTTTCCCTATCAGAGTGGTTTTTTTCCTACAGAATTTTGCCAGGGACAACTCTCTTGTTGCCGTGGGTTTTTTTTTACGTGCGCTTAGCTGGGGGAAAGCAAGTGCTCTGACCACTGAGCTATCCCGTCCCATCTAGCTAGGGAACCAAAAATATTCAACTCAGCTCAACTGTCTTCATCACTGCTATCGTCAGCAGAAGCTCTACACAATGCCACCAGGGCTCTTCATCTTTCTGTGTCTCTGCTGAGTTCTACGATCTCCTGTAGCTCTCCTCCCAGACCACTGATCTTGGTGATGTTGGCTATGTAGGATGGTGGTGTTCTGTTGTTTTTTTTCCATCTGCCCTCAACCTTACCTTGGAGAACTGTCATCATCAGATTTGTCTGTGTGTTTTTGTTTGCATGACCAAGTTATCCCAGTCTGTGCTTATCAATTTCAGCCAACATTTCTCTTTGCAGTGAGAGTTTTTGTCAAGAATGCTTTCAGTGGTTCTCCTTCCTTACTATTTGATTCTTAGAAGTTGTCTATAGAACCACATTTCAGTTGCCTTTTTTTGGGTCCAGTTTCGTAGAATAAACCCACCAATACCTAACCTACTCAGTTAAGGCACCTTCTCCATCTAAATGTAGCTACCTGGAATGAATGTGACACATGTCAGAAAATACCCCTAGGGACATTTTTTGGTGTGGCACGTGACAGTCTAACACCCAAACCTGCCCTTTGCCATACCTCCAGGGATTGAAAGATCGAGGGAGGTAAGGAAGAGATTAAATCTGGCCCCTGCTGCAATTTTACCCCCAGGGACAGATTATGAGGTAATTCTGACATCAGCCACACTGCACCACCATGCTGTTAGAGCAAAGGTCAGTGACTGCCTCCCTGTAGTTATCCTTGGTCTGAGAGCTGAACTGTTGTTTTTGTTTGGTAGAGGTTTTGTTTTTGTTTTTTGTTTTTTTGCATAAGTCAGATGGGCAGAAAGGTCCCATGTGTAAACACACTGAAGGCATTTTGTGTATGCACTTTATTTAAAAACCCCATTCTCCTTTCATTGAAAGGAAAACTGTCAACAGCTGGCAAGATTAATAACATAATATTTTTTACTTTATTTATTGATTGTTATATTTATTCTTTCATTTTGGGGATAATGGAATAAGCACTCATTTGTTGTTTTTTTCTCTTTACATCCAGTCCCCATATGCATGAGATTTTCTAAATATACATATCCTGCATGCACTTTTATTAAACAAATTTATTTCATGTTATTCTTTTATTTTGAGGATAATACTGTTTTTACATCCAGTCCCATGTGTATGCAGTTTTGGAAATTTTGCCATCCATTCCTTCTGGCACACAACGGCTTAGTCTTCTGAAAAGCAGAACGGGTTTTTACGTGTGTGCAAGATGTTCTGTGTGAGTTTGCACATGGGACCTCGGTTTATAGGCTCCTGTGAAGGGCTTTCGGGGGAGTGGAGTCAACTCCAGAGGAAAAATCCTCTTGAATGATCCTCTCCACTATCTGGAGAGAGATAGGCTCTACTAGGCTTGATTTTTTTCATAATAAATGTGTGTGGTTTCGATATGTGGTTTTCTTGTTGATAATAATAATGATAATAAATGGAATTTATATAGTGCTATCTCTTGCAAAAAAACAATCAAAGCACTTTCATTCATCTACTCATTCACATGCAGCCAGTTACAATTAATAGTTGTTTTGTTGTTGTTGTTGTTGTTGTTTTTTGTTGAGTTGTGATAACAGGATTAAGGAATTCAACTGTTGCAAACCCAAACCAAACCCAAACCAAAGGTGACTGGAACATATTGTCAAACTGCTTAGCACATCATTTTTATCTCATCACTCACGAAAACACAACCCCAAATAAAAAGGTATTAAAGGATTAAGAACTCAGTCGAAACTCCGACTTTAAGTACTCCTTAACTTTTTCCAGGAAAATCTGTTAATTTGCCAAGTTTGCCAGTTCACAGAGACACTGGCAATTGTCAGAATTTGATTCCTCTGTCTTGTGATTATTTTGCAGTCTGTGCGTTGACAGCCCAAAAGGAAATGGATTTTAAGTTTCCAATGGAAGTTTCCAGACTAGATTGGGGAGGAGTTCTTACTTTTTTTCTTTGACTTTTCTTTCTTTGATTTTGAGGATACTGGAATGAAGCACACACGTGCTTTCTTACATCCATTGCCCATGTGCATGCAGACTGTTTAGTCTGTCAATTTTACAACATCAACAACAAACAATAACCCGCTTTATGACACAACTCATGGCCTGAGAAATTCAGTGCAGAGCCCCCACAATAACTCCTCCAAAAAAAAAAAGTTAAAGAAGGATGTGTCAAAATCTGTGGTGAGAGGAAATCTGTTAATACAGAGGTTGTTGATCCTGTCTGTCTGTCTGGCTGGCTGGCTGGCTGTCTGTCTGCCTTTATCTATCTGTCTATCTGTCTGTCTGTCTGTCTCTCTGTCTGTCTGTTTGTCTGTCTGTCTGCCTTTTAGTCTCTGTCTCTCTATGTCTCTGTCTGTCTGTCTCCATCTCTTTGTTGATACTGATTCCATGCAGTGTGTCTCGTCTCCCCTCTCTCTCCCTACATTCTTGTTCTTGGATAGGCTGCTGTGGATCCTTACCCTGACACAGAGAGGGAGAGAGAGGGAGGGAGAGAGAGACAGAGAGAGACAGAGAAACAGAGACAGAAGGAGAGAGAGAGAGGGAGAGAGAGAGAGAGAGAGAGAGAGAGACAGAGAGACACAGAAGAAGGAGACAGAGGGAGAGAGCAGGAGAGGGAGAGACGAGAGAACAGAGAGACAGACAGAGAGACGCAGAGACAGAGGAGAGGAGAGGGAGAGAGAGAGAGAGGGAAGAGAGGAGACAGAGAAACAGAGACAGAGAGAAGACAGAGAGAGAGGAGAGAGAGAGAGAGGAGAGAGAGAGAGAGAGAGGAGAGAGGGGAGGAGAGGAGAGAGCTGAGAGACAGAGAGAAGAGAGAGAGGAGAGAGAGATAGATGGAGGAGAGAGAGAGAGAGAGAGAGGGAGAGAGGGAGAGAGAGAGAGAGAGAGACAGAGGGAGAGAGAGAGGAGAGGAGAGAGGGAAGGGAGAGAGAGAGAGGGGAAGAGAGGAAAGAGAGAGGGAGGAGAGAGGGAGAGAGAGGAAGGAAAGAGAGAGGAAGGAAGGGAGAGAGAGAGAGAGGAGAAGAGGAGAGGAGAGAGGAGAGGAGAGAGAGAGAGCCAGAGAGAGAAAGGGAGAAAAAGAGGACACAGAGAGAGGATGGAGAGGATGGAGAGAGAGAGAGAGAAGAGAGAGGGAGAGAGAGAGAGGACGGAGAGAGAGAGGACAGAGAGAGAGAAAGACAGAGAGAGAGGACGAAGAGAGAGACAGAGAGAGGGAAGAGAGAGAGAGAGAGAGAGAGAGAGAGAGAGAGAGAGAGAGAGAGAGAGAGAGAGAGAGAGAGAGAGAGAGAGAGAGAGAGAGAGAGAGAGAGAGAGGACAGAGAGAGATGGGGAACGGAGAAAGGACAGAGAGAGAGACAGAGACAAAGATAGGAGGGAGAGAGAGGAGAGAGAGAGAGAGAGAGAGAGAGAGAGAGAGAGAGAGAGAAGAGAGAGAGAGAGAGAGAGTTCTCAGCAGAGTTAGGGCACAAGTTGCAGAGGATGTAGGATGCTATTTTGGGGCCAAGGTACCGACTGAAAGGCATACACTGAAGTGTCTTCCTCTCTGTCTCTCTGTCTGTCTCTGTTTGTCTCCTATCATCTCTGTCTGTCAGTCTCTCCCTTTGTCTGCCTGTCTGTGTTTCTCTCTCTCTCTCTCACTCTCTGTCTTTCTGTCTCTCTCTCCCCTTCTCTGTCCCTGAGTCTCTGTCTCTACATGTCTGTCTCTTTCTCTGTCGCTCTGTCTACCACTCTCTCTCCCCACCCCCTCTCTCTTTCTCTGTCTGTCTGTGTGTCTCTCTGTCTGTCTGTGTGTCTCTCTGTCTTTGTTGATATTAATTCTTTGTTTGTCTATCTGTCTGTCTCTCTCTGTGTCTGTCTCTGTTGCTGTTGCTGTCTCTGTATCTGACTGTCTCTCTCTGCTCTCTGTGTCCGACAGTCTGTCTGTCTCTGTTTGTCTTTCTATCTTTCTTTCTTTCTTTCTCTGTCTGTCTGTCTGTCTGTCTTTCTGTCTGCATACTCTCTCTCTCTCTCTCTCTCTCTCTCTCTCTCTCTCTCTCTGTGATGGCTTGAACCCGGGCTGTCAGATTGCCAGCGAGCGCAACACTTAAACAACTAGACTATTCGTCCCCTCAACTGAATCATAACAATTATGCAGCACCGTATGCTAGCTAGTCTGGCAGTACATGCAGTCGAAGCCTTCATCACCCGTTCCGATCCCCTGTGGGCATCATCCCTTTTGATGGTAGCCTACCCGCTGATGCCTGCCCCAGTCAGCTGTCTCCATCCCACCCACCCTCCTTCTGTCTTCAGTTCTTCTGTACATTTCATCCTTCGACATCTCTGTTCACTTGGCTGTGTTTTCCTTTCTACGTAGGAAGTCGTCGGCGGTCTTCCTTCTCAATGTCTCACCCTCCATTTTGGCTGCACACCGGTATTAAAAAATCACTCTTTTCCTTCTGTTTTTCTATGTGACTCTTATATTAATGGGGACGGGATAGCTCAGTGGTCGGAGCACTCGCTTTCCCCCAGCCAAGTTAAGCAGCGTCGAGCGTGGTTACCAGTTGGATGGGTGACCCTTTGCGCGCCTTGGCTTCAGTACAGTTCCCCCAGTTCACCCAACTGTAAATGGGTACCTGCCCTCTTTAGGGTCAGGGAAGGTAAAGCAGCGAGGGAGAGGAGATGGGCGCCGCCCTCAATATGCTGCCCTAGAGAAGTGAGGTCTCTGACGCCTCGCTCCCCTACGACCTTATAGGTTATGGGACTCCTTTACCCTTTACCTTTACTCTTATATTCATAGCGCACGTACTAAGGCATCCACAGAAATAAAAACCACCTTTTGTGAAAGACTAGCCTCTGACTCAAAACTCATGTGATTTTGAACAAATTTGGTAGGTTTGAAATTTTTTAATTTTTCAGCAAACACTGTACCCCCTCAGTCCTTTGTCGTCTGCAAGCTTCCTTACCGCAATATGCATGCACTGGGTCAACGCCGTAGGAATACAGGCAAACCTCGTTTGATGGTTATTTCTAACTTTCTCGTGACTACCTGGTATTGCTCTATATCCTCAATCCCAAAAACAAGTGCACAGCCCATTTTTTCATGCTTAAAAATATCTGTGAAAATCACCAACATTTTTTCCCACTCGCACTCTAGAGAAGATACTACGTGACACCCAAATTAATACCGGTGTGCGGCCTTTGCGCTGAGCCACAGTCTTCACAGCAAGCTCTGATGTCTTGTAAAGTAAGGTAAAGGAGTCCCATAACCTATAAGGTCATAGGGGAGCGAGGTGTCAGAGACCTCACTTCTCTAGGGGCAGCATATTGAGGGCGGCGCCCATCTCCTCTCCCTCGTTGCTTTACCTTCCCTGACCCTATAAAGAGGGCAGGTACCCATTTACAGCTGGGTGAACTGGGGGAACTGTACTGAAGCCAAGGTGCGCCAAACGGTCACCCATCCAACTGGTAACCACGCTCGACGCTGCTTAACTTGGCTGGGGGAAAGCGAGTGCTCCGACCACTGAGCTATCCCGCCCCCTCTTGTAGCATGTCCTAAATAGTTCATTTCCATTTTCCTAACCAGGCCTGCAAGTTCACATTAATTTGTTTGTTCAGTGTTTGGGGTTTTTCGGATTTTGGTCCAAGTTATTTTTTTTTTAGGAGTCTATTGTAGAAATCTGCATCTCAGCATAATTTTTGGGGGGTTATTCAGTTTTTATCTTGTGCACAGCTTTTAACTCACCATTTCTGAAACTGTAGGTCGGGTCCCGCTCGGCAAACATAGATAGGTGTGGCTAGTCTGTTCTAAGTGCAGTAACAGAGAGGCAGCCAGTTTGTGTCAGTTATGTGACATCACGTCAGTGTGCCTCTTGCTCATTCGGCTGGAATTAAAATGTTACTTTCTTCAGAAACGCCCACAGTTACATTTTTTTTTAATGTAAAAGAATAATTATAACATAGTGAAAGCTATGTTTGTGGTTGATGTGTGTGACAAATAAGAGCCTTGTACTTTTTTCCCTTCAGAGGTAGAAATCTGTGATCATTTCACAGCGTCACTTCCTCGACCATTTCTTTTCGAATAGCTTAAGTAGACGACTGCGTCAGCATGGTACAGCACAGCACAGCCCGGCACTGTACGGCACGGCACAGCACGGCACGGCATGGCACAAAATGGAACAGCACAGCACAAAAACATCACAGCACAGTGTGGCACAATACAGCACAGCACAGCATAGCACAGCATAGCACAGCACAGCACAGTATAGCACAGCATAGCATAGCATAACAACACACCAAAGCATAGCATAGCACGGCATAGCATAACACAAAAGAGCACACCTTAGCATAGCATAGCATAGCATAGCATAGCATAGCAGGGTATACCACAGCACAGCACAGCACAACATAGCATAGCATAGCATAGCATAGCACAGCATAGCATAGCATAGCACAGCATAGCATAGAATAGAATAGCACAGCACAGCATAGCATAGCATAGCATAGCATAGCACAGCATAGCATAAAGAGAATAGCACAGCACAGCACGGCGTAGCATAGCACAGCACAGCACGGCATAGCATAGCATAGCACGGCACAGCACAGCACAGCATTGCACGTCATAGCATAGCATAGCACGGCACGGCACGTCACAGCACAGCACAGTACAGTACAGTACAGCACAGCACAGCATAGCATAGCACGGCACAGCACAGCACAGCATAGCATAGCACGGCACAGCACAGCACGGCAGGTCATAGCATAGCATAGCACGGCACAGCATAGCATAGCACAACACAGCACAGCGCTACACAGCACAGCAAAGCACAGCACAGCAAAACACAGCACAGCACAGCAAAACACAGCAAGGCACTGCACAGCACAGCACAGCACTGCACAGCACAGCACAGCACTACACAGCACAGCACTACACAGCACAGCACAGCACTACACAGCACAGCACTGCACAGCACAGCACAGCACTGCACAGCACAGCACAGAAATACACAGCACTGCATAGCACAACACAACACAGCACTACACAGCACAGCACAGCACTACACAGCACAGCACAGCGCAGCATATCACAGCACAGCACAGCACAGCATTTCACAGCACAGCACAGCATATCACAGCACAGCACAGCATATCACAGCACAGCACAGCATATCACAGCACAGCACAGCACTAAACAGCACAGCACTAAACAGCACAGCACAGCATATCACAGCACAGCACAGCATATCACAGCACAGCACAGCACAGCATATCACAGCACAGCACAGCACAGCATATCAAAGCATAGCACAGCATATCACAGCACAGCACAACACAACATATCACAGCACAGCATAGCACAGCACAGCACAGCATATCACAGCACAGCAGAGCACAGCACAGCATATCACAGCACAGCACAGCACTACACAGCACAGCACAGCACAGCACAGCACAGCACTGCATAGCACAGCACAGTGCAGTACTGCGTGGCACGACGAGGCAAGAAACGACACGGCAAGAACTTTACAGTACAGTACATTACAGAGTAAATGACAGGATATGACAATACAGTACCGCACAATACAGTATAGTACAGTACAGTGTAGTATAGTACAGTACAGTACAGTACAGTACAGTATAATATAGTATAGTATAGTATAGTATGGTATGGTATGGTATGGTATGGTGCGGTACGGTATGGTATGGTATGGTATGGTATGGTATAGTATATAGTATTTATTTATTTTATTGTTTTATTTATAGGATAATGGAATAAGCATTCATGTGTGGTTTTTTTTTTAAAACATCCAATCCCCGTGTGTATGCGGTTTTTTAAATTCTGTCATCTGTTCCCACCGGCACACAATGGCCTACTCTTACGAAAAGCGGAACAGGATTTAACGTGTGCGCAAGATGTTCTGTGTGCGTTCGCACACAGGCCTCGGTTTATAGTTTTCATCCGAAGGATTTTTGGGGAGAGTGGAGTATAGTATAGTATAAAGTATAGTTAAAGTATAGTATAGTATAGTATAGTATAATATAATACAGTATAACAGTACAGTACAGTATACAGTATAGTACAGTATACAGTATAATATAGCATAGCGCAGTACAAAAGCATACAGTACAGTCTAATAATGCAATAGTTTGGAAGTATCCAAACATTCAGTAGGCTGGGCACGTTAGAGTAGCCAGTATGCAAACTATGCTCTCTGTCTCTACCTCTCTCTCTCTGTCGCTCCCTCTCTCTCTCTCTCTCTCTCTGTCTGTCTCTCTGCACGTGTAGCCTACTGCAAAACAGTGCTGGGGGGGGGGGGGGGGGGGGGGTGCACGCCTACGCATTAAGCCCAGCAACTGCGTGGGTATGCATGCATGACTGTATCCCTGTCCAAAGGGAACAACAATACAAGCGCTCTTTTTCACAGAAAACAACAGCTCCTTTCTCAACATTTTTTTTTTACCACAATAAGAGTCGCCTTCATTGCTATCATTCCTTTATTTAATAAAACCATACTATTTTTAAATCCCTGGAAAGCTTTTTTTTCCCCCCATAGGTGTGGGGGCGTAAAAATACTCCACAAGACCTGACACCGCTATCACCATCATCATCATCATGATTATCATGGCTGCCAGTGGAAAAGAAAGAACGAAAGAAAGAAAGAAGGAAGAAAATGTCTCTCCAAAGTGTCATCCATCTCCTCCAATCACGTGCCAGCTCGCTCGATTCCACAGCCGCCCATCGTGGGAAACCAACCTCTTTCCAACCAATCAACTCCGACGACGCGCATGACGTCAACGGGTCTAGGCCAAAAAAGGGAAGGGAGAGAGAAGTGAATGAAACGAGCCACTTCACCCCAGCGCGTAAACATGTGTGTGTGGCGTTGTCTTCATACCTCGCATTCTTTCTCCCTTCCCCTCCCTTCCCTCCTCGCCACCCCACCTCTCACTCTCTCTCTCTCTCCTTCCTCCTCCACCCCTCTTCTCCCCCCCTCTCCTCCTTCCCTCTGGCTTAGCGCTTCCCTCCTCCCTTCCTCGACTCTCCCTCCTCCTCCTCCTTCTTCCATCACAGCGTGCCAGGCAGTCGTAGTAAAAGGCGCAAGGCCGAAAACAAGCAGGTAACAGGGTCGCAGCTATAAATTTCTCTCTCTGGCTAGTAGCACGACCAGTTGTGGAGCAGACGGGCTAGGAAAAGCGCGGAAGTACTTACTTACTTCTTACTACTACTACTACTACTGTGTGGGTACTCCCTCCCACCAACCCTCTCCAAAAAAAAAAAGAAGAGTTTTTTCTGTTCGTGGTGAACTGACTTGACTGATTCATCTGTTATTATTATTATTTTTTTTTAAAAGTTGTGTGTGTGGTGCGTGTTTTGAGGTTTATCAATACAAGAGTGTGTATTGACTTAATTCATATCGTTTGAGACAGAGAGAGATGTTGGTGTAGTTTCTGAAAGAAATTGTGTTGCGAATTTTTTTTCCAATACTGAGTGATGCTGATGATGTTTGCGCACGTGTGTTTAAAAAACATCTGGAAAAAAACAACAACCAGAAGTTGTTGCTGCTGATGAATGAATTTGTGTGTCTTTTTGTGGGGTTCCTATTTCGCGTGTGGAGTTTCTAGTCGCTGTAATTGACTAAACTCTTTGATAATTCCCGTCCAAAAAGTGTCGAGGATTATGAGTTTTTGATCGAAATTTGAGTGATAAACTTCCTCATGCTCTGATGCGTTATTGGAAAACTGTTCATACTAGTTCTTACGTTAGTGCTGTTTCTGTTTCTTACTAGAAAAAAGAATTCAATATTTCTGTATCACGACAATCCATAATTAAAAACACAAGACTGAGTTCGAAATTTGAACATTGAAAAATTCAGACCTTAAAAAAGGAGAAAAAGCAACCAAAAACACCAACCAACCAAACAAGACAGACAATAATATATTGTGGTGACTAAACGAGTGATTGCCTAACAGAACAAACGTTTGTTCTACACACACACACGCACACGCACTCACTCACGCGCGCGCGCGCGTGCACACACACACACACACACACACACACACAGAGGTCCGGAGGAGTTTTCTGTGACTGATAGTGCCAAGTGGCGCTGGGCTTTGGCGGAAAAGGTTGGGGACTTTTATTTTATTCTCTGACTTCATCATGTGTTCGTGCGGAAGCATTCACGTGCTACTTACCACGACAGTTGTTGTACTGGTAAGTGGCCTTTTCCTGTTGAGCTGTCGCTGTCTCTTGTCACTGTCACTGTCAGTGTGTGTGTGTGCGTGTGCGTGTGTGTATTGTGTTGTGAGGGCGGAGATCATCTTAAAATAGAATAGAATAGAATAGAATGCCATCATTCTGTTTCGCTGAAATTAGCCTAGGGCGCTTCCCGCTTAGTAGCTCTAACGGATATGGCTGGAGGATGAGTAATCGTGTGTTGTCGTGTTAGTGTGTGAGTGTGTGTGTGTGTGTGTGATATTTCTAGTTCTGTCTGTCTAGGTCTGTCTATGTAGCTATCTGTCTGTCTGTTTCTGTCTGTCTCTCTGTTTCTGTGTCTGTCTCTGTGTGTGTATCTCTCTGTCTCCTTCTCTCTCTGTCTCTTTCTCTGTCATCATTCATATCATTCATTCATTCTCTCTCTCTCTCTCTCTCTCTCTCTCTCTCTCTCTCT
>CM054138.1:25002681-25005181 GCA_028751875.1 Rapana venosa
TTGTTTTTTTGAAAAGGCGAAGGAATTTAAAGGAGGGAGACGAGAGGACTGTGTGTGTGTGTGTGTGTGTGTGTGTGTGTGTGATTCATTGTATATCTCCATAAATCCGTTTCTTTCACAATAAACTGCCTTTTACTCTATCTAACCTACCTACGTACGCAGCCCTGATAAACACACACACACACACACTCACACACACACGCGCGCGCGCGCACCACACACACACACACACTGCACCACACGCGCGCGCGCGCGCAGCCAACACACACACGCAACAACACACGCCGCGCGAGACACACACATGACACACAGAACACAGAGACACAGACATAGACACACACACACACACACACACAACACACACTACATATATATGTATATGTATATGATAGTCTTCATAGGACTGTTTCATGGAAAACAGCTGCATTCTTTGTTTTGTGCTTTTCTCTGTGCTCCCACTGTATCGTTCACAGAGAGAGAGGGAGAGACAGACAGAGAGAGAGGGGGAGAGACAGAGACAGACACAGAGAGAGGGAGAAACAGACAGACACAGAGAGACAGAGAGGGACAGACAGAGAGAGAGAGGGAGAGACAGAGACAGACACAGAGAGAGGGAGAGACAGAGACAGACACAGAGAGACAGAGACAGAGAGAGTTAGTTCTGTGTTTGGGGCTAGGATTGTCTTCTGTGTGTTAGGCCTATAATTATGTGGGTTTGATATTGAGTGTGACTGTGTTTGAACTTTCGGTTTTAGCTTGGTGTGTGTGTGTGTGTGTGTGCTTGTGTTGTGTGTTGATATAGTTATGTGTGTGTGTGTTGTTGTTGTTTGTGGTAGTGGTGGTGGTGATGGTGTTGCGGATGTTGTGGGTGTTGTGGGTGTGTGTGTGTGTTTGTGTTCTCTCTGTCTCTGTCTCTGTCTCTGTCTGTCTGTCTGTCTGTCTCTCTTCCTCTCTCTCCTTTACCCGCTCTCTCTCTCCCTCTCCCTCCCTCTTCCCCTCCCCCTCTCTCACACACATCAAACACACACACACACACACACACGCACCTCCATCCCTCACCCACCCATCCATCATCCATCCATCCATCCACCCACCATCCATCCATCCATCCATCCATCCATCCATCCATCCATCCATCCACCCATCCATCCATCCATCCATCCATCCATCCATCCACCCATCCATCCATCCATCCACCCATCCATCCACCCATCCATCCATCCATCCCTCCATCCGTACAAAGTATGCCACAGAGACCAATACAAGGAAACAAAGCGGTAGTAGACTAGCTAGGTAGGGCAAACTCTAGTAGTGCCGTTCATTTTTGTTTTGTTTTTTGGAACTCACAACGGTCACTCAGTCACTCTCAGTGAGTCAGTCAGTCAGTCAGTCACTCACTCACGTGGAACGTCACGTTTGGCGGAACAGGGTAGAGAGAGGCCTATAGACCCTAGCCCTAGCCTAGCATAGCTTGAAAGCCTGCCTGCCTGACTGACTGAGTGTCTGCCTGCCTGCATGTGTGCCTGACTGACTGACTGAGTGCCTGCCTGACTGCCTGAGTGCCTGACTGCCTGCCTGCCTGCCTGCCTGACTGAGTGTCTGCCTGCCTGCCTGACTGACTGAGTGTCTGCCTGCCTGCCTGCCTGCCTGCCTTCCTGCCTGCCTGACTGCCTGTCTAGAAGAGCCTGTAGACCTCTTCTCTGCACGGTTCGCTTCCCTGCTTTTCTGCGGAACCGCCCCCCCCCCCCCCCCCCCTCCCCCCCCCCCCCCACCTCCCACCGTTACAGATCGTGTGATCTGAACAATGCTATCTGGCATCGTTTCTTTACCCCTAGCCCTGCCTGCTTGTTGCATGCATACTTGCCTGATTTTCTGTTTGCATGTTTGCCTACCTGCCTGTCTGTCTGTCTGCCTGGCTGGCTGTTTTTGTTTGTTTGCCTGTCTGTATGCCTGCCTGTCTGTGTGCGTGTCTATCTGTCTGTCTGTCTGTCTGTCTGCTTGCCTGCCTAGCCTCCTTGCCTGTTTGTCTGTCTACCTGTTTATACATATATTATATGTATGCTTGCCTGTCTAGCCTGCCTTCTTGTCTGTCTGTCTGTCTGCCTGTTTGTCTGCCTGCCTCCCAGCCTGCCTGTTTGTATGTCTGCGTGTCTGTCTGTCTGTCTGTCTGTCTGTCTGCCTGCTTGCTCTGTTCTGTTCGTTCGACCTTAGGTGTCGTGGATTGTTTGGGGAGATACCTGTGTATAAGAAATGGTGTCAAACTTATGTCTTGTTCTTCTTGGTTTTTTCCCCCTTTCTCTTCTTGTTCTTGTTCTTGTTCATCATCATCATCATCATCATCATCATCATCACCATCATCATCATCATCATCATCTTCCTCCTCCTCATTATCATCATCACCAGCAGCAGCAGCAGCAGCAGAATCTTCTTCTTCGTCGAGAGAGAGAGAGAGACAGACAGACAGACAGAGACAGACAGACAGATAGATAGACAGATATAC
>CM054138.1:25012681-25015181 GCA_028751875.1 Rapana venosa
GTGTGTGTGTGTGTGTCTGTGTGATGTCTGACATGGGAGGATGTCTGTTGACAGATTTTTGACGGCTGCTCCAAACTTCTGATGGTTCTGTGTGTGTGTGTGTGTGTGTGATGGTTAAGATAAAGGGAAGAGAGATATATTGTATGTATATAGAGAAAAAGAAGGGTTGGGGCAGACAGCGAAAGAGAAGAGAAGAGAAGAGAAAAGAAGAGAGAGAGAGAGAGAGAGAGAGAGAGAGAGAGAGAGAGAGAGAGAGAGAGAGAGAGAGAGAAAGAGCGAGAGAGAGAGAGACAGAGAAACAACATCACACACTGTCAGAGTACATGTGTAGGTATGTCAGTAAGCAAAGAAGTCAGTAAACACGTAGGAAAGCAAGTAAACAAGCAAGGAAGTAGCAAGTAATCAGACAAGCAAGAACGTATGCAAGGAAAAAGATCAACTAAATACCAAGCAAAGTAAGTAACAAGCGAATTTATTTTCTTTCTTTCTTTCTTTCTTTCTTTTTATTCTTTTATATCGAGCATGATGGAATAAGTAAGCACTTATGTGCCTTTTTTTTTTTTTTTACACCTAGTCCCTGTGTGTATGCGGTTTTGTCAATTCTGTTATCCGTTCCCTCCGGCACACAATGGCCTACTCTTACGAAAAGCGGAACAGCATTTAACGTGTGCGAAAGATGTTCTGCGTGCGTTCGCACACGGGACCTCGGTTTATAGTCTCATCCGAGGTAAAGTAAACAAGCAAGTAAGTAGACAAACAACTAAGCAAAGCAAGTAAGTAAGTGAACAAGTAGGCAAGCAAGCAACTACCTTAGTAACCAATTAACTAACTAAATAACCAACAAACCAGCCAGCCAACCAACCAACACACCAACCAACCAACAAAGTAAGTGCATACCTGCTTCATACCTAAGTCTTTAGTCAAAGTACTCTCGACATTACTATGTCAAATATTGGACAATTATTCTCTGGAATTCGGTGAAAGGAGATCGAAAGAGATAATATAATGTTCGAATATGGAGTGAAAGAGAGAGAGAGAGAGAGATGAGAGAGAGGAGAGAGAGAGAGAGAGAGAGAGAGAGAGAGAGAGAGAGAGCATAACTGAACAAGGGGAAAGAAGAGGGGAATTGGGGGGGGGGGGGGGGGGGGTGGTGGGGGGGGGGAGGGGGTAGAAAACATTGAAAAAGCCAGCATGCAGGTGTAAAAAAACCAACTGATACCCCAGCAGGAATGCCCCTAAGTCAAAAATAGATATCTTCGTCACAGACTACTGAGCAATGAATAGTTTCCATTAAATTTTCTTCTCCTTCCCCCACTCCTCCTCCTCTTCCTCCTCTTTCATGTTTTTGTTGTTGTTGTGCTTGTTGTTGTCGTTGCTGCTGTTTGTTGTTGTTGTCGTCGTCGTCATTCTTGTTTTTCTTTCTTCTTCTTCTTCGTCTTCTTTTTTTTGTCTTCTCATTTTTCTTCCGTTTCCTCCTCCTCTTCCTCCTCTTCCTCCTCCTCTTCTTCCTTCTCCTCCTCCTCCTCCTCCTCCTCTTCCTCCTCCCTTCCTCCTTCTATAGATGCAATACAATAGTCATATCCAAGTATAAACCTCCTATCAACCAATTCAGTTATTGACCTGGAGCCAAAACAAATGACCGTGTTACAAAGAATTGGTGAAAACATGACTAGAATTGCTGGACTGACGATTGCGGCTGCGAAGACCGATTTAAAAAAAAGAAAGAAAGAAAGAAGCGATAACCATTTTTCACTGGGGGGTAGTTTCCATTGTAGGACACCGGCAAGGTTGTAATAAACATTGCGGAAAAGGTCAAACAACCAACGATCAAGGCCCTGGAAAGTCAGTGACTTACTTACATAACGCAACATAACATAACATAACGTAGCATAGCATAATTATCATAACATACGTATATACACACACACGGCAGCAGACTTCTGCATGCAGGCTATATAATATTATATTATTCATAATTATTATCTTGCATGGCTCATTTACTCTTCTCTGTGTGTGTGTGTACTTTTTCTGTCTCTGTCTGAATGTCTGTCAGTGTCTCTGTCTGTGTGTGTGTGTGTCTTTTTGTCTGGCTGTGTCTGTCTGTGTCTGTCTATCTGTCTGTCTCTGTCTCTCTCTCTCTCTCTCCCCCTCCCTTTCTCTCTCTCTCCCCCTCCCTTTCTCTCTCTCTCCTCCCTCTCTCTCTTTTCTCTCTCTCTTCTCTCTCTCTGTGTGCAGAATCTTGGCAACAATGGGGGAATAAATATCTATTATAGGCTGTAGCGTATGTGTGTGTGTGTATAAAATATTATGACATGTAGTGTGTGTGTATGTTTTGTGTGTGTGTTGGTGGGGTTTGTATAGGTGTGTTTGGGTGGTGGAGATTGTGGTGGTGTGTGGCGCGCGCGCCGCGCGCGGTGTATGTGTGTGTTCTTTAGTTTAATGTCTGTTCACTTATGTGATATTAGATATATGTGGTTGTGTGTGCATGCAAGTACGCGCA
>CM054138.1:25017681-25027681 GCA_028751875.1 Rapana venosa
CACACACACACACACACACACACACACTCTCTCTCTCTCTCTCACGCACACATACACACACAAACACACACACACACTGAGGTTGAAGTGATTGTTGTTTGTGACAGTTTTTGTTACATCTCAAGCATGTAGGAAGGAAGTGGTGTTGTTCCAATTTGAGAAGAATTAACCCCCCCCCCCCCACCCCCCCCCCCATTTTTTTCCCATTCGTTTAAAAAAAATTGCAGATAAGTATCAAGAGCTTTCATATGGAAGAAAACAAGGGAGTGAAGTTCAACGACAACGACGACAACAACAACAACAACAACAACAACCACAACCAAAACAAAAAACAAAAGAACAAGCAAACGGGAAACACCACCATCACAACATGTCTCGACCAACTTTCTCTCTCTCTCTCTCTCTCTCTCTCTCTCTCTAGAACATGTGACGACCGACTTTTTCACACACATTCACGCGCGCGCGCGCGCGCACACACACAACACACACACACACACACACACACACACACACACACACACACACACACTCTCTCTCTCTCTCTCTCTCTCTCTGTGAAAATGTGACGACCAACTTTTTCACACACATTCACACTCGCACCACCCCTCTCTCTCTCTCTCTCTCTCTCTCCTCTCTCCTTTCACGTGTCAAGGGAGACAACGGATAGCAAAAAGATGCCGATGACATCAGAGACCTGGTCAGGGCAGACAACTGTCGCCATGCCACATTACCTCCCCCTTCCCCCCCCCCCCCCCCCCCCCCCCAACTCCCCCCAATACCCTTCTCGTTTTCTCTTGTACCCACACAACAGCTCGATGTCGCTAAGTGGTTTTCATGTCCCTACCTGGATAGCTCAGTAGTCAGAGCACACGCTTCCCCCCCCCCCCCCCCCCAGCCATTGCTAAGCAGCATCGAGCGTGGTTACCACTTGGATGGTTGACCGTTTGCGCGCCTTGGCTTCAGTACAGTACCCCAGTTCACCCAGCTGTAAATGGGTACCTGCCCTCTTTAGGGTCAGGGAAGGTAAAGCAGCGAGGGAGAGGAGATGGGCGCCGCCCTCAATATGCTATAGCCCCTTAGAGAAGCTGAGGTCTCTGACGCCTCGCTCCCCTACGACCACATAGGTGATGGGACATCTTTACCTTTTAATTTTTACCTGGATAAAGACGGTTGAGATCAACTGCGCGAAACAGGTCCAAACGTAATTAGAAAATATTTGTTAAAACTGCTTGTTCTTCCTCGATCGCGTCCTATCACTTCTTCGGGAGCAAATATTGTTGTCTGTGACATGAACGAAAACGCATTTTGCTGCTGTCAAGTGCCTGACAAATCAGGCCCAGCGCATCCGACTTTGGCATGGGGGAGAAGTGTTTTTAGGTCATTTAAAAAGAAAGGTAGGAGAATGGACCAAGAATGCAGAAAATAGACTCGCGAAGGAAGGAAGAAAAGGAACAAGGCAGAAAGAAAGAGAGGGATAGAAAAGAGGGAACTCCTTAGCACAGATATTCTAGAAAGTGGGGATGGTATCTATTCTGACAGGCTCCCCAGCATCCTCACAGAGGATAAAACAACTTAGCACATAGTTTTATATCAGCACACACACAAAAACACGACCCAAAATGATGACATTTAAAAGATCACAAGTAATATATCAAAACTCATTCGAGACTGCGAACGTAAAATAAAAGCATTCCCTTACTACGTTTCCACAGAAAGTTTCCACTCAAAAAGTTTTCAGATCATGGGTTGAGGATGAGTTCTTATACATTTTCGGGTGAACCTGTACCAGTTTACGACATCAACCACATAACGACACAACACCCTCACACCTTCCCCGTCCCCCCAAGCTTTCTCCTCCCCACTCCCTCCTTTCTCCCCTGCCCCATCATACCCCCCCCCTCCCCTGGACACAAGTGATCTCTCCCTGGTCGAAAGGCACTTACTAAGGACAAGGGCGCCAGTTTTAGGCCCAAAATCATTTGTCGGCGAAGCCCAAAGATATGGGTGCGGAGAAAGATTAGCATCTCGCTTAGTCCGTGGATAAACATACCGTTCTATGGAAGACTGACTGCGTCGTACTGAAAACGGCCGTGTACTCGTGTTCTTCTTGATAATACCACTCCCCCCCCCCCCCCCCCCCCTCCTACACCTACACACACACACACACACGCACACACACACACACGCACGCACGCTCGCATTCACGCGCGCGCGTATATACACACACGCATGCACGCATGCGCGCGCACGCACGCATAGTTACACACACACAGTTGAGAAGAGCAGGCCATTGTGTGTCGTGTTTGGGAACGGTTGACAGAATTTTACAAAAAGCTGCATACACACGGTGACTGGATGCAAAAAAGTTCCACTCCTCCTCCTCCTCCTCCTGCTCCTACTACTACTACTACGACTACTACTACTACTGCTGCTGCTGCTGCTGATGTTGTTGATGCTGCTGCTGCTGCTGCTGCTGCTGCTGCTGCTACTACTACCACTACTACTAAATGAAATTTATATAGCGCTGTATCTTGCACAGACAAATCAAAGCGCTTGCACTCAACTCATTCTTACACAGTCATGCAACCAAGAGGACATAATAGTTCTAACAAGTCCAAATGTACACACACACACACACACACACACACACACACACACACACACACACACACACACACACACACGTTATAGACTTTGGCAGGGTGATGGAATCTTTGGCTGTTGAAAAGCAGGGATAGCTATGAAATGAACCAGGAGAGGAACATCTTAGGTTTGAAATAAATATGTCTGGAGGCCGGATTTAGAAGTGTCACAAGAAGGCCTTTGGCGAAGAGAGATGGGGAGGTCATTCCAAGTCGATGGACCAGAAATAGAGAAAGAGCGAGGGCCGACAGTGGACTGGCTGAATCTAGGTATTCGTAAGCACAAGGAATCTGCAGCAGAGCGAAGGGAACGAGAAGGAGTGTACTACTGCTGCTGCTGTTGCTGCTGCTGCTGCTACAACTACTACTTCTGCTACTGGTGCTGCTACTACTACTGCTGCTGCTGCTGCTGCTGCTGCTGCTGCTCCTCCTCCTCCTCCTCTTCCTCCTCCTTCTCCTACTACTACTACTACTACTACTACTACTACTACTACTACTACTACTAACCAGTGCATGACTTACTGGAGCACAGAAGAAGAGTGATACACAGAAATATGGCTGCATGCTTCCTGGAGATAGACAGATTCCATACTAACAGATGGCAACATGAATTATTTAACCATAAAAAGGCTTCTGTTTATTATTGTTATCAATAACGACATAATAATAAGAATAGTAGTAGTAGTAGTAGAAGTAGTAGAATTAGCAGCAGCAGCAGCAGCAGTAGGAACAGTAGAAGTGTTACTGGTAGGCTAGTAGCAGTAGTAGTAGTAGTAGTAGTAGTAGTAGTGTCATATTCTTAATTTTTATCCTCCTCCTCCTCCTCCTCATCATTTCTCTCATTTCCATCATCATCATCATTTCCCTCACCATCCTCCTCCTCCTCCTCCTCCTCATCATCAACATCCTCCTCTTCGACCTCCTCCTCCTCCTCCTCCTCCTCATTTCCATCATCATTTTCATCATATGACACCATCATCATCATCATCATCATCATCATGGACATGTCACGGTCAGTGACTATGGTACTATGGTTTGGTCAGTGACTATGTGCTATGGTTTGTCACTACAGGTCAGTGACTATGGTGCTATCTATTGTTTGTCACTACAGGTCAGTGACTATGGTGCTATGGTTTGTCACTACAGGTCAGTGACTATGGTGCTATGTATGGTTTGTCACTACAGGTCAGTGACTATGGTGCTACTATGGTTTGTCACTACAGGTCAGTGACTATGGTGCTATGGTTTGTCACTACAGGTCAGTGACTATGGTGCTATGGTTTGTCACTACAGGTCAGTGACTATGGTGCTACTATGGTTTGTCACTACAGGTCAGTGACTATGGTGCTATGGTTTGTCACTACAGGTCAGTGACTATGGTGCTATGGTTTGTCACTACAGGTCAGTGACTATGGTGCTACTATGGTTTGTCACTACAGGTCAGTGACTATGGTGCTATCTATGGTTTGTCACTACAGGTCAGAGACTATGGTGCTATGGTTTGTCACTACAGGTCAGTGACTATGGTGCTATGGTTTGTCACTACAGGTCAGTGACTATGGTGCTATCTATGGTTTGTCACTACAGGTCAGTGACTATGGTGCTATCTATGGTTTGTCACTACAGGTCAGTGACTATGGTGCTATCTATGGTTTGTCACTACAGGTCAGTGACTATGGTGCTATGGTTTGTCACTACAGGTCAGTGACTATGGTGCTATCTATGGTTTGTCACTACAGGTCAGTGACTATGGTGCTATCTATGGTTTGTCACTACAGGTCAGTGACTATGGTGCTATGGTTTGTCACTATAGTTTGTCACTATGGTTTGTCACTACAGGTCAGTGACTATGGTTTGGTCAGTGACTATGGTGCTGTGGTTTGTCACTATGGTTCGTCACTATGATTCGTCACTATGGTTTGTCACTATTATGGTTTGTCACTATGGATTGTCACTACAGGTCAGTGACTATGGTTTGGTCAGTGACTATGGCGCTATGGTTTGTCACTATGGCTTGTCACTATGGCTTGTCACTATGGTTTGCCACTATGGTTTGCCACTATGGTTCGTCACTATGGTTTGCCACTATGGTTTGTCACTATGATTCGTCACTATGGTTCGTCACTATGGTTCGTCACTATGATTTGTCACTATGGTTCGTCACTATGGTTCGTCACGGTGGTTCGTCACGGTGGTTTGTCACTATGATTTGTCGCCATGGTTTGTCACTATGGTTTGTCACTATGGTTTGTCACTACAGGTCAGTGACTATGGTGCTATCTATGGTTTGTCACTACAGGTCAGTGACTATGATGCTATGGTTTGTCACTATGGTTTGTCACTACGGTTTGTCACTATGGTTTGTCGCTATGGTTTGTCGCTATGGTTTGTCACTACTATGGTTTGTCACTACTATGGTTTGTCATTATGGTTTGTCACTATAGTTCGTCACTATGGTTGGTCACTACTATGGTTGGTCACTACTATGGTTTGTCTCTATGGTTTGTCACTATAGTTCGTCACTATGGTTTGTCACTACTATGGTTTGTCACTACTATGGTTTGCCACTATGGTTTGTCACTATGGTTTGTCACTATGGTTTGTCACTACAGGTCAGCGCGGCCGTGGCCAGGGCCTCCAGCTACATGCGGGGTCACGGGGTCAAGGCCTCGGAGCTGTGGCCTCACTTCCGGAACACGTGCAACCTGACCTGTCCCTATGGTTACCAGACAGACGTGGAGGGCAACTTCGTCTGCCAGTGTCACGACCCTTGTAAGGTAAGGTCAAATTTATTACGTAGGTCACCCGTATTACAGCGGCCTGGATTGTATTGTATCGTATTGTATTGTATCGGATTGTATTGTATCGTATTGTATTGTATCGTGTTGTATTGTATCGTATTGCATTGTATCGTATTGTATTGTATCGTATTATATTGTATTGTATTGTATCGTGTTGTATTGTATCGTATTGTATTGCATCGTATTGTATTGTATCGTATTGTATTGTATCGTATTGTATTTGTATTGTATTGTATACCACTTAAGGTCACGGTAGATTCTCTGCGTGAATTTCGGGTTGCTCTCCCAGAGGAGAGCACGTCGCCACAAGACCAGCGCCACCCATTTAAAAAACAACACAAACAAATATTTTCCTGTCTGTTTGTGTATTCGTTTCCATATCAGAGTGGCTTTGTTTCCCCGACATATTTTTTTACCAAGAACAACTCTCTTGTTGCCGTGGGTGATTTTACGCGCACTAAATACGTGTTGCACACGGGACCTCGGTTTATTGTCTCATCCGAAAGACTAGCATCCAGACCACCACTCACGGTTTATTGGATGGGGGACAAATTTATGGCACAAACGGGGATGGAACCACCACACACTTCGAACCCGGACTAGAGTCTTGTATTGATCGTTCTGTGGAGGTGGGAAGGGAGATGGGGGTTGAAGAAGTTTAATTTATTTTATTTTATTTTATTCTTTTATATCGAGGATAATGGAATAAGTACTCATTTACTTTTTTGTTTTTTAAACATCCAGTCTCCGTGTGCATGCAGTTTTGTAAATCCTGTCATCTGTTCCCACCGGCACACAATAGCCTACTCTTAACTAAAAGCGGAACAGGATTTAACGTGTGCGCAAGATGTTCTGCGTACGTTCGCACATGGGACCTCGGTTTATAGTCTCATCCGAAGGACTTTTTGGGTGAGAGTAGAGTCTGCACTGATGTTAACTCCAGGGGGAAGAAGATATCCCCTTGAACGGGAATCGAACCCGGGTCGTCAGATTGCGAGCGCAATGATCTAACCACTAGGCTAGGGGGGGGGGGGGGGGGGGGGGGGAGGTAGCCTGGTGGTTAGAGCGTTGAGGTTGCGCGATCTGACGACCCGGATTCGAGCCACAACCGAGGCACCTGATTGAGGGGATTTCTTCCCCCTCTGGAGTTTATTTATATCCGTACTGACTCCACTTTCGCTAACTAACAAGTTCTTCTTATGAGAGACTATAATTATTATAAAACCGAGGTTGCGACAAGACTGAGCGTACGCACTCCCCGTTTTACGGAATGCGGATACCTTAAATAATAGTGGGGGGAACAAAACCCAGTACTACTATACGCAAAAAAAAAATCTCACAGTTGTTGAACCTGGGAGTTTTTATCTCAGGTACGAAAATTACCCCCGTCTCCCCCCAAACCCCCCCTCACACCCCCCCTCCCCCCCTCCCCCCACAAAACCCTCCCACACACAAACAAACAAACAAAAAACCCGCAAGCAGAACATCTTGCACACCGTTAAAACATGTTCCATCTTTAAAAAAAGAAAAAAATTAAAAAGTAGGCCATTGCGTGTCTGAATGAACGGATAAGAGAATAAACAAACAAACAAATCCTGCATAAACACTCATGTCGTGTTTTGACCATTATCCCCGAAGTCGGAATGCAGCAACCTTTATCGCAAAATCTCACCATTGATAAACCTTGGAGGTCTAGGGAAGGAACGAGAAGGGGAAAAAAATCAAAACATAAAAGTGATCGTTCAGAAGCATCATTGTCATAGTTTGAAATTATCTGATAGTTTGAAATTATTCTGATAGTTACGAAATTATCTGATAGTTTGAAATTATCTGATAGTTATGAAATTATCTGATAGTTTGAAATTATCTGATAGTTTGAAATGATCTGATAGTTTGCAATTATCTGATAGTTTGGAATGATCTGATAGTTTGAAATGATTTGATAGTTTTGAAATTATCTGATAGTTTGAAATTATCCTATAGTTTGAAATTATCTGATAGTTATGAAATTATCTGATAGTTATGAAATTATCTGATAGTTACGAAATTATCTGATAGTTTGAAATGATCTGATAGTTATGAAATTATCTGATAGTTTGAAATTATCTGATAGTTTGTAATTATCTGATAGTTTGAAATTATCTGATAGTTACGAAATTATCTGATAGTTTGAAATGATCTGATAGTTATGAAATTATCTGATAGTTTGAAATGATCTGATAGTTATGAAATTATCTGATAGTTTGAAATTATCTGATAGTTTGAAATTATCTGTTTTGTTTCATGCGGCTCTGTTCCGTCTCTGTCTGTCTGTCTGTCTTTCGGTCTGTCTGTCTGTCTGTGTCCCTGTCATGCTCGCTCATTCTCTCTAAGTCTCTCTCTCACTCACTCTCTCATTCTTTCACAGTCTGTGTGTGTGTGTGTGTGTGTGTGTGTGTGTGTGTGTGTGTGTGTGTGTCTCGCTCTGCCCCACCCCGTCTCTCTCTCTCACGCTGTCTTTCTGTTTCTCTCGCTGCTTCTTCCTGTCTGTCTGTCTGTCTGTCTGTCTGTCTGTCTCTCTCTCTCTCACACCACACACACACACACACACACACACACACACACACACACACACACACACACTGTTTGTGTGTGTCTGTCTGTCTGCTGTCTCTCTCTCTCTCTGTGCTCCCCCCACCCCCTCTCTCTCACACTCTGTCGGTCTGTCTGTCTCCCTCCCTCCATCTCCCCTCCCCCCACCCCCTTTCCACACACACACTCACACCAGAAGCTCTGTACTGCTTTAAGCCACACCCAGGTCTGTTTTTGCTTCTGGTAAACAAATGGTTATTGAAGAGACTGGCTTTTTATAGAATTGTTGTTATCATTGCTGTTGATGCCTCCACGCGCGCGTGTGTATTTGTATGTGTGTGTGTGTGTGTGCGTGTGTGTGTGTGTGTGAGAGAGAGAGAGAGTAGTAGGAGTAGCACTACTACTACCACTACTACTACTACTACTACTACTACTTCTACTACTACTACTACTGCTGCTGCTGCTGCTGCTGCTGCTGCTGCTGCTGCTGCGCTGCTGCTACTTCTACTGCTGCTGCTGCTGCTACTACTACTGCTGCTGCTGCTGCTGCTGCTACTGCTGCTGCTGTTGCTGCTGCTGCTGCTGCTGCTACTACTACTACTACTGCTACTACTACTCTACTACTTCTACTTCTACTACTACTACTGCTGCTGCTGCTGCTGCTGCTGCTACTACTACCCCCTCCTTCTTCATCTGTTTTCTTTAAACTTGTTCTGCATGAAAAGTGTTAAGGATTCAAACAAATAAGAGAATAATGTTGTCAAGAAATAGTAGCAAACTTATACACACCTAACTTAATAGAAAAGAGAACATTTTTTTTTTTAAATATTAAGGCTCTTTGACGCAAATAGTGTGCCATACAGCCAGTATGTCTTCACACAAAACTCATTTTTATTTAAAACAAAGTAAGTTATGTTCTCTTTCAGACTTTTTGACACAGGTAGTGTACCATACAGTCAGTTTGCTTCTTCATACGAAACTACTTTTTACATTTTTTTTTCCAAAAAGTAAATGTTCTCATTCAGACTTTTGGACGCAGGTGGTGGACCATACAATATGTTTGAGGCCCCCCCCCCCCCCCCCCCCCCCCCCCCCCCCCTTTTTTTTTCTTTTTTTCTCTCCAGATTTTGGAAGGCAGGTGCGAGGCGGAGGTAGCAGACGACAGGAAGACAAACCGTTAGTGACCTTGTTGCCACAGGGGACAGGACAGGACAGTGTGTGGCGCTATCAAATAGACACGTGCCTGCAAGGTCATTGTGGAGAGGAGAGAGAGAGAGAGAGGAGAGAGAGGGAGAGAGAGAGGCAAGGGGTGGATGGGTGAAGGTAGTGATGGAAAGAGAGAGAGAGGAGTATTGGGGTGGGAGGGGACAAGGTTGAAAGAGAGAGAGAGAGAGAAGAGAGAGAAGAGAGAGAGACAGAGGATGAAAAGAGAGAGTAGAGAAGAGAGATAGAGTAAGAAGAGAGATAGAGATAGATAGATAGAAGATAGATAGAGAGTCAACTGAAGACTCCAAGAACACTTTATTATCTCAGAATGAGAATAAAGTACACACACAACACACACACACACACACACTCTCTCTCTCTCTCTCTCTCTCTCTCTCTCTCTCTCTCTCTCTCTCTCTCTCTCTCTCTCTCTCTCTCTCTCTCTCTCTGCTTCTTCAATTTACCATCTGAAAATAAAGTTTGACTTTGACTTTGACACACACACACATACACTACACACACACACACACGCGCGCACACGCACACACACACACACAAACACACACACACACACTACAACACACACTACACACACACTACACACACACATACACACACATAAACACACACAAACACACACCACCACACTACACACACTACACACACTACACACACCCACCAAACACACACACACACTACACACAACGACGCACCACACACACACACACACACACACACACACACACACACACACACACACACACACACTGTTTTCGAAAA
>CM054138.1:25032681-25035181 GCA_028751875.1 Rapana venosa
GACTTTTGGGGGAGAGTGGAGTCTGCACTCATGTTAACTCCAGAGGAAAATATCCCCTTAAACGGGAATCGAACCCGGGTCGTCAGATTGCGAGCGCAATGTTCTGACCACTAGGCTATCCCGTCCCCCGGGGATTGAAATGTACCGTGAAATCAGAAACGACAGAATGATACAAGGACAGGGTGCTGTTATTGAGAGACGTTTTTGACAGACTTGTTTCCAAGAAGATTGGGGATACTGTTTATTCCTAAAGACCCCCCCACCCCACCCCCTCTTCTCCCTCCTGCACCCCAACTACCCCATACCCACTCCAACATCCTCCCACGAAGGAGATGTACTGCCGAGTAATATTATAACTAGATGGGCGCCCCCCACTTTGATAAGGAGGAGAGTGTTTGTTTTGGATGCTTGAAGTAGAAACAGCTGAAAAGTTATGTCATCATTGGGAAGAGATTGGAAATGGGTTCGAGTTTCTTTCCGATAGTCATAGCTTCTTCGTTCAGTTCTTGGTCATCTTTCAAGAGTCTTGTCTCGTTGTTGTTGTTGTTGTTGTTCTTCTTCTTCTTCTTCTTCTTCTTCTTCTTCTTCTTCTTCTTCTTTTCTCTCTGTCTGTCTGTCTGTCTGTCTGTCTCTCTCTCATGTGTATATGAGGAGAAAGAGAAGGAAAACAAAAAGAAGAATTGTAAAGAATGAGAATGATGATGATGAAGACGAATTGCGAAGAAGAAGAAGTAAAAGAAGAATTGCGAAGAAGAAGAAGGTGGAGGAGGGGGAGGAGGAAGAAGGAGGAGGAGAAGAAGAAGATGATGATGAAGAAGAAGACAAAGAAGAAGAAAAAAAAAGAAGAATTGCGAAGAAGAAGCAGCAGAAGAAGAAGACGAAGAAGAAGAAAAAAGAAGAATTGCGAAGAAGAAGCAGAAGAAGATGAAGAAGAAGAAGAACAACAACAACAAGAACAAGAACAAGAAGAAGAAAAAATAGAAGAAGAATTGCGAAGAAGCAGAAGAAGAAGAAGAAGAAAAAAGAAGAAGAAAAATTAGAAGAAGAAGCAGAAGATGGGAGGAAACGGTACACACAAACAGAATCCTAATTGGAAAAAGTGGGGTCACTACCAGGATGGAGCAGGGGTGACCAAAATAGCCCCCCCATCTCCACCCCCCCCCCCCCCCCCCCACCTCCCCTCTCTTTGGTGCCCGCTTTTCCTGGCCAGGGGTCATTAGCGACTACAACACCATCTCCTCTGAACATTTATACCGCTGCTGCTGCTGCTTTTTTCCCCTTTTCTTCTTCTTCTTCTTCTTCTTCTTTGCCTCCTCCTTTCCCTCCTCTCCTCCTCCTCCTTCTTCTTCTTCTTCTCCTCCTCCTCCTTCTTCTTCTCCTCCTCCACCTCCTCCTCCTTCATCTTCTTTGCAATTCTTCTTCTTCTTCTTCTTCTTCTTCTTCGAAATTCTTCTTCTTCTTCGCAATTCTTCTTCTTGGCAATTCTTCTTCTTCTTGGCAATTCTTCTTCTTCTTGGCAATTTCTTTCTTTCTTCTTTCTTCTTCTTTCTTCTTCTTCTTCTTCTTCTTCTTCTTCTTCTTTTCTTCTCTTCTTCTTCTTCTTTTTTTTTCTTCTTCGAATTCGTTTCTTCTTTTCTTCTTCTTCTTCTTCTTCTTCTTCTTCTTCTTCTTTTCGCAATTCTTTTCTTCTTCTTCTTCTTCTTCGCAATTCTTCTTCTTCTTCCATTCTTCTTCTTCTTCGAAATTTTCTTCGCAATTCTTCTTCTTCGAATCTTCTTCTTCTTCTTCTTCGCAATTCTTCTTCTTCTTCGCAATTCTTTTCTTCTTTGCATTCTTCTTCTTCGAATTCTTCTTCACAATTCTTGTTCTTGCTTCTTCTTCTTCTTCTTCTTCTTCATTCTTCTTCTTCTTCTCTCATTCTTTCTTCTTCTTCGCAATTCTTCTTCTTCGCAATTCTTCTTCTTCGCAATTCTTTCTTCACGAATTCTTCTTCTTCCTCTGCTCCTTCTCCTTCTTCTCCTCTTCTTCTTCTTCGCATTCTTCTTCTCTTCTTCTTCGCAATTCTTCTTCTTCGCAATTCTTCTTCTTCTTCGCATTTCTTCTTCACGCTCTCCCTCTTCCTCCTCCTCCTCCTCTTCTCCTTCTCCTTCCTCCTCCTCCTTCTTCTTCTTGCAATTCTTCTTCCTTCTTCTTCTTCCTTCTTCTTCTTCTTGCAATTCTTCTTCCCTTCTTCTTCCTCTTCTCTCTTCTCCTCTCCTCCTCCTCTTCTTCTCCTCCGCTCCTTCTCCTTCTTCTCCTCCTCCTCCTTCTTCTTCTCAATTCTTTTCCTCTTCTTCTTCGCAATTCTTCTTCTTCTTCGCAATTCTTCCTTTTTCTTCCTCTCTCTTCTTCTGCTCCTCCTCCTCTTCCCTCCTCTCTCTTCTCCTCTCCTCCTCCTCCTCCTCTCTCTTCTCTCTCTTCTTCTTCTTCTCTCTCTTGCAATTCTTCTTCCATTCTTCTT
>CM054138.1:25045181-25057681 GCA_028751875.1 Rapana venosa
CTAACACACACAAGAACAGGAGAGAGAGAGATGAGAGAGAGAGAGAGAGAGAGAGAGAGAGAGAGAGAGAGAGAGAGAGAGAGAGAATGAATGAATGAATGAATCTTTATTTTTCAAGGGTAACAGAATAAGCATGCGCATACTTTTTTTCATCCGGCCCTTGCCCTGAGTAGGGACTATCAACAAAACAGGTAAAAAAAATCTTTCTACAACTACAACATGATTTTAAAAGAAAAAAACCCAACTTACATTACATAATCCCTGACTTGAACATTAATTTCAAAAGATACATATATATATATATATATATATTTTTTATTTTTTAAAGAAAAGAGATATGCGGTAAAATATATAATTCTCAAAGAGAGGGAGAGAGAGAGAGAGAGAGAGAGAGAGAGAGAGAGAGAGAGAGAGAGAGGGGAGAGAGAGAGAGAGAGAGAGACAGACAGACAGACAGACAGACAAGGACACAAGCACTCAGACAGACAGACAGACCGACAGACAGACAGACATGATGAATGCTAAACACGCGTATGACGTAGACAGGACCATGTCGCCCTGCTCGCGTGACGTAGAGAGTTCTGGTGAGACGTCAACAGTGACACAGTTACTGCTTCCGTCACGAGTACACTTGTTGTTCTTCTTGTTATCGTTGTTGTTATTTGTTGTTGTTGTTGTTCTTCTTCTTGTTCTTCTTCTCCTCCTCCATGTCCCTCTCCTCCATTCTCCTCCTCCTCCTCCCTCCTTCTTCTTCTTCTTCTTCTTCTTCTTCTTCTTCTTCTTCTTCTTTTTGTTTTGGGCTGCCGCTGAGGTTTGCAATAGTTTATCTTGATTCTTTTCTTTTCTTTCTTTCTTTTTTTTTTTTTAAAGCTGGGAGATGTTTGTGGTAGAAAGAAAGTACCACCCCTTTCAACTACCCCCCCCCCCCCCCCCCCCCCCCACCCCCCCCCCCCCCCCCCCCCCCCCCCCCCAAAAAAAAAAAGGGAGAAAAAATTGGGTTAAAAACAAGTCAGGGAGGGAAGAAAGGAAAAAATTAGATCAAAACGAAAAACAAACAATCAAAAACAACAAACAACAAGAAAACGCCACCCACCAAAGAAACAACCCTTTTCTCCCCCTTTCGCCCCCCCCCCCCCCCCAAAAAAAGAAAAAAAAAAAAAAAAAGAAATTACGCCAAACACCCCACCCCCCCCACCAACAAGAGAAAAAACCAATATCTAAATAAATATTTTGACCTAGCGTTAGTATGCATACAAGTGTGTGTCAAAAGTCAAAGTCAAACTTTTATTTCAAGATGGAAAAGTGTGGGTGTGTATGGATTCTTTTATTTCGAGGTACTGGAAAAATGTGCTTTTTTCAAACCAGTCCCCGGGGTGTATGCAGTTTGTCAATTTTGTCATCCGTTTCCCACCGGCACGCAAGGCCCTACTTTCCGAAAAGTGAAAACGGGGGTTTTAATTGTGGCGCAAGATTTTCCCGCGTGCGTTTAGCATCGGGACCCTCGGTTTATAGTCTCATCCGAAGTGTGTGTGTTTTTGGGGTGGTGGTTGTGTGTGGGAGAGAGAGAGAGAGAGAGAGAGAGAGAGAGAGAGAGAGAGAGAGAGAGAGAGTGGGGGGGGGGGGGGGGGGGGGGGGGGGGGCCCGAAGTAAATATGGAAACGGAAGCAAAGGAAGAGGGGGGCTTTCACATCCGATACGTCATCGCTTAACGTCATTTCCGGCAGCCTTGAAAATCTGAAACCCGTTATCTTTTTCTTTCTCTTTCGTCTTCTCCCCTCTCCGCCCTCCTTCCCCCTCCTACCTCTCTTCCTCTCCTACCTCCTCTTCTTTCTCCTCCTCCTTTCCCCCCCCCCTCCTCCCCCTCCTCTCCTCCTTCCCACGCCACCCCCCTAAGCAGGTGTGATGGTGGTGTTTAAAGGATTGGCAGTAAATGAGGGATAAAAATTTTGACCTAGCTAATATGACCTCCTATTTATCTATACTACGAAATGGGGTGGGGGGAAGGGGGTGGTGTTAGGGAAGGGGGGGGGGGGGGGGGGTGGTTTTTGGGGTTTGGGTTTTGCGAAGGAGTGTGGGGTGGTTTAAACTTTGGATTGTATTTGTAGTAATATCTGAGAACGAAGGTTCAAATCACTTTTTTAAATGTACGTTTGAACGGATTTTTGGGGGTTATATTCCTACAATTTTTCTTTGTACTTCATAACGCACACCACTAAACACAATGCAAACAAAAACAACTCCCAGCAGACACCCAACCACCACACAACCAACACACAACACAAACACACACCCACACCCACACACACCACAAACACCGCCCCCCCCCCCCCCCCCCCCCCCCCCACACTCCCCCCCCCCCACCCCAAAAACCCCCCCCCCACACACACCAAAACACCCCCCACACACAAACCCCCCAAATTTTTTTCCCGGGGGGGGGTGGGTTTTGGTTTTTTTGGGGGGGGAAAAAAAAAAGGGGGGGGGGGGGAAAAGGGGGGGTTTTTTTTTTGGGGGGGGGGCCCCGGAAAAAACCCCCCCTTTTGGGGGGGGGAAAAAAAAAAAGGGGGTTTTTTTTTTCCCCCCCCTTTTAAATTGGAAAAACCCCCCCCCTTTTTTTTTTTTTCCCAAAAGGGGGGGTTTTTTTTTTTTTCCCCCCCCCCCCCCCCCCGGGGGGGGGGGGGGGGTTTTTTTTGGGGGGGGGGGGGGGGGGGGGGGGGGGGAAAAATTGGAAAAAGGGGGAAAAAAAAAATTTTTTTCCCCCTTTTTCCCCCAAAAAAATTTTGGGGTTGGGGGGGGGGGGGGGGGTTTTTTTTTTTTTTTTTTTTTCCCCCCCTTTTTTTTTTTTTTTTTTTTTTTTCCCCCCCCCCCCCACCTTTTAAAAAAAAAAAGGGGGTTTTTTTTTTAAAAAAACCCTAAAGGCCCCCTTTTTAAAAAAAAAAAAAGGGGGGGGGGGGGGGGAAAAAAAAAAAAAAAAAAAAAAACCCCCCCCCCCCCCCCCCCCCCCCCCCCCCCCCCCCTTTTTTTTCCCCCCCAAAAAGGGTTTTTTTTCCCCCCAAAAAAACCCCCAAAAAAAAAAACCCCCAAAATTTTTTTTTTTTTTTTTTTTTTTTTTTTGGGGGGGGGGGGGTTTTGGGGGGGCCCCCCCAAAAAAAATTTTTTTTTGGGGGGTTTAAAAATTAAAAAAAAAAAAGGGGGGGGGGGGGGGGGGGGGGAAAAAAAAAAAAGGGGGGGGTTTTAAACCCCCCCCAAAAAAAAAAAAAAAACCCAAAAAAAACAAAAACAAAACCCCCCCCCCCCCCCCCCCCCCCTTTCCCCCCCCCCCCCCCCCCCCCCTCCCCCCCCCCCCCCCCCCCCACCCCCCCCCCCCCCCCCCCCCCCCCCCCCCCCCCCCCACAAAAATTTTCCCCCCCAAAAACCCCCCCCCCCCACAAAAACCCCCCCCCCCCCCCCCCCCCCTTTGCCCTTTTTTCCCCCCCCCTTTTTGTCCCCCAAAAAATTTTTGGGAAAAAAAGGGGGAAACCCCCCCCAAAGGGCCCCCCTTTTTTTGGGGGGGGTTTTAAAAAAAAAGGGGGGGGGTTGGGGGATATAAATTTTGACCTAGCTAATAATGACCTCCTATTTATCTATCTACGAAGTGGGATGGGGTGAGGGGGGTGTGTGTGGTAGAAGGGGGGGGGGGGGTGGTTGTGTTGGGTTGTCGCTGGATAGTGAGTGTGGGTGGTTAGAGCTTTGGACTTGTGATTTGTAGTAGGTGATCTGAGAACGAAGGTTCAAATCACTTTTAGAGATGTACGTTCGAACGGATTTTTGGGGGGGTTATTATTCCTACAATTTGCATTCGTTACTTCACTACACTGCTACACACTACTAGAACACAACTGCAACACAACAACTAACGTGCAGACACGCACACACGCACGCACACACATACACCCACACACACACACACACACAACACCACACACACACACCACACCCACACCCACCCACCACACTCACAAACACCCCCCCCCCCCCCCCCCCCCACCCCCCCCCCCCCCCCCTCACACATAAACTATTCCCCCTCCACACACACACACACCCAGCCGCACACACACACACACACACACACACACACACACACACCACCCACCACCACACCACACACACCACACTACTTTGCTGCTAGCTTTAAACAGTCCTTCTCAGTACAGTGATTCAACTTCTTTTCAGGGACGATCATAATTATTCGTCCTACAGCCACCACATCAAAGGGAGTTCATTGGTCTCTAGGTGGCGACTATTGATAGGGAAGTGGAGGATGAAGGGGGGTGAGGGTGGGTGGGGAGGGGGTGAGGGATGGGGTGAGGTGGGGGGGGGGGGGAGAGGGTGATGGTGGTGTGAGCGATGGGTTTGTGCTTCCTAAGTTTTATGGCTTTGAACGTCCTAGCATCATAAGTTGAAGGCAAAGAGGAGGACATGACCGAAGAGAAGCGATGGTGTGAAGTGGCGGTTATTTCTGTGTTGCTGAACTGGGCTCAAAGACGTTCGTTCAACTGCGTGGAGCTCCTGGTCCAAAGTTGTTAACTCCAAAAAATTATTTTTTTTAACAAAAAAAATCTGCTTCACTATAAACAACATCCCTACACTTTCTGGGAAATTCTGCGCTAGAAATTTCTGTTTTGTTTCTTCTGATCACACATTTAGTGTCTGCATTTTCTCTTATCTCTGTCTCTGTGTCTCTCTGTGTCTTTGCCTCTTTCTCTCCCTCCCCCCTCCCTCTCCACATCCATGCAATGGAGAGTTAGAGAGAGAGAGGGGGAGCCCCCCCCCCCCCCCTCTCTCTCTATCTCTCCATTGGAATGAATGTACTCTATCTATGCAATTAAATCATTTTGAGTTTGACTCTGTCTGTCTGTCTGTCTCGTCTGTCTGTCTGTCTCTTCTGTCTGTCTGTCTGTCTCTCTCTCTCTCTCTCTCTCTCTCTCTCTCTCTCTCTCTCTCTCTCTCTCTCTTCTGTCTCGTGCTTTGCCTACCTAGCCCATTCTCCTGCCCCCTTTGTTTAAAAAAAAAAAAGCAAATCTGAATATATTTTTTTCTTCTTACGAACTTCTTCTAATAAGCCACTACACTTACATCGAAATGTATCGGCTGAGACGAGCAGGGCAGACCTCCTGTAGAGTGAATTACAAGCACACCAGGCACTACACATTCTACCCACTAGGAGGGAATGCAGAAGAAAAAGAACCCCCCGAAAAATCAATAACAGCAGTGAAAAAGTATCAGTTCAAGACAAACTCATTCGAGACTGCGAACGTAAATCGAGAGTTCTTATACAGGGAAAAATCTAAAGGTTGGGAGGGCGGGGAGGGGGGTTGAGGGGGGGGGGGGGGGGGGGGGGGGGGGGGGGGGGGGGGTGGGGGGGGGGGGAGTTTTGACAGGTTCGCTGGGATAGGTCTTGTATTGACCACTCTACGACAGCATTGGGTAGACCAAAAACATCCAGAACCATTTACCTCATCTTCGGAGCCTTGTCCTCTCTTTTGCAATAATCACTTAGGAAACAAACATTAGTAAGAGCAGGCTACCACGGCAAAAACACAACGACACAACCCACACACCACACACACCCCCCTCCCTCCTCTCTCTCTCTCCTCTCTCTCCTCTCTCTCCTCTCTACATATTATATATATATATATATCTATATACATATAATATATATCATATATATATACATATATGTTTGTGTATAAGTGTATTATGTGTGCGTATGAGTGAACACACATTCAAATGCACGCTGCACGCTCATACACAACGAATGCGCGCCGCGCACAAATCCCCCCCCCCCCCCCCACCCACCCCCCCCCCCCCCCCACCCCCCCCCCCCCCCCCCCCCCCACCCACACACCCCCACACCCCCCCCGCCTGCCCGGTACTTATGCCCCCCACCCCCCCCCCGCACGCAGAAATGTGAGGGAAAAAACCCCTAAGAGTGCGCTTACGAAGAAGAATGGAAATGGAAACCGAAATTGATACCTCAGGACTATTAATTTCGTTTAATGATTTCCTAGTCTACTCTGTGATCTCGTTCCCTTGGGCATGCCAGGGGTATCTATTAACTCGGATAGCATCTTCTCTGGGTTTTCTGTTCGCCTAGTATGAGATCCTTGACAGGCGGGCCCTTGACCTGGATCCCACAAGGGAAGCGGGAAGCTGGTCGACCACAACAGACCTGGCGCAGTGGAAGCGTTGACGCAGAGACGAAGGAAGGCAGCCGGAATGACATGGGCCGAGCTGAAGAGGATCTACCTCCCAGAGCCCAGTTCGTTGGAGGGGTGTTGTTGCGGCCCTATGTTCCCCAAGGAACCAAGAGGCATAAGTCAAGTATAAGTCTACAGACAGTGCCAGAGACTCAGCTCGCTCGGATAGTATCACATTACCAACGAAGAAGTCCGACAAACCATCAACCAAGAAGTAAAGCACTACGAAGACCTGCTGACCACAGTCAAGAAAAGGAAGCTCAGATGGTTTATGGGGCATGTGACAAGATCAGATGGGCTCTCCAAAGACCATACTGTAAGGAACAGTGCAGGGGGGGAAGAGAAGGCGAGACAGACCGAAGAAGAAATGGGCAGAATATCACTGAATGGACCGGGAAGAGCTTCTCCACAACCCAGGCACTTGCCCACAACCGCCGCAAACGGAGCCAGCTGGTGCAAAGTTCGTCACTGCAGTGCCCCTATGACCCTGGAAGGGGGCTATGGGAGCAGATGAGATGAGTATATAGAATATATACAGACAGTGTCGATGCAAGAAGACTTAAGACAGTGGAGATCAGCCTGGAGTAAACTAATTGTCATCCAAAGCCTTCCACGTGTCACCCCCCACCCCCACCCCCTAACTCCCGGTCCCTTCCCGCGATGATGTTGACAGCGATGACTGACATAGGAATATATTTCTCAATTTCTTGTTTTTGTAATCCATCTTCACTCCTCCCTCCCCTTCCCCTCCTCCTTTTTATGTTTTCTCTCCGACCATCTTCTCTTCGTCCCTACTCCTTGTTTCTGTCTGTGTGTCTCTCTCTGTCTGTTTGTCTGTCTGTCTCTCTCACACACGCACGCACACACGCACGCACGCACGCACGCACACACACAACCTTTTTTCTGTCTGATTTCACAAAACATGAACACACTTTAAACAACATGCCACATCAACAACACTAATCTTCCCTACGACTTTAATATTATAGGTTAAAGGGACTGGGGATGCTGGTAATGAGAATAATCCATCAGTTCAAAATGACAAGTCCTTGTGGCACAATGGTCTGCTCATTGGAATGTTTGTTTGTTTCTTGATGGGCTTTGGCCCGTACCTATCGAGAGAGAGAGAGAGAGGAGAGAGAGAGAGAGAGAGAGAGAGAGAGGAGAGAGAGAGAGAGAGACAGACAGACAGACAGACAGACAGACAGACAGACAGACAGACAGACAGACAGACAGAGACACACAGACAGAGACACACAGACAGACAGACAGAGACAGAGAGAGTGTGTGTGTGTGTGTGTGCGCGCGCGTGTGTGTGTGTATATGTTTCGTGTGTGTATGTGAATGTGTATGTGTGTATTTCTAGTGTGTGTGTGTCTGTGTTGTGTGTGTGTACGTGCGTGTGTGTGTGTGTGTGTGTGTTGTGTGTGTGTGTGCGTGCGTGGTGTGTGTGCGCTCGCGCCCTCAGTAAGAAGACTTGAAACCAATACGAACAAACATCATCCCACTTTACAGATGATATTTTAAAAAAAAAAAAAAAGGCTGCTCAAATTACATTATGACTAAAAGCTGCAAGTGTCTGTATCTCCTGGGCCTGGTTGAAGCCTGGACACATTAGGAAGGCAGGGGAAGAAAACAGCCATGTCAAGTAGTCACACACTGATGGAGAGCACTGCATCATCATTATCGGAGCTCATTTTTTTTGGAAGGAGCTTAACACGCAACAAAAAATTGCCGTAAATCTAGACTTAAACCAGGCCGCAGTCACATTAGATTTACAAGAAAGTTTTGGCATCAGCATCAAAACTGGGATTTTTTGGGTGTGTGAATGAAGTTGGTTAATAAATCCTTTTCCCTACGTAGTAACCCGCTATAGGGTAGGGTAACCAACCATTTACTAACCCTTCTCTATGTATCACCCATTTCTGGGTTACAGTAGCATACAAATGCGCACAGTATGCGTGTTCTGGGATAGAGGGGTTCTCTCCCTTAACCTAGGAAAATGTTTAAAGATCTGCATGGTTGCAATGCAGTCAAAATAGATATGTTTGAAAGATTTTTTTTTTAAAGAAAAAAAATCCATTCATAAGAGGAGAGAAGATGGAGGGAGGGAATGAGAAACCGAGAGCAATCTCGGCTCTATCAGTCATCTCGGTATATCTTGACAGAAAGCACGCGCCGCTGACAGTTGCTGATGAACCAGCCTGTGGTACAATTTTAGCCATGGTTAGATGCGGAGACGGGGATAGCTCAAGTGGTCGGAGCACCCGCTTTCCCCCAGCTAAGGTTAAGCAGCATCGAGCGTGGTTACCAGTTGGATGGGTAACCGTTTGCGCGCCTTGGCTTCAGTACAGTTCCCCCAGTTCACCCAGCTGTAAATGGGTACCTGCCCTCTTTAGAGTCAGGGAAGGTGAAGCAGCGAGGAGAGGATATGGGCGCCGCCCTCAATATGCTGGCCCCTAGAGAAGCTGAGGTCTCTGACGCCTCGCTCCCCTACGACTTTACAGGTTATGGGACACCATTACCTTTTAGAAGTGGAGATGTTCAAAAAGCGCGTGATAACGTTTGAATACTACTGTGTTTTGGTGGTATTTATCTGTGATCAATGTTTGCATGTTTTTGCTGGGGAATTTCTCTGTTTGTGAGATAATAAAGAAGAAGAATTGCGAAGGAGAAGAAAACCCAGAAGAAAAAGCGAAGAAGAAGGGAGAAAAGGAAAGAGAAAGAAGAAGAATGAAGAAGAAGAGGAAAAAGAACAAGAACAGAAGAACAAGAAGAAGGAAGAAAAGGAAGAAGAAAAAGAAGAGAGAAGAAGATGGAAAACGAGAAGGAAAAGGATGAGCAAAATGAAGAAGATATTCGAGAGGAAAAACTGGACAAGAAGTGGTAGAAGGACTCAAAGGGTGAGGAGCAGAGAAAACCCAGATCAAGAAAAAGGTATCTTCAAAAGATCGCGATGTTTGGACCGGAACTGCGTATAAAGTTTTAAAATCGAAGGACTCACAGGGATTCTAGGAATGTCGGGAGCGATGTAGATTAATGTTTAAAAAGAATCATTTCATAAAGGGCTGCATCGATTGAACACAGCATTTTGGATTCCCAGCACACCAAGCTTTAACACCCAATTGGCACTCAACCTTATCAATGTTCTCTTCTAGTAAACTGTCTACTGCTTGGTGATGCGTTGTAAAGATTAATGTTGGTTTAAAGAGTTTATATTCAGAAATGAGAACAAACATTGAAAACAAAACAGCATTTTGGATTCCCAGCAACGACAAGCTTGTAGCTTATGGTGTGCTCAATTAAAGAATGAAAATTAACACAAACATTAGTCAAACTGTCTCTGCTTCGTGATGTGATGAAACTGTCTCTGCTTCGTGATGTGATGTAAAAATAACTACACTTCTATATTCATGGACAATTGCGCCTTGCCTACTTATATTCATCTCAAACTCTCAGACAGTACAAATAGAGCGAACATCGAGTGTGGTAGTCTAACCTCGACTAACTAGTTTTATGAGTCGCGGCGGATATCTGTCAGAAAAAACCCAGTGAGTTATTCTTGGCAATGGAGGAAGTAGGTCAACATTTGGCAGGGAAATAAGTAAGCTTCGCTTCTATGTTTACAGCTCCCCAGCTGTGCCCTACTTGGTTTTTATTTGTTTTATTTTATTTGGAGACGGGATCATCTTCATGGATTTGTGCTGCACTTTGAGGGTCTTTAGTTTCCGTGGTTAGAATTTGAATTCCCTTTTCTTAGCCTAGGCCTAAAAGCTGTGTCCGTTGTTGATGAAAGTAAGCTAAGTGCCAAGGTCTGCTTGCTTTATAACGGTGTTATGCTTTAAAATGTAATGTTGAGATTGTCTTCTTTGTTCGTGACAAGATTTTTAGCTATGATAATCTATCACCTTCAACATCAACTACAACAACAATAACAAAAAGTTTTGACATACCGTTTTTGTGTGTTTTTTTTCTCTGGAGAGAGAGAGAGAGAGAGAGAGAGAGAGAGAGAGAGAGAGGAGAGAGAGAGAGAGAGAGAGAGATTGATTGATTGATTGATTGATTGATTGATAATATTTCTTCCCAAAGGTTACAGATAAGTATTGACATACTTTTTTCATCCGGCCTCATCACAGGGAGAGAGAGAGAGAGAGAGAGAGGGGGGGGGGGGGTGAGTCAGTGTGTGTGTGTGTGTGAACGAACACAATTTTTATCAGAATTGTTCAGACTCATGTTGAAAAAATGTTTTTGGTATAAATATAGTCGTGTGTACATGATAGCTTTTCCTTTTATGAAGCCAAATGTGTTAATGATTAATGTACTTCTAGGGGATAGTTACCTACACAAATTAATGGAGTTTGGTCTTCTAATTGCTCTGGTTGTTTTTAACGTTACTGTTGTTGTTTGTTGTTGTGTTGTTGCTGTTGTTCTTCTTCTTCTTCTTTATCATCATCATCATCTCACCACCCTTCTCCGCATCATCATCATCATCATCATCATCTTCTTCTTCTTCTTCTTCTTGCTGTTGCTGCTGCTGCTGTCCTGCCTGCCTTTTCCTCTCCTCTTCTCCTCCCTCGTCCTCCTCCTCCTCCTCCTTTTCCTCTCCTCCTTCTCCTCCCTCGTCCTTCTCCTCCTCCTTCCCCTCCTCCACCCCTCCCCCCCCCTGCTTCTTCCCCTTCCCCTCCCCCCTCTTCTCCCCCCCCCTCCCCCCCCCCCCCCCCCCCCCCCCCCCTTCCTCCCCCCCCCCTCCCCCCCCCACCGCCCTCCCACTTTTTCAAAACAGAACAATAAACAAACCTCCCTCTGTTGTTTTTAAATTGCAGCATTTGAAAGGTGGGTGGTTTATTGAGGGGGGTTATTTTGAGGGCGTATTTATTGTAAAACACAGCACGCGCTTCTTCCTGGGTCTCTTTGGTCTTGTTCTTATCGTCTTGATTTCCTCTTTTCTGTCTTTCTTTTCTTTTTCTTTTTTCTTCTTTTCTCTTTCTTTTCTTTACTTTTGTCTTTACTTTCCTCTTTTTTTTCTTTTCTTTTTCTTTTCTTTTTTTCTTTTCTTCCTTTCTTCCTTCTTCTTCTTTCTTCTTCTTCTCTATCTCTCTCTCTCTCGCTCTCTCTTTCTCTCTCTCTCTCTGTCTTCGTTTCTCTTCTCGCCTCCCTTCTCTTTCTTTCTTTCTTTCTTTCTTTCTTTTTTGTTTCTTTCTTTTTATTTTCTTTGTTTATTGGTGGTTGTTGTTTGTTTTGTTTGTTTGTTTGGTTCTCTCTCTTCCCCCCCTCTCTCCTCTCTCCTTCTCTCTCCCTCTCTCTCTCTCTCTCTCTCTCTCTTCTCTCTCTCTCTCTCTCTCTTCCCCCTCCTCTCTCTCTCTCTCTCTTTCCTTTCCTTCCTCCCTCCCTTACTTCCTTCCTTCCTTCCTCCCTCCCTCCATTCTTTTTTTCTTCCTTTCTTCCTTCCTTTCTTTCTTTCTCTTTTTTTTCGTCTGGTCTTTCATTTCGTATTACACAAGAATGGAAATCAAACAAAACTGTGAAGGTGTCTATTCATTGCTTCGTTTGTGTGCACTTAGAAACGATAGTGATATATGGAAAGAAAAGAGGACTGAATAGAAGGAAGGTAGAAAGAAAAGAATAGAAAGAAATGACACCCTCCCTCCCTCCTCTCTCCGAGGAGAGAGAGAGAGAGAGAGAGAGATGAGAGAAGAGAGAGAGAGAAGAGAGAAGAGAAGCGAGCGAGCGAGCGAGCGAGAGAGGAGAAGAGAGAGAGAAGAGAGAGAGAGAGAGAAGAGAGAGTAGAGAGATAGAGAGAGAGAGAAAATAAGAAAGACAGAAAGACTTCAAACAAAAAGGATGAAAAGAAAGAAAGGAAATAATGTATAAAGAAATAAACACAGAGAAGAAAGACAGAAAACTCGAAAAACAAACAAACAAACCAAAAACAAAAAAAACCCCCCCCCCAAAAAAAAAGAAGAAAAGAAAGGAAAAAAAAGTAAGAACACAAATTAAAAGAAAGAAAAGCGGTAAAAGAAAAAAAAAAAGGTAAAATAAAAACAGAAAATAAAAAGGAAAAAAAACACAGAGAGAGAAAGAAAGAAGAGAAACACAAAAAAAGACAGAAAAAGAAAAAAGAAAAGAAAAGAAAAGACAAGAAAAACAAAAACAAAGAAGGAATGCAAAACAGATGAAAGAAAGACCAAAGGGTAGCTCATTAGCACTGCTGTTTAGCCAACAAATTTCACGCTGGCATGGAGTTACAGAGCCCCCCTCTCCACC
>CM054138.1:25060181-25072681 GCA_028751875.1 Rapana venosa
TGAATGAAGTCTGTTTAGGTTTTGGATGAAATATAAAAAGGCAACCAAAACAGTGTTAGGATATCACCGAGTTTAGTCTAAATCTATACCGGAATGTGGCTTGCATGAAACCAATCTAAATGTCTACTTTCTAGTTTTGATTATAGTGTGAATAAAATACACAAAACGAAACAGATCTTCCTATTTGCCGTTGCCCTTGCCATTGGTGTGGGAGCTTCTTAAAGAATCACTATGTCCTTCCACTTCAACCGATTGTCAAAAATGAATGTGTGTTATAGGTTTAAAATCACCTGACGAAATCCCAGGTGCGTCTTAGATTTTGGACCTAAGCCTTGATCATGCAACACCAACATTTTAAAATGGCGTAGTTGTTGTCAGAACTAGAGACTGAGACATAATCATGGAGCTACTCTCTGTTTATGTCTTCTGACGCTGGATCAAGCTAGCTGCTACTATGTTTAATACAAAGTAATAAAGCGTCATTTAAATCACAAGCATTTTCTTGCAATCTTCTGTAGATTACAGTTGATTATGATATGTCTTTGCCCACTTGTAGTTTTGCACTCTAGCTTTTCAGGTTCTCATTAATTTTAGTTTGTGTTTTTCTGTGAAACATTTACTTTCTTTTTCAGTTTTTGAACGGCGTGTTACTGGACGGTTCTAAGGGCCTAATAGAATTAATAAGCGCTGAAACAAGTCAACGTCAGAATGGCCACTTTGTCTACCTGCTTGTCAATACCTATGTCCCTGCGTCTGTTTATCACTTTGTCTGTCTGTCAGTCAATCTGTCTGTTTCTCCAACTGTCTGTCAGTCAATCTGTCTGTTTCTCTAGCTTCCTGTCAGTCAGTCTGTCAGTCAGTATGCGTGTCTGCCTCCAAGAAAACTAACCCAAAGACTACTTTAAACGTGCTACCTGTCTACATCACCACAATCATCCCCCACCCCCCACCCCAACTGTTTCAGAAGTCGCCCAGTCTTCTTCTCACACGCCAGTGATTCAACATGGCGTCCTCCAGGCAGATGACGCGGCGACGACGTCAGCGGAAACGTCATATCCGGACAGGTGCATGCTTCCGGTGACGGGAGAGGCTAAGAAGTGCCGGTATGTGCGGGCCCGCTGGTACTTCGACAGCGTCTCAGCGTCCTGCAAGCAGTTCCACGGATGCCGCACGAAAGGGAACAACTTCAAACGCCAGAGGGGATGCGAGAGAACGTGCCTGGGGTTGAGAACAGGCGAGTGTGGAATGGTTGTTTTAGCGGCGGATTGATGGATGGTTTTTGTCCTTGCCTTTTTCGTTGTTGTTGTTGTTGTTGGTGGTGGTGGTTGGTCCAGCGTAATTTTTTTGTTGTTGTTGTTGTTGTTCCAGTGGATTTTCTTTGTTGTTGTTGTTTTTCTTTCCTTTCTTTGTTTTTTGTTTTTCGTAAAAGCTTTTGTTTTGGTTTGTTGTTTTGATGTTGTTGTTCCAGCACATTTTCTTTTGTTGTTGTTGTTGTTCCAGCGCATTTTCTTTGTTATTGTTGCTTTTCTTTCTTCTCTTTGTTGTTGCTGCTAAATCTTTTGTTTTGGTTTTGTTGTTGTTGATGTTGTTCCAGCGCATTTTCTTGTTGTTGTTGTTGTTCTTGTTGTTGTTGTTCCAGCGCATTTTCTTTATTGTTGTTTTTCTTTCTTTCTTTTTGTTGTTGCTAAAGCTTTTGTTTCGGTTTTGTTGTTGTTGTTGTCGTGTTTTACGATTCTCCTGTTATCAACACTTTTTTTGCCCTGGACATTGTGTGAGCCTTCCTCTCTCTCTCTCTCTCTCTCTCTCTCTCTCTCTCTCTCTCTCTCTCTCTCTCTCTCTCTCTCTCTCTCTCTCTCTCTCTCTCTCTCTCTCACACACACACACACACACACACACACACACACAACACACGACAAACACACACACACACACCCCCACCACCCTTCCTCCTCCCACTCCACACACACACACAACACACACACAACAACACACACACACACACACACACACACGTCACACACACAGAGTCCTCGAGCTCATCTAGGCTGTATAATAAAATAACACACTCACTCACACACACATAAAAATAATCACGGTCCTGTGACTTGCAGCCCTGCCACAGACACCGCCTCGCCAGCCACCTCCCCAACAGGATGATGCTTCCAACCAACTCAACGTCAACCTCAACCTCAAGACCACGGAAAAGGAGATGGCCAAGGTGAAGGTCAGACTGACCATCCCCGCCGCTTGCCACGTGCCCCCCATCCCGGTCCTCTCCCGGTGCGAGAAAGTGCGCAGGCGCTGGTACTTTGACGTCACTTCCGGGACCTGCCGGAAGTTCCGGAGCTGCCCGACCCCTGGCAACAACTTCAGGAAGAAGAGACATTGCAAGAACCGCTGCCTCCGTCTGGGGACAGGGTCCAGGAGAAAAGGTAGGGGTGTGTGTGTGTGTGTGGTGTGGGGGTGGGGGGTGGGGAGGGTGTTGATTTATTTATTAATTTATTCTTTTATATCGAGGATAATGGAATAAGCACTCGTGTGCTTTTTTTTATAACTTCCAGTCCCCGTGTGTATGCTGTTTTGTAAATGTTGTCAATGGCCTACTCTTTCGAAAGGCGGAACAGGATTTAACGTGTGCGCAAGATGTTCTGCATGCGTTTCGCACACGGGGCCTCGGTTTATAGTCTCATCCGAAGGATGTAGTGTGTGTAGGTGTGTGTGTTGTGTTGTGTGTGTAGGTGTTTATGGGTGGGTTGGTGTAGGGATATGTTTGGGGGGGGGGAGGGGATGTTTTGTGTGTGTAGGTGTGTGAGTATGCACGCACACGTGTGAGTGAGCAAATAGATACTTGCACATTTTGTGTAAAAGCAGTAAGCACCAAAAAATATCGTTGGTTATAAATGAGAGACAGAGACAGAGAACAATTTTTATTTTTACTTCACACCACACCATCAATACACTACAACATCTTTACTTCACACCACACCATCAATACACTACAACATCTTTACTTCATACCACACCATCAATACACTACAACATCTTTACTTCATACCACACCATCAATACACTACAACATCTTTACTTCACACCACACCATCAATATACACAGGAGGCACCGTGGTCGAGTGGTTTAGGCGGTCGACTCGTAATCCAGAGGTCGCGGGTTCGATCCCGCTCGGCTCGGTGTGGTGTCCTTGGGAAAGACACTTTACTCCTATTTTCCTCACTCCACCCAGGTGTACAAGTGGGTACCAGCTCTGCTGGGGAAGTATCTGGCGACAGACTAGCGTCCTGTCACAGGGGTGGTGAAAAACCATCAGTTCGCTTAACGCTACAGAAACCGGGATAAGCTCCGGCTCTATGGTCCTTCTGGATCGAAAGAACATACTACTACTTACACCATCAATACACTACAACATCTTTACTTCATACCACACCATCAATACACTACAATATCTTTACTTCATACCACACCATCAATGCACTACAACATCTTTACTTTATACCACACCATCAGACAGAAAGAGAGACAGAGAGAGAGAGAGACAGAGAGAGAGAGAGACAGAGATTCTTTTAGTCTTTATTTCGAGGATAATGGAATAAGCACTCATCTGCTTTTTTACATCTTGTCTCAGTGTGTATGCAGTTTTATCAGTTTTGTCATCCGTTCCCACTGGGGCACCATAGCCTACTCTTCCAAGAAGTACAACAGGTTTTAATGTGTGTGCAAGATGTTCTGCGTGCATTTGCACATGGATTCTTGGTTTACAGTCTCATCTAGAGAACTTTTACGGGAGTGGAGTCGGCACTGATCTAGGGAAAAATATCCCCTTGAACGGGATTCGAACCAGAGATAGAGAGAGAGAGTATGTGTGTGTGTTGTGTGTGTGTGTGTGTGTGTGTGTGTGTGTGTGTGTGTGTGTGTGTGTGTGTGTGTGTGTTTCAAAACAACATTTTAAGCCACACAACATTTACAGAGAAAATGTTCAACTTTTTTCCTATAATGTATATATCTTGCTAAACATAAACCCACCACACAACCATGTTACAAACCATTTGGTTCACAATCAACAACACTGATGATATTTCCAGGGAAAAACAACAACAACAGAAGCCGCTTACAATCTTTGCTGTCATTTCTTTCAGGGAGGCGTGGGGTACCCCGTTCAGCCAAGCAATGAGAGGCTTACAAAAAAAAAGCGCCAGCCAATGAGAAAAGGCAACACAACCACATCAAAGACTGAAGAAGTGTAACGAACGTTTTCATTGGACAACAAACCTGTTCCTGAAACGGTCACGTGAAGGATTTTGGGATGGCTATAAAACGAAGGGATTCCGCTCACCTACTTTTTTCTCTCCTTTTGTTTGTTTCTTTAAAATAAGACATGGAAGGAGGGGAAAGAAAAGAGAAAAACCAAGAAGGAAGATGTTTTGTGAATGCCATGTTAAAGGGAACTGACGATTCTGTCGTATTCTCGGCAGAGAACTTTGTATATATGTCTGTACAATACTGTGGATGATTCCGTGTGATTCTGCAAAATGTATTACACTCTATTATTAATTCAGAGAAAGATACTGAAAAAAAGGTCAACCAATGAATGAATATTGAAGGTTTTGGTTGTTTGTCTACGATTCTTAAAATCTTTATTTTCGGTGATTTCAAGTGTGTTTTAATTTTTTTTTAATCCCTTTCTCTCCCTGAACCTAATTCTTGTCTAGTAATGTTTTTTCTTATGAATTTCTACGGAACTGTTTATGGATTTATTCCCAAGAATGCTGAATGTGTAAGTCTCCCAGCAGTATTAGCTACATGAGTATCACTTTTTAGACTGATGTCACCAGCATCACCACTAAAAGAAATGACATAAATGCCTAAAGCAACAAAATTGTATCCTAAATATATGTATAAAAAACGGCATGTCACAGTTAAATGTATAACAGTTAGATGGTGTTGTTTTTTTTAAGCAAGGCATGTCACAATTATATGTCGAACAGTTAAGGTAACGAATTAGTTAATGTACCTCACCACACTTTTAAGATTCTTGATAACAATAACAGTTTTGGAAATTTGAAAATTGTTTCTTTTAACATGCAGATCAGAATTGACTTCAGGCTGTCAATGACTTGGCAATTCTCCCCCCCCCCCCCCCCCCCCCACCCCAAAAAAAAAAAAAAAAAAGGAAGAGAAGAACAGTTTTGGAAAATTGAAAATCGTTTCTTTTAACCTGTGAGACTGGAACTGACTTCCTCTTTTCTAGTGACTTGGCAATAGCATTCATTTCCTTTCCTTTAAAAGACGAGACTGGTGTTGGATCTTCAGTATGATCTATTGGCATAATCGTTTGATGGAGAGCACGCGCACCGGAGGATCGTTCCAGTTCAGTCATTTTCTTTTGTTAATGACAAGATTTGGAGTGTGTTTTTTTAAATATTCCAACCCACGCAGATGTCGGATGTGCTGGGCCTGATTTGTTAGGCGCCTAACAGCAGCACAACGCATTTATTTTTATTTTGGCGCATATGACAGACAACAAGAGTTGCTGTCTGAGCGTTCGACGACGACGAAGAAGAATATTGTAACTAAAATGCGATTTTTTTACTTACTGACTTAAACAAAGATCAAATAAAAACCACAAAACGTGATGACTGTCATTGACTATTTCAGTTTTATGGAAATTTGCTGACAAACGACTGTATATATATATATATATATATATATATATATATATATATATATATATATATATATATATATATATATTAAAGACCCTTTTCCCTTTCCTATGACTTTAAAAACACGTCGTTGTATGACGAGAACGAATATTGATTTTTTTTAAAACGAAAAAAAGAAAACCTTTTCTAACTTTCAACTTTGTGAATTGAATAATCACGAGAAAGAAGCTTGCTTGCTGTATTGACGAAATGGTATCTCATAATCTGGAGTTTGTCAGCGGAAACAAGACCCCCCTCTCCCCTCTACCCCCCCTCCTCTCCCCCTCCCCCCCCCCCCCCCCCCCCCCCCCCCCCCCCCCCCCCCCCCCTTCCCCCTTTCTTCCCCTTTCCAGCATTGCAGACAAACGGAGAAGGGAAGAAGAAGAAGAAGAAGAAGCCACGAATCTTGTACAGATACACAAGAGGATACTTCGCGCCGTGTGATGTTCGCCCTACGTGGTGATCACGGCGTAAAACGGGAGGATGGATGGATGGTTGGATGGATGGACGGACTTGCTAGTAGTGGTCAATGTAGCGATGATGAAGAAGAAACTGGTTGTGCAATAGTGCCACCACAGCGTGGTACCTACTTACTTGTTTGTTGTATCTGTACGTGTAAAGCTATAATTATGTGTAAAGTTATCTTCGTTTGTACAGATTGTGCTGTGATGTTGGATGAAGATATGACGGAGAAGATAATGTACTTTAATATGATTGAGCTCCCCCCCCCCCCCCCCCCCCCCTTCGCGCTAAGTTGTTCATGTTGTCCCATAAATGAACGATTTGAATAAGTTCTTGCTGACAAACTTTTTTCTTTTTGTTTTGTTCCCCAAAAAGGAAATTAGTGAGACAAGTTGGCGAGATAAAAATTCATTTTGGAACAATGTTTACTTAAAGATTTTGGACACAGTAATTTTAAGACGGTGTTTTGTTTAGTGTTTTGTTTGGTGTTTTTTTTACAGTGTCTGCTTTTAGTGCATTTATGTTGTGGTTTTTGTCAGGACCATTAAAATGTGTGGGTTTTTTCTTGCTCTGTGTGTATAGCTATCACACGATTGTAACTTTACTTATTGCAGGCAGAGTTTTTGACTATCAAGAAAAAAAGTCAAGTAAAAATTCGTGCCTGTCAGTTGTGTTAAATGATGCTTTTTTTTGTACGTTCATTTTGGAAACAAATTAGATGCTGATATTTCTCTTATTATTTGTTGATGATTGTTACTTTCAGTTCGTGTATTTATTTAGTTTTGTCTTACTGCATCCGAGCTTGTGCTTTATGATTACACATACCAAATATGATTATTTTTGGTTATGATTGCACACACCAAATAAGTAGCGTATTGTGCTTATTATTTTTTGTTTTGCTTATTTTTGTTTATGTTGGTTTCTATTTCAGTAATAAGGGTTTTCTTTGGTTGTCTATTGTTTGTTGAAAATTCGTCAGGCTTAACATAGCATTTGGTTTGCTGCATGACGTCACAATCACGTGATCAATGACTCGGCGCCACTGGGTGCTTTGATTGGTTGTTTGGCGTTCATACCTTCCTGTGTGTCAGAGTGTTCCTTTGTTTGCCTCTGTGTGTTTGTACGTTTTGTTCCTTTTTGTTTTGGCGCGCGCGTGTCTCTTTGTCTTAGTAGTACATTTGTTTCAAAGTTTTCTTTGGCGTAAAAGTGTTGATTTGTTTGGGCTAAAATACTTGTTGTCTTTCTCCGTTTGTTTTGCTTTGTTTTGACACGTGGGTGTTTTTTTAAAACCTGAAGTGTTTGTGTGTTTCAGTATGTTTCTTTGTTGTAGTATATTAATTTGTTTCATAATGTTTCGTTGTTTCAATCTGTTTTTGTTTTGTTGTTGTTGTTTTTTAAAATATATATTAGCGTGTTCCTTTAACCATGTTTCCTTGTTTCTCTGTTTTACTGTGTTTCTCTGGTTCCTGTTGTTTTATAATGTTCTTTCTCAATAAGTTTGTTTGTGTTAATATGTTCCTTTGGTTTAATCACCGTGTTTCTTTGTTTTAGCTTTGTTGTTGTTGTTGGTCTCGGTGGATTTCTTTGTTTCTTTTTACTGTTACAGGGTAAGAATCGCTTAGTTTTTGCATACATATAAGATATATTTTGTGAAATACTGCCTAGAGACATATTCTGTTCCATATTAGATAGAAATATTCTGTTTTTGTTTGGCTGATTTTTAGTTGTTCCTCAGTTTAAGCTCAGAGGTTTTACTAATAGTGAAAACTTGCGTATGCGACCGGGTTGTTTTTTCTCCCACCATGAAGGTATTCACATTCCGACTTCGGAGAATTTTCAGTCTGATCACCTAGCCATTAATCGATAATGTCCGTGAAAGAAAAAAAGCGCTCTGTATTATGGAATAGGCACGCATGTGCTTTTTTTTTTTACATCCTTGTGTGTGCAGTTTTTGTAAATCCATTCCCACCAGCACGCACTGGCCTACTTTTCCAAAAGGCGGCACAGGGTTTTACCTTATGCGCAAGATGTTCTGCATGCGTTTGCACTCGGGACCTACGGTTTATAGTCTCATCCGAAAGACTTTATTGATCATGCTGCTAACAAGCTTGAAAAGGAATATTATTTTTCTAGACAAATCACAGTTAGCATTCTGAAATTCAGATGGTCTTGAGTTGGTACCCTCTACAATCTAATATCTGTTTGTCTCTCTCCCTCTCCTCTGCCTCTCTGTCTGTCTGTCTGTCTGTCTGTCTGTGTCTCTCGGTCTCTCTGTGTGTGTTTTCCCTTATTCTCTGTCTCTTCCTCGCTGAGTCAGTTTGTCTGTCTTTGAATTGTCACTAGTCTCTGTCTCTGTCTCTCGCTATGTCTCTGTCTGTCACACAAATACGTACGCACGCATGCACACATTCACACACACTCTCTCTCTCTCTCTCTCTCTCTCTCCTCTCTCTCTCTCTCTCTCTCTCTCTCTCTCTCTCTTGTTTCTGTTTCTCTCTCTCTCTCTTTGTTTCTGTTTCTGTTTCTGTTTCTCTCTCTCTCTCTCCTCTCTCTCTCTCTCTCTCTCTCTCTCTCTCTCTCTCTCTCTCCTCTCTCTCTCTCTCTCTCTCTCCCGCCCCCCTCTTTCTCTGTATGAATTCTTACATGATTATGTAAGTGGGTTTTTGGGGGGTTACTCATTCGTTCGTTACTTCCTTCGAGTATTTATTCATTCATTCGTTCACTTATTACTTCGTTTCGCTTTATCCCCCCCCCCCCCCCCCCTTATATCTCTCCCAATCGGGTTATTCCTTCTCATAAGGCTTTCTTTGCTCATATCGAATATATTAATACCCCCCCCCCCCTCCCATACACACACACACACATCACACACACACACACACACACCCCCCTCCCAAGAAATTGTTAAGACTATGAAAAGGGCAGGAGCACGTGGCAGTTTTCATCATTGTTGTTAATAATCGATTGATTAATTGACAGATTGTTTGGTTAATTGATTGATTGATTGATTGATTAAACATGTTTGGGGCTTTAAAACTGTTACTTCATCATTTCCAGGCATTCAGATAAAAAAATAAATAATGGCATTTATCATTTGATATAGGGCTCGCATTTCTGATTTGTTTTTCTGTGTTTGTGTGTGTGTGTGTGTGTGTGTGTGTGCGTGTGTGTGTGTGTGTGTGACTGCCTTGTCAGTCTGTTTGTTTGTTTGTGTTTTGTGTCTTTCTGTCTGTGAGTCTGTCTGTCTGTTTGTTTGTTTTGTTTGTTTGTCTGTGTTTGTGTTTCTGACTGTCTGTGAGTCTGTCTGTCTGTTTGTCTGTGTGTTTTGTCTGTCTGTCTGTTTGTTTCTTTTGTTCGTATTTTTAAGGATGTGTGATAGCTTATAATCTTTCTGTTGTTCTTATGTCATTATTGTTTTCTCCACATTGTCATAATGACTTCTATCTGATATGTGTTGTTATGTGTTTTTCCAACAACCATTATGATGTGTTGTTGTTATTGATGTTGACAAGATATGGTTTAGTAGTCTTCTTCTTCTTCATTGACGAAATGAATTTTTGAAATGAACCGAACAGTTTTGTACAAAGACAGATTTTTGACATGTACATACTTTTTGTCCAAAAGTTAAATTGCTTTGTATACATTTTGTTGTTGAATGTTTACGTGTTGCCATCCAGATCAGTGATAAGGTGTGTGTGATGTGTGCGTGTGCGTAATGTGTGTGAGTGTGTATGTGTTTGTGTGTATGATGTGTGTAATGTGTATGTGAGTGTGTGTGTGTTTGTGTGTGCGCTTGTGTGTAATGTGTGTGTGAGTGTGTGTTTGTGTGAGAGAGATTTTTTTTTCATAAATGATCATGAGAGAGAGAGTTTTATAAATGAAGGAGGGAGAGAGAGTTACAAATGAACATGACAAAACATAGATGAATAAAGTTTGCAGAAACGAAAAACTGAGTTTTGTGTTTCCATTTTTTTTCTTTTTTAGTATGCATTTTTTCTTATTTGTATGACCTGCTATTAAAACGAACGAATCTGTGTATGTGTGTGTGTTTGAGATTGATGAGTTTGTGAGTGAGTGAATGTTAGTGTGTTTATGTGTCAAATGTGTGTGTATGATCACACACGCACACACACACACTCATACACATTCACACACACGCACGCACACACACACACACACACACACACACACACACACACACACACACACACACACACACACACACACACACACACACACACACACACACACACACACAGGGAAGAGCATCCCGAAAAGTCAACACAGAAAAATCTACGGTGACTGACAGGGATATACAATAATATTCAACACATCCTCATGTATTCTAATATCTCGCCATAAATGTAGGCAGCCATACTCCGGCTTCAGATGATTTTCCCCTGCCTCTACTGGCGTGTGTACAGGTTGTAACGAAAGCACAACAACATGCTTATGTAGGCCATGACCCTTTTCTTACTTCAGTATACCAAATACAGCTTTTGGACTTGTATAGTTAAGGTAAAGGTGTCCCATAACCTATGTGGTCGTAGGGGAGCGAGGCATCAGAGACCTCAGCTTCTCTAGGGGCCAGCATATTGAGGCCGGCGCCCATCTCCTCTCCCTCGCTGCTTTTACCTTCCTTCCCTGACCCTAAAGAGGGCAGGTACCCATTTACAGCTGGGGAACTGGGGGAACTGTACTGAAGCCAAGGCGCGCAAACGGTCACCCATCCAACTGGTAACCACGCTCAACGCTGCTTAACCTTGGCTGGGGTAAAGCGAGTGCTCTGAGACTACTGAGCTAACCCAGTCCTGTCGGACTAGCATAGAGGCCAGACTGGTATCTGGTTGCGGGTTAGCCTAGTGGTTAGAACATTGCGCTCGCAATCTGACGACCCGGGTTCGATTCCCGTTCAAGGGGATATTTTCCCTTGGAGTAACATCAGTGCAGACTCCACTCTCCTCAAAAGTCCTTCGGATGAGACTATAAACCGAGACCCCGTGTGCGAACGCACGCAGAACATCTTGCGCACACGTTAAATCCTGTTCTACTTTTAGGAAGGGCAGGCAATTGTGTGCCGGTGGGAACAGCTGACAGAATTTACAAAACCGCATACACACGGGGACTAGATGTAAAAAAGCACGTAAGCGCTTATTCCATAATCCTCGATATAAAATAATAAAATAAAATAAAGAAAGAATAAATATGTGGGCAAAAGGCCTAAGGCATGGCTGTATAATAATAATGATAATAATAATACATGACAGGTGATATTAGCCAGGACAAGGAGTTACCATCTTCTGGCGCAATCCGCCCGCACTCATCACTTCTGTGCGGGAGGAGGGGGGGGGGGGGATGGAGTGGAGAAGGGCTGCACACCGCTATTAGAACTTCGCACTTTTCCTTCTGTTTTTTCCCCCATATGACTCTTATATTCATACCGCACGTACTAAGGCATCCACAGAAAGAAAAACCCACTTTTTTGTGAAAGACTACTAGCCTCTGACTCAAAACTCATGTGATTTTGCACAAATTTGGTAGGATTGAAATTTTAATTATTTTCCCCAGCAAACACTGTACTCCCTCAGTCCTTTGTCGTCTGCTAGCTTCCTTATCGCAATATGCCTGTGCTGGGGGTCAACCTTGTAGGAATGCAAACAATCCTTATTTGATGATCATTTCCAACTTTATCATGATTACCAGGTATTGCTCTAATACGTCCTCAATCCACCAAAACAAGTATACAGTGCGTTTTTTCATACTTTAACAAAACAACCCTGTGAAAATCACCAAAAATGTTTTCGACTCGCACTCTATACAAGTTACTACATGACCAAGCAAGCTACTACAGGTGTGTAACCAAAAGGAGGGAGAAGAGAACAGGAAGGAGGGAGAGGGAGATGCGTGGAAGATGAAGAAAGTTAAGTAACCAACCAACCAACCGCCTAATAAGAGAGATGAGAGTCTCAGATCTCGGCTGGGTTAAAAAAAAAAAAAAGGCATATGTGAGTGGTGGTGATGATGATGATGATGATGATGATGTTGTGGTGTGTGTGTGTGTGTGTGTGTGTGTGTTAAGGGATCAGTTCTAATAACGCTTTCTTCACTTCCTGTTTCAGCTGAGTCTGTCTGTGTCTGTTTCTATCCGTCTATTTATGTGTCTGTATCTGTCTCTTGCTCTGTCTCTGTCTCTGTCTGTCTGTCTGTGGCTGCCTATCTGTCTGCCTGTCTCTGCCTGAGTCTGTCTCTGTCTATTTATGTGTCTGTCTCTGTCTGTCTATTTATGTGTCTGTCTCTGTCTGTCTCTTGCTCTGTCTGTCTGT
>CM054138.1:25077681-25085181 GCA_028751875.1 Rapana venosa
CCATGTATAGAAACTATGGTATTAAAATAGTAGTAGGAAAACAAATCTGTCATAATTATGAACGAAAAGTTAATGCGTTGTGCTGCCGATAAGCACCTGACAAGTCAGGCCTAGGGCGTCCGATTTTGGCGTGAGAGAGAATTGTTGTCTTTCAAATATCTTTTTGTGTGTGGAAAAACAAGGCAGGAGAATGGTGGACCAAGAAGGCAGAAAATAGAGAGGAAAGTAAAGACAAGAAGAGAAGGTAGCAAGGAAGAAACAAAGAGGGGGATAGAAAAGAGGGAATGTGTAGCACAGAGTTTCTAGAAGGTGGGGATGCTGCTTATACTGACAGCCTACCCCCCCCCCCTCCCCACCCCCTCCCCGGCATTCCTGGTGGTGGTGGTGGTGTGTGTGCGCGTGTGCGTGCGTGTGTGTGTGTGATGGGGGTGGGAGGTGGCGGTGGTGGCGTTGGCGGTGGAGGGAATTGCTCTCAAGATCAAAGAGTACGCTGTTGGTATTTCTTGAGCACAAACATGTATAGAGGCACACGCACGCGCACACGTATCTGTAAACACATACATTAACGCACGCACGCACGTACGCACGCACGCATGCATGCGCGCGCGTGCACACACAAACACACACACACACACGTACGCACACTAACATTGCACGCTCCTGCACACACACATTCATATAACCACAATTCCCACCCACCCCCCCCAATCCAGATCACACACACATATACACACACACAAAGACACAAACAAACACAGACACAGACACGCACACACACACACAAACACACACACACACACACACACACGCACGCACACGCGCGCGCGCGCGCGCGAACATTGTAAAAGTGTCAGACACACTTGAAGTCTTGGAGACACGCCCACAGTAGTGGGGATAGTAATACCTCAATACTCCACACTGCCAGCCACCACCTGCCCTCACTGCTGCCAGGCCAGAGAGAGAGAGAGAGGGAGGGGGGGGGGATGGGGAAGGAGAGAGAGAGAGAGAGAGAGAGAGAGGAGAGAGGGAAGAGAGAGGAGAGGAAGAGAGAGAGGGAGAGAGGGAGAGAGGAGGGAGAGAGAGAGACGGAGAGAAGAGTAAGAGAGAGAGAGAGAGGGGAGAGAGAGAGAGAGAGAGAGAGAAGAGGAAGAGAGGAGAGACAGAGAGGGAGAGACAGAGAGAGGAGAGACAGAGAGGGAGAGACAGAGAGGGAGAGACAGAGAGAGAGGGGGGAGAGGAGAGATAGAGATAGAGAGACAGAGAGAGAGAGAGAGGGAGAGAGGACAGAAAGATACAGAGAGAGAGGGAGAGAGAGAGGGAGAGAAGAAGAGAGGGAGAGAGAGAGAGGAGGGAGAGAGAGAGGGAGGGAGAGGAGAGATAGAGATAGCGAGACAGAGACAGAGAGAGAAGGGAGAGAGAGACAGAAAGAGACAGAGAGAGAGAGAGAAGAGAGAGAGAGGGAGAGAGAAAAGAGACAGAGAGAGAGGAGAGAGAAAGAGGGGAGGTGAGGTAGAGAGAGACAGAGAGAGAGAAAGAGACAGAGAGAGACAGACAGAGACAGACAGACGAGATAGGGACAGAGAGAGATAGAGGAGAGACAGACAGACAGAAGAGACGAGCAGACAAAGAGAGAAGACGGAGGGAGGAGAGACAGAAAGAGAAAGAGAGGTAGAGACAGACAATACACACCGAAACAGACCAGAGACAGAATAAGAGGACAGAGAAGAGACAGAGACATGAGAGCTTTATAACTTTTATTCTTTTATTTCGAGGATAATGGAATAAGCACTTATGTGCTTTTTTTTTTTTTTTTTTTTTTACATCTAGTCCCTGTGTGGATGCGGTTTTGGTAAACTTTGTCATCCGTTCCCAGAGAGAGAAACAGAGACAGAGACAACGAGTCAGAAACAGAGATAGTGGGACAAGGACAGAGGGAGTTAAGGAAGGAGGGAAGAAGGAAGGAAGGAAGGAAGGAAGGAAGGAGGAAGATCCATAATAATTAACAGCTACTTGCTGAAGCAATACACTTGTCCACACACTTAACTAAATTGATATGAATAAAGCAAAGCAAGATCTGCAAGACGTGTGCTAAGTATTACCTCTTTTCTGTCCCTCTCTTTGTTTCTGCCTTGTTCCGTTTTCTTTCTTGTCACCTTTATCTTGTCTTATTTTCTGTCCTCTTGATCTGTTCTCCTTCCTTTTGTTTCTCAGAAAAATTTGAAGGATAAGATAACAAATCTCTCACGCGCGCCAAAGTCGAATGTGTTGGTGCTTGACTTGTCAGGCGCTTGAAGAAAGCGTATTATAATGCTGTTTTGCCTCATAGTTTTGACAGACAATAATAGTTGCTGTCTGAGTGTTTGGTGACGAAGAAGAACTATGTCCATGCAGATTGAGAAAAATCAAAGAAGTAATGAAATGGACAAAAAAAGCATACCTGTTCATTTAGAATATGCAAAATGTATTGTAAAGATGGTATAGGCCTTTTGCATATGTTCTTTGATTGCTTGCTTTTCATTTTTTTGTTTGGTTTGTTTTTTGTTTATTTTGCCTGGGTTTGGTTTAAGTAAGATTAAACTTTATTTATTAATAAGCATGGAAGAAGCATAGCAGGATGAACGAAATCAGCATAGCAGCAACAAGCAAGTAGCTTTTATTGTTTGGTTTTTGGGGTTTGTTTGTTTGTTTGATTTTTTTAATACATTTTTCTACTATTGGAAACACTTGAGATTTTGTTGGTGAGAGTACAAGGCTGTATCAACAGCTCTCCAGTGGACTGGGTTCCGGTATGGGCTGAGTGGTTAGAGAGTTAAGGTCATGATCCGACGGCCCGGGTTCGAGCCACCACCGAAGCATCCGTTCGAGGACATTTTCGCACATCAGTAGTGAGTGACTCCTCTCCCCAAAAGTCCTTCGGATGAGACTATAAACCCAGGTCCTGTGTACAAACGCACGCAGAACATCCTGCGCACACGTTAAAACCCGTTCTGCATTTAAGAAGAGTAGGCCATTGCGTGCAAGTGGAAATAGATGAACATTTAAATTTAAAAAAACGCACGCACACAGGCGTCGTGTTTCATCCCCGAAGTCGGAATGTGGCTACCTAAATGGTAGGCAAACAGTCGGATGCACAAAAATTTCACCGTTGGTGAACTTGGGAGCTCTAGCTAAGGAATAATAAAACAACAAAACTGACAATCTGTCACTGTCTGCGATGATCCTGCCATTGTAGCTGACAATCTGCCTCTGTGGTGGTCAGTTCTGCCACTGTCTGGTACTGCTGGTGGCAACATTATACAAAGTGTGGCCGAACTATAGAACAGCATATATTAAACTGTGCAACTAAAATGATTAAAAACCAGAGTTAGAAACTAACTCTACTATCATTCCTTGTATCAATTTCATGGGCAACAATAAGGGTCAACTCAGGACCATCTCTATAAAACGTTATTTTTCACAGACAATAGTGTGATAAAAGATAAAATTTCACCTGCAAAACCCCCCACTTCATTTGGTTTTTCCATTAACTCGTAGCATGCAGTCTACCTAATAGTCCTACTTATAAAGATATAAGAAAAGTGAATTATGCAAGTAACAAAAATGGGAACAAGCAAACACATCACCAACCGATTAACTAAAAAAAAAAGCACAAAAAACCCTCAAAACCCTCAAAACCCCTCAAGTTACTTTGACTAAGCTGCTGATAAAAAACAACAACAAAAATGGGGCAAAAAATTATCGGGATTTTAAAGCTTTCCATCCAGAACTCTGCCAAACTTGTCCACCTTTTACTCCCGAAAAGCCAGCCCCCAAACCAACCCTCCCCCCACCCCAAACAAAAAAAAAGAAACAAAGAAAAAGAAAAACCTTTCCTGATTGTTTAACATCATTGGAGTGAGTGCCACTTTTCGCCCCAACCCTCAAACTGCTTGTGTGTGTGTAGCTGTTCAAAACACCTGCAAGGTGATAATTGTATCTCCTTGTCAAACTCACCACTCTGGTTCTGGCTATATAAATGGCAAAACAATCGGAACCAAGACAATAGCTCTTAATCTTGGGCTGTTTTTTGCGACCTAGTTTCAAATCTGTAAGCGGTTGCTGGGCACAACATCCCCCCCCCTCCTCTCCTCCCTCTACCACTAACCCCCTCCCCCCCCCCCCCCCCCCCCCCATCCCTCTCCCTTCGTCCATTCTCCTAGAATTTCATTATCAGTACAAAGAGTCTAAAAACAAGATGGACACCATAGAATTTCAGTCTGGATTCCTGGGCATTCTAGGCATTGGGGTCAACAACTGATTTGTTGAAAATTGTAGCAAACGATATTTTGAGCATTATTGTTTGATTCAATGTCTTTTGTTTGCAGTAGGACTTGAAAACCTAACCCCCCCCCCGAAACAAAAAAAAAGTTTACTTTTCGGTCTTGTTTTTTTTAATTTTTATTTGTTTGGTTTTTGCTGTGTGTGTGTGTGTGTGTGTGTGTGTTTGTTTGGTTTTTGCTGTGTGTGTGTGTGTTTGGAGAGGGGGCGTTGGTTTGGGTGTGGGGATAGATCCACCCAAACCTTTATTTATTTTATGTGTTGTTTATGTGGTTCTCCTACAATGCCATGACTCTCCTTGGTTGTGACCCTTATATTATAGCTAGGGCATTGCGTTGATACCAGGAACGACAGCAGAGTTGATTTTAAATCTGGTTTTAATCTCTATAGAGTTGCACAGTTGTAATCTGAGATTGAATTTTTTACAAGGTAACAGCCCCCATAGGACCTCTGTGTTTGGGAGTTGGAGTTGGTTGGATTTGAGGGGTGGGGGTGGGGAGGGGGCTATAAACAAAATGAAAAACAATTTATAAACAGTTTATTTAAGATAAGTGGAGAGGTTCTGAGTAATTAAAGGGGGATTGGTGTGATAGATTGATTGTATGCAAAAGCTTTTGAATGGTAAGGATACCTGTTAAATCGTTGTTCACTTTTTGAAGATTAGGTGGGAGAATGAAGTAATTTATGAGAATCAAAGCAACCAGACTGTAGTGGAAGAAATGTGAACAAAGATGGTTGCAATAAATATATGACAGAGATGATGCAAGGAAAGACGATTACAAAGAAGATGAGAATATCATAGTAATAATTATCATTTATTCAGGTAATGAGATTCGATACCAGAGAAAAAACGTTGGATAAAATATCAAATTCAAAAGACCATATATATATATATACTCCTATTTTTCTTTCTCCTTGGCTAGAGTTCTGAGGTTCACCAATGGTCAGATTTTGGGTATGGTACCATTTTTGTCCACCATTAAGATAGCCTCATTCTGACTTCGGGGATGATGTCTAAACACGAAACCAGTGTGCATGCATTTTTTAAAACAAATTGCTATTTGTTCCTACCAGCACCCAATGGTCTACCTTTTCGAAAGGTGAAACAGGCTTTAACGTGTGCACAAGATGTTCTGCCTGTGTTTGCAAACGGCCTGGTTTATTATCTCATCTGCAGGAAATTATTTTTTAGGGAGGGGGGGAAGGTGGGTGTTGGTGGTGGTGGTGGTACTGATATTAACCCCAGGGAAAAAATCTCCATGAACGGGTGCCTCGGTGGAAGCTCAAACACTGGTTGTCAGATCACAAGAGCAAGCTCTAATCACCACATTATCCCACGCCCACCCCCCAAAACCATGTATAGTTTTGTGTGTGTTAAGTTTTCATTTTTAAATAACATATCCATGCTGTTTGGAACATTGTATGTACACTATATTACATCTGCTAATAAAAAAACCCACCTAATAAGTGCTGGACCATTGCATGAACCGAAGTACATAGGTGAAACGTTGGGTGCATTCTTGATATTATCGCGTCTACCCAATGAACCAAAGCCTACATAAAGGAATCTTGAATATCCACACTTGATATTTCGCCAACACACACAAAACACACGCACGCACGCACACACACGCACACACACACACACACACACACACACACACAAGGGGATGGGATAGCCTAGTGTTTAGAACATTGCGCTTGCAATATGATGACCCAGGTTCGATTCCCATTCAAGGGAATTTTTCCCCTGGAGTTGACATCAGTGCAGACTCCTCTCTCCCCTAAAGTAATTCAGATGAGACTATAAACCGAGGCCCCCAATGCGAACGCACGCAGAACATCTTGGCACAAGTTAAATCCCCTTCCGCTTTTGTAGGCCATTGTGTGCTGGTGGGAACAGATGACAAAATTTACAAAACTGCCTACACACTGGGAATGGATGTAAAAAAGTGCTTATTCTATTATACTTGATATAAAAGAATGAATAAATAAATAAATATATAACACACATGACAAGAATGAAGTAACTAACTGGTCTGCAAAATAAGTTAACTCAAAGCTACTATTCCCTGTCCTGATTTCCCTCCCAGGACAGTCCTTCAGATGAGACTATAAACCGAGGTCCTATGCACGAATGGTCACAAAAGCACCTAGAGCACACCATAAGACCTGTTCCACCTCTCAGAAAAGTAGGCCATTGGGTGCAGGGAGGAACGATGTCAAAGTTATAAAGAAACACCATCACATTCCCACTGATATCATGTTCAGACATCATCCCCGAAGTTCAAATTCAGCTACCTTCATGGTGGGCTAAAAAACAACAATAAAAAAGGACCCCCCCCCCCCCCCCCCCCAACAACAAAACCAAAACAAAAAACAAAAAAAGGTCACATACCCAAAATCTCACCATTGGTGAACCTACAAAATTTTCCCCTGGAACGACACCCCCCCCCCCCCCCCCCCCCCAAAAAAAAAAAAATCATATACATAATATATATATATATATATATATTTTTTTTTTTAAAACAGACTTTTTTGACGGAATGGGGTCAGGAAAGAAATCATACCACTATCAGTGACTTCACTGGGAATATAGATAATGCTGGTGATTTATGGTCTGACGTGTAATAGCTTTGTTTAATGCGGCTTTTGTGTGTGCCTGCGTGTGTGTGTGTGTGTGTGTGTGTGTGTGGTGTGTGTGCGTGTGTGTGTGTGTGCGTGTGTGTGTAGGTAGGGGGATCAACTCGAAGAAAAAGCAAACTCCTCTGTCTTGCTCATCTGGTGCATCAGCTAAGATGACAGTTTCAGGCTGGGTTTCTCTCTGTGTGTGTGTCAGGGGGCTGTCAGCATGCTCACCTGTGTCCTACATTATTATTATTAGAGCTCAGCTCTTTTTCTTTACCTGGTAGAAAGTAGGTCACCTGGTTTGTATATGATATTCTTTGTGTGTGTGTGTGTGTGTATGTGTGTGTGTGTGGGAGGGGTGGTGGTGGTGGGAGGGGGTGGTGTGAGTGTGTGTGGGGGCTGGGGGGATAGGGAGGTGGAAGGTTGGGGTTGTTGTTGTTGCTGCTGTGTGTGTGTGGGGGGGGGGGGGGGGGGAGGGGGGATTGGGATGTATGTGTGTGTGAGGTGGGAATGGGGTGGGATGGGGAGGTGGGTGAATGTGTGTAGTGTGTGTGT
>CM054138.1:25090181-25102681 GCA_028751875.1 Rapana venosa
CTGTGTGTCTGTCTCGGTGTATGTCTCTCTCTTTCTGTCTCTCTGTGCGTCTGTCTGTGTATGTCTCTCTCTATCTTTCTGTCTCTCTGTGTCTGTCTCTATCTCTCTGTCTCTGCCTCTCTCTCTGTCTGGCTCTGTCCGTCTGTCTGGCTCTGTCGTTCTGTCTGTCTTGCTCTCTCTGTCCCTCTCTGTTTGTCTGTCTGTCTGTCTTGTTTTCTTTTCTCTTCTTTCTTTCTTTTCTTTCTTTCTTTTCTTTCTTTCCTTTTTTCTACTTTCTTTTCTTTCTTTCTCTCTTTCTTTTCTTTCTTTCTTTTCTTTCTTTTGTTCTTTCTTTTCTGTCTTTCTGTTCTTTCTTTCTTTTCTTTTCTTCTCTTTCTTTGTTTATCTTCTGCTAAAACGGGATTTCGTACGCGCCCTGTAGCTATTGACTTCATGTTATAAAAGCACACCATGGGACTTGATCATTTGACACTTATGCCTTGTTCCAACAAGGAATGAAGTGGTATTACAGGGATGGATGGTGTAGTATGGTGTTGTGTACGTGTGTGTGGTGTACTAGTGGAGTGTGTGTGTGTGTGTGTGTGTGTGTGTGTGTTGTAGTGTACCTGTGTGTGTATTGTAGTGTGTGTGTTGTAGTGTGTGTGTGTTGTAGTGTGTGTGTGTGTGTTTGTAGTGTGTGTTGTAGTGTGTGTGTATTGTTGTTGTAGTGTGTGTGTGTGTGTGCGTGTTGTAGTGTGTGTGTGTTGTAGTGTGTGTGTTGTAGTGTGTGTTGTAGTGTGTGTGTATTGTTGTTGTAGTGTGTGTGTGTGTTGTAGTGTGTGTGTTGTAGTGTGTGTTGTAGTGTGTGTGTGTATTGTTGATGTGTGTATGTGTTTGTGTGCTGTAGTTTGTGTGTATGTTAGTGTGTGTGTGTGTGTGTTGTAGTGTGTGTGTGTGTGTGTGTGTGAGTGTGTTGTAGTGTGGTTGTGTGATATCTTCAGTATAACGTCTATTCACATTTAGTGATTTTAGACCGAAAAAACGTAATCTAAACAAGAGAACGCAAACAATAATAGAAAAGTGTCAGATAACGGTACTTAATAAAAACTAACTTTAACATACAACAAAAACTGAATTATCGGACTTCTTATCAATCCTAACACAATGTCCAACAGTAACAATGGTTCAGACAAAATCTGATCCAGTGACAAACTTGGTACAGCGGGTAAAAATGCTTTTAAATGTCCACAATCAAAAATAAAATGACTATTGGTAATCTTCTCCCCACAAATACAGTTTACATCTTTCACGTATTTTGTCCTGAAAGCATTTAGTTTAAATCTGTACATAAGGGATAACATATTTCTACGATTATACCATCCACAAACTTTGTTAGAAATGAAAGCATTCCGAAAATCTACAATATTGCTTGTACAGCCATTATAAAGACAATAGCCAGAATCATATATTTTCTTTCTGAAGTGCTTCCAGCAAGCGTTTTGTAGCAAGCTGTATCCCTCATGCAGAGATAAGGCAACGTTTATTTCACAAGAACTATTTTTATTTCTCGCTCCATATTTTGCAAGACTGTCAACTTTTTCATTAAAAAAGATACCAGTGTATGAGGGAACCCAACAGAAAGTAATAGTACTACCTCTTAAAATTAAAAAGTGTACCAGATGCCTGATTTCAAAGATTATGTCTTTTCTTACTTTAAAAGTATAATTTTTTAAAGCATGTAAAACATGTTGTATTGTGTGTTGTAGTGTGTGTGTGGTAGTGTGTGTGTGTTGTAGTGTGTATGTGGAAGTGTGTGTGTTGTAGTGTGTGTGTGTGTGTGTGCGTGTGTGTGTTGTAGTGTGTGTGTGGTAGTGTGTGTGTTGTAGTGTGTGCGTGTGCGTGTTGTAGTGAATGTGTGTTGTTGTTGTTGTTGATGTGTGTATGTGTGTGTGTTGTAGTGTGTGTGTGTGTTTGCTAGTGTGTGTGTTATTGTTGTTGTTGATGTGTGTATGTGTTTGTTGTTGTTGTTGGTGGTGGTGGTGGTGGCGGTGGTGGAGGTGGTGATGTTGGTGGTGGTGGTGGTGTGTGTGTGTGTTTGTATGTGTATGTGTGTAGAGGGGTGGGGTGGGGGAGTAAGTATATGTATTGTTGAGGAGATTTTAAGATCTTAACTATTGTCAAACACTGCTGACGTTGGGCAGGGGGGATAAGAGGAAGGAGAGTATACTCCTAAAGAGAGAGAGAGAAGCAGTCTAAAATGTACTTGTTGTAGTCAGTTATTCGGGGACGGGATAACTCAGTGGTCAGAGCACTTACTTTCCCCAAGCTAAGGTTAAGCAGCATTGAGCGTGGTTACCAAGTGGATGGGTGACCGTTTGCGTGCCTTAGCTTCAGTACAGTCCCCCAGTTCACCCAGCTGTCAATGGGTACCTGCCCTCTTTAGGATCGGGGAAGGTAAAGCAGCGAGGGAGAGGAGATGGGCGCCGCCCTCAATATGCTGCCCCCCTGGAGAAGCTGAGGTCTCTGATGCCTCGCTCCCTTAGGACCACATAGGTTGTGGGACACGTTTACCTTTACCTCTAGTCAGATGCTGTATCGATGCTTTTGGAGAGAGGTCAGGGTCGAAGTTTAATCAAAAACAGCGCTGGGCCTGGCTTGTTAGGCGCTTACCGGCAGCTCAGTGCAACGCATAATCTTATAACTATTTTTCGCTTTCCCTGGTATGACAGGAACGGCCCGAAACATCTGTTTTGACTGGCCCAAAAGACATCACCTGAGAAGTCTTGCTATACCAAATGAACCACCCAGAAATGGGGTTAGGTTTATCTAACTCGGTGTAAACTCACAATCACCCGATTAGCTAATCCTAACCCTAATCCCTTTCCCCCCCGCACTATATTATGCCATGAAGCTTTAGCGCATAATCAACACTTGGCCATGTGTACGATTTTTTTTTCTTTTACTGCTACCGGTAAAAATGTTATGTGACATGCAGATTTGTAAGGTGTCTGAAGGATATCAAGGTCTTAGTACTCAACACATATTAGAAATGTCTGCACCTTTTGAACTTTGTGCTTAAGCTGGATGCCTTCAGCGCCTGGGCTTAATCACAGTTCTTTTTTTAAACCATTGCCGCTGGGGGAAAACAGCAAAGTGAGAGGCTGTATGATCGGTGGCTTTCCTACTCACAGAATTCCGCTTTACAGCTTAGTATTTAGTGATCAACTATGACTCTCTGACTAGGAGGCTTGACTTGCACATCCTTACGTGCTGCAGCCCTGGGGGCTGGTTGGCCTTTGGAGAACATCTCCAATGCTGACTGTCCTTATGCCCACTTGGCCGAGAGAGTGGGGGTGTACTGTGGGCAAGGCATCTCCACTATAATCAAATTTCTGCCCAATTTCCAAAACGGCAGCTGCCTCCTCTGCTGTTTTGGAAGTCATCGTCGAACACCACGCACAAACATATACGCTTAAGTTGGTTTTATCTTTTTTGCTGTATCTATTTTTTGTTAGCTCGTTGGGTTAGGTTTTTTTTTCTCTACCAGTGGAGTATTATTCTTATTCCTATCATCATCCTCATCCTCATCCTCCTCGTCATCCTCCTCCTCCTCCTCCTCCTCATCATCATCATCATCATTATTGTAATGTGTTTTTTCCCCACTGCCTCATCCTCTGACGTTTCTGGCCTGCTCCTCCCACACCACTCATGTCAATCTCTCTGCCCCAGCCATACCCAGATTCGTTATGTCAAATCCTCGGGGTCAAAGTCCACTGGGAGCCTGTCAATGTCAGGCCGCCATGGGGCCACTAGCCTCAGGGGCCTGCACTGCTGGTGGGTGGCTTTGGTAGTGTTCAGTTGTACCTGTTCTGTGCTAACATAGGCAGTAAAACAAGAGGTAAAGGTGTCCCATAAACCTATAAGGTCGCAGGGGAGCAAGGTGTCTAGGGGCCAGCATATTGAGGACGGTGCCCATCTCCTCTCCCTCGCTGCTTTACTTTCCCTAACCCTAAAGAGGGTAGGTACCCATTTACAGCAGGGTGAACTGAGGGAACTGTACTGAAGCCAAGGCACGCACACGGTCACACATCCAAGTGGTAACCACACTCGACGCTGCTTAACTTGGCTGGGGTAAAGCGAGTGCTCCAACCACTGAGCTATCCCGTCCCCTAACATACGCAGTACACCACCTATTAAGCAGTCCCTACTGACGACAGTAATAGCTCAGTTGAGGAGCCAGACTGAGTGAGATACCCACCCAGGATGATGACCATCACAGCATCCCTCCAATGACCTTTACCCGTGAACAAAAGCCTTGACACAAACTCACTACAGGCTGAACATTTTTATGGGAAAACTGACGCTGAGGTCATCATGAGACCAGAGCAACTGGGACCACAAAATCAGAGGCAAATAAAAAAAAATTATTGCATGATGGTCAGTGACAATGAGGATGATGCAATGCTGCTGCTATGGAAGCACATGTGCTGTGAGACTACTTAACAAGGGTATACTCTGTGCTTTCTATCATAACATATCCAGGGTCGACAGGGCCCGAGTGATACAGACACCTGCAGTGTTGGTCGGGTAATTTGGACAACACTCTCAAAATCGCAACCGTAAGCTCGACTGCGTGGTCTCAGTCTCCCCAATGAGCTCACAGCACACTCACTATGGGTAGGAGTGGCCTGTCTGAGATATCCCTATGACTCTTATTGGATTCAAACCCGCGACCTTCTAGTGCATACCCCAAGGTGCTAACCACTGCGCCAATGTGGCTGGTACAGCGGAGCATTATCATTGACAAAGTTGTGTTTATAATATGCTGTATAATGGTAGGAATGATAAGAATAGTCCCGGAATCGTGTTACACATACTTGTATTCGCACACGCACACGGGATAACCTAGTGGTTAGAACATTGCGCTCGCAATCTGACGACCCGGGTTCGATTCTCGTTCAAGGGGATATTTTACCCTGGAGTTAACATCAGTGCAGACTCTACTCTCCCCAAAAGTCCTTCGGATGAGCCTATAAACCGAAGTCCCGTGTGCAAACGCACGCAGAACATCTTGCGCACACGTTAAATCCTGTTCCGCTATTCGTAGGAGTAGGCCATTGTGTGCCGGTGGGAGCAGATGACAGAATTCACAAATCCGCGTACACACGGGGAATGGATGTAAAAAAGCATATAAGTGCTTATTCCATTATCCTCGATATAAAAGAATTTTAAAAAATCACATGGCCGTTATGCATATTTCATCACAATTACCCTGTGTTGCAATGCATTGCATTGTACTGTATTGTATTGTATTCTGTTACCTTGCTTCATATTGTATTGCACTGTATTGTATTATATTATATCATATTGTATTGTATTGTATTGCATTATATTGTGTACCACTTTCAATCATGGGGGATTTCCTTTGGGAGAGTTTCGTTGCCACAAGAGCAACACCACTTATCATTTAAAAAAAAAATTCTATCTGCAAGAGAACATATTTTCCATTAAACAAGCAAAATACAGCTGAGATTAAAACAGACAATCATTTCCCAAAATTCAAGGTAGGTAGGATGCACCCCCACGCCCACCCACCACCACCCCTAAAATCACCACCACCACCCATCATCATCATCAGTCATAACGGGAATTGGAATTTATTTATTTATTGACATAGAGGGTAATGAAATAAGCACTCACATGCTTTTTTACATCCAGTCTCTCTGTCTATGCGGTTTTGTAAATTCTGTCATCTGTTCCCACCGGCACAACAATGGCCTACTCTTTCGAAAAGCAGAACAGGATTTAGCGTGTGCGAAAGATGTTCTTCGTGCGTTCGAACACGGGGCTTCGGTTTATAGTCTCACCCAAAGGACTTTTGGGGAGAGTGGAGTCTGCACTGATGTTAACTCCAGGAGAAAAATCCCCTTGAACAGGATTCGAACCTGGGTCGTCAGATTGCAAGCACAATATTCTAACCACTAGGCTAACCCGTCTCTCAATAGAATAGAAGGTTTAGTTCCCAAGACAATAGCTCACTCACATTATTTGTTTTTTGTTGTTTAATGTCCATTCACTACATGGGGATAATATAGACAATGCTCGCTCACATTGTTTGTTTTTCTGTTGTTTAATGTCCATTCAGTACATGGGGATAATATAGACAATGCTCGCTCACATTGTTTGTTTTTCTGTTGTTTAATGTCCATTCACTACATGGGGATAATATAGACAATGCTCGCTCACATTGTTTGTTTTTCTGTTGTTTAATGTCCATTCAGTACATGGGGATAATATAGACAATGCTTGATCTCATGTCCCTACACTGGTTACCCTGTCCAGGGGGTAGTTTCCTACCCGGCTTTCCACCCCACTCTGCCTGCCACTAATACAGGGTACACTCCTGTATTAGCTTGCGTGTCTTGTAGTATCTTATAATTATAGTGTGCGAGTTGGATATTTTTGTGTGTGATTTCTACAGATTTTTTAAAGTATGAAAAAATGCGCTGTGTACTTGTTGTTTGGGATTGAGGACATATTAGAGCAACACCAGGTAGTCACGAGAAAGTTGGAAATGATCATCAAATGAGGATTGCTTGTGTTCCTACAGCATTGCCCCCGTGCATGCATATTGCTGTTAGGAAGCTAGCAGATAAGACGACAAAGGATTGAGGGGGGACAGTGTTTGGTGATTTAAAAAAAATCCAACCTACCAAATTTGTGCAAAATCACACGAGTTTAGAGTCAGAGACTAGTCTTTCACACAAAAGAGTGGGTTTTTATTTCTGTGGATGCCTTTGTACGTGTGGTATGAGTATAAGAATTATTATATATATATTTTTTTTAAAACAGAAGGAAAAGTGTGACATTTTTAATGCGGGTGTGTAGCCTAAAGGTCAGGCAACAGTGACCGTTAATCCGAAGAACTGTCTTTGTGCAGGGGTAGGGGTGGATGAGGAGAGGTGTAGGAGAGGTGTGACACACTCAGGGTCACCACTACATATACTGCTTCACTGACTCTGTTTCTGCCACACTGCTTACTGGAGTGGTTTATTTGTTTTGTTGGTTTTATGGGGCGATGCAGGGGGTGGTGGTGTGGGTGGGGGTAGGGTGGGAGTAAGGGGTGGGGGGGTTGGGTTTTTTTCTTGTGAGGAGGGTGAGGAGGGGAAGGGGTGGGGGGTGGGAGTTTCATCTTGTCCAGTTTTGTTAGCATTTTTTTGTTTTTTTGTTAATGTTATCTATTCTATGTTATTCTTTTATTTCGAGGATAATGGAATAAGCACTCATGCGCTTTCTTTCATTCGGTCCCCTTGTGTATGTAGTTTTGTCAATTTTGTCATCTGTTCCCACTGGCACACAATGGCCCTACTCTTCCGAGAAGCGGAACGGTTTTTAACGTGTGTGCACAAAATGTTCTGCGAGCGTTCGCACACGGGACCTCAGTTTAAAGTCTCATCCTAGGTCCAGTTGGCGTTGTGTTTAGGTTATATAGTTTGCTGTAAGGTTAATAATATCCTGAGGTTAAAAATAGGCGGATGGGATAGTTCAGGGGTCAGAACCCTCGCTTTCAAAAATATTTCCCTAAGGTAAAGTTAAGAAGCATTGAGCGTGGGTTTAGGTAAAGGTAAAGGTGTCCCATAACCTATAAGGTCGTAGGGGAGCGAGGCGTCAGAGACCTCACTTCTCTAGGGCCAGCATATTGAGGGCGGCGCCCATCTCCTCTCCCTCGCTGCTTTACCTTCCCTGACTCTAAAGAGGGCAGGTACCCATTTACAGCTGGATGAACTGGGGAACTGTAATGAAGGCAAGGTGCGCAAACGGTCACCTATCCAACTGGTAACCACGCTCCACGCTGCTTAACTAAACCAAAAGTCTGTATAAACGTGCTCTTAAACTGGTTCTTCTGAAAAAGACTGCCCTACTAGAAGTGGATTATACTCAGTTAAATATTCTTCCCCTACACCAAAGACTAAGATTTAACAAAGGCATCATGATGTTTAAGATAATGACAGGAACTTTTCCCTCATCCTTAAAAGACAAGTTCCCAATGAATCACTCCAGAAATACTGCAAAGCCGAGTGTCCCAATCCCAAGAATAGATTTGTTCAAATCTAGCTTACTCTACTCAGGCCCTGTGCTGTGGAACTCCCTTCCTGACTCATGTAGACAACACCAATCATTAGCAATCTTCAAAAGTCATTTTTTCATCCACTTGATGCATCAAAAATAAAAATCCACACTTGATCTGTTGGAAACAAAGTAAATATATTCTCCCTTACATTATACCAAATTATTCCCCCCCCCCCCTCCTCTCTCTCCCCCCCCCCCCCCCCCTCTCTCTCTGTGTATAATTGTGAATGTTTTACTTGTATATCGCTATTGTGTTATTGAAAAATGACTTTTAGGTGGTTTGTTCTCCTTTATTTTATGGAGGTTCTGCTTTGTTTGGTTCTGTTTTGGTTTGGGTTTGGGGTTGTTGTTGTTGTTTGTTGTTGTTGTTGAGGGGGAACTACTTGGTGTCACCTCTCCCCCTGTTGTTGTTGCCGCTTTTGTTTTGCTCTTGGTTCTTGCTATTTTTTCGGTTGTTTCTGTGTTTTCTGTTTTGTTTTCTTCCTTACTTGTTATTTCTTTTTTTTCCTTTTTTTTTCTTCTCTTCGGTGATTTTTGTGGGGATTTTTGTGTAGATTTTTTCCCCGTATACTGTGTAAGTGTATTGCTATAGGCTTTATTTTATTTTATTATCATATATATCCTTAAGGGCGGGGACTGGATGTAAAAAAGCACATGGGTGCTTATTCATTATCCTCGAAATAAAAGAATTTGTCATTGTCATTGTCATTAACCTTGGCTGGGGGAAAGCGAATACTCTGACCACTGAGCTATCCCGTCCCATGAGTTACCTGAGGTTAAAAAATCTGGAGAGGGGATAGCTCAGTGATCAGAACACTCGCTTTCCAAAACAATTTTCCCAAGCTAAAGTTAAGCAGCATTAAGCGTGGGTTACCAACTGAATGGGTGATTGTTTGCACATGCCTTAACAGTCCCCAAATTCACACAGGTATGTTATGAGTACCTGCCCTTTTTAGGGACAGGGAAGGTAAAGCAGCGAGGGGGAGGAGATGGGTGCCACCCTCAATACGCTGGTCCTTAAAGAAGGTGAGGTCTCTGACACTTCGCTCCTCAACGATCGCATAGGTAATGAGAACCCCTAATAACATCAGTTTGCAAGTTTGCAATAAAAGGTACATGGCTTCTTTTCTTTTTCTTTTTTCTTTTAGCTGATACAAAATACTCTTCATTTACGTTTACTCGTTCTAACTTTTGTACATTTGAGTTAAAGCACGATGATGTAGGCCTACTTCTTGTTTTTTTTGTTTTTGATCAGGTAATCTGAGACCTCCTTCTACAATGCTTTTTACGGTTACTTTCCAACTGATTTTGTCTGTTCTTCCTATTCCATTGAAATTCAAATTTCGCTTTCTGTAGGGATTTCATTATATTCTTTCGGGGGCAGGGTTACTACTACTACTACTACTACTACTACTACTACTACTACTACTACTACTACTACTATTACTATTACTATTACTACTACTACTACTGCTGCTGCTGCTGCTGCTGCTATTACTACTACTACTACTGCTGCTGGTGCTGCTGCTATTACTACTACTACTGCTGCTGCTGCTGCTGCTGCTGCTGCTGCTCCTCCTCCTCCTCCTACTACTACTACTACTACTATACTGAGGAAAAAAGCCCATGCTATGTTTTACATCTACCTTCAAATCAGTACGCTGAGATGTGTGTGTGTGTGTGTGTGTGTTGTTTTGTTTACTGTCCATTCACTCTCCCCCCCCCCCCCCTCTCTCACTGTAGACACATAGATATAGTTCGTAAAGTTCTACTCACAAATAAGTGTGTGTGTGTGTGTGTGTGTGTGTGTGTGTTTGTTTGTTTGTTTGTCCCCCCCCCCTCTCTCTCTCTCCCTCTCACCCCTGAAAAAGTATGTAAGAGCTTATCTCTTACCTTTAGATACAGCCACCACCACCACCACCCCTATAATCATCATCATATCTATTCTTGCCTCCCTTTATCTCCCTCTCTCCCTCCCAATTCTCGTACATTCCACTCTTTAACCCCATTCCCTCTACCACCCCATCCTCTCCCTCCCTCTCTCTCCCTCCCTCTCTCTCTATCTCCCTCCCTCTCTCTCCCTCCCTATCTCTCACCCTCCCTCTCTCTTCCTCCCCCTCTCTCTCCCTCCCTCTCTCTCCCCCTCTCTCTCCCCACTCTCTCTCCCTTTCTCTCTCTCTCCCTTTCTCCATACCCCCCTCTGTCTCCCTGCGTCTCTATCTCTCTCTCTCATTTTGTTTTTTTTTAAATTTGCTATTTTGTTTATTTATTTGTTCATTGTTTTCTTGCTTTTTCAAAAGGGGCTGGTGTAAAGAAGCCACTGGCTTATCGAATTACCCTCAATAAAACATTCGAGCTTGAGTCCCTCTCTCTCTCTCTCTCTCTCTCTCTCTCTCTCTCCTCTCTCTCTCTCTCTCTGTATCTCTCTCTCTCTGTATCTCTCTCTATCTCTGTGTCTCTCTCTCACTTGAAACGAAAGTTTGTCAATGCTTATCTGTCCATAAAAAAATGATGATGATGATGATGATGTTGTTGTTGTTGATGATGATGATGATGATGAAGATGATGAAGATGATGATGCATGATGATGATCATCATCATGATTATCATGATGTCTCTATGCTGTCTTCCCTCCCTTCCCTCACGTTCTCAACTCTGCATACCAACACTCTTTCCCCATCTCTCTCTCTCTCTCTCTCTCTCTCTCTCTCTCTCTCTCTTCTCTTTCCTCCCTCTCTCTTTGTGTCTCTGTCTATTTGTTTGTCTGTCTGTGCGTGTGTCTGTCTGTGTGTCTGTCTCTCTCTCTCCATTCGTCTTCTTCATCATCATCATGATCATCATCATCAACTTCTTCTTCTTTTCTTCTTCTCCACACACCTCTCTCATTTACCACTCTCTCTGTTTCCGCAGCCACCTTATTGTTTTGACAGTTCAGAAAACACTGGAGTCTCCAAACCACAAAAACAAAAAAACACAACACCCCCATCCCCTCCAAAAAAAAAAAACACAGAAAAAAATGGCGACGTTGTTACCGAATTATCTAACCGTACCTCCTTGTGCAGAAGAGCGCCTGACAAGGTGGGTAACCCCAATCATACACTTGACATACTCTCTAGGGCCTCACGTAACCGACAATCTCAAAATAGCTGCCAACATGGCGCCCTTCACAAGGGGAGTTGTCACGCCTACGTTCTTTTAACCTACCTTGTGTTTTAGCTTTGAGCTTTTCTGTGAGGTTTTCTTTTGTTTTGCTTTTCGTTGTTCTTTGTGTGTGTGTGTGTAAGTGTGTGTGTGTGAGTGTGTGTGTGTGAGTGTGTGTAAGTGTGTGTGTAAGTGTGTGAGTGTGTGTGTATGTGTGTGTGTATATGTGTGTGTAAGTGTGTGTGTAAGTGTGCGAGTGTGTGTATATGTGTGTGTGTGAGTGCACGTGTGTAAGTGTGTGTGTATGTATGTGTGCGCGCGCGTGCTTGTGTGTACGTGCCTGCGTGCGTGTGTGTATGTGCCTGCATGCGTGTGTGTGTGTGTGTGTTCTTTTCTTTCTGATTTTTTTTCGAGAATAATGGACTAAGCAATCACGTGCTGCCCTTTTAAAAAACTAACCCAGTGTCCCAGTGTGTATGCAGTTTTGTAAATTTTGTCATCTGTTCCCGCCGGCACACAAATGACCTACTCTTCCGAAAAGCGGAACGGGTTTTAACGTGCGCGCAAGATGTTCTGCGTGCGTTCGCACACGGGACCTCGGTTTATAGTCTCATCCGAAGGACTTTTAGGGGAGAGTGGAGTCGGCACTGATGTTAACTCCGAGGAAACATTTTCTTAAACGAGATTCGAACCCGGGTCAGCAGATCACGAGCGCAATGCGCATCACTCTAACCATAAGGTTATACTGTTCCCCTTCTTCTTCGCAATTCTTCTTCTTCGCAATTATTCTTCACAATTCTTCTTCTCCTTCGCAATTCTTCTCCTTCTTCGCAATTCTTCTTCTCCTTCGTAATTCTTCTTCTCCTTCGCAGTTGTTCGCCATACTTCTTAAAATATATGAAACTTTGCTAGGAAAAGGGGTGGAGTCTTTTTGTGTTTGTTTTTGATTTTTGGTTGGTTGGTTGGCTGGCAGGGTTTTGTGTTTTATTATGTAAGATTCCAGGTCAGTGTATACTAATGTGCAAACCAGATGTACTGTAGAGCAGATGCAGACCAGATGCACTGTACTCACTCTCTGTGTATAAATGTGTGCAGACGATCAGGATGGCGGCTTTAAGATTCATACAGATTATTCTGTACATAGTGCTAAATACTGTTGATGTTAACTGTGGCGAGTTTTCAGTTTTTAGTTCAAGTTTTTAAAAAAAATTTATTCACAAATTTCTTTTCTTCTTTTTGTGATTTTTATA
>CM054138.1:25105181-25110181 GCA_028751875.1 Rapana venosa
CCTGGGACGGGATAGCTCAGAGGTCAGAGCACTCGCTTTCCCCAAGCTAGGGTTAAGCAGCATCGAGCGTGGCTACCAAGTAGATGGGTGACCATTCGTGCGTCTTGGCTTCAGTACAGTCTACCAGTTTACCGATTTGTAAGTGGGTACCTGCCTCTTTAGGGTCAGGGACAGTAAAGCAGTGAGAGAGAGAGGAGATGGGCGTTGCCCTCAATATGCTTCAGGCCCTTGTAAAAGTTGTGGTCTCTGACATCTCGCTCCCCAGCAACCACATAGTTTAAGGAAGAGGAGATCCCTTATGTAGTAAAGTGGTAGTTGGAAAAAAAATCCTGCTGATTTTCACAGATTAAAAAAAAATTATATAGAAATGCACTGTGTACTTGCTTTTAGGATTGAGGACATAGAGTAACAGTAGTTAGTCATGAGAAAGTTGGAATTGCTCATCAAAATGAATGAGGATTGCTTGTGTTCCTGCAGTGTTGACCCCACACATAAATGACACAGAACTGAAGGGGTACAGTGTTTGCTGAACAACAACAACAACAAAATCAAACATACCAAATGTATGCACAATCACACGAGTTTTAAGTCAGAGGCTAGTCTTTCACATAAGTAAAAAAAAAAAAAAATTCTGTGGATGCCTTAGTACATGCGTATGAATCCAAGAGTAATCATATAGGAAAACAGAAAGAAAATTGACAAAATATAAAGGTGGTGTGTCGCCTAAAGAGCTCTGTAAGGGCCGATCCAAAATGGCGGCTTCTCCACGAGTCGCCTCCCTTTTTGTAACAGGGAAGGGAGTTAAGCCTGCCTCCATTAGGCGAACAAAACATCTGATTGGGCGCCGCGATAGGGGGTCCCTAGAATAGACTTTCGGCCACTCTCAAACGCTTTCACCAAGGGGATTCAGAGAGTCTTTAGCATCTCTTTGGGAGACTTTAACATGGGAGCAGAAGTGATGGCACAAAGGCAGGCAGGCAGGCAGGCAGATGTGTGTTGTGTTGTGTTGGTGGTGAAGGAGTCGAAGGAGTCGTGACTTCAGATCTGGGATAGGATTTAAGTGGATGGGGGAGCAGGATGAAAGAGGAGGAGGAGGAGGTGGGTGGGTGGGGTGTGGGGTGAGTGTCACTACTGTGTCCCAGTTTTTGGTCTTGGAACCTGTTGAGGGGGTGGGGTGTGGGGTGAGTGTCACTACTGTGTCCCAGTTTTTGGTCTTGGAACCTGTTGAGGGGGTGGGGTGTGGGTGAGTGTCACTACTGTGTCCCAGTTTTTGGTCTTGGAACCTGTTGAGGGGGTGGGGTGTGGGGTGAGTGTCACTACTGTGTCCCAGTTTTTGGTCTTGGAACCTGTTGAGGGGTGGGGTGTGGGGTGAGTGTCACTACTGTGTCCCAGTTTTTGGTCTTGGAACCTGTTGAGGGGTGGGGTGTGGGGTGAGTGTCACTACTGTGTCCCAGTTTTTGGTCTTGGAACCTGTTGAGGGGTGGGGTGTGGGGTGAGTGTCACTACTGTGTCCCAGTTTTTGGTCTTGGAACCTGTTGAGGGGGTGGGGTGTGGGTGAGTGTCACTACTGTGTCCCAGTTTTTGGTCTTGGAACCTGTTGAGGGGGTGGGGTGTGGGGTGAGTGTCACTACTGTGTCCCAGTTTTTGGTCTTGGAACCTGTTGAGGGGGTGGGGTGTGGGTGAGTGTCACTACTGTGTCCCAGTTTTTGGTCTTGGAACCTGTTGAGGGGGTGGGGTGTGGGGTGAGTGTCACTACTGTGTCCCAGTTTTTGGTCTTGGAACCTGTTGAGGGGTGGGGTGTGGGGTGAGTGTCACTACTGTGTCCCAGTTTTTGGTCTTGGAACCTGTTGAGGGGGTGGGGTGTGGGTGAGTGTCACTACTGTGTCCCAGTTTTTGGTCTTGGACCTGTTGAGGGGGTGGGGTGTGGGGTGAGTGTCACTACTGTGTCCCAGTTTTTGGTCTTGGAACCTGTTGAGGGGGTGGGGTGTGGGGTGAGTGTCACTACTGTGTCCCAGTTTTTGGTCTTGGAACCTGTTGAGGGGGTGGGGTGTGGGGTGAGTGTCACTACTGTGTCCCAGTTTTTGGTCTTGGAACCTGTTGAGGGGGTGGGGTGTGGGGTGAGTGTCACTACTGTGTCCCAGTTTTTGGTCTTGGAACCTGTTGAGGGGGTGGGGTGTGGGGTGAGTGTCACTACTGTGTCCCAGTTTTTTGGTCTTGGAACCTGTTGAGGGGGTGGGGTGTGGGGTGAGTGTCACTACTGTGTCCCAGTTTTTGGTCTTGGAACCTGTTGAGGGGGTGGGGTGTGGGTGAGTGTCACTACTGTGTCCCAGTTTTTGGTCTTGGAACCTGTTGAGGGGGTGGGGTGTGGGGTGAGTGTCACTACTGTGTCCCAGTTTTTGGTCTTGGAACCTGTTGAGGGGGGTGGGGTGTGGGGTGAGTGTCACTACTGTGTCCCAGTTTTTGGTCTTGGAACCTGTTGAGGGGGTGGGTGTGGGGTGAGTGTCACTACTGTGTCCCAGTTTTTGGTCTTGGAACCTGTTGAGGGGTGGGGTGTGGGGTGAGTGTCACTACTGTGTCCCAGTTTTTGGTCTTGGAACCTGTTGAGGGGGTGGGGTGTGGGGTGAGTGTCACTACTGTGTCCCAGTTTTTGGTCTTGGAACCTGTTGAGGGGGTGGGGTGTGGGGTGAGTGTCACTACTGTGTCCCAGTTTTTGGTCTTGGAACCTGTTGAGGGGGTGGGGTGTGGGGTGAGTGTCACTACTGTGTCCCAGTTTTTGGTCTTGGAACCTGTTGAGGGGGTGGGGTGTGGGGTGAGTGTCACTACTGTGTCCCAGTTTTTGGTCTTGGAACCTGTTGAGGGGGTGGCGTGTAGGGGTGGGGAGGGGGCGTTGTTGGGGGGGTGTGGTGGGGTGGTGGTGTTGGGTCTGGATAGCCTAGGGGTTAGGGTATTGTTGCCATGCTCGGGATTTGACTGCACAGGTTCGAGCCATCACCCAGATACCTACCTGTTCAAGGGGATTTTTCCCACCTGGTGAGACTATAAACCGAGGCCCCATGTGCGAACGCACGCAAAACAGCTTGCGCACACGTTAAATCCTGTTCCGCTTTTCAGAAGAGTAGGCCATTGTGTGCCGGTGGGAACACATGACCAAATTGTCAAAACCGCACACACACGGGGACTGAATGTAAAAAGCACATAAGTGCTTATTCCATTATCCTCGATATAAAATAATAAAAAAACAACCAAAAAAACATCAGTTCTGACTTCACTTTTTCGGATGAGACTATAATAACCTGAGGCCCCCGTATATGCGAACGAATGCAGAACATCTCGCGCACGTGTTAAAACCCGCTCTGCCTTTTGGAAGAGTAGGGGGCTATGCGTGCTGGTAGAAACAGAAGATAATATTATACAGACAATAATTATGTCACCGTATGCCCACTGGTTTCGCGTTTCAGACACCATCCACCAAGTCTGAATAGGGTTCCCTTACCTTTAATGGTAAGGGCCAAAAACGGTCACATAGGAAAATATATCACCATTGGTGAGCTCTAGCCAAGAAACAGACATAAGAGAAGAGACTATAAACTTCGGATGAGACTATAAACCGAGGCCCCGTGTGCGAACGCGCGCAGAACATCTTGCGCACACGTTAAATCCTGTTCCGCCTTTCGTAAGAGTAGGCCATTGTGTGCCGGTGGGAACAGATGACAACATTTACAAAACCGCATACTCACGGGGACTGGATGTAAAAAAAAGCACATAAGTACTTATTCCATTATCATCGATATAAAAGAATAAAATAAAATAAATAAAATAAAAATAAAACCTGTTCAGAGTTGTGGTTAAAAGAAACCAGGGGAGGAGGGAGGAGGAGGGAAGAGGGAGGATTGGGGGGGGGGGGGAGGGTCAGACTGTCCTAGTGGTAAGAGCACACTACTTTCTTTTCTTTTCTTTTTTTGTTTTGTTTAGCTGCCTCATCTGGTGGATTGGTGGTCTAGAGGTAACGCGCCTGTCTAGAAAGCGAAAAAGTCCGGGTCGGAAGTGTGCGGTGGTTCGTATCCCGTCTGGGCCCGAAACTTTTCCCCCATCCATTAGACCATGAGTGGTGGTCTGGGCGCTAGCCTTTCGGTGGAGACGATAAACCGAGGTCCCGTGTGTTACACAAAATTATTCCGCGCACGTAAAAGAACCCACGGCAACAAGAGAGTTGTCCCTGGCAAAATTCTTAGAAAAAAGCTACTCTTACAGGGAAACAAATACAGTTGCAGACCAAAAAAAAAAAAAAAGGTGGAGCTGCTCTTGTGGCGACGCTTCCTCCCCGGGGAGAGCAGCCCGAATTTCACGAAGAGACATCTCGTGACTTAAAAGTAGTATAACTGAAAATAAAAATAAATGAAATCATCTTCTGTGAGTTGCTAACCTGTTGTTCTCATGCAGATCATTTCTGAAGACCTCTCCACCCACCCCACCCATACACGTTATTCGTGAGGTGGCATCTTTTCAGGGTCAGAAGTCCACAAGGAGCCCATCAAGGTCGGGCCGCTGTGGGACCACTAGCTTCCTGCTTGTGGTCTGACAGGAGCTGAGGGTTCAGGTTCCAGCCTCCATGAAGTGTCCTTTCAAGGGAATTTCTCTCGAAGGTCTCCGTTCGAGTTCTGAAAGGTCTCTGTTCGAGTTCTGAAAGGTTTCTGTTCGATTTCTCAAAGGTCTCTGTTAAAGTTCTCGAAGGTCTCTGTTCGAGTTCTCAAAGATCTCTGTTCCAGTTCTCAAAGGTCTCCGTTCCAGTTCTCAAAGGTCTCCGTTCCAGTTCTCAAAGGTCTCCGTTCGAGTTCTCAAAGATCTCTGTTCCAGTTCTCAAAGGTCTCCGTTCCAGTTCTCAAAGATCTCTGTTCCAGTTCTCAAAGGTCTCCGTTCCAGTTCTCAAAGGTCTCCGTTCCAGTTCTCAAAGGTCTCCGTTCGAGTTCTCAAAGATCTCTGTTCCAGTTCTCAAAGGTCTC
>CM054138.1:25120181-25130181 GCA_028751875.1 Rapana venosa
GCCCCGTGTGCGAACGCACGCAGAACATCTTGCGCACACGTTAAAATCCTGTTCCGCTTTTCGTAAGAGTAGGCCTTCGTGTGCCGGTGGGAACAGATGACAATTTACAAAACCGCATACACACGGGGACTGGATGTAAAAAGCACATAAATGCTTATTCTATTATCCTCGATATAAAAGAATAAAATAAAAAATAAATAAAATAAATAAAAATAAACACACACACACACGCACACACACACATATACACACACACACACACCCACCCACCCACCCAACACACACACACCCACACCCACACACCCACCCACACACACACACACACACACACACACACACACACGCACACACACACACACACACATATACACTCCCCCCCCCAACCCCCCCCCCCCCCCCCCCCCCCCCACCCACACACACACACACAGAATTCCTTGGGTACATCTTCTAAGTTCACGAACGCTGAGATTTTCCCTATGCCTCCGTTTTAAAAAAATTTTTTTATCCACCATTCGCTACATTAGAGCCAAACCAGGTTATCTCCAGTGCGCGCAAAGAAAGAGATAGCCACATTACCACTCCAGGGATGGTGTCTAAACACGACACCCGTGTACATGCAGACTTCAAATAATAAAAACAACACAACTTTATTCTGTTCCTACCGTTACGAAATGAACTGACCTTCGAAAAGGCGGAGCTTGGTTTTTAACATGTGCGCAAATTAGTCTACTTGCATTTCGCAGACGAGACTTCAGTTGATCGTCTCATCCGAAGGATTTTTGGGGGGAGTGGAGTCAGTACTGAAGTTAACGCCAGGGGAAAAAATCCCCTAAAACGGGGGCCTCCTTTGTGGCTTGATCCCGAGCCGTCAGATCACGAGCGCAAGGTTCTCTAACCACTAGGCTATCCCGCTCCCGTTGTGGACAATATTGTTGAGTTTGATACTGGAAAGGACCTAAGAAAAAAAATACTACCTCGATGAAAATCTGTTCCAGGCTCAAAATGTCCAACAGAATATAGAAGTAATCTTTCTCTGAAAGTTGTCTTCTTTCAAGACCGTGCGTTTCAAGTAGATTTTTTTCAATTGACCTATCCTTAGTCTAGGAGACCGCTGGGGCACCACTGAAACTTTTGCAACCGGCTTCCTCCACTCTTGGCAGTTCCACTCAAGGCCAGTCCAGGTGGATCGGTGGTCAAGGTAACACGCCTGCCCAGAGAGCGAAAAGTCCGGGTCGGAAGTGTGCGGTGGTTCGTATCCCGTTTGGATATGAAACTTTCCCCCCATCCATTAGACCATGAGTGGTGGTCTGGGTGCTAGTCTTTCGGATGAGACGATAAACCGAGGTCCCGTGTGTTAATCATAATTATTTAGCGCACGTTAAAGAACCCACGGCAACAAGAGACTTGTCCCTGGCAAACTTCTGTAGAAAAAAAGCCACTTTCGATAGGGAAACAAATACAGTTGCAGACAGGAAGAAAGGAAAAAAAAAAGGTGGTGCCACTCTTGTGGCGACGCGCTCTCACCAGGGAGAGCGGCCCGAATTTCACGCAGAGAAATCTGCGTGACTTAAAAGGGTATAAAAAGGTGTTTTTTAAAAAAGTAAAAGTAAAAAAATAAATTAAAAGTCCACTCTGTGATTTGTTGGTCTTGCCATTGTTTTCCCTGTCTGCCTCTTTGTCTCCTTCCTTGCACTGCTCCTAGAAAGAAAGTCTTGGCCAGTCCAGATGCTCGTGTGACGAAGAGATTTCCTGGTGGTTAGAGTGATGCGCATTGCGCTCGTGATCTGCTGACCCGGGTTCAAATCTCGTTCAATAGGATTTTTCCTCTGGAGCTAACAACTAGTGCCGGTTCCACTCGCCCCAAAAGTCTTTCGGATGAGACTGAAAACCGAGGCCCCGTGTGCGAACGCACGCAGAACATCTTGGCGCACACGTTAAACCCCATTCCGTTTCTCGTAAGAGTAGGCCAGTGTGTGTCAGTAGAAACTAATGACAACATTTACAAAACTGCCCACACACGGGGACTGGATGTATAAAGCTACATGAGTGTTTATTCCATTATCATCGAAATAAAAGGATAATAAAGAATAAACACACACGTACACACACACACACACAACACGCTACACACACACACACACACACACACAACACACACAACCACACACACACACACACACACACACACACACACACAAGCTGACTAGACTACCCCCTCCCCCCCCCAAAAAAAAAAAAAAGCAAAATCCAACTCCATCCATTTTTAACCTGTAAGACAGATCGTGAAAACAAGATTTTACAATTCCATCATCATCATCATCATCATCATCATCATCATCATCATTCATCTCATCATCATCCCATCATCATCGTCATCGTCATCATCACCATTGTCATCATCGTTATCATCGTCATCATCACCATCACCACCATCATCATCATCATCATCATCTCACCACCACCACCACATCATCACATCATCATCATCATCATCATCATTCCCACCCCACCCCCACCACCACACCATCACCACCACCACCACCGCCATGACCACCACCACTATCACCACCACCACGCCACCACCGCCACCACCGCCTCCATCACCACCACCAGCAACAGCAGCAACAACAACAGCACTGACTGCTCTGCCCTCCCATCCATGATAACAATGCTACCAATGCTGGGTGTAGCTCTCTCAACATTCCACACCACACAAAGATGCAGACCTGCTATGCCCCCAGTGGCTTCCTTGTTATCGTCATCTTCAGCAAAGGCGTGTTTCGTTTTGTTCTTTTTAGCTCCTGGTAGGCCAATTCTCTCTCTGTCTCTCTGTCTTTCTGTCTCTGTCTTTGTCTATCTGTCTGTCTCTCCCTCCTTTCCCTCCCCCCCCCCCTCTCTCTCTCTCTCTGTCTCCCTCTGTCTGTATTATCAATATATAGACTCACATTTTTTTGAATGTTTATACTATCCTATCATTAATTAGACTCACATTCTCTCTCTTTGTCGCTCTGTCTATCTGTCTGTCTGTTTGTCTGTCTGTGTGATCAATACATAGACTCACATTTAAAAAAAAAGTTTATGCTGTCCTATAATTACTTAGACTCACATTCTCTCTCTCTCTCTCTCTCTCTCTCTCTCTCTCTCTTTCTTTCTCTCTCTCTCTCTTTCTCTCTCTCTCTCTTTCTCTCTCTCTCTCTCTCTCTCTCTCTCTCTGTGTTTCTCTCTCCCTTGCTCTCTCTCTTCTCTCTCCTTCTCTCTCTCTCTGTGTTTCTCTCTCCCTTGCTCTCTCTCTCTCTCTGTTTCTCTCTCCCTTGCTCTCTCTCTCTCTGTTTCTCTCTCCTTACTCTCTCTCTTTGTTTCTCTCTCCCTTGCCTCTCTCTCTCTCTGTTTCTCTCTCCTTGCTCTCTCTCTCTCTCTCTGTTTCTCTCTCCCTTGCTCTCTCTCTCTCTGTTCTCTCTCCCTTGCTCTCTCTCTCTCTCTGATCATGACATAGACTCACATTTTTTTAAAATGCTTATAGACTCACATTTTTTAATGCTTATAGACTCACATTTTTTAATGTTTATGCTATAATTAATTAGACTTTCTCTCTCTCTTTCTCTCTCTCTCATCATTACATAGACACATTAAAAAAAAAGTTTATGCTATACCATATTGAACTAGACTCTCTCTCTCTGTCTCTGTCTCTGTCTGTCTGTCTGTCTTTCTGTCTGTCTGTCTGTCTGTCTCTGTCTGTCTGTCTGTCTCTCCCTCTCTCTCTCTCTCTCCTTTTGTGAGGAAGAATTCCATTGACAAAGAATGCTGCAAGATATGTAAGGTGTGATGTGGTGCAGTAACTGGGATATATTCAGTACAGCTGTTTTGTGTTGTGTGTATGTTGTTTGGCGTGTTACTGTGTGTGCTGTTTGGAGGTGATGATGGTAGACAGGTATGCAGGTATGCAGGTAGGCAGGTGTGTGTGTGTGTGTGTCTGTGTGTATTTTTGTGTGGGGCGGGTGAGTAAGCATGGGCCTTGTGGGTGTATAACACAACATTTTATAGGATTGATGTACATAACAGATTTTATAACACACACACACCTTTGAGTGATGGGCTTGTAGCTTTTGTCAAATAAAATTCGTTCATTCGTCCTTTCATTCACACACACACACACACACACACATAAGCACGCACGCACGCAAGCACGCACGCACTCATGAATATCAAAACCCTGGCAGGCACTTTACTGACAGAAATCATCATCCCCAAAAGAGAAAAGATAGCACCAGTGTCTGAATTCACTGACATATGATAACATCAGTGTCTAAATTCACTGGCATAAATATGATAGCATCAGTGTCTCATATCACTGACATATGATAGCAGTTTGAGTGCAAGCGCTTCGATTTGTTTGTTTTACAAGATTCAGCGCAATGCAAATTCCATATATTATTATTATTATTATTATAGCATCAGTGTCTGAATTCACTGACATATGTTAGCATCAGTGTCTGAATTCACTGACATAATTATGATAACATCAGTGTCTGAATTCACTGACATAATTATGATAACATCAGTGTCTGAATTCACTGACATAATTATGATAACATCAGTGTCTGAATTCACTGACATATGATAACATCAGTGTCTAAATTTACTGACATAATTATGATAACATCAGTGTCTGAATTCACTGACATATGATAGCATCAGTGTCTGAATTCACTGACATAGGATAGCATCAGTGTCTGAATTCACTGACATATGATAACATCAGTGTCTGAATTCACTGACATAATTATGATAACATCAGTGTCTGAATTCACTGACATATGATAACATCAGTGTCTGAATTCAATGACATATGATAGCATCGGTGTCTAAACTCACTGACATATGATAACATCAGTGTCTGAATTCACTGAGATAATTATGATAGCATCAGTGTCTGAATTCACTGACATATGATAGCATCAGTGTCTGAATTCACTGACATATGATAACATCAGTGTCTGAATTCACTGACATAATTATGATGACACCAGTGTCTAAATTCACTGACATAATTATGATAGCATCAGTGTCTGAATTCACTGACATATGATAACATCAGTGTCTAAATTTACTGACATATGATAATATCAGTGTCTGAATTCACTGACATATGATAGCATCAGTGTCTGAATTCACTGACATAATTATGATAACATCAGTGTCTGAATTCACTGACATATGATAACATCAGTGTCTGAATTCACTGACATATGATAGCATCAGTGTCTGAATTCACTGACATATGATAACATCAGTGTCTGAATTCACTGACATATGATAACATCAGTGTCTGAATTCACTGACATAATTATGATAACATCAGTGTCTGAATTCACTGACATATGATAGCATCAGTGTCTGAATTCACTGACATATGCTAGCATCAGTGTCTGAATTCACTGACATATGATACCATCAGTGTCTCAATTCACTGACATAATTGTGATAACATCAGTGTATGAATTCACTGACATATGATAGCATCAGTGTCTGAATTCACTGACATAATTATGATAACATCAGTGTCTGAATTCACTGACATAATTATGATAACATCAGTGTCTGAATTCACTGACATAATTATGATAACATCAGTGTCTGAATTCACTGACATATGATAGCATCAGTGTCTGAATTCACTGACATATGATAGCATCAGTGTCTGAATTCACTGACATTATCATGATAACATCAGTGTCTGAATTCACTGACATATAACATCAGTGTCTGAATTCACTGACATATGATAACATCAGTGTCTGAATTCACTGACATATGATAGCATCACTGTCTGAATTCACTGACATATGATAACATCAGTGTTTGAATTCACTGACATAATTATGATAACATCAGTGTCTGAATTCACTGACATATGATAACATCAGTGTTTGAATTCACTGACATATGATAACATCAGTGTCTGAATTCACTGACATATGATAACATCAGTGTCTGAATTAACTGACATATGATAGCATCAGTGTCTGAATTCACTGACATATGATAATATCAGTGTCTGAATTAACTGACATATGATAACATCAGTGTCTGAATTCACGGACATATGATAGCATCAGTGTCTGAATTCACTGACATAATTATGATAACATCAGTGTCTAAATTCACTGACATATGATAGCAGCAGTGTCTGAATTCACTGACATATGATAACATCAGTGTTGAATTCAATGAGACAATTATGATAGCATCAGTGTCTGAATTCACTGACATAATTATGATAGCGTCAGTGGCTAAATCCACTGACATATGATAGCATCAGTGTCTGAATTTACTGACATAATTATGATAACATCAGTGTCTGAATTCACCGACATATGATAACATCAGTGTCTGAATTCACTGACATATGATAGCATCAGTGTCTGAATTCACTGACATATGATAGCATCAGTGTCTGAATTCACTGACATAATTATGATAACATCAGGGTCTAAATTTACTGACATAATTATGATAGCATCAGTGTCTGAATTCACTGACATATGATAGCATCAGTGTCTGAATCCACTGACATCATTATGATAACAAATGTGTCTGAATTCACTGACATAATTATGATAACATCAGTGTCTGAATTCACTGACATAATTATGAGAGCATCAGTGTCTGAATTTACTGACATATGATAGCATCAGTGTCTGAATTCACTGACATATGATAGCATCAGTGTCTGAATTCACTGACATATGATAGCATCAGTGTGTGAATTCACTGATATATGATAACATCAGTGTCTGGATTCACCGACATATGATAACATCAGTGTCTCAATGCATTGACATATGATAACATCAGTGTCTGAATTCACTGACATATGATAACATCATTGTCTGAATTCACTGACATATGATAACATCAGTGTCTGAATTCACTGACATATGATAACATCAGTGTCTGAATTCACTGACATATGATAGCATCAGTGTCTGAAATCACTGACATAACAAATCATAATAACATCAATATTAAAATACACGTGCATATATTATTAGCATCGGTATTTGAATTACTGGACATACATGTAATAAAAGTAAAAGGTAAAGGTGTCCCATAACCTATAAGGTTGTAGGGTAGCGAGGCATCAGTGACCTCAGCTTCTCTAAGGGCCAGCATATTGAGGGTGGCGCCCATCTCCTCTCCCTCGCTGCTTTACCTTCCCTGACCTTAAAGAGGCAGGAACCCATTTACAGCTGGGTGAACTGGGAGAACTGTACTGAAGCCAAGGCGCGCAAACGGTCACCCATCCAAGTGGTAACCACGCTCGACGCTGCTTAACTTTGGCTGGGGGAAAGCCTGTGCGAGTGTAATAGCATCAGTATTTATTGAGGGTGGAATCGTTGACATACGTATGATAGCAAAGGCTTACCTTTCAAGTAGCCGAAACCTATAACTGTTGGTGGTTCAGTTTCAAGCTACTGCACAAAAGGTTTGCCTTTAATATCATCTAAGTGAAGTGGAAACCTAAACCAATGAAACGTGTTGTTTTATACTTTGTATTCTACTGACGTTCCGAAAGCGAGTGAGAGACAGTGTGAACGAATGTGTGAGTGCGTGAGTGTGTGTGTGTTGTGTGTTTGTGTGTGTGTGTGTTGTGTGTGTGTGTGTGCGCGTGTGTGTGAGCGCGCGCGCGAGCACGTCCACACGCGAGCGTGTATGTATGGATATACGTGCGTGCGTCCCTGCTTGTATATGTGTGTGTGTGTGTGTGTGTGTGTGTGTGTGTGTGTGTGTGTGTGTGTGTGTGGTGGTGTGTGTGAGTACGTGCGTGCGTGCATGTGTGTATGTGTGTGTACATGCCAGTGCGCGTACGTCCGTGCATGCATGCATGCTTGTGTGTGCATGTGTGTGTATGTGTGTGTTTGTTTGTGTGTGTGTGTGTGTTTGTGTACATTCCAGTGCGCGCACGTCCGTGCATGCATGCATGCATGTTTGTGTGTGCATGTGTGTGTATGTGTGTATGTGTGTGTGCGCGCGCGCGTGTGTGTGTAAGTATGTGTACGTGTGTGTATGTGAGTGTATGTGAATACGTGCGAGTGCATGCGCGTGCGTCTGTGCTAGCTTCTTTGTATGCGTGCGTGTGGTGTGTGTGTGTGTGTGTGTGTGTGTGTGTGTGTGTGTGTGTGTGTGTGTGTGTTTGTATGTGTGTGTATGTGTGCACAAAATACACAGACAGTCTGAATAGCTACGCAACGAGGAAAGAATCCCCCAACAATGAACTCATCAGGAAAACTGACAACAGAGAGGAATGGAAGGCCATGATCGCCGATGTCTGCAACAGACCTGGCACATGAAGAAGAAGAAGTATGTGTGCATTGAATTCGTGCACATACCTGTGTGCAAATGCTTACACGTGATTGTGTACATGTGTGTATGCATGTGTGTATATGTATGCGCGCGCACACACGCACACACTGGAGTACAAGCTTGCGCATGGGCGCGTATGTTTACGTCTTTGGCACGCGCACACTCACACATACACACACACATACATACACACAGACTTACCCAACTATATACATTCCTAAATACAGACATACCCGTGAACGTACTAAAGCATCTCTAGCGATTAACTCCACACAGTTGCATACGTTTAATTGCCTGCTCAATTAATTGTGTAATTATTTTGATGTGAGGATTGTGTTGTTCCCTCCACCCCCCCTTCAAGTAGCATTGATTTTCTGGTTCCAGAGTTCCTTTAATGAAGAGCAATAATGACTCCTACCACTAATGGCATGGTTCTGAGAGAATACTATTCCACTGTTCGCCACCTTCAGTAATCAAATGTCAAAGATAGCTATGGGGTCGCCGGTTAGGTTGTGCGTTGGCGCGCGCTAACACGCACGTGCATGCTCTCACGCGTGTGTGTGTGTGTGTGTGTGTGAGCGTACACACATACACATACACACTCACATCACACACACATGTACGCTTGCATGTGCGCTCGCTTGCACACGCGCGCGCACAAACACACACACATGCCGCGCGCGCTATCTATCTATCTATATATCTATCTATCTATCTATCTATCTACACACACACACACACACACACACAAACACACACACGAATACACACAAGCACACACGTGTATGTGTGCTCACAGGCGCGCGCGCGCGCACACACGCACACACACACACACACTCACACGCACGGCCGCCCGCCAGCCCGCACGCACACACGCACGCACACACACAAACGCACGCACGCACGCACACACACAGACAGACACACAAACACATACGCACACGCACATGCACACGCACACGCGCACACACATACGAACACACACACACACATCTTAACATACACGTACACACGTGCACACGCGCGAACGCTCATGCACACACGCTACAGACATAGATACATTCATATAGAATACAATATAATAGATAGATAGATAGATAGATAGATAGATAGATAGATAGATAGATAGAGACAGACAGACAGACAGACAGACAGACAGACAGACAGACAGATAGACAGATAAACAGATAGACACATACATACATACATACATACATACATACATACATACATACATACATACATACATACATACATACATACATACATACATATTCCAAACTTATTATGTGAGGTAACACTGTCGCTGATGCGGTCTCCAATCATTTCTTTTTTGTAAAGTACAACCATGAGACTGTAATAGTTTTACTTTCCGATTGATTTGCAATTGTACAGGTTCCGCTTTTAGCATAATGTTCAATTGTTCTGCGTTTTTGTTCTAGTTGCGTTTCTTTGCCAAGTTTTTGCAACACGTTGTTTGTATTGTTTGGAATCAGAATTAAAACACACACAAACTCTTTAATTACCAACACATATCTCTTTGCTTTCAAGCCCTCATTTCATCACTCCTACTCCACCTCTCGTATAATGTCACTTTAAGTGAACATACGTAAAATCGAAGACACACAATGCATAC
>CM054138.1:25135181-25140181 GCA_028751875.1 Rapana venosa
CAGAGGGAGATAACGATAACTAAAGAGGGGAGGGAGGGAGGGAGGGAGAGAGAGAAGAGAGAGAGAGAGAGAAGAGAGAGAGAGAGAGAGACAGACAGACAGACAGACAGACAGACAGACAAAGACAGAGACAGAGACAGAGACAGATAGTGTGTGTGTGAGTGTGTGTGTTCTTCTTTAATTTAACGTCTTTTCACATTACGTGATATTAGACAAAAAGTGTGTGCGCGCGCGCGCGCGCGCGCGCGTGTGTGTGTGTGTGTGTGTGTGTGCGCGCGCGCGCGCGCGCTCGCATACATACGTATGTATAATGCCGTCTTCTTTACAAACAGAATTTGACTTGAACAGTTGCTGATTCCGTCAAAATCTAGTGAAAGGAAGAGACACGTCTTCCAAAAGATGTTCTCACGATTCCACTAACCATCAACAGAGAGGCTTGAGCTCCCGTTACTGGAGTACACAGCTGAAAGAAGATACTGAGAGAAGGAGTTCTTCAGAAAGGCATCTTGACCCCTACGCTATTCCTGGTCTTCATAACGACATTATCTGAAAACTGCTAAGAGAAGTCCATGGACCTTTAATCACAAGGCAGGCACTATCATGGAACCCCCAGGGAAAACGAAAAAGAGGAAGGCCAAGAAACACCTGGCGACGCGACCTTGAGGCAGAAACCAAGAAGATGGGATATACATGGAGACAGCTGGAGAGAATAGCCCAGGACAGAGGACTCTGGCGGACTGTTATCGGCGGCCTATGCTCCAGGGGGAGTGATGGGCCTAAGTAAGTAAGTAAGATGATCTTGTCCCGTGGTGCTCAGAGGAATATCTTTTGACTGCCAACAACGACGATCACTGAACATTCTTGAAGCCTGGACAAAACAGTGGCTTGTGAAAATCAATGCCACAAAGATAACGTACACTGTCTTCAACCTCTTGACAAAGGAACAGGAGGCCACCCTGTGTATCAACGGGCAGACCTAGCTTGCTGAAGATAGTACCATAGCCGCCTATCCTGTGGTGACCGGTGTCAAAATACTAGATATGCATAGACGTTTAACTGAACTACTACTACTACTACTACTACTGTGGTGACTGTTGACAGACAGATGACAATGTCATGGAAGCAGCAGCAGCAGACCACAAGACACAGAAGTCGGTGGCAAGTTACGATTTTCACTCTTGAAAAATCTGACAGGATCAACCTTGCGTGCAGTTACCACATCTTTCAAGAGGTGTGTGTGTGTATGTGTGCATGTGTTCAGAGCGCATTTGTAGAATCAGGGCAGTGCTTAAGTACAGGATGACAGCATAGGAAGGTGGCAGGACGGTTAAGACGTTCGCCTGCCAACAAGTAAACCGTGAGGTTGTGGGTTCGATTCCCAGCCTCGCCCTTTCTTCCCAGTTTGAAAAAAAAAATCGAACTGAATGTCAAAGTCCTTCGGATGAGACTATAAACCGAGGCCCCGTGTTCGAACGCATGAAGAATATCTTGCGCACACGTTAAATGCTGTTCCGCTTTTCGGAAGAGAAGCCCATTGTGTGCCGGTGGAAACAGATGACAAAATTTACAAAACCGCATACACATGGGGACTGGGTGTAAAAAAGCACATGAGTGCTTATTCCATTATCCTCGATATAAAAGAATAAATAAATAAAAAATAAAAATAAAATACTGCCAAGTGCAAATTTGATCAGGTTAGCAAAATGAAGAACCAAACAGCTCCTATATCATCTCAGGGCCATGAAGTCAACGCCAATACTGGCACACGAAGCCATCACAGGACTTCAGTCTCCAAAAGATCGTCGAGACATTAAGATTCTAATCCAGCCTGCCAAAATCAAGGCCACCCCGTGAAAGCGAGACTGTCCCAAATCAACAAAGGGATGACTACAGAGAGGCAGCTTCCTTCACCAGAGCAGGATACTTGAACACCATCATCAGGGCATCCTTTCCCATGACCTCACAGAGAACTCTCAGAGTCTTGATGTCATAACCTGGAGTGAAGGAGTTTCTGCTATCATTCAGTGCAGCATACTTGGCGTTGGAGGAAAAGACCTTGAGAAGCCCTCAGAGAAATGCCATACACCCTTGAACACCTTCAGACCCACTACCCCCAAGACTCGAGGACCCATGATGGCTCTGCTGAGAATGCTGTTTGATAAGGAGGTGTCTTCACCTGTACACTCCATCCCGTTCCCTTCGTTCAGCCGCAGATACTTTGTGCTTTCGAACACCCAGATTCAAACAAACAACTGTTGGCCGTCGCTCTTTCTCTGTTTCTGGTCCATCCACCTGGAATGACCTCCCTCTTTCACTTCGCCAAAAGCCTTCACTTGATACCTTCAAAGCCAGCCTCAAAACACACTTATTTCCTACCTGAGACTTTTCCCCTCATATCTATCCCTAATTTTCAACAGCATCCTTCACCTCCTAAGTGTGTTCGCGAGTGTGTGTGTGTGTGTGTGTGTGTGTGTGTGTGTGTGTGTGTGTGTGTGTGTGTGTGTGTGTGTGTGTGTGTGTGTGCGTGCGTGCGTGCGTACGTGCGTGCGCGCACATGGATTTGAAATCTGTTGTTCAGTATGTTTAAGGAGAGTTGCAAGCGTGTAAATGAATTGAGAGCAAGCGCTTCGATTTGTTTTCTTTTTACAAGATTCAGCGCTATATAAATTCCATATAGTATTATTATTATTATTATTATTAATATTATTATTATTATTATTATTATTATTATTGTTGTTGTTGTTGTTGTTGTTGTTAAAGGGATCTACATCCAGTACCCTTCTGGCAGAGAAGATAGGATTAGCCTTGCTATTGACATCTGCTCCACAAACTACAAAGCTGAGACAGAAGCCATAAAAATAGCTGCAGGCTACGTTGTGGTCAGCCCGTGTACTTGCCACAGTCAACATTTTGACCAACGCCAAGTCCACATTACAGGCCATGCAGTCCAACAAAAAACACTGACCTGAATGACCTACTCTTCACTTTTGCCTTCCCATGCAGGGGTCATAAGTAGTTCTGCAGAGGATCCCCTCCTCCACTGCACCCTGCTTAGCAGAAGACTGCTGATTCCTTAACGAAGGAAGGCACTAGGCAAGAGCAGGTGGGACAGGTCTATAAGTTTTTTCTGAAGCCAAGACCATCATCAAGGTCAAGCAGTAAAGCAAGTGGATACGGCAACATCCAGTCTTCTACTGGTCAAACACTTATTTTCTTCTGATGCCATGAGAGAAGGTCTGTGTATTCAGGCTTGGGTCTGGCCACAACTGCCGAAACTAATCACATGCAAGTAACTCTCTGCATAGGCCACACTGGGCACTACAACCTCTTAAATTATCTCATGTGTAACTCCACATTTCACACAGAAAAGCGCTCTTGTAAGACCGGCAGCTAGATAACAGAACATGTGCTGCAGTCCTGCCCGCTCAATGAGGCACTCCAAAAGGTCTGGTCTGACCCCACCCTAAGAGGTCAAGAAGCTCTGTGGATGCTTGGAGGACCTGCAGAATATTGCTGCCTTCATCACAGGAACTGAGCTCTCTGTCTGATGAACGCAAAGGACGAGGACAAATTAAAAATCCATCACAGTGGTGAACCTTCTCTTGCAGATGTGCCAGAGGCCAAGTAAGTCGACAACTTTCTATGAACTAGTGGGTCTGAATCTAGAATTAAATACGAAGGATTTATTTTACTGTTTCATCTTCTGTGATGCTTTACTCCTGCCGTTCCCATGCCGCTCATCTTAATCTCTTTGCCCCAGCCATAATTAAGCTCAACATGTCACATCTTCAGGCTATGAAGTTCATGAGGAGCTTATCAACGGAAGGCCGCCATGGGGCTACCAATCAGGAAGACCCTGCACTACTGCTGGGTCACTTTGGTAGTATTCAGTGGTGTCTGCTTTGAGTCATTATAAAAGTGCACCTATGACCCTACTGACACCAACGCTAGTTTAGTCACGGAACCAGGCTGAGTAAAATATCCTCCTGGAAAGATGGTCACCTCAACGTCCCTGCAAACGACTTTCTCTCATAAACGTCTGACAAGAACATAATATGATATGAATCCAGAAGCGACTGTTAACACAGAGTAAAACATAGCCACATCGACCAGACCTTAGATGGAGAGCGTTGATCGCGGACTTACAATGATGCATTGCTTTCTTATAATTGAAGTCCACGATTCACGCTCCACTTTGTCTCCTAGGTGGCTTCACACGACCAGCTACTTATGCCTTACGTGTGACTTGGGGACAGAATAGCTCAGTGGTCAGAGCACTCGCTTTCCCCAAGCTAACGTTAAGCAGCATTGAGCGTGGTCACTAAGTGGATGGGTCACCGTTTGCTCGCCTTGCCTTCAGTACAGTCCCCCAGTTCACCCAGCTGTCAATGGGTACCTGCCCTCTTATGGGTCAGGGAAGGTAAAGCAGCGAGGGAGAGGAGATGGGCGCCGCCCTCAATATGCTGGTCCCTGGAGAAGCTGATGTCTCTGACACCTCGCTCCCCATCAACCGTGTAGGTTATGGGACACCTGTACCTTTTCCTCTTACATATGTCTTCTTAGTTCCACATATCCCTGGAAGAAAAAAAGGGACATATGGACTTTCATTACAATTGTGTGTACAATTTTTTGATAGCTACAACATCAGTACTGTCCTGTCCTGTTTTGTATTGCGATCTTGATGACTATAGAGATGGGGAGATACACGAAGCAAGATTGAGATATTGTGTCGTGGCTCTTTGTTTCAGTATCAAAAACATTTTGATTGCTTTGGAAAGGTCTTATTTTTCATCTTTCTTGCAGGCGTGTACGCTATTTTATGCTAGTACTTGACTAGGATAGATCTAAACCGATTTTCAGTAAATATCATGTCCCTACTCTTCCTGTCACTTCCTTCTTGTCTATTTTTTGACCTTCGTGGTCCATTCTCAAGCCTTATTTTTTGCAGAAAGACTTCTACGATTACAATTCTCTACCACGTCAAAGTGGATGTGCTGGGC
>CM054138.1:25147681-25172681 GCA_028751875.1 Rapana venosa
GTTTGTGTGTATGCACGTACGCGTGTTCGTGTGTGTGTGCACACGCGCGCGCGCACGTGTGTAATGTGTGTATACATACATCCATAACTGTTAGACAAACAATCAAACACACACACACACACACAAATATATATATATATATATTTCACACACGCACGCACTACACAACATCACACACACGTACGCACACACATACACACACACATACACACACGCGCACGCGCGTGCGCGCTTGCAAACACACAGCGTTCCATGACAATAAACGGCGTTCTGTTCTGTTCTCTCATACACACACATACATACAGAGACAAAGACGTTATGATAATCATAATGATAATCACCATCATGCGTCACCTCTGTCTTCATGGTCATCATGATGATAATCATGATCATGATGATAAGAAACAAAAACAACAGAGAGTATAGGAAACACGATACAGAATATTACCCCCCACCCTTCCTTTTTCCCCTAAAAGCTTTAAAAAGAGAGACAGACCAGCGTCAGACTTCTTCATCTGTGCCCTCTGCCATAGGGACTGTCTGTCATTCCCGTGTCGGACTGGCCAGCCACACCTGACGCTGTACCAGCATTAACACCTAGAACGCCACTATGATCAAATTTTTGCCCAGTTTACAAAACAGCAGCTGCCTCCTCTGCTGTTTTGGAGGTCACGACGGACAAACAAACAAACATAGTCTTCCGACACTGGCATCCCAATATTAAACACAACATCAAACCATCCTCTGCCGTAACCCCAAAATCACATCACCAAGGCTATTTCTACTCGCTCATTGCACGTATTCTTTGTCTAACATCACACCACCTCCCCTCTTTCATCACCCCCACCCTCTCCCCCCCTTCCCTTCACTTCTACTACCACTTTCCCTTCTCCATCTACCCCCCTGTACCCTCACCCCCCCCCCCCCCCCCCCACCCCTACCTTTCCTTTCTCAAACCTTTTGCTGCAGCGGCCTCTGACAAATTGCCTCTGGTTAACTTCAGAGAACTGCTGTGTCTGGTTGTGTTGTGTGTTCTCTCCCCCTTTTTTTTTTTAAGTTGTTGATTGTTTCCCTTCTCAACAGGAAGCATGTGGGCTGACCTCAACTTTGGGGGAAATAGTTTAGGCATTACGTGTATGTCTAATTCAAGTGTGTGTGTGTATGTGTATGTGTGTGTGTGTGTGGTGCGTGCGGCGCGCGTGTGCGAGTGTATGTGTGTGTGTGAGAAAGAAAGAAAGAAAGAAAGAAAGAGAGAGAGAGAGGAGAGAGAGAGAGAGAGAGAGAGAGAGTGATGCTGCTGCTGCTCCTGATGATGATGTTGAAGCTGTGATAGTAGCTGTGGTAATGATGATGATAATGATGATGCTAATGCTAATTATGATAAATATTTTTTAATGCAGAGCTCAACAAGCCATCAGCAAAGCAGGTACTACCATGAACAGACTGACAAAGAAAGCATGGAACAACAGCAAGCTGACTGAGCACACCAAGATCCAGATCTACCGAGTCTGCGTCATGAGCACCCTCCTGTATGACAGCGAGTCCTGGACTCTGTGTGCCAGACAAGAGCAAACGCTCAATGCTTTTCACATGCATTGCCTCCAACGCATCCTGAACATCACCTGGCAGGACAAGGTTCCAAACAACACTGTCCTGGAAAGAGCTGGATGCACCAGCATGTACATGCTGCTGAAACAGAGACGTCTGGGCTGGTTCGGCCATGTCGTGCGCATGGGTGACGAATGGATCCTTAAAGACTTCCTCTATGGAGAACGTGTGCAGGGAAAATGTCAACCACGGGCAGACCACAGCTGCGATTCAAAGACGTGTGCAAGAGGGACTTAGAAGCCCTGAACATTGACCAGAACAACTGGGAAGCAACACAGCCCTCAATCGTTCAGCCTGGAGACAAACTGTGCAGAAAGGTCTCTCCAAGTTGGAAGAGACACTAGCTCAGTAGCACGAGGCAAAGAGAACGAGAAGAAAGGCCAGGCAGTCAGGCAGACCAGCGTCAGACTTCATCTGTGCCCTCTGCCATAGGGACTGTCTGTCATTCCCGTGTCGGACTGGCCAGCCACAAATGACGCTGTGCCAGAATGAACACCTAGAGTGCAACTCCATAGTCTTCTGAGCCTGAAGGCTGCCAATGCTAAATATGACAAGGTTGATGATGACATTGACAATGATAATAATAATTACAACAATGGTTATGATGATGATAACAATGATGATGATAACAATGATGATGATAATGATGACAGTGATGATGATGATAATATACTATAGACCACTCAATTCTTCTCTCCCGTCTTCAAAACACGTTCGGTGTTACTGGCACAGCCCTCACCTGGTTTAATTCATACCTCACTGACCTATTCCAGACAGTTGCAGTAAACAAGATTCAATCAATACCTGCCAAACTGGAATGCGGAGTCCCACAGGGATCAGTTCTAGGCCCTGTTCGTTTCACTCTTTACACTGCCCCACTGTCACATATAATAAACCGTCATCAAATCAATCATCATTTTTACGCAGATGACTCTCAGATTCAAAGCAGTGTTACTCCTGAAAATCTGCCTTCTCTCCTGACAAATATTGCCCGCTGCTTTGAAGATATTCAAAACTGGATGACACAGAACAAATTACAGCTAAATGCAGATAAAACCGAAGCCATGCTCGTAGGGACCAAACACAAACTCTCTTCCATTACAACAGCTTCAATAGAACTCGGCAATACATCAGTCCCTCTATCCACTTCTGTGAAGTATCTAGGTGTCGTTATCGACAACACACTCTCTATGAAAAAATTCATCACCCAGACCTGTCAGTCGTGCTACTATCAATTAAGGCGTATTAGTGCAATTCGAAAGTACCTGTCCACCGATGCAACACCCAATCTTGTAACTTCTCTCATTCTTTCACGTCTGGACTATTGCAATTCTCTTTTGTCTGGTCTGCCAGCATCATCTATTCACTCCCTTCAACGTATACAAAACTCCGCAGCTCGACTAGTTCTCAGAAAGAAAAAATCTGAGCACATTACCCCTCTCTTGCGATCTCTCCACTGGCTGCCTGTGCCACAGAGAGTAGATTATAAGATCAGTACCCTCTGTTACAAATGTCTCCACAAAACTGCACCCTCCTACCTATGTGAATGTCTTAACCTGTACACTCCTTCACGTTCCCTCCGCTCTACTTCAGATATCTTGTGCCTACGAATACCTAGATTCAACCAATCCACTGTTGGCCGCCGCTCATTCTCTATTTCGGGTCCATCGACCTGGAATGAGCTCCCTCTCTCTCTTCGCCAGAAACCTAGTTATGACACTTTTAAATCCAGCCTCAAGACATATTTATTTCAAACCTAAGACTTCCCCCCTCCTGTTTCATATCTAACCCATGTCCTATCACCCTGCTAAAGTATACGGCCTGTGCGAGTGTGTTTGTGCTTTTGAAAAACATTTGATATCGAAATTTTATTTACTAGATTTTGTCTGCATTGCACCATGTTTGTAAATATCTGTTTGTTTAAACTTTTGATTATTTATCATTGATTGCATGACTGTGTAAGGTTGGGTTGAATGCATGCGCTTTGATTTGTCTTTGCAAGATATAGCGCTATATAAGTTCCATTTATTATTATTATTATTATTATCATTATTATTATTATTATTATTATTATTATTATTATTATTATTATTATTATTATTATTATTATTATTATTATAATCAAGAACATTAATGACACCTCAACAATCCCCCCAGGGGCCTGTAAGTATAAATAGTATCCTCCACCTTTTGAAAATTCTGCACTACTATATCTTCCGTTTCTATCACTCTTTTTGTTTCTGCCTTGTTCTTTTTCTTCCTGTCATTTCCTTCTTGTCTATTTTCTGTCTTCTTGGTCCATTCTCCTGCCTCTTTTCTCCCCAGAAAAATCCAAAAGACCAAATTTCTATTCCACGCCAAAAGTTAGGTCTGACTTGTCAGGCACCTAACTGCAACACAGCGCATTTTCGCTCATATGACAGACAACAATAATCACTGTCAGAGCGTTTGGCAAAGAAGAAGAATATATCACAAAAACATCATATATCTTACTTTCCTTGTCAACACATTTTCAGAGAATACCAAAAACAAATCCCAAACACCTTATTGCCTAAAAATGCACTTTTCACTTTCACCTATACCGAAGCCCCTTGGACTGTGGGGACACCAATGAAGATTTTGAAACCAGCTTCCTCCACTCCCCGTGGTCCTCTGCTTTCATAGCAATTCGTTCTACTCAAGGCCAGTCCACTCTCTGATGTTGTCTTCCCATCGTTTTCTCTGTCTGCCTCTTCGTCTCCCTGTTTCATGTAGGACAGTCTTGGCAAATGCAATATCACCACACTATTGGTCTGATCTTTTGACTAATGACAATCTTTTACTTTTAAACTGCCCTTCCATATCACCTCCTCACCCCCCACCCCCTCCCCCATTCCCCGCCATCTGTTTTGCCTCAATGGTCGCTGACAAATTGTCGCTGGTTAATTAACTTCAGAGAGCTGCAATGCATGGTGGTGTTGTGTGTTCTCTCCTCTCTGTTGATGGTCTCCTATCCTTTTTCAATGGGGAAATGTGTGGGCTGACCCTTCCACTTAGAAAATACCTCAAGGATGAGTTAGGTAGGTAGGTAGTGTGTATGTTTGTGTGTGTTCTATCTTTAATCTAGTGTCTCTTCACTCATGGTGATATAATATTAAAGAAAAAGGAATGAAGAGATTTTGCAAAATTATGTCACGTTCAGAAAATACGCACATACGCGCGCGAATGTGTATGTGTGTGTAGTTTAGTGTAGTGTGTGTGTGTGTGTGCACGTGCGCGCGTGCGTGAGTATGTAAGTGTATGTGTGTCTGTTCAGATTGGATGCAATAGCTTTGCACACACACATACTCTCTCTGTGTGTCTCTCTCTGTCTCTCTGTCTCTCTGTCTCTCTCTCTCTCTCTCTCTCTCTCTCTCTCTCTTTCACACACACACATATACACACACAACACAACAGACACAAACACATAGCTCTTCCTGATTCTCTTAGCTGTGGTACTTTTCTGTCCCCCCCCCCCCCCCCCCCCCCACATCCAGCAACCCAAGGGTGGTGCTTTAAAAGCAGCCCAGAGATGGGTAAATTACCATGAAGGATAGGTAGCATGGGATAAGTCTGGAAAGATTCACTGATAATGTTGTCAGCTCAAGTATTTGTTGACTAACGCGGAAAAGTAAGGCTTAGGTAGTGTAGATGTCTGATGTGTTCCGTCAGTGGTCCTTGAAGCTAAGTACTGCAAGAAAATGGTGATGAAGGGGAGGGGGGTATTAAGAGCTGCCTGAATGAATGATTCGCTGATAAAGTTGTCAAGGAAAGTAGTTGTTGACTGCTGAGGCTGAAAAGTGAGCTGTTATGTATAGTGTAGTGAGGATCAGACTTTTTTTCAAGTCCAAAACACTTTAATCATCCCATGAAGGGCAATTACAAAGGATGGGACTTGTAGATGTGTATACCACTTTAAGTCATGGAAGATTTCTCTGGGTGAAATTGGAGTTGCTTGTTGTCTCTATGGAGAGAGTGTGTTGCCTCAAGAGCAGTGTCACCTATTCATTTTTTTCTTTCCGTGTTAGCATTCGTATTTGTTTCTCTATTTGAGTAGCTTTTTCCTACAGAATTTTGCCATTGACAACTCTTTTGTTGTCATGGTTTCTTTATCTGTATTTGCGTGTGTGTTTCACACAGGAACTCAGTTTATCATCTCATCCAACCAGACCATGTACCACCACTCAGGGTTTACTGTATGGAGGAAAAGTTTGGGGTACAAATGGAGGGTTGAACCCAGACTTTTCACTTTCTAGGCAGGTGCGTTTCCTCTAAACCACCAATTTGAGAATTCAGTTTTTCTGTCAGATGGTTGGAGGACTAGTCTAAGGCTGGGTTTGGGGATACAGCTTCTTGGAGCTCTATCTGAGGAATGGTGAAAACACTATACCCGCAACAGTGGTGCTTTAAAAGCAGAGAAGGGGCTAAATTACAATGATGGGTGATACACAGCCCAGCATGTGATAAGTCTTGAAAGATTCACTGACTATGTTGTCAGCTCAAGTATTTGTTGACTAACGCGGAAAAGTAAGGCTTAGGTAGTGTAGATGTCTGATGTGTTCCGTCAGTGGTCCTTGAAGCTAAGTACTGCAAGAAAATGGTGATGAAGGGGAGGGGGGTATTAAGAGCTGCCTGAATGAATGATTCGCTGATAAAGTTGTCAAGGAAAGTAGTTGTTGACTGCTGAGGCTGAAAAGTGGGCTGTTATGTATAGTGTAGTGAGGATCAGACTTGTTTTCAAGTCCAAAACACTTTAATCATCCCATGAAGGGCAATTACAAAGGATGGGACTTGTAGATGTGTATACCACTTTAAGTCATGGCAGATTTCTCTGGGTGAAATTGGAGTTGCTTGTTGTCTCTATGGAGAGAGTGTGTTGCCTCAAGAGCAGTGTCACCTATTAAGTTTTTTCTTTTCGTGTTAGCATTCGTATTTGTTTCTCTATTTGAGTAGCTTTTCCCTACATAATTTTGCCATTGACAACTCTTTTGTTGTCATGGTTTCTTTTATGTGTGCTTTGCGTGTGCGTTTCACACAAGACCTCAGTTTATCATCTCATCCAACCAGACCATGTACCACCACTCAGGGTTTACTGTATGGAGGAAAAGTTTGGGGTACAAATGGAGGGTTGAACCCAGACTTTTCACTTTCTAGGCAGGTGCGTTTCCTCTAAGCCACTAATTTGAGGATTCAGTTTTTCTGTCAGATGTTATTTTATTTTATTTTAATTTTATTTTATACCACTTTCAGTCACGAGATTTCTATGCGTGAAATTCGGGCTGCTCTCCCCGGGGAGAGCGCGTCGCCACAAGAGCAGCGCCACCCTTTTTTGTTGTTGTCTGCAACTATATTTGTTTCCCTATCAGAGTGACCAGAGTCAGATGGTTGGAGGACTGGTCTAAGGCTGGGGTTTGGGGATAGAGCTTCTTGGAGCTCTGGCTGAGAAATGGCGAAAACATTATGCCTGCAACAGTGGTGCTTTAAAAGCAGAGAAAGGGGTAAATTACCATGAAGGATGGGTTGTAGAAACCCAGCATGTGATAAGTTTTGAAAGATTCACTGATAATGTTGTCAGCTCAAGTAGTTGTTGACTAATGCCGGAAAAGTAAGGCTTATTTAGTGTAGATGTCTGATGTGATCCATCAGGAGTGCTAGTACTTAAAGCTAAGAAACAGATGACAAAAATTTACAAAACCGCATACACACGGGGACTGGATGTAAAAAAAAGCACATGAGTCCTTATTCCATTATCCTCGATATAAAAGAATAAATAAATATTAAAAAAATACATAAGTACTGCAAGAAAATGGTGATGAAGGGGTGATGGGTATTAAGAGCCGTCTAAATTATTCGCTGATAAAGTTGTCAAGGAAAGTAGTTGTCGACTTTTGATGCTGAAAGTAAGCTGTTACATATAGTGTTGGAGGGTCAGACTGTTTTCATGTCAAGTCAAGTCCAAAACACTGTAATTATCCCATGGAAGGCAATTACAAAGGATGGGGTTTATAGGTATGTATACCACTTTAAGTCATGCAGATTTCTCTGGGTGAATTTCAGGCTGCTGTTCTTGATGGAGAGAGCACCACACATTGATTTTTTTTCTTTTCATGTTTTGCATGTCCATTTAATTCCCTATTAGAGTGACTTTTTTTTTTTTTTTTTACTGAATTTTGCCAGGAAAAACTCTTTTGTTGTCATGGGTTCTTTTACGTGCGCTAAATTCGTGTTGTACATAGGACCTCAGTTTTTCATCTCATCCAAAAGACTAGCACCCAGACCATCACTCAGGGTCTAGTGAATGGAGGAAAAATTTGGGGCACAAATGGGAGGTGGGGGGTGGGACATATCCTGACTTTTCGCTTTCTAGGCAGGGACGTTACCTCTAGACCACTGATTTGAGGATACAGTTTTTCCTTTCAGATGGTTGAAAATTAAGTTTGAGCTCCAAAAATATCAAGGGTATCAAATAACTGTTCACCTGAAAACTTGTTTAAAAGTCCCCTATCAGGCCACTCCCTACATTCATCAGCTTTTTAGATCCGTTCACTCTTTTGGATGAAGCTATAAACTGAGCCCTCATGTTCAAACATACCTAGAACACACTATGCTTACGCGTAAAAAGCCCATTTCACATTTCGGACGAGTAGTAGGCCATTTTGTGCCGGTAGGAACAGATGACAAGATTGAAAACAAACAAAAAACCGCATGTACAGTCAGAGATCACATTTAGAGATAACATTTGAAGTCGGAATGCGGCTACCTTAATGGTAAACGGTCGCATGCGCAAAATCTGGACATTGGTGTACTTCAGAGTTGTAGCTCAAGACCAAAACAGAGAGTTCAGTTCAGAGAAAGTCAGCTGACTTCGGTACTGTGAAAGTATCTTTGTGGCCCCCATTTGGTTTCATCTTTGTAACAGCTGATTCTTCTTCTCTAACCCAGTGAGTGAGTGAGTAAGGATGATGATCTGAAAGAGCCAGACCTAAAGAACAGGTTTAATGTTAAAGAGGTGTGTAGTATGGCGAAGGACTAGTTGCCACCCCAATGATTTATTGGTAGATAAATGCATTTTCATGACGAAAAAAAGGGAAATAACTATGTCAAGGTCGTTCCTGGTGTTATTTGATGATGGCCGTAGGCAAATGTTACAGGAAGTATGAGTAACATTGGTGCATCACACCCCTCACCTGTCATCTCTCTCTCTCTTGTCATTGTCAATGTCATTGTCCCTCTCTCTTTCTCTCTCTCTCTCTCTCTCTCTCTCTCTCTCTCTCTCTCCTCTCTCTCTCTCTCCTCTCTCTCTCTCTCTCTCTCTGTGTAAATATTGACAGTATAGTTTGCCCAAGTCAGTTTTCAAAACATGCTATGCACTCAAAATGTAATTCTCAAGAAAAGAAAAAGAGAATTGTTTGACAGATTTATCTCACCACTGACGTCATCCTCCTTCTCTGTTTTCAGAGTCTATAACCATTTCCTTTCCTCTTTTTCTTTTCTTCTTTTTTTTTCGTTTCTTTTTTTCATATCAGGATAATGGAATAAGCACTCATGTGTGTGTGTGTGTGTGTGTGTGTGTGTGTGTGTGTGTGTGTGTGTGTGTGTGCAGACTTTGATATTATTTAAATCCTTTTCCATATCTTGTGGTTAGTGTTAGTTGATGATTTGCAGAGAGACAGACAGACAGAAAGGCACACACACACACACACACACACACACACACACACACACACACACACACAGCACAGGCACACAAGCCCCTGAACGCACACAAGACACGATACAATACACACACAGCACACACACACACACACACACACACACACACACACACACACACACACACACACACACACACACACATCACTCCTTTTAGTACACTTCTCCTTCTCAGTTTCTATCTAAAAACAAAAACAAAACCCAAACGCCCAACAACCAACATACACCCATTCCTACAGGCCACAGACAAATTGCCTCTGGTTAACATCAGAGAACGGCAATGCCTTATGATGTGAGTTCTCTGCCCCTTTAATTGCTTCCCTTTTGCATGCACAGAATGTGCGTAGGCTGACCCCCACTAAGAAAATACCTCAGTAATTGCAGCCATGCACTTTCAAACAAAAGGAGATTTGCACTTGCAACTAGTGTGTGTGTGTGTGTGTGTGTGTGTGTGTGTGTGTGTGTATGTGTGTATACGGACAAACATACACATATACATGTGTGTATGTGTGTATATGTGTGTGTATGTGTGGTGAATATATGTGTGTGTGCATGTGTGTGTGTGGTGTGTGGTGTGTGTGTGTGTGTGTGTGTGTGTTGTATACGGACAAACATACACATATACATGTGTGTATGTGTGTATATGTGTGTGTATGTGTTGCATATATGTGTGTGTGCATGTGTGTGTGTGTGTGTGTGTGTATACGGACAAACATACACATATACATGTGTGTATGTGTGTGTGTATGTGTGTGTATATATGTGTGTGTGCATGTGTGTATGTGTATGTGTTGTGTGTGTGTGTGTGTGTGTGTGTGTGTGTGTGTGTGTGTTTTGGCTAGGCTGTACTGAAAAAGGGAATCCGAGACTGGTTGGTTTGACTTAAGGACCTTTCGCTGACAGAGGTTGATGGTATAAATTATTGAAGAAGTAACTGTAGTTCATTCTTCCTCTCTGTGTGTGTATATGTGTGTGCGTGTGTGTGTGCGCCTTTTATATTTTATTTCGAGGATAATGGAATAAGTACCTGTGTGCTTTTTTACACCCAGTCCTTGTGTATGCAGTTTTGTAAATTTTGTCACCCCTTCCCACTGGCACACAATGGCCTACTCTTCCAAAAAGTGCTAATGTTCTCTGTGTGTGTAGGGGGAAGGGTTGACAGAGTTGGCATGGGGGTGGGTGAGAGCAGGGTGTATGCAAGGCCTACATCCAAATAGCATTATGCTTTGAATATTTGAGTTTGCCTTCATCGAAAACAAACTATCTCTAGGCATAACAAGCTCTACCACATACAGTTTTAATGAGAAAAGAATCCCTCTGAAGCTGAAGTATGCTTGCCTATAATTATAGTAAAAGGTATTTGAAAACACAAACACACACACACACACTCACTCAGTAACTCTCTCTCTCTCTCTCTCTCTCTCTCTCTCTCTCTCTCTCTCTCTCTCTCTCTCTGTCCATCTAGTGTCTCATAGTGATTTCAAGGGTTTTACTGATAAGTGAGACAAAGTGCATATTCTATATCATTCCCAGGATGTTATGGTGGAGAACGCCCAACACCAATAACAACCAATCCCAATGACTGTTTTTATCCAAAGTCTTTTTTGTTTATACACTCATCATACATTCCTTGTTTTCGTTGTTGACTGAATAGGCCAGGGAATGTGGTTTCTGTTTTAAGTAAGTTAATCTAGCTAAGGGAGACAGATGCCATAAACAATGAGATAAATCCATCATGAAATTACCCTTTCCCTGAGAATGAAGTTATCCAGAAGCAGCCTGTTTTGAAAGCTGAGCAGGGCAACGATACTGTGCTGGGGGGAACTGCCAGATGTACAAGGACACAGCACCTGTTTTCTGATGTAGGGAGAATGGAAGAGATGCAGAGGGTAGTGACAGGATCCTTATCCTTGTTGATAGAAAGTGAGGTGATTGGTAAAGACAGTCCCTTTCATTATTTGGTATGCCATCATGACGCAAGATATAGTTCTGAAATAAATTCAGAAAGTCATGGACAAGAAATTGAAGAAAAGGTAGAAGAAAGATGAAAAGTGTTAGCAGTATTATATATATATATATATATATATATATATATATATATATATATATATATATATATATATATATAATACATGAGAGAGATAACGATAACGATAACGATAACGAACTTCTATTGCGGCTAAGCTTATAAGCTCATACAGCAACAAAGCGTCGAAGCGCCACAATTACATGACATGAGAGAGACCTCTGAACTCTGAAATGTATTTGCACTTGGTTTGAAAAGCAAAAAGTCTTCAGCTTAGAGAGCTTAGCTTCAAATGTCAAATTCTGGGCCTCCTTTACCTTTCAATAAAATGTTGTGCTTACCAATTAGCTTAAAATTCTTTTGAGATAATATTATTTGTCATTAATTCATGTGTCATCAATAATCAGTACTCTGAAAGGCCTTTCTTTTGTCCGTGATTCCGTTTTGCTTTCTTCATGTCAGCCACTGGCACTAACACATGTCAACACCCCACACACTTACAATAGCTCAGGGAAAACCCTACCAGTGACAGACAGACAGACGGACAGACAGACCCTGAACTTGTTACATGACAGGGATGTGTAGACAACTGTTGTAACCAATCTAAACTTGGCTGGGCAGCAGTCCAAGGTAGAAAAGTATGTGAAGTGTTTTCCTTCTCTGTTTAACTCGTGGAGTCATTTGTCAGGATTGCCACAAAAGTTGCACTGAACAAAATTATCTTTTCGATAATTATAAAGGTAAGTTGTTAATTTGTTCAAATTAAGGAGTCACATTTCTCAACTCTATCTCTCCTGATATTCCTGACAGAGACTACTTTCCCAAACCTCTCCAATTTGTTTAGTTGTTCAAGAAGCGTGTGTCAAATCTTTTAAAGACCTAATGCTGTATAGATACTGAAGAAGCCTAGATTATATTACTGTAAGTTTATGTGCCGACAAGTAAACAGCATTGACACCAATTACAAGATCATTACAGTGCATATTTCATCTTCTGCACACGCAAAATACATGATCAAAATAAAGATACTGACAGCAGTCCTCTTTGCTTCTATCGTTAGTCTGGTTTCTTCTTCTTTTAGAATACCTTGCATGTTGTGTTGATTTGTACTCCTTGTCTTCAGCTGTCAAGTATTTGGAGATAACTTTTATTTGTCTTTTTCTGTTTTCATTCCTCGGCTAGAGCTCTGAGGTTCATCAATGGTCAGACATTGCGTATACGACCATTTTTTAAACACCATTTAGGTAGCCGCATTACAATTTCTTGGATTTATCAGATTTTTTTAATGTTCCTATTGCAACACAATTTTTGACACAGCTTTGTTTAGTATTGAACTTAAGATACACTGCTTTTCTTTCTTCCATTCATTCCAGTGTCTTCACAAAACAAAAGAAACGCCAACTTGTTCCATCTGCTGCTTGTATTCGCTTCTGAGAGAGCCACGTGTTTTCTCTAGCTCTTCCAGTTGAGTTTATTTTGCTAAGAGAAGCAGACGGCGTAAACAGTAAGATACCCCCATCACAACATAAGCTTCTTTAGAGAATTACGATTTGAGAAGCAGCACGTTTTCAACATGAGAGGGCCAACAATGTCGTGATGGAGTGAATTGCCAGGTGTACAAGTAAGGCCCGTTTCCAGAAGTAGCAAGAAGACTCTGCAAAACAGAGGTCAGTGACCTGCTCTTTCACCTTGTTAACAGAGAGTGATGCAACGAAGGTTATGCTATAAACTTGGATTTGTTCCATTTCATAACACGCTTCATAGTAAGCACGTCAGGAGCCTTTATGAAACAAAAAAACATCACAATGTCTTATAAAAGATAAACAGTGGAAAACGACTATCAATGAGAAAAAAGAACGAAAAAAGAAAGGATAGAAAATGTGCCAAAGCAATGAGGGATAGATGCAAATGAAAAACACAAAACAAAAACAATCAACAGTACAAAGTGATTAACAATAGGATTAGGCATCAATAAAGGAAAATACCTTAGATGGAAGAGAGAGAGAGAGAGAGGGAGAGAGAGAGAGAGAGAGAGAGAGAGACAGAGAGACAGAGAGACAGAGAGAGAGAGAGAGAGAGAGAGAGAGAGAGAGAGAGAGAGAGAGAGAGAGAGAGAGAGAGAGAGAGAGAGCGAGCTTTTTATATATATATAAAAAACACACACAAGGACTATTCTTGTACTATTTGTTCTCATTTCCAGCCATGCACCCTTCCCTATTCCTGTAAGGCACTTTGGCCCAAGCCAAAAGTTGTGTCCATTTTTCTGATGTATGCTAGCTGGAAGAAAAAGGTTGTTTTCGAATATTATTATGCTTAAAACATGTCAACTTTTTTCCTTCATGTCACGGTCTTTGTATAACAATATACACTCTCCTTTTGAGGAGAAAAAAATCACCTAAAGTAAAAATATGGCTGTTTATGTATCCAGGTACTTTAAAACAGTCAAACACGCAAACTTCAACTCCAGTGTGTACTTACAGTCTTACATTGATTCTTAGGTATGATGAGTGACTCAGAGAACATATTCTGTTGTTGTTGACTTCAATTTTACGTCTGTTCACTTCTAGTGATATTAGACAGGGAAAAAATACCCCCCCCCCCCCAAACCCCCACAAAAAACAACGGGAGAGGTGGATGTGTTGTTTTTGAAAAAAAACACCAAAACCCCCCAAAACCCCATGTGTTTCAAAACAACAACAAAATCTCGAAAAGAAACTTAGCAATGCAACAGGAATTAAAAAAACCCAAACAAAAACAAGTAATTAACGTTAATGTAACTATAACAAATGTCCTATTGGACTGTGACAAAGACCTTTCACAATTTCAAATGCCAGTTTTAGATTACTGAATCGATAATTTAACAGTGTTGAACCATTCAGAAGTTAGTACAAGTGTTTTTTCGATCAAGAAGAATTAAGACTTTGTTTTATAGAATGAAACTAAATGCATTGATAACCAAATTCAGCAAAAAGGGTAAATGTCTGTGTGGTGAGAATATCACTAATACTCATATTCTTTTTGACTGCCAGAGTTTAAAACCTTTCGTGCCTCATTTTTCTGGAAACTCCCTCACCAGCATATACATATTCTGTGTAACCCCTAAGGTGTGAAGCTGGGAGACGCCCAACATCAAAACGGTAACAGGCTACTGACAAATTGCCTCTGGTTAACATCAGAGAACGGCAATGCCTTATGATGCGAGTTCTCTGCCCCTTTAATTGCTTCCCTTTTGCAAGCACAGAATGTGCGTGGGCTGACCCCCACCTAGAAAATACCTCAGTAATTGCAGCCATGCACCTTCAAAGAAAAGAACGTTTGCAGCTAGTTGCAACATTTTTTTTTCTTTTCTTTTTAGGGCCAGGCTGGACTGGAAAGGGGTTCGGGGGTTAGTGGGTTTTTCACTTGAGGTTCTCTCACTGAGGGAGGTTGATGGCCTAAATAGAAGGTGGAACCCAAATTTGTAAAACTGTAATTCATTCTGTGTGTGTGTGTGTGTGTGTGTGTGTGTGTGTGTGTGTGTGTGTGTGTGTGTGGTGGTTGTGTGTGTGGTGTTGTGCTTGGCATGCATGTGAGTGTATTTTTGAGATTTGGACTTTACTATACTCTTTGATAAATGTTTTTCTGTTTATTTTTTCTGTGTATGTTGTGTGATCCTCATGTTTTTTCAATAATCCTTTTTTTGTTTTTTTGTTGTTTGGTTGCTTTAATGCATATGTGCATGCTGGTGTGTGTGTTTACCTATCCATGTGTGTATTTTTGAAGATTGAATTTTTATTACTTTCTGTGATAATTGCTTTTATTTCTGTTTATTGTTCTTATATATGGGTTGAGAGGGACCCTTCATGACTTCCACTCTATCATCTCCATTGGTGGCAGACCCCTCAACAACTTGCGGTTTACCGATGACATTGACCTCATGGGCGGAAGTAACACAGAGCTGCAAGATCTTACGACCAGACTTGAGAAGAGAGCAGGAGCATATGGGATGGAGGTGAGCTCGGAGAAAAATAAAATACTTGTGAACAGCACGAGCAACGCCACTGCTAAAATTTACATGAACGGCCAACAACTGGAGGAGGTAGACGCTTTTAAATACCTTGGTGCTACACTCACAAAGGACGGGCGATCGACGACAGAAATCAAAGTCAGACTAGCCATGGCAACATCTTCCATGACAAAACTCACCACCATATGGAAAAGTAAAGAGATCAGTTTCCCAATCAAACTAAAGCTCTACAAATCCCTAATTGAGACTATCCTGCTATACGGAAGTGAAACCTGGACATTGACTGCTGAAACAGCAAAGCGAATCCAGTCATTTGAAACAAAATGCCATAGAAAACTACTGGGCATATCCTGGAGAGAACGAAAGACCAATGAATTTGTCAAGAGTCAAATAACACGGCTGGCAGGTCCACAGGAACCCCTTCTCACCATCGTCAAGAAGAAAAAGCTGACATGGTTCGGCCACGTCACCCGCCACAACACTCTGCCAAAAACAGTACTGTAGGGAACACTCGAAGGTGGCAGAAAGAGGGGAAGACAGAACAAGTCATGGATGGACAACATCAGAGAATGGACCAGGATGAATGACTCGGCACTACTGCGCAGAGCCGAGGACCGAGATGGATGGAGGAGGCTTACCACGGCATCGTCTTTCGTGTCTCCCCCACGACCGCCAAGGTCACGGGTCTGATGATGATGATGATGATATGGGTTGAAACCCATATAAAGTTGTCTGCTTATTGAGATTCTCAAATATTGGTTTTGATATTGGTTTTGTCACTGGGGTTTAGGAATAGTGGGAATGGGTGGGTGGAGAGTGTACATGTGACTTACATTTACATAGCATTATACTTTGCAAGTTGGGGACGGGATAGTTCAGTGGTCGGAGCACTCGCTTTCCCCCAGCCAAGTTAAGCAGCGTCGAGCGTGGTTACCAGTTGGATAGGTGACCGTTTGCGCGCCTTGGCTTCAGTACAGTTCCCCCAGTTCTCCCAGCTGTAGATGGGTACCTGCCCTCTTTAGGGTCAGGGAAGGTAAAGCAGCGAGGGAGAGGAGATTGGCGCCGCCCTCAATATGCTGGACCTAGAGAAGTGAGGTCTCTGACGCCTCGCTCCCCTACGACCTTATAGGTTATGGGACTCCTTTACCTTTTTTTTATACTTTGCAATGTCATGATGCGTTTGCCTTCATCTGTGGCATGCTCTCAGCATAAGAACGTGTAACTCTCTATTTAATGAGAACAAAATCTTCTGAAGTCGACATATGGCTGCCTATTATGGTGAGACTCTCGCAAACAGCTGTATTCACACAGACTTCTATATCCAGAGTGTATTTACGAGGTCCTGAGGTGGTTTGTAGAGTTAATGAATGAGACAAAGTGCGTATTCTGGGTGAGCCACAGGGTACAAAGCTGTGTAACACCCAGCAACAACAATAGCAATGATGATAATATTGAATACAATGACAGCAACAACAACAATAACAATAGCAATGATGATAATATTGAATACAATGACAGCAACAACAACAATAACAATAGCAATGATGATAATATTGAATACAATGACAGCAACAACAACAACAACAATAACAATAGCAATGATGATAATAATGAATTCAATGACAGCAACAACAACAACAATAGCAATGATGATAATAATGAATTCAATGACATCAACAACATGAACAACAATAGCAATGATGATAATAATGAATTAAATGACAGCAACAACAACAACAATAGCAATGATGATAATTATGAATTCAATGACAGCAACAACAACAACAACAACAATAGCAATGATGATAATAATGAATACAATGACAGCAACAACAACAACAATAGCAATGATGATAATAATGAATTCAATGACAGCAACAACAACAACAACAACAACAACAATAGCAATGATGATAATAATGAATTCAATGACAGCAACAACAACAACAACAATAGCAATGATGATAATAATGATTCAATGACAGCAACAACAACAACACAACAACACAACAATAGCAATGATGATAATAATGAATTCAATGACAGCAACAACAAGAACAACAATAGCAATGATGATAATAATGAATTCAATGACAGCAGCAACAACAACAACAATAATAGCAATGATGATAATAATGAATTCAATGACAGCAACAACAACAACAACAACAATAGCAATGATGATAATTATGAATTCAATGACAGCAACAACACAACAACAATAGCAATGATGATAATAATGAATTCAATGACAGCAACAACAACAACAACAACAATAGCAATGATGATAATAATGAATTCAATGACAGCAACAACAACAACAATAGCAATGATGATAATAATGAATTCAATGACAGCAACAACAATAACAATGGCAATGATGATAATAATGAATTCAATGACAGCAACAACAACAAAACAATAGCAATGATGATAATTATGAATTCAATGACAGCAACAACAACAATAGCAATGATGATAATAATGAATACAATGACAACAACAACAACAACAACAACAGAAAAACAACATCAATCATTCTCAATGTTTTTTAACAAACAAAAACTATTTATGAGTTGCCTGTCTTTGTTTTTTGGACAGCCGAAGAAATGCAGCATCTATTTCCATGCAGTTTATCCATCAAGGAAAGGCACATGGCGTAAATAGTCAGATACATCCGCCCCGAAACTACCCCCTTTTCTCCAGCAATGAAGTTTTCCAGAAGCAGCCTGTTGTTTTGAAAACTGAGCAGGGCAACGATACTGAGATGGGGGGTGAACTGCCAGATGTACAAGGACACAGCGCCTGTGTTCTGATGTAGGCAGAATGGAATAGTTAGAGAATCAGAGGGTAGTGACAGGATCCTTATCCTTTGTTGACAGAAAGCCAGGTAATCCTTAGAAGTCAGTGACAATCTTGGTTTATTATCGATACGCTGTAAAATGACGTGTGGTATAGTTTTTGCACTGCATTCGCAAGGTCATAATTATAGAAAAAAACCTGAAAGAGGTTAAAAGAAAGATGGAGATTTTAGCAAACTTCAGGAAAGAGAGAGAGAGAGAGAGAGAGAGAGAGAGAGAGAGAGAGAGAGAGAGAGAGAGAGAGAGAGAGAGAGAGAGAGAGAGAGAGAGAGAGAGAGAGAGTGAGAGAGAAAGAGAGAGTTTAATTAAATATAGCAATATGGCATAGCATGAACTTTTTTTTTTTAAAGTGAGCCTATGTAATGATCACAGAGAGAGACAGAGAGACAGAGACAGACAGACAGAGAATGAGACAGACATACAGACAGAGAGCACACACACACACACAGAGTCTAGGTGGCAGAAAGGGAATGATACAGAGACAGAGACAGAGACAGAGAGTGAAAGAGAAATATGCGCTTGTACTAGCTTGGTTTTGAGATGCAAATATCTCCAGCATCAAGCTTAGCTCCTAAACTTCAAATTCTGGGCCATTTTTAAAACTGCCAACAGCAAGTCATTTGGTCATTAGGTTTTTTTTCAGATATTATTAGTCAGTAATCCACTTGTCGAAAACATCAATAATCCCTACTCTCATCCTGCTCCAGTTAGTTCTCTTCTGTCCTCGATGACGTTATGCTTTCTTCATGTCAGCCACTGGCACTAACACATGTCAACACCTCACATACGTTAAAACAGCCCAGAGAAGAACCTGACTAGTGACAGACAGAAAGAGAGAGAGAAGAGAGAGAGAGAGAGAGAGAGAGAGAGAGAGAGAGAGAGAGAGAGACAGACAGACAGACAGACAGACAGACAGACAGACAGACAGACAGACACATAGACAGACAGACCCTGAACTTTTTATATGGCATGGATATGTAGACAACTGTTGTAACCAATCCAAACTTGCTGGGCAGCAGTCCAAGGTTGAAAAAAAAAAAGTGAAATGTTTTCCTTGTTCTGTTTAACTTTGCAGTCATTTGTCAAGATTTGCCACGAAAGTTGCACTGAACAAAATTTATCTTTGTGATAATTATTATGCTAGGTTGTTAGTTGGTTGTGTTTTTTTCTAATTAAGGAGTAACATTTCTCAACTCTATCTCTGCTGACATCCCTGACAGGTGCTTCTGTTCCTCCAACCATTTCCAAATTGTTTAGTTGTTCAAGAACTGTGTGTCCAATATTTTTTACAGACGCAAGGCTACATCTGTGCTGATAAGGAAGTGGATATAGTGCTGTAATTTCGTGGGCCTACAGCTCAGCAACAGTAAACTCTTACTAAGAGAAGCAGATGGTGTAAACCGTAAGATAAACAAACCTATCATGAACTTAGCTGTTTTTGGCTGAGAATTACGTTTCGAAGAAGCAGAAGATATTTTTTTTAAATGAGACAGGTAACAGTACTGTGGTGGAGTGAATTGCCAGGTATACAAGAAGGGAACAGTCATGTTTTTTGTCTGAAGTCAGAAAAGTGGCGAAAATTAGCGGATAATGACCTGTTAACAGAGAGTAAGGTAGTTAAGGTAAGCCTAGAACTTGGACTTAGTCCATTCCAAAATTTGGTACAATATAAAGATAGAAGGAAGTTTATGAAGAATGGTAGCAACGTTTTATATTAAGAAAAGATGGACATAGAGGAAAAGATGAAAGAGTAAAAAAGAGAAAATGCTACAGAAAACAGAGGACATGTAAGTGATAGGGAGTAGGTGTGAGGCTAAAATTTACCAAAATACATGAAAGATTTAAGCAGACCTTAAGAACGAACAAAAATCTATCTATCTATCTATCTATCTATCTATCTATCTATCTATCTATCTATCTATCTATCTATCTATCTATCTATCTATCTGTCTGTCTGTCTGTCTGTCTGGCTGTCTGTCTGTCTGTCTGTCTGTCTGTCTATCTATCTATCTATCTACCTATCTATCTATCTATTATCTCTCGTATATTATATATTATATATATATATATATATATATTTATATTATATATATTATATATATATATATATATATATATATATATATATATATGTGTGTGTGTGTGTGTGTGTGTGTTGTGTGTGTGTGTGTGTGTGTTTTGTGTGTGTGTCCATGTGCTGATTGTCTTTTGTACTATGGAGGAAATTCTGCTTGTGTTTCAATCCAGTCTATCTTCCTAGGGGAGGCAGATAATGTAAACAATCAGCTATAACTATCACGAAAATGAATAACCCTTCCTCAGAGAATGAAGTTTTCCAGAAGCAGGCTGTTTTGAAAGCTGAGCAGGGCAACGATACTGTGATGGGGTGAACTGCCAGATGTACAAGGACACAGCACCTGTGTGCTGCTTGTAGGCAGAAGACTAATGGTTATGGAGTCATAGGGTAAGTGACTTGCTGCCACCACACCCTAGCCTCTCCCTCCTTATCCTTCTTGATAGAAAGCAAGAGGAAGTTGAGTCAGTCCATTTGGTCCTGTGCCATACTGTCAGCTCTTGAGAGACAAGAACATCGCCCTCAGCTTCCAGATTAGACTGATGCGTTCCCTGATCATGATGTATATATATTTTTGCATGCTCGTGAAACATGGACCGTAACAGCAGACATTGAAAAAAAGGATACAAGCAATGGAGATGAGGTGCTTTCGAAAACTCCTCAGTATCTCATAGACATCACTTCACTAATGAGAAAGTGAAAACAGAATTAAAAACGCCAATGAATCATATGAAGATCTCCTGACTTCAGTGGAAAAAAAACACCCACAAAATTAAGTGGCACGGCACGTCACACGAACATCTGTTCTGGCCAAGACTGTCCTACATGGAACAGCACAAGGAGGGAGAGGAAGAGGCAGCCAGAGAAAACGATGGAAGACAACATCAGAGAATGGACTGGCCTTGAGTAGAACGAAACTGCTAAGGAAAGCAGAAGACCGTGGAGAGTGGAGGAAGCTGGTTGCACGATCTTATTCCATTTCTAGTTCCATTATCCTCAATATAAAAGAATAAAATAAATAAATTAAAATAAATAAAACAAATCTTCATTGGTGCCCCCGTTGTCCATGGGACTACAGGACAGGTGAAGGTGAAGGTCAATCTCTTGAGATGCGTTTTTGAAATAAATTATTCATTGCTTTTGATTACTGCTGCTAATCATCAGGATGACCAGGAAAGTTGCACAGTTTGAAGACTTTGGGCATGGTTTTTATCGATTCAGTGCTTTATTCCTAGGGATTTAATGCTTGTATATTTCTCTTTTTCTTAATATCATAATGTCAAAAACTTGTTTTCCCAAACTGTACCAAATATATTCACTATGAAAAGCTTTGTTGTTGATATTGTGTTTGCTGTTGCTACTGTTGTTGTTTTCGTGGTTATTGTTTCATTGTTGTTTGTTCTGTATTATTGTCCCTCAGTATTCGGTTCACTTCAATGTTTCCAAGGAGCATGGCTAGGTGTAGAACATTCTCTGTGTGCTACACAACATGTCTAATGACTTTTGCAAAAGAAATTATTCGCCACCAACAAATTCCAATGTACTGGTAAACTCATGAGTGCATAATTATTGAGTAATCTGCAATAATACTACTCCTACAATTCAGAATCATTGACACGACTTAGGATATTAAGTATCCATGTTTTGATCTTCTGCTTGCGTTCCTGCAGAAGCAGATATAGGTCTCTGGCAGACGTGGCAGTCTATCTCTGTTCTTAGTCTTTGCTTTGTTATTTTTTGCTCAAATACTGCAATGGTTGTATGGACTCATTCTGTGCTGAGTTGTCAAACAACTTTCGATACATTGCATGAGTTTGATCTTTCTTTTGAACTGTTGTTAGTTATAATCTTGCATAAAGTACTATATTCTAGTTTCCTTATGTTTGTAATCTAACTATCATTTTCGCCACTTTCTCTCATAGTTTCTCCATATATAGAAAGGCAACTAATGTTATTTGACTTAAAGAAAAAAATCTGGCAGATAACGAAATGAGGTTCCTGATTCGATTCGGGTTATCTGACTAGGAAGGACGGGTAACACTAACAGTGACATACACCCACATGAAGTCACTACTTCTCACAGAATGAAGTTATCCAGAAGCAGGCTATTTTGAAAGCTGAGCAGGCCAACGATACTGTGATGTGATGGGGGGTGATCTGCCAGATGTACAAGGACACAGCGCCTGTTTGCTGCCATAGGCTGAACAGTTAGGGAATCTGAGGGAAGCGACCATCTCATTATTTCTGGTAATGGTAGGTTAAGTCATCTTAGAGCTTATTATCAACAGCCACCCTCTCCTCGTTTGTTACACCGTATCTCAAGAGGGAAGGAAGAAACAAGCAGTTGGAAAGGGGCGGGGAATATCTGAGGAAAATGAACTTTAAGAAATGGATAAATGGTAGATAGAAAAGAAAGCTGACAGAGAGACAGACAGACAGCCAGACAGACAGAGATAGAGAGAGGCAGAGAGACAGAGAGAGACAGATAGATAGATAGATAGATAGATATATAGATAGATAGATAGATAGATAGAATAGATAGATAGATAGATAGATAGATAGAGAGAGACAGAGAGAGAGAGAGCTAGAGAGAGAAGAGAGAGAGAGAGAGAGAGACAGACAGACAGACAGACAGACAGACAGACAGACAGACAGACAGAGACAGAGAGAGAGACAGAGAGAGAAATGCTACCATCCCCAACACGAAACTGTTTCTCAATTTAAAACTTCAACTTCAAATCCTTCTTACCTCCCAATGTTCATAGTTTGCTCACAGATGTGGTGTTTTTTGTTTGTTTTTGTTTGCTGTTCGCTTGCTTTGTTTCGTTCTTTCGCTAGAGCTCCGCGTCTTGACAATGGTGGCATCGTGCCTACACGACCTTTTCCTCAACATTAATTTAGCCACATTCCATCTTCAAAGACATTGTCATTACGGCACTAGTGTGCATCCTTTTTTTAAAAATAAAGTTCTTTTAAAAGGTTGTCATTGGTTTCCACCGAAACCCATAGGCCCACTCTTCTGTAAAAGAGAACGGAGGTTTTAACGTGTAGGCAAGATATTCTGCATGCATTTACACAAGGGACGTCTATTTGAAGTGTCATCTTTGGATTTCCGGGGGAGTAGAGTCAGCACTGACGTCAACTCCAGGGGCAAAAATCCTGTCAAACGGCTGTCTCGGTGGTGGCTTCAACCAGGGCTACAGATCGTGAGCTCAATACTCTTGCTACTAGGCTGTCCTGCCCCCTCCCTCTTTCACACCCGCCTGTGTGCTTGCTTTATTATTGTCAGGGTTATTCATGGGCCTCATGGTATAAAAACATGGAAAGTCAGTCCTCTCATTTATTTATTCTTTATTTATGTCTTCTTTTATTTCAAGGATAATGGAATAAGATCTTGTGCTTTTTAAATTTTTTTTTACATCAAGTCCCCGTGTGTATGCAGGTTTGTAAAATGTGTCAAGCTGTTCCCACCGGCAGGCACACAATAGCCTACTCTTCCGAAAAGTGGAACAGAGTTTAACGTGTGCGCAAGATGTTCTGCGTGGGTTCGCACACGGGACCTCGGTTTATAGTCTCATTCGAAAGATGAGGAAAAAGGGATGTCCCTCATGAATGTTCCTTTCATAAACCTTACTCTGTTTCTAATAGTGTAACAAATTTCTGTGAAAGGCAACCTACTCTGTCAGAATGACGTTGTCTTTCTTTTCCTGTTGAAGTAGACCAGACAGAAAATATTAGATAACTGAGTCAACTGAAAAACCATAGGGTAAGTGGAAGGCCATGAACTCATGTACACGATGTATACACCGACTGTACATGACGTTGATGTGTACACAACTGTTGTATCCAATCTAAAAACTGACTGGGCAGCATCCAAAGTTTAAAAAAAGCGAGGTGAAGTGTTTTCCTTCGCTGTTCGACAACTGGTGCCATTTGTCAGGGTTACAACCTAAAAATAAAAGGTTGCATGCACTGCATGCGCAAATCCCTCATGAATGTTCTTGATCATGACTTAGCAATTGAATAATGTATTCCAACATACAAATGTTGTACCTCAATCTTTTTAAACATAAAATACTGTTTGGGAAGATTTAAACAGAAAATTTGTAGGGAGCTTCCTTTCATAAACCTTACTATGTTTATAATAGTTTGACAATTTTGTTTGGAAGGGGTTTTGTTTTTTTTATAAGTATTTAACAAGTTTGTTGGAAAGTTTCGTTCAATAGTATTTGCTTACTAGGTTTGTTTAGTATTCACAAGGAAACATCACCGCGTGTTCAACATTTTAGAGAAATTGCATCACATATGTTGACAAAAAAGTTGTAGATAACGGATTCCCTTTACCAACTGCCTGACTTTTTGCAGTGTAATAGTGTTGGAACATGTTGAGTAATTTATTGCTTCTACTGCTTATTAACACTGATGTTAATAACTATAGATCTTAACATTGATGTGAATAACCGTCCGCCTTGGCAAAGTGGTTAGTGCTTTGGGTTGCAGACTGGAGGGTTGCGAGTTCGAATCCGATAAGAAGCATAGGCATTTCTTTTTTTCTTCTTGTTTTAATTCTAGCCAGCTCCTACCCAGAGTGAGTTTGCTGTGGGCTTATTGGGAAGACTGGAACCACACAGTCAAAATCCATTCCACTTTACAGATGTGATTTTGAGAGTTTTGCTACAATGACTTGACCAGCA
>CM054138.1:25175181-25182681 GCA_028751875.1 Rapana venosa
AAATTAAACTGACCGGGAAAGGGGGGGTACAGCCTAGTGGTCAGAGCATTGCGCTCGCAATATGAAGGCCCAGGATCAAGCCCAGGTTCGAACCACCACCGAAACGCCCGTTAGAGTGGATTTTTTCCCCCTCCCATAGAGTTAACATCACTACTGATCTGACTCCACTCCACCCGGCCAAAAGTCCTTCAGATGAGACGATAAACCGAGATCCCGTGCACAAACGGACGCAGAACATCTCGCGCACACGTTAAAACCGGTTCTGCCTTTTGGAAAAGTAAGGGGTTCGTGGCAGTGAGAATAGATGACTAAAACAATTTTCAACAGCCAAAAAAAATGTATGCGCACTGAGTGTAGACATCATCCTCCAAGCCGGAATGCGGCTATCTTCATGGTGGGAAAAAACGGTTGCATACGCAAAAGATTTCACCATTGGTGAACCTCACATCTCTAGCTATGGAACAACAACTAAAAAAACTTCACGAAAACCCCCATAAATTTCAGTGCTTGTTTTCATCGTGTTTGGCTGGGAAGCAAAACTGCAGTTTCTGTTTCGATTCACTTTATCTAAACAAGAGGGACAGATGGTGTAAATGATGCGATAAGATCAGCCTAAAATTCCTCTTTATGCTCAGAGTCCCATTTCTAAGTAGCAGCACTTTAGTAAACAACAACACCAACAACAACAACAACAACAACAACAACAACTGCATTTCCCCCTGTGTGGATGCCAGGGACCTGTCGGTATAAATACAATCCCCACTTTCTGAAAATTCTGTGCTAGGACCTCGCTCTTTTCTATCCCTCTCTCCGTTTCTGCTTGTTCCTTTTCATCCTGTCACCTCCTTCTTGTCTATGTCTTGCCTTCTTGGTCCATTCTCCTGGCTTTGTTTTCCCCAGAAAGACTTTAAAAGATAACATTTTTCTCCCACGCCGAAGTCGAATGCGCTGGGTGGCTGGCCCTGACTTGTCAGGCGCTTAACGGCAGCGTAGCGCATCATTTTTTGTTGATATGACAGACACCAACAGTTGCTGTCTGAGCGTTCGACAACGGATGACGAGGAAGAGAAGTGTAGTGGGTAATGATATTGTGATGGTATAATCATATTGCTACATATTTTATTTTTATTTTATTCTTTTTATATCGAGGATAATGGAATAAGCACTTATGTGGGTTTTTTTTTACATCCAGTCCCCGTGTGTATGCGGTTTTGTAAATTGTTATCTGTTCCCACCGGCACACAATGGCCTACTCTTACGAAAAGTGGAACAGGATTTTAACGTGTGCGCAAGATGTTCTGCGTGCGTTCGCACACGGGGGCCTCGGTTTACACTCTCATCCGAAGATAGCTGTTAGTAGGACTTTTTTCTGCGCTGAATAGTTGGAAAAAAACAAAGGGCGTGTTAGCATTAGTGTTGTTGACTCCACTCCCACTACTTCTCTTAGATAAGCCACGCTTACGCTTGAAGTCCAGAATGCGCATGCGTGCCACTCCATAGGATAAGATTTGTGTCCCTTTAAACCACGACAAGCTCTAAGCCTTAAACAACCCGTACTTTGAAATTTGAAATAGAGAAAATCCTATGAAGTCGGATTATGGCTGCCTATAAAGTTAAAGAGCGGTACTTGAAAAAGAGTCATACACGTAAACTTCTTATCCAGTGTCAACTTATGACTCTACAGAGATTTTCAGGAGGGAGGAGTGAATCAGAGTGCATACTCCCAATCATTATGCTGTTTATACCCCCGCCAATCACAGAAGCCATAACTGGGGCTAACTGTTAGCGTGTACTCTGGGTGACCTTCATGTTGATAAACTAGGGGACACGAAACAACTACAACAACAACAGCAACAACAACAAAAGCAGCAGCAACAACAACACCCCACCACCACCACCACCACCACCAACGGAACACATCAGATAATTGTAAAAAAGAAAAAAAACGCTTGGAAGAACCATAACATTGACAGACAGATAGATCCTCAACGTCTTCACAAGGTTGGTGTGAAGACAAACAACTGTGTGTATCCAGTCTGAACTCATCTGGGTAGCTTGCAGTTCCAAGGTGGCCGAAAATGTAGAGTGTTTTCCTTTTTTGTTTAAAAACTTATAGCTGGAGTCATTTGACCTCCTCCTCCTCCTCCTCCTCATCATCATCATATCTCTCTCTCTCTCTCTCTCTCTCTCTCTCTCTCTCTCTCTCTCTCTCTCTCTCTCTCTCCTCTTCTCTCTCTCTCTCTCTCTGCGAGTTGTGTTGTGTGTGTGTGTGTGTGTGTGTGTGTGTGTGTGTGTGTGTGTGTGTGTGTGTGTGTGTTGCAGTTATAGTATTCTTCTTCGTTTAAACGTCTTATCACCTAAACGTGATATCAAACCACCAAAAGACTATCTCTCTGTCTCTGTCTCTCTCTGTCTCTCTGTTAGTATATATATATATATATATATATATATATATATATATATATATATATATATATATATATATATATATATATATATATACTTTTAAATCCAGCCTCAAGACATACCTATTTCAAACCTAAGACCTCCCCCTACAGTTTCATCTCATAATTATCTGTCCTTGCCTTCAGTGGCCTAAATTCTCATCACCCTGCTGAAGCATATAACCTGTGTGTGGTGTGTGTGTGTGTGTGTGCGTGCGTGCGCGCGTGTGCGCGCGTGTGTTTGTGTGTATTTGAACTTTTTAAACTATTAATCATTGTTGGTTGCATGTGTAGGAGTGGAATTGATGCAAGCGCTTTGATTTGTTGTTTTTTACAAGATATAGCGCTATATAAATTCCATTTATTATATATATATATATATATATATATATATATATATATATATATATATATAATATATAATATGTGTTGTGTGTGTGTGTGTGTGTGTGTGTGTGTGTGTGTCTGTGTGTGTGTGTGTTATTAAATCTGTGTGTGTGTGTGTGTTTCTGTGAGTGCACCAAACCTGTTGTACCCAATCTAAACGTGTGCTGGCAGTAGTCCAAGACTGAAGGAGATATGAAGGTAAAGAGGCACTGCACTAATTTACTCAGATTGGGGATTTTCATCCACAAGTGTTCACTTCATTATGGAGGTGGTCTCACCCTGCCTGCCCTTTCTCTCACGCTCTACATTTTGGTCCTTTTTTCCCCCTTTTTTTTCTTTCGTTTGTTGTTGTTGTTGTTGCAAGAGTCATTACCGTCCATGCTAATGTGGTTTTGTTATTGTTTGTCTGTTTCTGTGTTTTCGTTCCACGGCTAGAGTTTTGAAGTTCATCGAATGGTGGTGAATGAATGGTGGGTGATATTGTGGGTGTGTGGCCGTTTACTCACCATTAAGGTAGCCGCATTCCGCCTTCGGGAATGATGACCGAACACGACTCTAGTGTGCACGCGTCTTCTTTTTTTTCCCCTTCTAATTTTGTCATCCCTTTCAACCGACACACAATGGCCTACTCTCAATTGTGAAAGGTGGAACGGGGTTTTAACATGTGCGCAAGATACTCTACGTGTGTTTAAATCCGAGGCCTCGGTTTACAGTCTCATTTGAAAAAAAACTTTCATGGGGAGTGGAGTTGGTACTGATATCAACTCTTGGGGAAAAATCCCCTAGAATGAGAGCCTTGGCGGTGGCTCAAACACGGGCCGTCAGATCGCGAGCGCATTGCTCTAACCACTAGGCTATCCTGCCCGCCGTTACAGTTTTTAAAGTGCTGCATTTTTCTATATTGGACGTAGCGATATTGAGTACAGTTTTAGCATCAGTAATGCTGACGTTCTTAGAGTGTAGGTATTTGTCTTGGCACTATGGGTTGGTTGGTTGATCCCTTGCATGTTTGTGGTTGTTGTTGTTGTTGTTACGTGTTCCCCAGCTTAACACCCTGGGGGGTCACTCAGACTATGCACTCTTACTCACTCATCCCACCTGGGAATCACTGTGAGATTGAAACTACACGATAACTGAGAAGTTTGCGTGCGTGACTGTTTAAAGTCCTTCTCCATTTAGGGAGCCATACTCCGACTTAAGATTATGTTTTCTCCTTTCAAGAAGAGTGCAAATTGGCATGCTAAGAGTTTATCATGGCTGAAGGCAATCTCAACATAACATCAATTTTTACAAAAATTTTAAAGAAAAAACATTTTAATGCATTCCTTGGCACTTAATTTCACCCCAATAACTGACACAAGTTTTGGTCCGGACCACCATGCTTGTTTGATTCCGTGTTGTTCTTCTGCTTTGGTGGAATTAAAAAAAAAAAACATTGTTCTTTAAGGAACCATTTTCGGTTTAGTTTAGCCTTAAAAGAGGACAGGAGCCACGGAGAGGAGATGCCATCACAAATTTATCAGCATCTCTTTTCAAAGATCATAAAATTAGTCTCCTTGAAGTAAACTTAGAATCCCTGAAGTCGTGAGAAACAGAACTGAGGAGCATATTAGCCCCCCCCCCCCCCCCCCCTCTCCACTCCCTCCACCTTCCCCCTTGAAGACTTTTTACAATAAAGCCACGAAAACTGAAGTGGTTCGGACACGTCTTACGATCATAAAAACTTGCTAGAGACAGGAGTCCTGAAACTCACTGTACACAGAGGAGAATGCGAATGCGAATGGTTTATTCAAAAGGCCTTGGCCACATTTGAAGGGGGAAAACACAAAGCACACACTATCATACAAGTAATATTCACATAAACAATCAATTCACAAAACATTATCAACACATGATAATTTTTCAAGAATTAATAAGGGTGTCCCGCAGTCTAAATGCTTTATATAGAAAAAGAGCTAACTGTTTTGTAGTAACTTCATTTCCAGACGTAATGAGCATGATTAACCTATGGAGACATGGTTGACGTAAGAACTTTCGAGGTATAAACTGCTCTCTTAATTCCGTAAGTTGTGAACAAGTGAATAGAAAATGTATTTCGTCTTCAATGGAACTATCACAAAGAGGACAAATCAAAGCTCTCTCGTTTACATGACTATAATAGAAATGATGCGTGTTCAATTCTGAGATACCAAATCTAAATTTGGTTAATCTTCTTTTCAAATGCCTATCCATTTTCATTGTTAAATATAAAGGGATACAATGTGATGGATTGATCAGACTATACATTTCATATCTGCTACTATTTTCAATGTGTGAATGCCACAGAGGAGAGATAATGAGAGGAAGACACACACAGGGATGAGAGGGCAACATCTGAAAATAAAGGTACGGGTCAAGATGTTTCCATAAACTACGCAGTCGTTGGGGAGCGAGATGTCAGAGACCTCAGTTCCTCCAGGGGCCAGCATATTGAGGGCGGCGCCCATCTCTTCTCCCTCGCTGCATTTACCTTCCCTGACCCTAAAGAGGGAAGGTACCCATTAATACAGCTGGGTGAACTGGGGGGAATGTACTGAAGTCAAGGCGCGTGCTAACGGTCACCCCCATCCACTTGGTAACCACGCTCAATGTTGCTTTAACCTTAGCTTGGGGGAATGCGAGTACTCCCACCACTGAGCTATCCCGTCCCCATCTTAAACGCTTTGATTTGTTTGGGTGTTTTTATTTCGGCAAGATATAGCGCTCTATAAATTCCATGTATCATCATCATCATCATCATCATCATCATCATCATCATCACCACCACCACCACCACCACCACCATCATCATCATCATCATCATCATCATCATCATTATCATTATTATTGTTATTATTATTATTATATTTATTACATTTATTATTATCAGTTTATATTATTATTATTATTATTAAACTGGACAGGCAGAAAAGTTGAGTGAAGCACTACGAGAAGCGAAAAACAGACAATTTGTGTGTGTGTGTGTGTGTTTGTGTGTGTGTGTGTGTGTGCGTGTGTGTGTATGTGTCTGTGTGTGTGCGTGTGTGTGTGTATGTGTGTGTATGTATGTATGTATGTGTGTGTATGTGTGTGTGTTTGTATGTATGTGTGTGTGTATGTATGTGTGTGTATGCATATATGTGTGTGTGTGTGTGTGTTTGTGTGTGTGTGTGTAAACATTATTAAGATGTAGATGTAGAAGGCTAGTTGCCAAAGTCATCCATGGCTCCCCATACGGTCGAGAATACTACAGCATATTCCAAATAATGCAACGTTCTTCTGACAGCATCCTTCACCTTAACCGATCGGCTGTTGCACTTTTTACCTCCTAGTCATTACCCAAGAAACAGACACTCCCCAATCCACCCCACCCCTTTTTTTCTTCACCCCCCCCCCCCCACCCTCCTCTCTCCCTTCTTTCTTCGTCATTTCCGGCGGAGGCGGAAATGCATTTTCGGTTCAGTTTATCTTAGGGGGGGGGGGGGCAGATGGTGTAAATAACGCGATAAAACCCTTCCTCCTCCTTCTCCTCGTCCTAGCCGACATTCCTCTATTTGTAAGCGTTGCATTACGTTACGTTGCGTTTCTAAGAAACGGCACGTTTTTCCAAAAACGAAACAAAAACCAAAACTGGAGTTGGGCAAAGTGACTGTGATGAAGTAGACGAGCAGATAGAGACAACAGACATGGAAGCGTGTTTTCTGCTGCAGAAAATACCCCCCCTCCCAAAAAAAGAAAAAACAACAACAACCAAAAAACAAAAAAAAAACACCACAAAAAAACCAACAAAACAAACAACAACAAAAACAAAAAAACAAAACAACAACAACAAATACCCCCCCCCCCCAAAAAAAAAAAAACCCAACAACAACAGCAACAAAAAGCAACCAAACACGCACACACAAAAACAACCAACAAAAACAAACAACAACAAAAAACCAACCAAAAACATACAAGCCCCCCCACCCCCCACCCCTAACAAAAAAAATCAAAAACAAAACACAACACATCACAAACACACACACAACCACGCACACACACACACACGCACGCACGCACACACAAAACAACCCCCCCACCCCCACCCCACCCCCCACCCCCCCAAAAAAAAAGAAAAACAACAACAAAAAACAAAAAACAAACACAAGAAAACAAAACAAAACAAAATAAAAACTCCCCAACCCCAACCCCAAACAAAAAACACCATCTGTGGAATTGGTAGGCCAGTGCCCCGTTCCTCCTTCTTCTTCTTCTTCTTGAGTAACGTAATTGAAGGTGATGTCATCACTCAGAGAATGTTCATCCCTCCCCCGTTTGTTTAGGCGGGAAGGAAGATGCGAAGAACCAACCATGTTTGGGGGAGTAAAGTCATGGACATGCATTAGAAGATGAGGAGGCCAGAGGGGTTGGAACATGTTATACTGGGGTGGAGGTGGGGGTTGGGGTGGGGTGGGGTGTGGGGGAGAGAGAGAGAGGAGGAGGAGGAGGAGGAGAGAGAGAGAGAGAGAGAGAGAGAGAGAGAGAGAGAGAGAGAGAGAGAGAGAGAGAGAGAGGAGAGAAGAGAGAGAGAGAGAGAGAGAGAGAGAGAGAGAGAGAGAGAGAGAGAGAGAGAGGAGAGAAGAGAGAGAGAGAGAGAGAGAGAGAGAGAGAG
>CM054138.1:25187681-25195181 GCA_028751875.1 Rapana venosa
GTGGTCCCCTGTTCTGGTAACAAACGCAGCACACCCCCCTACAAAAGCCTCCACTAACACAGTATTAGCCAGTCGCGGAGCCGACTGAATGGTTGCCACCCGAGGTAGCAACCACCACAACGTCCCTCCACCAACCGTCCCCCGCGAATCCCCCCAACTCCATCGTCTTTGACACAAACTCACCACAGGCACAGAAGTGAAGCAAACACCCGCTCCCCATGCCGAACCAACAAACCAACAAACAAAAGAACAACAAAAATCAGAGCTGCATGGACACACCTTTAGAAGCAACGTTGCAAGCAGACGTCTAGAATTAATAAAAAGTTGTTTGAAGAATAAATTAAAAAAAAATATATTTTTATTGAATTATATAATATTATATATAATAAAATTTTATATATATATATATATATATTATATATATATAATTCTCAAATTTGGTTTTGTTTTTCATTTTTGTTGTTACTGTTTTATTCTATTTTCTTTGGGGTCTGTGTGTAAAGGGTTGGGGTCAGCGGATGACCTCGCAAAGGAAAGCGAAAGCAATGACTGAACAAATGGAGAAGGAGAATCATATCTAATGTTGACCCCTGGGTAACCCGCTACAAGTGAGGAGGTGATGTTTTATTTTTTTTATTCTTTTATATATTTTTTATATCGAGGATAATGGGAAAAAGCACTCATGGTTTTTTTTTTAAAATCCCGTCCCCGTTGTACGCGATTTGAAATTTTGTATTGTTCCCCCGGCAACAATGGCCTACCTTACGAAAAGCGGGAAAAGGTTTTTGTGTGCGCAAGAGTTCTCGTGCGTTCAACACGGGGGCCCGGTTTATTTCATCCGAAGGACTTTTTGGGGAGAGTACAGTCTCACTCTGTGTGTGTGTGTGTTGTTTTTGTGTGTGTGGGTGTGTGTCTGTGGTGGTGTGTGTCTGTCTGTGGTGTCTGTGTTGGTTTTTGGGGGGGTGGTGGGGGAAAAGAGCCCAAACTTTTTCATAACTTGTATTTTTGTTAAGTTTATGTTCATTTTGATATGGAAAAGGACCTCCCGATCAGTTGTAGGCAACTTCTTTAGTGATCTAATTTAAGACTTATGTAGTTCCAACTTTTTTGTGTAGTATGTTAATAATAATTTTCCTGCTAGGCACTCCACACATTCGCACGCACACACACACTCACACACATACACACACATACACACACAACACACACACACATACACATACATACACACACACATACACACACATACACACACACACACACACACCACACACACACACACACACACACACACACATATATACACACACACACATGTTTATAGAAGTTTCCGCGCAGGTAGCCAGTGATGAGGAGAGAAAGAAGGAAGAAGTGGAAGAACAAATTGAGGGAGGATGGAGGGTAGGCTTGGGGCTACACACCACCTTTACTCTTTGCCACTTTTCCTTCTGTTTTCCTATACTAGTCTTGCATTTATCACATACTAAGACATCCACAGAAAACAACAACAATAACACTTTATTTGAAAGACTAGCCTCTTATTCAAAACTCATGTGATTTTGCATGAATTTTAGGCTTGATATGTTATTTTCAGCAAATACTATACCCCCTCAGTCCTTTGTCATCTGCTAGCTTCCTTTCCACAATATACATGCGCGGGTTCAACGCTGTAGAAACAATCCTCATTTGATGATTATTTCCAACTTTCTCGTGACCACCTGGCGACTGCTCTATATCCTCAATCAAAAACAAACAAACAAACAAACCCCAAGTACACAGTTTCTTTATCGTTCTTATTTCTTTTATTCTTTTATGTAGAGGATAATGGAATAAGCACTTGTGTGCTTTTTTTTTTTACATCTAGTCCCCGTGTGTATGCGGTTTTATAAATTCTGTCATCTGTTCCCACAGGCACACAATGGCCTACTCTTACGAAAAGCGGAACAGGGTTTAACGTGTGCGCAAGATGTCCTGTGCAATTTTGTATCCTTTAAAAAGAAATCTGTGAGAATCAGCAGACATTTTTTGTACTAGCCCTTTATAAAAGATACTACATGACCCGGAAGGTAAAGGTCGAGTATGGCCTTGGGGAAAAAAAAAAGGTGGGAAAAGCCCAAAGTGGAATACTTCTGTTATTCTTGTTTTAATGATTGTTGTGCACTGATTTTTTTCCTCAAATGTCCAGTTTGCTACTTTCTTCTGATTGACCCATGTGTCAAGTTTTCTGTATTGTTTTCTTAACTTTCTCGTAATTATTTTTTAGTTACATTGTTTTCGATTATTGTTTCCAATTAACAGATGAACTACTTAAGGAGATGGTCTATTTCAAAATTGATTTAAGAATTTACTCATTTACATCTGTCTTGGCGGGTAAATGTGTGTGGCGTTTGGTGTTTTGTTTTCCAACTTTTATTTATTTTATCTTCACTGATTTCTATTGTACTTGCGTCCGTGTTACCGAAATGATGGCTTCTTGTTGATACTTTTATCGATAACTTTAATGATTGCTGCAAAACTGTTTCCACAAGATCAGACCATGCGTCATATCTCGAGTTACTTACAAGCAAAGTGTAACACCTACTTGTGCCTCTAAAGAAGTGTTGATATTACTTTTGTGTTGCCTTGCTTTTGATATAACTTCATTCTTTTTTTTTTGCCAGTTCTATTCCTCAGTCCATCTCTGTCTGTCTGTCTGTCTCTGTCTGTCTGTCTGTCTGTCTCGTCTTCTCTCTCTCTCTCTCTCTCTCTCTCTCTTCTCTTCTCTCTCTCTCTCTCTCTCTCTCTCTCTCCTCTCTCTCTCTCTCTCTTCCTCTCTCTCTCTCTCTCTCTCTCTCTCTCCCTGGATAGCCTAGTGTTAGCGTGATGCACTCGTGATCTGCTGACCCAAGTTCGATTCCCGTTCAAGAGGACTTTTTCCTCTGGAGTTAACATCAGTGCTGACTCCACTTCCCCCCAAAAGTCCTTCGCGTGAGACTATAAACCAAGGTCCCGTGTGCGAACGCACGCAAAACATCTTGCGCACACGTTAAAACCTGTTCCACTTTTCGGAAGAGTAGGCCATTGTGTGCCCGTGAGAACGGATGACAAAATTTACAAAACTGCATACACACGGGGACTGGATGTAAAAAAAAAGTACATGAGTACTTATTCCATTATCCTCAAAACAAAAGAATAATAATTTTTTAAAAACACCCTCTCTGTCTGCCTGTGTGTGTGTGTGTGTGTGTGTGTGTGTGTGTGCGTACGTGCGTGCGTGTGTGTGTATGTGTGTGTATGTGTGTGTGTGTGTACCTACCTTCCGTCCTACCTACCTGGCTGTCTGTCGTCATATCTATCAATGAAATGATTTATTTCTTCATTCATTTGAATAACACGTTTCCTATCTATTGTATGACTCATTCATCACCCCCCCCCTCCCCCCCCCCCCCCCCCCCCCCACCCACACACACACACACGAACATACAGACCCCTTTCCGCACCCTGCACACACACATAATTTATGCACATGGGCCATGCACACACACATCATCATCGGCTCTATCATCAAACTGCATAATCTCTCTCTCCTCTCTCTCTCTCTCTCTCTCTCTCTCTCTCTCTCTCTCTCTCTCTCTCTCTCTCTTTGTGGGGGCCTCCCGTTATACTTGTGTAAAAGCCTTTAGAGTAGGAGATATTATATCTTGGTTTCTTAAGTCATATTTGCGTAACTGATTTTTGTTGTGGTGGTTTTTTTGTTACACAATAACATTTTGTGTTTTGTACTGTTCCTTATTTGTTCTCACTAAAAATACTAAGCAGTTCGGCAACCCCCTTCATGTATGGGCCAATGGCCTTTTTGTGAATAAATCTTTCAAGTTCAAGCTGTCTCACTCTCTCTTATGCGCGCACACACGCGCATGTGTATGTGTGTGTTGCGAGTATATGTGCGTATGTGTGCGTGTATGTGTAAGCGCGTCTGTGTTTAGGTGCGTGCGTATATTTGCGTGTGTGCATTTGCAAGTGTACATACGTACATGCACACGCGTGTGTATGTGTGCACGCGTGTATAAGTGAGCGGCAATGTGTGTGTGTGTGTGTGCGTGCACGCGTGTGTGCGCACGCATGTGTGTGTAAGGAAGTGAGTTAGCATGTGCTTGTGTGTGTTTGTGTTCACGGGCCTGTATTTACGCGCGCGTGTGCGTGCGTATGCGGCACGAGTGCGTATGTGCGTGCACGTGCTTATGTACGTATGTGTGTTTGTATGTTTACACACGTGACAGATTAACCTTGCTTTAATCGGTAGCCTGGTCTTCAGGCTACTGGCTGCCATCTCCTTCAGTAACTCAGCAATCTCTTGACAGAAGAGAATAATTACCCCTTATATCTCCCACCCCTGTTAGGATAAACATTCTTATCTTTACAAACAAAATTTCAAGAGATAAAAGAACGAGAACGAAGGAAGGAAAGAAACAAGAAAAAAAACCCACCCCAAAACAAAATCCCAAAACCAAATCAGAAACACCCTCAAAAGCCCCAACCAAGGTATGGACCGGAAGAACGCTGGCTGACATGTTTACCTTCCCGTCACGTGACATTCTTCGCTCAGGGACGGTAACTGCGGCAGAGTTCAGCAACCTAGCCAAGGGGTGCAACTGGCAGGCGCAAACAAGTAGGTGTCAAAAGAGGGAGCCAAGGTCAGCTTGATCTCAAGTGGCACCTTTTTTTCTTTTTACTATTATCATCATAATTTTTTAAAAACCTTTTTATCGTTTTTTAGTTTCTTTTTTAAAATTTGTTTTTGATAAATTATTTTTTCTGCTTTAGTTTGGTGTCTATTTATCTGTGGCAAGTTAATTTTTAATTCAATTTTGTGTGACAAGATGCTAAGGGATATCTCTCTCTCTGAGAGAGTGGTGTAAGTGTGTGTGTGTGTGTGGTGTGTGTGTGTGCGCGCGCGCGCGCGCGCGTACACACACACACACACACATCCTTCGGATGAGACTATAAACCCAGGTCCCCTGTGCGAACGCATGCAGAACATCTTGCACACACGTTAAAGCCTGTTCCGCTTTTGGGGAAGGGTAGGTCATAGTGTTCCTGTGGGAACGGATGACAAAATTTACAAAACTGCTTACACAATGGGACTGGATAGAAAAAAAGCACACGAGTGTTTATTCCATTATCCTCGAATTAAAGAATATATATATATATATATATGTGTGTGTGTGTGTGTGTGTGTGTGTGTGTGTGTGTGTGTGTGTGTGTAGCCTAACATGTAGCAAACAACACTCAAAATCCTCATTGTTGAACACAATATACAGGGGACGTCATTTGCACATGGGAAGTAACTCCACTACATGTCTTAGTACTGCATACTATTAAAAAATACCTTTGTTTCGTCAGGTACATAATACTGTGAAACTGGGCGAGGTTTTTTATTGTTGGTTTTGTTTCGTTTTGTTTTGAGGAAACCGACATTTTGTGACTCACAGTTAACCCATATATGTCTGGATATCTCAACGCTGTGTTAGTTTGGGAAAGACAAATTGCTAGGGATGAAACTTAGATAGAGTTATCTACAAAATGAGATGCATCATAAATCATATAGATATTACAATAAAATGGATTTATTTTTGTCATTTTCTTAGGTGATATTGGCTCCCCTTAACTCATTTTGTTGTTATTTTAATAATAATGATAATAATGATAGCAGCAGCAGCAGCAGCAGCAGCAGTAGTAGTAGTAGTAGTAGTAATACTAAGTGGAATTTATATAACGCTATATCTTGCAATGACAAATCAAAGCCCTTCCATTCAACCTATTCTTACAGTCGATTTCCTTGCCATTGCCTATCTGTCTGCCTGTCTGTCCGCCTGCCTGCCTGCCTGCCTGCCTGTCTGTCTGCCTGCCTGTCTGCCTTCCTGTACTATGCATTCCACAGTCTGTCCCTTCTTCCCCTCAGACCTGTGAAAATATCTGCAAATCATTCCATCTTCTTTCACTCCCTGTCAAGATTCATAGTTAACGCACGTTTGTTTGAAATGAATTCTTTATGGACACAAACTGCCTGTTCTTTATGGACACAATCTGCCGTTCAGTGAAAAAAGGAATTCTCGGAAATAAAGGACCCCCCTCAGTTGAAAACAAAACGGCCCCCATAAAAGATAAAATACAGACACACACACACACACACACAGCATTTTTATAACTTCCGACGAAGTGTGATTCTAAATCCGTTGTGGGAATTTTTGTTTTTTGGGAGGGGGGTGTGGGGGGTAGTGTTTTAGTTTTTAAACTTGTTTTTCAGGTGAAGCAGTTGGGTATGTGTGTGTGTGTGTGTGTGTGTGTGATTGGAAAAGAATTTTAGGATGCCAAGAACGCTTGAAGAAGAAGAAGAAAAAAAAGAAAAAAAAAGACAGATTGACCGTGTGATAAGTTTTGCTGACGTATGTGCCGTTGCATTGACGCAAAGTGTTGCTTTCGAGGGGGGAGGGATGCTGTGTGTGTGTGTGTGTGTGTGTGTGTGCGCGTGTGTGTATAGGGGGGTGGGGATGGGAGGAGTCCACGGGAGAGGGGTGGGGGGCTGGGTAGGGGAAGAGGTAGGTGTGTGTGTGTGTGTAGGGGAGGGGTAGGTGTGTGTTGTGTGTGTGTGTGTGTGTTGTGTGTGTGTATGTTCGTGTGTGTAGGTGGAGGGGGTGTGGTGTGTGTGTGTGTGTGTGTGTGTGTGTGTGTGTGTGTGTGTGCGCGCGCACGCGGTTGCGTGTGTACGTGCGTGCCTGCCTGCCTACCTGCCTTTTCGAGTCCTTTATCACGATCTATATACAATCCTTTTCTTCTCTTCCCTTTACAAGACACTTCTCCTTTCTTTCCCTGTCATGGTCTTGAGTATGTCACGAGCATTTATTAAAGACTGTGGCTGTGTATGCTTCAGGAAAATGACTCTCAGGGGCTGATTGTGTGTAGGGGAAAAAATGTGTGTGTGGGTTTTGTTTTATTTTGTTTGCGTGTGGGGAATGGGGGGTGGGGTGTTTGGTCGGTTGCTTGGTCCTTTTTTCGTCTCTCGGCTAGAACTTCAAAGTTCACCAACGGTGAGATTTATGTGTATGTGACCGTCACCCCTACATTTCCCCCCACAATTCAGGTAGTCACATTCCGACTTTAGGGTGGGAGGATGTCTAAGTTATTAAGGACTTAAGTAAAGAGATGTTGTTGTTTTCAACATAATTTGACAGAAGAAGAAGAAGAAGAAGAAGAAGAAGGCACCAAAAAAAAAAAAGAGCAAAAGTCTGTGGAAGCCCAAAGACACGAGACTCCCCTCCCCCCTCCTTAAAATAGAACAAAACCCAACTCCCCCAACCCACCCCCCCCCCCCCCCCCTCCCAAACCCCCCAAACCATACTGATTAAATGAAACACTGGCGGGGGGCGGGATAGCTTAGTGGTTAGAAGGTTGCGCTTGCGATCTGACGGCCCGGGTTCGAGCAAGGAACCATCGAGACAATTGTTCGATGGGGATTGTTGT
>CM054138.1:25202681-25210181 GCA_028751875.1 Rapana venosa
CATCTCGCCCCCCCCCCCCCCCCCCCCCCCCCCCCCCCCCCCCCCCCCCCCCCCCCCCACCCTCCCCTGTACAGATTTTCTGAACATAATGATACTGTAAGCTCAATGGCAGAGTGTAGCAGACCTTGACAGTGATAGTTCCCCGTAATTCAAATTTGAAGCAGTCGTTGTACTGTAGAGCGTGGAAGGTTGAGCTGGAGATGTGGATTCTGCCCGCTGAAAAAAAGAAAGAAAAGAAAGCGCATGGGATTTTGCCCGCTGAAAAAAAGAAAGAAAGAAAGCGCATGGGATTTTGCCCCGCTGAAAAAAAAAAAGAAAGCGCGTGTGATTTTGCCCGCTGAAAAGACAGAAAGCGCATGAGATTTTGCCCGCTGAAAAACATAGAAAGCGCATGAGATTTTGCCCGCTGAAAAACATAGAAATCGCATGAGATTTTGCCCGCTGAAAAAAAAAAGAAAGAAAGAAAGCGCATGGAATTTTGCCCGCTGAAAAAAAAAAAGCGCATGCCACGGTGGAGATGGCGGGAACCTGTCAGTATATAGCATCCCCACATTCTGGAAATTTCGTGCTAGCAATTTCCTCTTTTCTATCACTCTCTTTGTTTCTGCCTTGTTCCTTACCTTCCTGCTGTCACCTCCTTCTTGTCTACTTTTTGCCTTCTCGGTCCACTCTCCTCCCCCCCCCCCCCTCGGTAGAAAAAAAAAATCGCTCTTATGCCGAAGTCGGATGTGCTGGGCCTGACTTGCCAGGCGCTTAACGGCAACGTGACACATTTTCGCTCATCTAATAGACAACATTAATTCCAATCCAATCCAATCCTGTTGTTTATAGCCCCGCCGACCACAGAGGCCATACCAGGGCTGTCCCCTGGTCAACTTTTAAATCTCAGATTAAAACTGTGCAGCTACATTCAGCTTAAAACAGGGTATAGAACCAAAACACTACTGCCGTTCCTTGTAGCAAAGCCCTGAACACCAATAGTTGCTGTCTGAGCGTTCAACGAAGAAGAAGAATGCAAAGAAGAAGAAGAAGAATGCAAAGAAGAAGAATGCAGAAGAAGAAGAAGAAGAAGAAGAATTGCGAAGAAGAAGAAGAGAAGAATTCGAAGAATTGCGAAGAACTGCGAAGAAGAAGAAGAAGAAGAAGAAGAATGCAAGAGAAAGAGAAGAAGAAAAGAAGAAGAAGAAGAGAAGAAGCAAGAAGGAGAAGGAAAGAGAAGAAGAAGAAGAAGAAGAAGAGAAGAGAAGAGAGAAGAAGAAGAATGCGAAGAAGAAGAGAATGGAAGAAGAAGAAGAAGAAGAAGAAGAAGAAGAAGAAGAAGAAGAGAACAGAAGAAAGAAGAACAAGAAGAAAGACAGAAAAAGAATTGCGAAGAAGGAAGAAGAAGAGAAGAATTGCGAAGAAGAAGAATTGCGAAGAAGAAGAAGAATTGCGAAGAAGAATTGCGAAGAAAAGAAGAAGAAGAAGAAGAAGAAAGAATGCAAAGAAGAAAGAAGAAAGAAGAAGAATGCAAGAAGAAGAAAAGAATTGCAGAAGAAGAAGAGAAAGAAGAAGAAGAAGATGCGAAAGAAGAAGAGAAGAAAAGAGAAAGAAGAAGAGAAGAAGAAGAAGAAGAAGAAAAGAATGCAAAAGAAGAAGAAGAAGAAGAATGCAGAAGAAGAAGAAGAATGCAAAGAAGAAGAAGAATGCAAAGAAGAAGAAGAATGCAAGAAGGAAAGAAGAAGAAGAATGCAAGAAGAAGAGAAAGAAGAAGAAGAAGAAGAAGAAGAGAAGAAGAAGAAAAATGAAGAAGAGAAGAATGCGAGAAGAAGAAGAAGAAGAAGAAGAAGAGAAGAAGAAGAAGAAGAAGAAGAAGAAGAAGAATGCGAAGAAAAAAGAAAATTGCGAAGAAGAAGATGAAGAAGAAGAAGAAGAAGAAGAAGAAGAAGAAGAAGAAGAAGAAGAAGAAGAAGAAGAAGAAGAAGAAGAAAGCGCATTGACAATAATTGTATTGCATTGTATTATTGTATGTATTGTATTGTATTGCATTGTATACCACTTTAAGTCACGACAGATTTCTCCGCATGAACTTCGGGCTGCTCTTCCCGGGGAGAGCGCGTCGCCACAAGAGCAGCGCCACCCATTATTTATTTTTTCTTTTTCCTGTCTGCAACTATATGTTTCCCTATCAGAGTGACTTTTTTCTACAAAATTTCGACAACACACACACACACACACACACACACACACACAGGGACACACACACACACGCGCACACACACACACACACACACACACACACACACACACACACACACACACACACACACACACAGGGCGGACGGGATAGCCTAGTGGTCAGAATATTGCGCTCGCAATCTGACGACCCGGGTTCGATTCCCGCTCAAGGGGATATTTTCCCCTGGAGTTAACGTCAGTGCAGACTCCACTCTCCCCAAAAGTCTTTCGGATGAGACTATAAACCGAGGCCCCGTGTGCGAACGCACGCAGAACATCTTGCGCAAACGTTAAATCCTGTTTAGCTTTTCGTAAAAGTAGGCCATAGTGTGCCGGTGGGAACAGATGACAGAATTGACAAAACCGCATACACACGAGGACTGGATGTAGAAAAGCACATAAGTTCTTATTCCATTATCCTCGATATAAAAGAAGAAAATAATAAAACATAATAAAAACACACACAAAGGGACACACACACAGGGATACTCACACAATTACGCACAAACCCACACACATATACACAGAAGGATACTCACTCACAAACATACACACACACAAACACACACTCACACACACACAGACACACACACACACACACACACACACACACGAGGTCCCGTGCGCGAACGCACTCAGAACATATTGCGCACACGTTAAAACCATTCCGCTTTTCGGAAGAAAAGAGTAGGCCATTGTGTGCCTGTGGGAACGGATGACAAAATTTACAAAAACTGCATACACACGGGGACTAGATGTAAAAAAAATCATAAGAATGTTTAATCCATTATCCTCGAAAAAAAAAGTAAATAATAATAATGACAACAACAACAACACACAAGCACATACACACACACACACACGCGCGCGCGCGCGCGCGGGCACGCAAGCAAGCGCGCACACACACAAACAAAACAAACACACGCACGCAACACACACACACACGCGCGCGCGACACACACACACACACAAACGCACGCACGCACACACACACACACACACACACACACACACACACAACACACAAACCTATCTACCTTTGGAATAAGTCTCCATACGAGATGCGGTGTTGACAGTGTCTCCAAACAGGCAATAGCGAGGCATCTTGATGCCCACCACACCCGCACACACCGGGCCTGATACAGGGCAAGGACATCGAACAACATTAATTTGATAATTTAAAAAAAAGTGAAGTACGCATGTATTACACATAGGATTATAAGAAAGAATAAAACCCATGGGTTTTGATTCTCCGCCCCCGTGTGTGTGTGTATATCCATCTATCTATCTATCTATCTATCTATGTATCTATCTATCTATCTATGTATCTATCTATCTATCTATCTATCTATTTGTGTGTGTGTGTGTGTGTGTGTGTGTGTGTGTGTGGTGTGTGGAGGGAGAGAGAGAGAGAGAGAGAGAGAGAGAGAGAGAGAGAGAGAGAGAGAGAGAGAGAGAGAGAGAGAGAGAGAGAGATTGAGATTTTGTTTAAAAAAAACAAACTCTGCTACTATTTAATTTAGTTGTTTGACTTCAGTTCCAGATTTTGACACAGCATGTTGAAGCGCTTTGTCCCAATTCTTTAAGCAAAATGTCTTCCATATTGTAATGACAAAGCTACCTAGTATTAAATAAATAGTTCATTGTCGCCCTGTGTACCATACGAAAACCGAACAACATTGACTTGGAAACACACACACACACACACACACACATAATAGTAAATAGATTTACTCTGCAAACTAAGCTGTACGGCCCACGAGAGGAGCTGGAAAGGACTTGCCATTATTTCTCCCAGACACATTGACGGTGTAAAAAGCGAACGAGAGAAGAAGAAGCAGAGATGTATCAGAAAGACTATAGGCCATGTGTAGTTCAGGTAGTTAGACACTTTAAAGCATCAAACTATAAAAAAATACGTCATACGATCTACATAATTAATTCTTTTGAGGTATTAGTGTACTGCTTGTTCAATGCTTTGTAACTCTTATGATGTATCTTTATACCACTTGTTTGATACTTTGTAGATCTTCTTCTTCGTCGAACGCTCAGACAGCAACTATTGTTGTCTGTTATATGAGCGAAAATGCGTCACGCTGCCGTTAAGCGCCTGACAAGTCAGGCCCAGCGCACCCGACTTCGGCATAAGTGAGAATTGTTACCTTTTAAGTCTTTCTAGGGAAAAAAAGGCAGGAGAATTGACCAAGAAGGAAGAAAAAAGACAAGAAGGTGACAGGAAGAAAAGGAACAAGGTAGAAACAAAGAGAGTGATAGAAAAGAGGGAATTCCCATCACATAATTTCTAGAAGGTGGGGATGTTGTTTGTACTTACAGGCCCCTGGCATCCCCACGGAGGACTTTGTAGATCTCACGATGTACTGCTTGTTTGATATTTTGTAGATATCTTATTTTTAATCTTTCTCATTTGGTGGAAAAAGGGGGGTGGGGTGGGGTATTTTATTTTATTTATTTATTCTTTTATATCGAGGATAATGGAATAAGCACTCATGTACTTTTTTTTTTACATCCAGTCCCCGTGTGTATGCGGTTTTGTCAATTCTGTCATCTGTTTCCACAGGCACACAATGGCCTACTCTTCCGAAAAGCGGAACAGGATTTAACGTGTGCGCAAGATGTTCTGCATGCCTTCGAACACGGAGCCTCGGTTTATAGTCTCATCCGAAGGACTTTGACATTCAGTTCGGGGTATCAAACCACCACCACTACCTCCTCTACGACAACAACAAACACCTTTCTCCCTCCCTCCTCACCCACTCTACAACAACAACACAACAACAAAAACAACATCAACAAACAAAACCAAAACCAAACACAAAAAATCCCCCAAAGCACCAAGACTAACCCGAATCCAAACCAGCCTTGATACGAAGATGCTCCCCAGGGCAATGCGGGATGATGAATTTGGAAGCAGCATCCATAATCTCCAGGGCCATCATACTCACGTGATAAGCGTGCATGGGCGTTCGGTTGGGAACGCCCGACACCACCATGTCTGTGGAAATAAAGAATATGGTGAATGGGTGGTTGGGGGTGGTGGTGTTGGTGGTGGTTGTGGTGGTGGTGGTTGTGGTGGTGGTGGTTGAGGTGGTTGTGGGTGTTGAGGGTGGGATAGGGGTGGGTTGTGGTGGTTGGGGTGGTGGGTGGTGGTGGGTGTGGTTTGGGTGGTGGTGGGTGTGGTGGTTGGGGTGGTGGTGTGGGGTGGTGGTGGTTGGGGGGTGTGGTTGGGTGTGGGTGTGGTGGTGGGGTGGTGGTTTGGGGTGGTGGTGGGTGTGGTGGTTGGGGTGGTGGTGTGGTGGTTGGTGTGGGGGTGGTAGGGTGTGGTTGGTGGTTGGGCGGTGGTGGTTGTGGTGGTGGGGTGGTGGTGGTGGGTGGTTGGTGGTGTGGTGGTGGGGGGGTGGTGTGTGGTGGTGGGTGGTGGTGGTGGTGTGTTGGTGGGTGTTGGTGTGGGGTGGTGGGGTGGTGGTTGGGTGGTGGTGGTGTGTGGTGGTTGGGGTGGTGGTGGGTGGTGGTGGGGTGGTGTGTGTGGTGGTTGGTGGGGTGGTGGTGTGTGGGTGGTTGTGGTTGTGTTGGTGGTGTGGGTGGGTGGGTGTGGTTGGTTGGGGTGTGGTGGTGTGGGGTGGTGTAGGGGTGGTGTGTGGTTGGTGGGTGGGTGGTGGTGGTTGGGGTGGTGTGTGTGGGTGTGGTGGTTGGGGGTGGGTGGTTGAAGGGTGGTGGGGTGTGGTGGTTGGGTGGGTTGGGTGGTGTGGTGGTTGGGGTGGTGTAGGGTGGTGGTGGTTGTGGTGGTTGGGGGATAGGGTGGTAGTGTGGTGGGTGGAGTGTGGGTGGGTGGTGTGGGGGTGTGGTGGTGTGAGTGTTGTGGGATAGGGGTGGGTGTGGTGGTTGGGGGTTGGTGTGGTTGGGAGTGGGATAGAGGTGGTGTGGTGGTTGGGGGTGTTGGGGTGGGATGAGGTGGGTGTGGGTGGTGGGGGTGGTGGTTGGGGTTGAGGATAGATGTGGGTGTGGTGGTTGTGGTGGGGTGGTGTGGTTGGGGTGGATAGGGGTGGGTGTGGTGGTTGGGGTGGGTGGTGGGTTGAGGGTGGTTGAGGTGGTGGGATAGGGTGGGTGTGTGGTTGGGGGTGTGTGGGGTGGGATAGGGGTGGGGGGTGGTGTGGTGGGTGGTGGTGGTTGGGGTGTTGGGGGTGGGATAGGGGTGGTTTGTGTGGTGGGTGTGGTGGGTGCGATAGTGGTTGGGGTTTGTTGGGGGTGAAATAGGGGTGGGGGGTGGTGGTGGTGTGGGTTGGGGAGGTGTGGTGGTTGGGGTGATGGGGGGGGGGGTGGGGGTGTGCAAAGGAAGAGGAGAGGGCAGTCATTTTTACTGTGATGTTTTGACTATGGTTGATTGATTGATTAATTGGGGGATTGATTGACTGATAATCTTCATTCACACACAAACACACACACACACACTGTCTCACACACACTGTCACACACACACTTTCTCACGCACACTGTCACACACACACACACACTGTCTCACACACACGCACACACACACACACTTTTCCCCCTTGTTTTTTTAAACCAAACATGACCCAGACCAAAAGCTGTATCAGTTATTGATGTCAGCTCTAAGTACCAAGGCCTTACATTCAAATAATATTGATAATAATGCTTTGAAATATTATGTTGAGATTGTCCTTCACCCATGACAAGATCATAGCATAACAGCATAACAGCTACCCCCCACCCCCCTCTTGTAGAGATTTAAAAATAATCCTCTGAAGTCGGAGTATAGCTGACTATGTAGCGAGATACATAAAACAGTCACACACGCACAATTTTCATCCAGCGTGCGTGTATTCACAATCTCACAGTGATTCTCAGTTTCATTTATTCTGTTATTTCGTTCTTTTATTTCGAAGATGATGAAATAAGCACTCATGTTCCTTTTTTTTACATCCAGTCCCCCGTGTGCATGCAGTGTTGTAAATTTTGTCATCCGTTCCCAGCGACACACAATGGTCTACTCTCCCGAAAAGCGGACCGGGTTTTAATGTGCGCGCAAGATGTTCTGCGTACGTTCGCACACGGGACCTCGGTTTTTAGTCTCATCCGAAGGATTTTCGAGGGGAGTGGAGTCGGCACTGATGTTAACTCCAGAGGAATAATCCTCTTGAACGCGATTTGAGCCAGGGTCAGCAGACCACGAGCGCACTGCGCATCACTCTAACCACCCGGCTATCTCTGTCCCCGTCTGAAATGGGGATGAGTAAGTCAGAGTGC
>CM054138.1:25215181-25217681 GCA_028751875.1 Rapana venosa
CTCATGTGGCGACACGCTCTTCCCGAGAGAGAGAGAGAGAGAGAGAGAGAGAGAGAGAGAGATGGAGAGAGAGAGAGAGAGAGAGAGAGTTGCTGATGCTGCTGTTGTTTTCCCAGCTTACCACTCTAGTGGTATACTCAAAAAATGGACAAGCATCACGCTGTCGCGCTCACAAAATGTGGGAATCATTGTGGGATCGTAAGAATACGCTCGAAAAAAAAAAAGTCTGTGTGCATTAACTATGGATGTTCTCAAAGACCTCGCCATGATTATATAGGCAGCCACATTCCATTCAACTTCAGTGGATTTTCCAGAGGATTGCCAGTATGCGCGCAAACGTGTGTATTGGTATTGGCATTGGTATTGGCATTGGCATTGGCATTGATATTGGCACTGCTATTGGTCTTGTCATGGGTATTGGTATTAGCATTGACACTGGTATTGGTATTGGTATTGGTTTGGGCACTGGTACTGGTATTGCCATTTGTATTAGTGTTGGCATTGGTATTGGTACTGGCTTTGGTTTTGGTATTGGCTTTGGTATTGGCATTGGTATTGGCGTTGGTATTAGAATTGGCATTGGTATTGGTATTGGCTTTGTTATTGGCATTGTATTGGCGTTGGTATTGGAATTGGAATTGGTATTGGCTTTGTTATTGGCATTGCTATTGGCGTTGGTATTGGTATTGGCGTTGGTAGTGGTTTTGGCACTGGTACTGGTACTGACGTTTGTATTAGTGTTGGCATTGGCATTGATACTGGCTTTGGTGTTGGCATTGGTATTGGCGTTGGTATTGGAATTAGCATTGGTATTGGGGTTGGTATTGGAATTGGCATTGGTATTGGTATAGGTATTGGCATATAGCATATTGGTATTGGCGTTGGTATTGGTACTGGTATTTGTGTTGGCATTGGTATTGGCATGGCATTGGTATTTCCATTGGTATTGTGACTGGCATTGGTATTGGCATTGGTATTGGTATTGTCATTGATATTGGCATTGGTATTTTATTAGTATTGGTATTTACATCGATATAGGCATTGACATTGGCATTGATATTGGCATCGGTATTGGCATTGGCATTAGTATTGGTATCTTATTAGTATTGGTATTGGTATTGGCATTAGTATTGGTGCGTGCGTGCGCGTGTGTGTATGCATTTGAATTTGTAAAAAAAACTATTCCTTGTGACTTGTTGCATGTGTTAGAGTAAGATGAATGCAAGCGCTTTGATTTGATTTTGTAAGATATTGCGCTACATAAATTTCATTTATCATCATCATCATCATCACCATCACCATCACCACCACCACCACCACCACCATCATCATCATCGTCCTTCTTGTTCTTGTTCTTGTTCTTGTTCTTCTTCTTCGTAATAGTAGTAGTAGTAGTAGTAGTAGTAGTAGTAGTAGTAGTAGTAGTAGTAGTAGTAGTAGTAGTAGTAGTAGTAGTAGCAGCAGCATGATGATGATAATGATTGATGATGATGATGATGATGATGATGATGATGATGATGATGATGATGATTTCATTAGTATTGGTATTTAATTAACATTCGTATTGGAGTTGGGAGGACTCACATCCTGGTAGCGAAAGGAGAAGATGGATTCGGACTTGTGCACTTTCCTGCCACCGCCACTGGGGTCACTGAATGTCATACTTTCACTGGACATGAAGACCGACAGGTTGGATCTGCCCAGCACTGACTGAGGTTCTTTGGTCATCTGCCCGCCACAGCATCACTGCACTGTGTTATGTTGTGTTGTGTTGTGTTGTGTTGTGTTGTTTGTGATGTGGTGTATTGTGCTGTAGTGTTGTGGTGTATTGTACTGTAGTGTTGTGGTGATGTTTGTTAGTCATCTGCCCACCACAACATCACTGCACTGTGTTATGTTGTGTTGTGTTGTTTGTGATGTGTTGTTTTGCGTTGTGTTGTTTTGTGATGTGGTGTATTGTACTGTAGTGTTCTGCTGAGGTTTGTTGGTCATCTGCCCACCACAACAACACTGTACTGTGTTATGTTGTGTTGTATTGTTTTGTGATGTGGTGTATTGTACTGTGTTGTGGTGAGGTTTGTTGGTCATCTGCCCACCACAACATCACTGCACTGTGTTATGTTGTTTTGTGTTTTGTTGTTTTGTGATGTGGTGTATTGTACTGTAGTGTTGTGGTGATGTTTGCTGGTCATCTGCCCACCACAACAACGCTGTACTGTGTTATGTTGTGTTGTGTTGTTTGTGATGTGTTGTTTTGTGGTGTATTGTGCTGTAGTGTTGTGGTGTATTGTACTGTAGTGTTGTGGTGATGTTTGCTGGCATCTGCCCCACCACAACAACACTGTACTGTGTTATGTTGTGTTGTGTTGTTTGTGATGTGTTGTTTTGTGATGTGTTGTTTTGTGATGTGGTGTATTGTACTGTAGTGTTGTGGTGATGTTTGCTGGTCATCTGCCCACCACAACAACACTGTACTGTGTTATGTTGTGTTGTGTTGTTT
>CM054138.1:25225181-25245181 GCA_028751875.1 Rapana venosa
TTTATTTATTCTTTTATATCGAGGGGGACGGGATAGCTCAGTGGTCGGAGCACTCGCTTTCCCCCAGCCAAGTTAAGCAGCGTCGAGCGTGGTTACCAGTTGGATGGGTGACCGTTTGCGCGCCTTGGCTTCAGTACAGTTCCCCCCACAGTTCACCCAGCTGTAAATGGGTACCTGCCCTCTTTAGGGTCAGGGAAGGTAAAGCAGCGAGGGAGAGGAGATGGGCGCCGCCCTCAATATGCTGGCCCTAGAGAAGTGAGGTCTCTGACGCCTCGCTCCCCTACGACCTTATAGGTTATGGGACTCCTTTACCTTTTACCTTTTATATCGAGGATAATGGAATAAGCACTCATGTGCTTTTTTTTTACATCCAGTCCCCGTGTGTATGCGGTTTTGTACATGTTGTGATCTGTTTCTTAATAATTCTAGAAGAAAGAAAGACAGAATGAACGAAAGAAAGAATGAAAGAAGAAAAAGAAAAAAGAAAGAAAAACAAGACAGAAAGGAAAAAATAGAAAATATGAAAAAAATATTGAAAGAAAATGATAAAAAGGAAGAAAAGCAACAAGAAGAAAGAAAGAAAGAAAGAAAGACAGAGCGAGACAGAGAGAGAGAGAGAGAGAGAGAGAGAGAGAGAGAGAGAGAGAGAGAGAGAGAGAGAGAGAGAGAGAGAGAGAGAGAGAGAGAGAGAGAGAGAGAGAACGAACTACGCAAATACATTTTTTTTTCGTTCCTCGGCTATAGCTCCTAGGTTCACCAAAAGATGAAATTTTGCGTACGCGACTGTTTTTGCCCACCATGAAGGTAACCGGATTCCGACTTCAGGGAATGCATGCTAGGTATGTTCGTGTTTCCATAACCCACCGTACGCTGACGTGAATTACGCGGGATCTTTAACGTGCATGATATATTTGATCTTCAGCATGTATACATTTACGACGAGGATGAAGACACTGCACTTGAAGTTGACCTGGGAGATAGTAAAAAAATCCCCAACCTTTAATTCTCCAAGACGCCGCCGAGATTCGAACTCACGACTTCATGGACCCAGAGGATCGAAGTCTCGATGGATTTAACCACTCGGCTATAGCGTCCGTTATGCGTACATATATAACAAGAAAACCCAACAGTCTCTTCGGAATTCATAGCCGAAGCGGTGGTGATAATATTAACGCTCAACAGAAATTAGCTATTATCAACCACATTGTTCTTATAGGTAAGGTGTGTATAAGCATTGCAAAGAAAACGAAACGTTTGTCTTACTACTACTACTACTACTACTACTACTACTACTACTACTAATGTATGTAATTTATATAGCGCTGAATCTTGTGAAGTAACAAATCAAAGCGCTCAGATGACTTAAAAAAAAAAAGTATTATTATTTAATTTTTTTATTTATGCGTGTGTAAGCGGTTTTTTACATTTTGTCATCTGTTCCCACCGGCACAGAATGGCCTACTCTTTCGAACAGCGGAACAGGATTTAACGTGCGCGCAAGATGTTCTACATGCGTTCGCACACGGGCCTCGGTTTAAAGTCTCATCCGAAGGACTTCATTATAAAATGTAATGATCTTTGAACAACAGTTGGACTTAAGAATAAAAATTACATTGTAGACTGCTGTGGCGGGTTGTGATCTTGTTGGTGTGCCTGCAGCTGGTATTTTGATCAATATCACTCACTCACTCATCCCTTGGTCGGGACAACCGTTGGGGTACCCGCACGGACGCTGCAAGTGGACCGCCAAATGGTTCTGTCCTGGGCTGTTTTCAGGAGGCTTGGTACAGTGAGGCCGGTCCACTCCTTGATGTTGGATATCCAGCTTTTGCGTGGTCGTCCCTGCCTCCTTGCTCCTTCCACCATTCCCTGCAGGACTGTCTTTGACAGGCTGTTATGCCTTGTTGTGTGGCCAAACCACTTCAGTTTCCTCCGTTTGACTGTATCTAGCAATGGTTCTTGTTTGCCAGCCAGTGCCTCGATCTGCTGCCAGACGTAGTCATTGGTTTTGCGGTCTCTGTAGGTGATGTTCAGGATCCGCCTGAGGTACTTCATCTCAAAGGCTTGAATGCGACGTTCTAAATCGGCAGTAAGTGTCCATGCTTCACAGCTGTACAAGGCAATGGATGTGACGAGTGCCTTGTAGAGTCTGACCTTAGTGTGGGTTCTGATGTTGTGGTTTCTCCACACTTTTCGCCAGCTTAGTCATGGAGGAGTGCCACAGCAAGTCTGATCTTCACCTCTTGTGTGCTCGTGCCTTCTTTGGTGATGACTGCTCCAAGGTACTTGAAAGTTTCCACCTCCTCTAGTGTCTCGCCACTCATCTTGATGCTGGTGGAGTGGTCGGTGTGGTACTGTTCACTAGGATCTTGCTCTTTTCCGTGCTGATCTCCATACCGTGGGCATTGGCTGATGTTTCCAGTCTGGTGGTGAGATCCTGGAGTTCTTCTTCACTGCGGCCCATGAGATCAATATCGTCTGCGAATCGAAGATTGCAGACTGGCCTTCCTCCTATTGTGATTGTGGTCTTGAAGCCAAGGAGGGCCTCCTGCATGATGTTCTCCAGGAACACGTTGAAAAGAACGGGGGATAGCGGGCAGCCTTGTCGAACTCCAACTGAAGTCCGGAAGAACTCCCCGATTTCTCCACCCATGAGGACTGCACTGTGGGAGCTGTCATACAGCGACTTGAATCAGGTCCTCGTCGAAGCTATAGTCTCTCATGACTTGCCACAGAGCTTCTTGCCACACTCGATCGAAGGCCTTCTTGAAGTCAATGAAGTTGTTGTAGAGCTGTAGCTGATGTTGGAGATGCTTCTCTATGAGCATTCTGATGTTGAAGATCTGTTCGACAGTGCTTCGACCTGGTCTGAATCCTGCCTGTTCTTCTGATAGGATTTCTTCTGCTTGTGGTTTCAGTCTGTTCAAGGCAATGCGTAGCATAACTTTGCTTGGATGGCTTATCAGACTGATTGTTCTGTAATTTTGGCACTTCTTCAGGTCTCCCTTCTTTGGAAGTGGAACTATGATGGATTGGGTCCACTGTTCAGGCCACTCTTTGCTGGTCCAGATGCGTTGGCAGATGATTGTTAATGCCTTGATCATCTCTGGCCTCCTTCTTGATGAGCTCAGCCGGGATGTTGTCAATCCCTGGTGACTTGCCTCCTTTCAGGGATCTTACTGCTTCTTCTACCTCTTCCTCCAGCACCTGTGTGCTTTCAGGATCTGATGGTCTGGGATCTTGCTCGTGAAGTTTGTTCGGATCAGCCTTCAGCTTGTAGTTGTACAGGTCTCTGCAATATTCTGTCCATCTCTTCATGATAGTGGCGCTCTCTGTAAGGACTGACCCCTCTTTGTCTTCAATAACGGAGGTCTTTGGCTGCTGGGACTTGGTTAGTACCTTGATGGTCTGGTACGCCTCTTTGTTGTCTCCTTTCGCCATTGCCTTCTCAACCTTGGAGCATTGTTCTGACATCCAGTTCCCCATGGCCTCAGTCATCTTCTTCTTGATTGACCTGTTGACTGTTCTATACTCTTCGGCCGTTTCTGGGTTTTTGTTCTTCACTGGCTTTAGCTCCCTACGTTGGTCGCACAGGTCCAGGATATCGTTGGTAACCCACGGTTGGTTCTTTTTCCTCTCTTTCCCAAGGATCTCCAGCGCTGTCTCCTGAATGGTCTTGCTGAAGGTCTCAGTGAGGTTGTTGATGTCATCTTGGAGGAAATTCAATGCTGCAAATCTGCCCCCTATCTCAGCTTTAAAGATTTCAGCGACTTCGGGGTCCTTCAGCTTTTCCATGTTGAACCGCAAACGGGGATTTCTCTTCTGGTTCTTGGTCTTCAGCTTGATCTGTAGGGTCATGAGTACCATGTCGTGGTCACTACCAATATCAGCGCCAGGGAAACTTCTTGTCTGGGCTTTGTTGATGCTCGACTTAAATCGTTTGGGGGCCAAGATGTAGTCAATCTGGTTATGTGTCTTTCCATTTGGTCAATATATACAGTGAAATTCTTGTTTAAAAAAAGGAGAAAGAAACCGAATGAAAGAAAAAGTTCATGATCGTTCGAAAGTACGTGAATTTGTTATGTTGAACATCAAAAAAGCGCTTGATATGAATTCCCTTTGACGCTGAAAGAGAGAAGGAGAATGTGCTGTATGAAGAAAAGTAAGGTAAAAATAGTAAAGGTGTCCCATAACCTATAAGGTCGTAGGGGAGCGAAGCGTCAGAGACCTCACTTCTCTAAGGGGGCCAGCATGTTGAGGGCTGCGCCCATCTTCTCTCCCTCGCTGCTTTACCTTCCCTGACCCTAAAGAGGCAGGTACCCACTTTACAGCTGGGTGAACTGGGCAACTGTACTAAAGCCAAGGCGCGCAAACGGTTACCCATCCAAGTGGTAACCACGCTTGACGCTGCTTAACTTGGCTGGGGGAAAGCGAGTGCTCCGACTACTGCGCTATGTTATAATGATAATAATAATAATAATAATAATAATAATAATAATAATGTATGGAATTTATATAGCGCTGAATCTTGTAAAGCAACAAATCAAAGCACTCAGATGAGATGACCTTTTTTAATATCGAGGATAATGGAATAAGCACTCATGTGCTTTTTTTACATCCAGTCCCCGTGTGTATGCGGCTTTTAAAATTTTGTCATCTGTTCCCACCGGCACACAATGGCCTATTCTTTCGAAAAGCGGAACAGGGTTTAACGTGCGCGCAAGATGTTCTTCATGCGTTCGCACACGAGGCCTCGGTTTATAGTCTCATCCGAAGGACTTTGACATTCAGTTCGATTTTTTTTTGTCAAAGTGGGAAGAAAAGGCGAGGCTGGGAATCGAACCCAGAAGCTCACGGTTTACTTGTTGGCAGGCAAACGTCTTAACCATCCTGCCACCTTTCTTCCGGGGGAGGGGTAGGGGGAGGGGGGTGGAAGAAAGAAAGGACGAAGTCGGAAAGTAATACTTAAAAAGACAAACAACAGAAACAAAGAAAGAATGTCGAACCCAAACACTGACAGAAAGAGCATTTCATACACACCCCCATGCGGTTGTCCCACTATCTCTTTGGGATGCACAATCCACGTTTCGTCATTCAGAGCCCTGTGCCGTCTTCGTCGGTAACGCTAAAATATAAAAACAACAACAACAACAACAACAACAACACAATCCCCACAGTAAATACAAACAAACAGCTCCCTCTCTCCACGTCATCATCATCATCATCATCATCATCATCATCATCATCATCATCATCATCATTTTCATCATCATCAACATCAACAACAACAACAACAATAACAACAACAATAACAACGACGACGACGACGAAACACACAAACAAAAGCACACCAACAACAAGAAAAAACCAGAGAGAGACAGAGAGAGAGAGAGAGAGAAGGGAGGAGAGAAGAGAGAAGAGAGGAGAGAGAGAGAGAGAGAGAGAGAGAGAGAGAGACAGACAGACAGACAGACAGACAGAGAGAGAGTGGGAGAGACAGAGATACAGAGAGAGGGAGGAGAGAGAGAGAGGGAGGGAGAGAGAGAGTGGGAGAGAGAAAGAGAAGGTGAGAGAGAGAGAGAGGGAGAGAGAGAGACAGAGAGAGAGGGAGAAGAGATAAGGAGAGAGAGAGGAGAGAGAGAAGGAGAGATGAGAGGGAGAGAGAGATAGGGGGGAGAGAGAGAGGGGGAGAGAGAGAAAGCGAGAGAGAGAGAGAGAGAAAGGGAGGGAGAGAGAGAGGGGGGAGAGAGAGAGGGAGGGAAAGATGAGAGGGAGGGAGAGAGAGAGAGGGAGGGAGAAAGGGAGGAGAGAGAGAGAGAGAGAGGGGGAGAGAGAGAGAGAGACAGAGAGACAGAGAGAGCACTGAACACACTTTACTGTGTAATTATCGGCCTTGGGCCACAATACAATAATGGGGATTGGGGACGTTGAATCAACTCATATTGAATTCGAACATAATGGCAACAAAACCAGAGTAATAAGTATCATCACATGAAACAGGTTAGTATAACCAATAACTACTACTTTATTTCATAATGAAAATCATTGAAAATGATGTGTTCCATAAACATTACAATCAAGACAACAACAACAAAAAACCGTTCCCTTTTGCACATTATTCAACTGATACCGTGTTGTACCCTGCAAACGCAAACGCAGTTTTATTGCACGAGAATAATAGATTAAGTAGCAGAGACTTTTTCTTCAACCAGTCCTCACATGATTTAAATCAATGGGTTTTTTTCCTCTATTGAATGAATGACAAATAAAACCCGTATAAACGTGCTGAAGTCCTGCTTGTACTCTACAAACTGGAATAAATATTTTTTTTTATATTATAAACAATAACACTTGAATTTATTTTTTAATTTTCCCGGAAATCTTTGTACATTGAACTTTCCCAACATAAAATGTACTGTTTTTTAACTTTTTTTTTACAAAAATAACAACTTTATCTTGATGTTTTCACTAATCCAAGCATTTTTTAGGGGGTTTGAAACGGGGTATTGACTTTACTTCATTTTTTGAAAAGGCAGCCAGTGAAGGATGCAAAAAGAGTATGTGTTCAGTTTTTTTTTTTTCTGGGCTATCGATTTGAATTTGTCATGCGTTGAAGGGAGTGGATTTTGGGCTGGAACCCCCCAAAGGGGAATTACAATATCCAAACGTGAAAGAAAAAGATTAAAATGTGGATATTGAAACGTGGACAAGTACTTTCGGATTGCACTTTTTTTGATCGAACTGCCCCCTTTTCCTCCACTATGGGCCAGAAATATCTTTCATAGCCCGGAGGGCACTTTATTTCGAACTGTATCTTCACTCCCTTTCGTTATTTTCTCTAAAAAATTCAAAAAAAGGGCCCATACCATTTATTGCTGTGCAAGTTTTTATTTCGAACTGTTTTCTTTTTTGCATAAGCTTTTTAAATTGTTGCTCCAAAACATTAGTTTAGAATACTAAACCCTTTTCGCTTATCAAATATAGGGCATTATGGTTTGTTTTCTTTCTAGAAAAATTTACTTCTATATTCTTTTCTCTGAACTTAGGGAGGCCGTCTTTACATTTTTTTTTTTTTTTAAATGCACGTTTTTTTAATCTGTACGAGTTTTTTTTGAAAACTCTTCTCTCTCCTCCTCTCTCTCCTCCCTCTCTCTCCTTCTCTCTCTCTGTCTCGCGCGCGCGCGCGCATATTGATTGTTTTCATCAGGGCGGGCATATAAACTGACGAAATGACGTTTTTGAAGATACACGTTTTTAAAAAATTACTGTTGCAGCCTGAAACTATCATATCTTACTGCTATCACGATAGTAAATTCAGGTACGCTCTGCAAATTTTCGACTTGGAATGGAAATTTAAATGTGAAAAAAATATAATGATAAATGAAAAATGCTTTTTGTACAAAATCAAAAATTAAAGGGTTTTTTCTGTTTAAAGCAAAAACTTGCGAAAAATATCTAAAAAGTAGTCCAAAAAATCGAATAAAACCCAAAAAATATCTTAAAGTGAAAAATCTCCATTGTTTTTGGGAATTACAGTTTATGCTCTGAAAGCCCGAGAAGTTTGTTGGTGAACGGTACAAAAATTTGAAGTATTCATTTTCCTTGGAAATCCTTTTGTAGCCAACTTTTTTGGGTTGTTACTGTTTTGTTTGAAGTTTTTTGTCAAATGAAAAACCCCTTGCATCACCGGGGGGCTTAAAATTAAAAATCCCCCCCCTGATTCCTCTCTCCTTCTTCAACAACAACAGGAGAACAAAAAACGACAACAAACTCGTTTAAAACCCAAAAAACAACACCCCCCCCATCCCCAAAATCCCCCAAACCAAACCCAAAAACCAAAAAAAACCCAAAAACAAACCCAAAGCAGAGAGAGGAGAGAGAGAGAAGAAGAGAGAAGGAGAAAGAGAGAGAAGAGAGAGAAGAGAAGAGGAAATTTTAGAAAGAAGAGGGGAAAAGACTGAGAGAGAGAGAAAAAGAGGAAAGGGAAGAAAAGGGAGGAAGGAGAGAAGGAAGGGGAGAGAGAGAGAGGAGAGAGAAGAACGACAGAAAAGAAAACCCCCCACCCCCCCCTTTACATCCCCACTCCCATCACACCTCCCCCCCACCCCAACACACCCTCCCTCTCCAAAACCCCCCCCCCCCTTCCCTCTACCCAACACCAAACCCTCTTCCCCCTCCCCCCCCCCCCCAACTCCTTTCCTCCCTCCTCTTTGCCTACCACAACAAATCCCGCCACCCCTCCTACCCCCCCCCCAACCACCCACCCCCCACCCACCATCCACACCCCCACCAACCAAACCAAACCAAAAAAAAACAAAAAAATAACAAACCAAAACCCCCAACTCAAAACCAAACCAAACAACCCAAAAAAAACCAAAGCCCAAAAAACCCAAAACCAAAACCCAACCCCACATGACCCCAAAAACATATGTTTAAAAAAGGGGAAATGGGGAAGATGGCAACCGTTAAGACCATTTTACACCCCACAGTCTGAGAGCGGTTCTGCAGTCCCCCAGGCCTCACCTTTCTGTTTTCCCCATACGGGAAAAGAAAGTAAAGTCCCTAACCTATAAGTCGTAAGGGGGCGAGACTCAAGACCCCACTTCTCTAGGGGCCAAAATATTGAGGGGGGCCCCATTCCTCTCCCTCGCGCTTTTACCTTTTCCGACCCTAAAGAGGGGAGGTACCCATTTTCAGCTGGGGGAACTGGGGGGAAATGACTGAAGCCCAAAGGGGCGCAAAAAGGTCCCCCATCCAACTGGAACCACCCCGACGTGCTTTCTTGGGTGGGGGGAAACGATGCTCCGACCAATGAGCTTCCCCAACTAGGTAGGAGAGGGGAAATGGGGGGGAAGGAGTGAGAGGGGAGTGACGTGAGGAAGGGGGTGTAGGGAAAGGGGGGGAGGGGAAGGAGGTTTGGGAAGGGGTGGGGGTGAGGAGGGGGTGGGGGGAAGGGAGGGTTAGGGGGGAAGGGAGGGGGAGGTTTAAAAGGGTGGGGGGGGAAGGGGTTATTTTTATAAAGGGGGGGTAGGGAAAAGGAAAAAGGGGAAAAAGGGAAGGAAAATAATAAAATGGGGTTGGAAGGGGGTAAAAAAATAAAAAGGGGGTATGGAAGGGAAGTTATAAAAAAGGGGGGAATAAAAAAAGTAGGGGGAAATAATAAAGGGGAAAAAGGGATGGAAGGGGAAAAAAATAAAGGGAAGGGAAAAAGGGAGGGGAAAGGGAATAAAAAATAAAAAGGAGGAATTGAATAAAAGGGGAAGGGGGGAAAGGAAGGAAAAATTAATAAAAAAAAGTAAGAGGGGGGGGGAAAAAAGGAAAAAAAAAAGGGAAAATGAAATGAAAAAGAAAAAAGGGAAGGGAATATAGGAATGAAATGATATTTAAATAATGGATAAAAAGGGGGAAAGAAAAAAAAATTGGATTAAAAAATATTAAGAAAAAAAAATATAGGGGAAATTAATAAAAGGGGGGGGGGGGAAAAAAAAAAGGGGAAAAAGGGGGGGAAAAAGGGAAAGGATTTATATATGTTAAAAAAAAAGGGTTTATTAAAAAATTAGGGGAATGAAGGGGAAAAAAATTAATAAATAGGGGGGGATGGATGAAAAGGGAGGACAAAAAAAAAACATAATAAAGGATTATAAGGGTTTTTTTTGGGGGGGTTTGGGTGTTTTGGGAAAAAAAGGGGTGTAAAAAAAAAGGAAAAGGAATAAAAAAAAAATAAGAAAAAAAAAGAAAAGGGGAAGGATTAGGGGGGGGTTGAAAAAATGGGTTTTTGTTTTTTTCATGAATGAAAAATGGTACTAAATGAAAAAAATAGAAAAGGGAAAAAAAAAAAAAAGGAATTAATAAACCCTAAAAAAAAATTCAAAATATGTTAAAAAATAAAGTTAAAAATTTGGGGAAATTTTTAAAAAAAAAAAAAAAAAAAAAAAACCCCTTTTAAAAAAAAAGGATTTTAATAAGGGTCCCTTTTATCAAAAATAAAAAAGGGGCCCAAAAAAAAAAAGGAAGGGTTGGAGGGAAGGGGAATGGGAGTGGATTGGGGGGTAGGGGGATAAGGGGGGGGATGGCTTTGGGGATAATGGAAAGGGGATTGGTTGGAGGGGTGGAGTGGGGGTGGAGTGGAGGGGAGGGAAGTGGGTGAGGGGAAGGGAGGAGAGTGGAGTGGAGGTGGAGGGAAGTGGAGGGGAGTGGAGTGGGAGTGGAGGGGAGTGTGAGGGTTTGGAGTGTGGAGTGGGTGGAGAGGAGAGGAGTGGAGTGGAGTGGAGTGGAGTGGAGTGGAGTGGAGAGGAGAGGAGTGGAGTGGAGTGGAGTGGAGTGGAGGGAAGTGGAAGGGGAAGGGAGGAGAGTGGAGTGGAGGTGGAGGGAAGTGGAGGGGGGTGGAATGGAGTGGAGAAAGTCGAGGACAATAAAAGAAGAAGCAGGTCGAGTGATAAAGGATGTATGAAGTGGTGGTGGTGGTGGTGGTGGTGGTGGTGGTGGTGGTGGTGGTGGTGGTGGTGGTGAGAAAGGGGGTGGTGGAAGAGGAAGAGGAGGAGGAAGAGGATGATAAAGAGGAGGAAGAGGTAGAGGAGGAAAAAAGAGAAGGAGGAGGAGGAAGAGTACGGTGGTAGTGGTGGTGGTGGTTGAAGTGGTAAGTGTTGTTGTTGTTGTTGTTGTTGTTCATGATGATGATGATGATGATGATGACGGTGATGATGATGATAATGATGATAACGACGGTGATGAAGAAGAAGAAGGAATTAATAACACCCTAAAAGACCAGTTCAGAATATACGCTGTTGCATCCCAACCTATGTCTCACGTTTAGACTCTACAGTGTGCGAACTGTTTAAAAAAACAACAACAACAACAACAACAACCTCACCTCAATTTAAAGGCAGCCATACTCCGACTTCAGAGGATGTTCCCTCGGCAATGCCAAGGGCTCCTCGTTTATCAGCAGATAAAAGAGAGCACTCACCTTCATAAAAGTAGTCTTCGGTAGAAATGCTACTCTCTTCTATGAAATCTTCTTTTTTTCCCCCCACTCGTTTCTTCCTGTTTATTCTTCTCTTCGTGTTATTTCTCTCTTGCTCGTGTCTGTTTTTTTCTCGTTTATTGATCGAAGCCGTCCTATTCCCCCCCCCCCCCCCCTCCCCCAAGATTGACGAAAAATTTCGAACTGAATGTCAAAGTTCTTCGGATGAGACTATAGACCGAGGCCCCGTATACGAATGTACGTAGCACAGCTTGTGCATTCGTTATTTTATTATATATTTTATTTATTTATTCTTTTATATCGAGGATAATGGAATAAGTACTTATGTGTGCTTTATTTTTTTTTTACATGCAATCCCCGTGTGTATGCGGTTTTGTAAATTTTGTCATCCGTTCCCACCAGCACACAATGGCCTACTCTTACGAAAAGCGGAACAGGATTTAACGTGTGCGCAAGATGTTCTGCGTGCGCTCGCACACGGGGCCTCGGTTTATAGTCTCATCCCAATGACTTTTGGGGAGAGTGGAGTCTGCACTGATGTTAACTCCAGAGGAAAATATCCCCTTGAACGGGAATCGAACCCGGGTCGTCAGATTGCGAGCGCAATGTTCTAGTCACTAGGCTGTCCCGTCCCCCGTTGAAAACCCGTTCCGCCTTTCGCAAGAGTAAGGCTATTTCGTCTAGGTTGGAACGGACGACAACATTTCACTAACACATGCAGACAGGTACGTATCGTGCCACCCTTCGCATGAGACTATAAACCGAGGTCCCGTGTGCGAACGCGCGCATGCAGAACATCTTGCGCGCACGTGAAAACCCGCTCCGCTTTTTTCGGAAGAGTAGGCCATACATTGTGTGCCGGAGGAAAAACGGATGACAAAATGTACAAAACTGCATACACACGGGGACTGGATGTAATAATAAAAAAAACAAACCCCACTTGATTGCTTACTCCATTATCTTCGAAATAAAAGAATAAATGGATTTATAAAACAAAACAATAGATACCATCCCGAAGTCGGACTGCGCCTACCTAAATGGTGGTGGAGGTGGTGGTGGTGGTGGTAGCGGTGGTGGTTGGTGGTGGTGGTGGTGGTGTGTGTTGTGTTGTGTGTGTGTGTGGGGGGGGGGGGGGGGGGGGGGGGGGGGGGGGAGTGAGGGGGACCGGTCGGATATACAGCAAAATATGTCCACCATTGGTGAACAACAGACTTTTAGCCTAGGAACGAAAAAGAGAAGAGATAATTTACTTACTTATTCTTTTATATTTACTTATTCTTTTATATCGAGGATAATGGAATAAGCACTCATGTGCTTTTTTACATCCAGTCCCCGTATGTTTGCGGTTTTGTCAATTTTGTCATCTGTTCCCACCGGCACACAATGGCCTACTCTTACGAAAAGCGGAACAGGATATAACGCGTGCGCAAGATGTTCTGCGTGCGTTCGCACACGGGGCCTCGGTTTATAGTCTCTTCCGAAGGAATACTGAATATTGATGTGTTTTTTTAATTCAAAATTGACACCGGGGCGGTGGGGAGTCTGTCAGTAGAAACAGAATCCGCACCCACTGGAAATTCTGTGCTAGGATTTTTTTCCTCTTTTCTATCCTTCTCTACCTATGTTTCTGCTTTATTCCTGTTTTGTTCTGTTTTTCGCGCTACCTCTGTCGTGTCTATAGATATTTTTGCCTTCTCTGAACCATTCTCTTGCCTTTACCCCCCCCCCCCCCCCCCCCCCCCCCCCAGAAAGACTTACAAGATAACGAATTTCTTCCCTCAACGTCATAACCACCACCACCACCACCACTACCACCACCACCACCGTCGTCGTCGTCGTCATCGTCGTCGTCATCGTCATCATCATCATCATCGTCGTCGTTGTCGTCGTCGTCTTCGTAAGAATATTGTCACCATTATTGTTATTATTGTTGTTATCATTATTTTCACTATCACCATCATAATCACCATCACCATTATCATCACCATCACCATTATCACCATTATCATCACCATCATCACCACCACCACCACCACCATCACCATCATCACCACCACCACCACCACCATCACCATCTCCTACACCACCATCATCATCGTTATCACCATACTATCGTTATCATCATCATCATTGCCATTGTTATCATCGGTGCCGTAAATCATTGTTATTAACAATAAGCATTATCACCATTGTTATTATTATCATTATCATTATCTTTGTTGTTGTTGTTGTGTTTGTTATTACCAGCTAGACGTCTATATCTAAACTTGGCTTCCAGAGCGATTATGACCCTGGCCACTTTGAAGACAGCCATCTGAGTGAGGCTTTTCTGCACCTGCAACACAGTCAGATTGTGCAGGTCACTGACTGACTCACTTTGTCAGGATTGTGATACAGGAAAACCATGACCCCCCCCCCAAAAAAAAAAAAACAACAACAAAAAACAACAATCCCCAAAACAAAAAAACCAACAACAAAAAACACACAACAACAAAAAAAACAACAACACAATAACACAAACACCCCCCCCCCCCAAAAAAAAAAAAAAAAAAAATTGACAGGATGATGTTGATGATAACAATAATTAGGATGATGAGGATGATGATGATGATGATGATGATGATGATGATAGTAATGATACTGGTGATGATGGTGATTGAAAATGATGAGAATAATAGTAATGGTGATGAGGAGGATGAGGATTGATGATGACGATGATAATGATGACGACGACGATGATGTGATGATGGCGACGATGATGATGTGATGATGATGATCAAGGTAAAAGCATAAAAAGAAGATAAAACAACAAGATACTGATTCACTTTGCCATTATGATGATACTTAAAACAAAAATCATTTTTTAAAAATGTGGCTAGGTCATATTGAGATAAACGCATAAAAAGAAGATAACTAAAACACAACCAAACGCACAACCCACAAAATAAAAACAAAACAAAAATGGGAAAAAACCCAACAAAACATGTAATTACAACCCCCCTCCAAAAAAAAGAGGAAAAAACAAACAGAACCACCCCCACCCCCACCACCACAACCACTACCACCACCGCCAAGAACACAAAACATTGAACCTTATTTTGGAATAAGGTTCTGGCAATTTTTTGAAAAACAACAGTTCTGGCCCTATCTAAGTCATAACGCTTATAGCCTTGCAAACTGTCATTTCCCTGAGAAATAACAACCACAGCATCTTTTGATACTACATATTTTTTTTATCATTTTCACCAGGGGACGGGATAGCTCAGTGGTCAGAGCACTTGCTTTCCCCAATCTAAGGTTAAGCAGTATTAGGCGTGGTTACAAGTTGGATGGGTGACCCTTTGTGCGCCTTGGTTTCAGAACAGTTCCTCAATTCACCCAGCTGTAAACGGGTACCTGCCCTCTTTAGGGTCAGGGAAGGTAAAGCAGCGAGGGAGAGGAGATGGGCGCCACCCTCAATATGCTGGCCTCTAGAGAAGCTGAGGTATCTGATGCCTCACTAACCTCGACCTCATAGGTTATGGGACACCTTTACCTTTATTTCTATCTTTGCAAATTGTGAGGTACTGAAGACTTGTGACGAAGTGTGTCAGCGCTCTTTGTCACAAAGTGGATATAAAGACAAATTCCCCAGCAAAATATAAGCAGAGCATCTACGTTCTAACCCCCCTTTTTCTGATAAAGTAAATTACCTGCCACCATCATAATGAACAAATATGATGTTTTTTAAAAATTCTTAGCAACTTTATCATTGTGAAATGTCAGATACTGAGGAACTGTGACAAAGCGTATCAACATGCTATGTCACAAAACGGTTAAATAAAAAAAGGTAATGGTGTCTCATAAACCATGCGGTCGTGGGGGAGCGAGATGCCAGAAACCTCAGCTTCTCCAAGGGCCAGCATATTGAGAGCGGCGCCCATCTCCTCTCCCTCACTGCATTACCTTCCCCGACCCTAAATAGAGCAGATATCCATTTACAGCCGGGTGAACTGGGCGACTGTACTTGAAACCAAGGCGTGCAAACCGTCACCCATCCAGTTGGTAACCACGCTCGATGCTGCTTAACCACATCGTAGGGAAATTGAATGCTCTGACCACTGAGCTATAAATTGGACCTCAAGTCAAACGTATGAACAAGACAACAGAGTTTGCATATCTTGTTTTTCTTTCTTACATGAAGCAGTTTCCTTCTTGCCATATCCGTCCTTACAGCCTTTAATGCTAAGTAGCTTTATCATTGCAAAATGTGAAAGTAGCTTTATCATTGCAAAATGTGAAAGTAGCTTTATCATTGCAAAATGTGAAAGTAGCTTTATCATTGCAAAATGTGAAAGTAGCTTTATCATTGCAAAGTGTGAAAATAGCTTTATCATTGCAAAGTATGAAAGTAGCTTTATCATTGCAAAGTGTGAAAGTAGCTTTATCATTGCAAATGTGAAAGTAGCTTTAGCATTGCATTGTATGAAAGTAGCTTTAGCATTGCAAAGTGTGAAGTATGGTGTAACACATCTGTTGATTGTTACTAAGCATAGCAAGGAAAATGACTCCAATTTACTGCAAGGGTAGTTTTCTCCCGGTGAATTGTTTCCCTTTGTTTTGAATTGCCGCCTTTTCTCTAGCGTCCCCAGCAAGGGTGAAGACGAGATGTTCCCCATTAAGGTATGGTTGCTCTTTTTAAGCTAACCTAACTTAATTTTAAAAAGGGTTGGAAGGATTTATGAGGTATCTGTCTAATTTTGTGTTTGAAGGTTTCAAGCTTGTGAATTTAGAAGTTATTATTTTGAACAAGAGAGCAAGTGGCAAATTCGAACTCTTTGTTACACTAGGTTCGATTTGGGGCAGAATATTGTTTAGCTAAAAAAATGCTGAATATAAACTAAGGTTTATCACTCTGTATAATATATGTGTGTAAAAGCCTAGTACAGTTTTGTAATTGTTATTATTAAGAATGCAAAATTATATTTTTTGCGAGGAATGACATAGTAATGTTTAAACAGGTGCAATGACTTGGGAATGTCGTTGGGGATTCATCGATTTAAATTAATGTGAGTTAATGTTTACACAGTTTCATAGGATAGACCATCAGCTGTCCTCAAGTAAATGAAACATGTGTAAGACTAGTTATTGTATGTGGTGATTTTAGTGGATACGTTTGATTTGTTGTGAGGATAATTATTCTCATAAGAGTTGGGAAATGGGTAAGCTGAGAGTATATTTTGAAGATTTGTTCTATTATGGCAAACTCTGGTTAGAGTTTCCGTTTTGCTGTGTGGGTCTTGTGATGATTGGTATCCTTGATCCTGTGATAAGAGTGTGATTTCATGAAGAGATCAAATGGTTTATTGATTGTTCCTTTTATTTCAGGAACATCGCTAGCAGCATCGTCTCGGTTCATCGTCATCGTAGCATTGTCTCATCAGTACATTGTCTCATCGGTCCATCGTTATCAGCATCTTTCTTTTGATCAGTTGTAAATCTTTTGTTTTCTGATCTGAGACGATCCATGATTGATGATTGGTTGTGTAGTGAGGACTGGACAAAATAATTAACAGAATAGTTTGTGTTTTAAACTGTATTTGTAATACAATTGGTGATGTGTGTGATTGCAGTTTAGTAGTAGTAGTAGTAGTAGTAGTAGTAGTAGTAGTAGTAGTAGTAGTAGTAGTAGTAAGAATAAATTTGTGAACCCAACTTGCTTGGCCTGAAGAATTACATTGAATGAATGTTGTTGTTCACAGTGTTTCAGTGTGATTGCTGAGTGAGTTGAGGTAATAATTTTCACTACTACTTATTGTCTCCCTTTTATATTTCTTTTCTATTTTTCTTCTATCCTTTTCCTATCCCCCCTTTATCACTCCCAGCCCATTAGTAGGCGAGCCCTAATCCTCTCTAGGGATACTAAAGACAATAGGATAAGTTTAGGATCCCATTTCTGGTGCCGGATTGGATGGTGCTGGGAATCGGGGTGGCGACCTAAAGAATTCCTGATTAGGACTCTCTACACTGGAACAGAAACTTGACGAAAATGTAAAAAGAGCTTTTTAAAAAGTTTTGAAGGAGTACATTATTTTCAAACCTGTATTGGTTTAATCCGTGGTTTTGTTTGTTTGTTTGTTGTTGTTGTGTTGTAGTTATTGTTTTGTTGTTGTTGTTTTTTTAAGGATGGGGAGGTAGCGCGTCATGTCACAATTTGACACAGCGGGGTAAGCCCCCTAGGGACCCAACCCAATTTGTCACAATTGTAACATACCGCGTCATGCCACACTCACACACAGACACAATTACATTTATCATCCATCCCTGCATCCACTCTCCCCCTTTTCCACACACATCCCCTCCCAGACCCTCTATACCCTAACACACCCCTTACCCTGATCCCCACCCTACTCTCCTACACCCAGAACCCCCCCCCCCCCCCCCACCCCACATACTTATTACAGATGACAAAAAAAAAAACCCCACACACTTTCACTCACACACACAAGCATTCTTATACTTTTTGACTGCCAGAGTGTAAAACCTTTCATGCCCCATTTTTCTGAAAACTCCCTCACCAGCATATTCAGTAATTTAAAATTGGCATTTGAAATTGTGAAAGGTCTTTGTTACAGTCCCATAGGACATTTGTTATAGTTACATTAACGTTAATGACTTGTTGGGTTTTTTTGTTGTTTTTTAAATTCCTGTCGCATTGCCAAGTTTTTCGAGATTATTATTATTATTTTTTTTTTAACACCACATCCACATCTCCGGGTTTTTTTTGTTTTTTTTGTTTTTTTGTTTGTTTGTTTGTTTGTTTGGTTTGTTTTTTTTTGGAGGGAATGGGGGGGGGGGGGGGGGGGGGGGGGGGGGCGTCTAATATCACTAAAAGTGAACAGACGTAAAATTGAAGTCAACAACACACAAGCATCTGCTTTTCTCCTGCATCTCTCCCTATCTGCCTCCCTTGTCTAATATCACTTATATGAAGGATGACAAATGTTACACACATAAAAATCCCAAACTGCATACACACGTGGAGGGGGGGGGGGGGGGAGCACATAGATGCTTATATCATTATCCTCGAAATAAAAGATTAAGAAAAATACATGAAATACAATGTTTAGAATTTAAAAAGAAATAGTGAACAGCCGTTAACATCACAAGAACGAAACGAGCACAGTCATCGTGCACGTAGCCTACCTTTTCCGTCAGTTCCTCAATCTCTATGTTCAAAGTCCAAACGCCCTTCCGAACAGGGCCCACCTGGGCTTTAGAAGCGCTGATAAGGAGACCTTGCTCCAGCAACCAAGGCCGACAAGGAGCCTGAACAGAATCTGAGCCCTCCGGGGGATGACAGTGATGAACATTGACGTAATACAGACAGCAGTTCTGCTCATTGGCCTTCTGCACCTTGTTCGGACAGATGGTCTCTTCGCACCATGCCTTGGCCTGTCGTGCTGTGCTGGTTGGTTTTGTTTGGAAAGAAAACACAGTACAGCAATAATAAGATACTATTATTATAATATTGTTGCTGGTTTTTAAGCACGCGAACGGTCCCCCTTCCATCTGGTAACCACCACGCTCGATGCTGCTTAACCTTGGTTGGGGGGAAAGCGAGTGCTGTGGCCACTGAGTTATCCCTTCCCTAATGACACGTGTACGTGTGGTGTTCTTAAATGGTTTTCTTGTGTCAAACTGGATTAAGGCGTTCAATTGCCTGAGCCTGATCCAAACGTGAATGGAAGCTATTTGCATACTGTTCAGCGCACCGTTTTCTACCCTTGCACATGAAAACACGATCCAAAGCAATGATAATACAGAGATATTTCATGATTAAAAAACTCGATCGAAATTGCGAAAAATAAAAGAAGTACTTCGGTGGTCTAGAGGTATATAACGCGCCTGTCTCGAAAGATTTAAGTCCAGGTCGGAAGTGTGTGGTGGTTTGATCCCAATTTGGGCCCCAAACTTTCCCCTCACTATCCATTAGACCATGAGTGATGGCCTGGGTATTAGTCTTCCAGATGAGGCGATGAATCGAGGTCCCGTGTGTTATACACAATTATTTAACGCACGTAAAAGAACCCACGGCAACAAGAGAGTTGTCCCTGACAAAATTCTGCAAAAAAAAAAATGTAACTCTGATAGGGAAACAATACAGCTGCTAACATGAAAACGAACCCCCCCAAAAAAAAAACAAAAAAAAAAACACCCAACAACAACCCCCCCAAAAAAAAACAATGGGTGGCGCTGCTCTTGTGGCGACGCGCTCTCCCATGGGGAGAACAGCCCTAATTTCTCGCAGAGAGGTCTGTCGTGACTTAAATAGTGGTATGACTATGAAAATGAAGAATGAAAACAAAATGTTCATAGGGATTCTGTGGATGTTCCCCAATACGCGCGCTCACATAAACCATAGGAATTGTCAGATTTGGAATTGTTTATCTCTGCCATGTGCAGTCTATGCAAGTAGCAGGCCGGCTAAACCTGGTGAAGGAAAGGAGAAGGGAGGTTGCCAAAGAAAGTTAATTCCAGACCCAGAGGTAAGGTAAAGGTAAAGGAGTCCCATAACCTATAAGGTCGTAGGGGAGCGAGGCGTCAGAGACCTCAACTTCTCTAGGGGCCAGCATATTGAGGGCGGCGCCCATCTCCTCTCCCTCGCTGCTTTACCTTCCCTGACCCTAAAGAGGGCAGGTACCCATTTACAGCTGGGTGAACTAGGGGAACTGTACTGAAGCCAAGGCGCGCAAACGGTCACCCATCCAACTGGTAACCACGCTCGACGCTGCTCAACTTGGCTGGGGAAAAGCGAGTGCTCCGACCACTGAGCTATCCCGTCCCCCAGAGGAGGAGTTCATATTTTATCTCCGTGGATTGAGTCTGTGCATTTAAGGACAACAGCCACTTTACGACACAACACTACGATGCCCACTAATAAGACTGTACTGAAATGTGTTGGGTTTTTTTTTCCTCAACTGAAGAACAGAGAAACTCCTCATTCCACCCAACTGTTCCATCCCAGCAGATACAC
>CM054138.1:25247681-25262681 GCA_028751875.1 Rapana venosa
CAAATGTAAACACACACGCGCGCGCGCGCCCACACACACACACACACACAAAAGTTGTACACTCGGGCAGGCTAATGGGGGGGGGGGGGGGGGGGGGAGTTGGTTATTGAGGGCAGGGACAGAGATGAGATGAAACAAGAGGAGAGAATCTTAGGTTTGAAATAAATGCGTCTTTAGGCTGGATTTAAAAGCATCATAAGTAGGCTTTTGACGAAGGGAGAGAGGGAGGTCGTTCCAGATCACTGGACCAGAAACAGAGAAAGAGCGACGGCCAACAGTGGACTGGTTGAATCTAGGTATTCTTAAGCACAAGGTATCTGCAGCAGAGCGGAGGGAACGAGAAGGAGTGTACAAATGTCCAGAAGATCGATGGGGCACCGCAATGAATTTTCGAGGCAGTGTGTTTTTGGAATCTTCTTAGTATCGCACACAGATAATGTATCACCTAACTTAACCCGTCCAATATCACTAAGAGTGAGCAGACGTTAAATTGAAGACGACAACAACAACAACAACAACAGCAACCTAACTAACGAGGAAGTGAAAACCAGAACTGAAAACACCGTCGGGGCCACACTATTGAGTATATGTCGGGCGAAGACACCCGGAATGGGAAATGTGGACTCCTCATTATGGGGTAGGCTCCATTCCCTTGCATACGCCAATATTGTATTTTATCAGGATTATTGGATTTTTTTATCTCCTTTTTATGAAGGAAGACCTTCTGGCTTCAGTGAATTTATCTCCATTGCCTTGTAATCCTTCCATCCCTGTCTGCTGTTGGGGTTTGAATAAGTTGAACCTTAAGCCCTTTGTTTTGGTCAGGTAGCCGGGTACATGTTCATGTTCATTTTCATACCACTTTTAAGTCAAGGCAGATTTCTCTGCGCGAAATCTGGGCTGATCCCCCTCCTCCCCGGGGAGAGCGCGTCGCCACAACAGCAGCGCCACGCGTTTTTATTTTTTCCTGTCTTCAACTGTATTAGTTTCCCTATCAGAGTGACTCTTTTCTACCGAATTTTGCCAGGACCAACTCTCTTCTTGCCGTAGGTTCTTTTACGCGCGCTAAACAGTTATGTGTAACACACACGGGACTTCGGTTTATCGCCTCATCCAAAAGATTAGCGCCCAGACCACCCCTCATGGTCTAATGGATGGGGGAAAAGTTTCGGGCCCAAACGGGGATCAAACCACCGCACACTTCCGACCTGAACTTTTTCGCTGTCTAAGCAGGCGCGTTACCTCTAGACCACCGATGTCTTGCTGGGTATGCTCTTGTCCTCCACGTCACTAGCTAGAGCCGTTGTCATAGCTGTGACCAGGATCGTCATTGTCATCGATGTCGTCGTCATACCTGTCACACATGCTCCCAGGTTCATCAATGGTGAGAGTTTGCGTATGCCACCACTTTTTGCCCACCACAAAGGTACCCGAGCTCCGACTGCGGGGATGTCTTCTGGGTATAATCATTTTTTTCTGTAGCCCACTGAATGCTAACATAAAAGTGCGTCGCCTTTAACGTGCATATTAGTTGATCTTCTGCATGTGTACACACAAAGGGACTAAAGACACTGGCAGGTTTGCACTTGAAGTTAACCCGGGAGATCGTAATACACACACACACACTATATATATATATATATATATATATATATATATATATATATATATATATATATATATATATATATTAATATATATATAAAAAAAAATATATATATATACACATATATATATATATATAGATATATATAGATATATATAGATATAGATAGATAGGTGGGTGGGTGGGTGGGTGGGTGGATGGATGGATGGATGGATGGATGGATGGATGGATGGATAGATAGATAGATAGATAGATAGATAGATAGATAGATAGATAGATAGATAGATGCCAGACGCCACCGAGATTCGAACCCACTACTTCAAGGACTCGTAGGATTGAAGTCTTAACGGTCTTAACCACTCGGCTACAACGTCCGTGGCCCAGGCAGTAGGAGTGTATTTGGGGGTGCAGTACTTCTAGTGTCAGTCAGTGGCTTCAGTTCAGTTCAGCTGATCTCTGGGCTATTCCGCATCTTCCCTTATGTCGTGGTCATGACCAATCTTGTCTTTGTCATCGATGACGTATTTACTTACTACATTCCTCGTCATCTTCCCTCTGACGGGTGGTATTAGCTGTCGTCTTCCTTATATATATATATATATTATATATATATATATATATATATATATATATATATATATATATATATATATTATATATATATATATACATATATATATATATATATATCTGAGAGAGAGAGAGGAGGGAGAGAGAGAGAGAGAGAGAGAGAGAGAGAGAGAGAGAGAGAGAGGAGAGAGAGAGAGAGAGAGAGAGAGAGAGAGAGAGAGATTTTTTTCTGGTTTCAAACACGGTTTTTCTTTTTGAGTCTGTACAAAAATTGAACGACGCTGTTGCTTTCATTATAGGGTGGTGGGGGGGGGGGGGGGGGGGGGGGGGGGGTGGAGGGGGGTGGGGGGGGGGGGGGGGGGGGGGGGGGGGGGGCATTCCTCGGATTAACTTTCTAAGAGGTCATTCTGAAGAATAGTGTACTCTGTCTCACTCATCACATCTGGGAATGACAGTGAGACGGTTAAGTACACACTAGATGAACATTTTGTGTATGGCTGCTTGTGTTTTTTTGGTGTTTTTTTAAAAGTCTGACAATATAGGCAGCCATTACTCTGGCTTCAGAGCAAATTGTATCCTTTAATGGAGAATGCCCTGAACTGGTTTGAAACTGAGCTAAACTCCCTTTAATTGTGATGGACTAAACTAAAACTAGACTAAAAATGCTCTGAACTGGTTTGAACTGAGCTAAACTGCATTGGCGTGAGGTGGACTAAACTGAAACTAGACTTCAAAATGTCCTGAACTGGTTTCAAACTGAACTAAACTGCCTTGAACTGAAATGGACTTAACTGAAACTAGACTCAAAATGTCCTGAACTGGTTTCAAACTGAATTTAACTGCCTTGAATTGAAATGGACTAAACTGAAACTAGACTAAAAAAAAACAAACCCCAACGAAACCCAAACCCACCCTGACCTGGTTTCAAACTCAACTATACTGCATTGGTTGGTTTAGTAACCCAAGACGGGACTGGATTGGAAGTGAACGGGACAGTTATGAACTGAGGTGAACATAGGTACAACGGCACGACCCTGCAGCGGCGGTATTGACCTACCTGGGCAGGAGCTGTAAGGCTCAGGGTGTTGGAAGCTGGCTGAGAGTGGCCAGCAATAGCGTTTAAAGTCATGCAGAAAGCCACTGGTCATCCCCACTGTCCACCACACCTGAAACACACGAGTAGTGCCCAAGTCCTGGCAGAAAAAACCAAAGGAAGAGTGCAGGTCATATCCTTTATTTGCAAGACGAGAGGCCGGAGGCTATTTAGATGGACAGAAAGATATACAGGTTGGCAGCTAAGATAAAGTATTGCTGCAGTATCCCTTTGCACGACTGGTAACATGATGGTTTTAATGACATATGGATACAGATGCTGTATTATGTATGAAAAACAACAACAAACAAACAAAGAAACCTTAATAACTTATCAAACCAACCACAACATGAAAAAACAACAACAACAACAAATGAGGATAAATTTACGTGTGCTCCAATTTGTATATAAAACCGATATAAAGTGAACATTTATCACAAGAAACAGTAAAATTCAATCTTAAAATTACACACACACACACATACACACACACGCGCGAGCGCACACACACGCACGCGCACCTCCTCCCACCCCCTCCACACACACACACACACACACACACACACACACACACACACACACACACACACACACATCTGATGACGACAGTTCCCCAAGATGAAGAGTGAGGACAGAAGGAAAAGAGGCAGACCACCACCAACATCCTACATTGCCAACATCACTGAGATCAGTGGTCTGGGAGGAGGACTACAGGAGATCGAAGACCTCAACAGAGACACAGAGAGAGAGAGAGAGAGAGAGAGAGAGAGAGAGAGAGAGAGAGAGAGAGAGAGAGAGAGAGAGAGAGAGAGAGAGAGAGAGAGATAACGATAACGATAACGAAATTTTATTTTCTAAGGGTAATAGAATAAGTACAAGACTTTTTTTTTACATCCAGCCCTCGAAAAGAAAAATAAGAAAGAAGGTAAACAGACAAAATATAAGCAAGGTGAATCATAATAATCACAATAATCTTCACCACTATAATCATCATTGTCATCACCTCTATCATCATCCCCATCATCACCACCATCATCATAAACAAAATAATTATGATCACATATAAACTTTAAGAAGCTTGATGGAATGATGATATGGCAAATACACCTAATGCTTCTTCGAGTCATACTGTTGAACAACAACAAAACAAAAACAAGAGAGAGAGAGAGAGAGAGAGAGAGAGAGAGAGAGAGAGAGAGAGAGAGAGAGAGAGAGAGAGAGAAAAGAGAGAGAGAGAGAGAGAGAGAGAGAGATGGACGAGCCCTGGTGGCATTGCATAGCGCCACGCCACGCCACGATTGAGACAGTTGAATTGAGTTTTTGCCATAGCAAACAGACCTCCACCCAGGCCAAAAGATTGCCAGTTATTCATGTAAGCGAGTGGATCGGTGGTCTAGAGGTAACGCACCTGCCTAGAAAGCGAGACATCTGACTCCGGAAGTGTTCGGTAGTTCGATCCCCGTTTGGGCCAGAAATGTTTCCCTCATCCATTAGGCCATGTGTGGTGGTCTGGGTGCTAGTTTTTTTTAAGATGAGACGATAAACCGAGGTCCCGTGTGTTACACATAATTGTTTTAGCGCACGTAAAAGAACCCACGGCAACAAGAGAGTTGTCCCTGGCAAAATTCTGTAGAAAAAAGCCACTCTGATAGGGAAACAAAATAATACATTTGCAGACAAGAAAAGAAAAAGTGGATGGCGCTGCTCTTGTGGCGACACGCTCTTCCCGTGTAGAGCATCCCGAATTTCACGCAGGGAAATCTGCCGTGACTGAAAGTGGTATAAAATAAATAAAAATAAAAACAAGTGGTAAGGATTATACCAAAGTTTTGTTATGCTTAGGCTTAGGCAGTCATAACAAACTCGTAGCATAATAACAATTTGCTATATCCATAAAAGGATCTCCCACCCCTCCCCTAAAAAAAATTTAAAAATCCTTTATTATAGATGATAGTGAGGTACTCGAAAAGTCACACACACACACACACACTTTTTATCCAAAGTGTATTGTACTGTCTCACTGTGCTTCCATGACTGGGTCAAAAGTAGATGATTCGGATGAGACTATAAACCGAGGCCTCGTGTGCGGACGCATGCAGAACGTCTTGCGCACACGTTAAATCCTGTTCCGCTGTTAGAAGGAGTAGGCCATTGTGTGCCGGTGGGAACAGATCACAAAATTAAAAAAACCCGCATACACACACATTAAAAAAAATATCTGAGCGCTTTGATTTGTTGCTTTACAAGATTCAGCGCTATATAAATTCCATACATCATCATCATCATCATCATCATCATCATTATTATTATTATTATTATTATTATTATTATTATTATTATCCTGGGCGACGCACCTCCTGGATGTTCAGCTAAAGAACGCACCACCACCACCACCACCACCACAACAGTGCAGTGCTTATGCTGGGTCCTTCACTCTCCTATGATCGTCAGCAGCAGCTCATTGCATTCTATCAAAGGTTTCATTTTATCAAACGGACCTCACATCTCATTTTTCCACACAGACCTAAAAGGTAAAGGTGTTCCCATAACCTATGCGGTCGTTTGGGGGAGCGAGGTGTCAAAGACCTCAGCTTCTCCAAGGGGCAGCAAATTGATGGGGGTGCCCCATCTCCTCTCCCTCGCTGCTTTAATTAACCTTCCCTGACACTAAAGAGGGAAGGTACCCATTCACAGCTGAGTGAACTGGGGGACTGTACTGAAGCCAAGGCGCGCGAAACAGTTACCCTTCCACTTGGTAACATACTCAATGCTGCCTCACCTTAGCTTAGGGAAAGCGAGTGCTCTGACCACTGACATTCCAGTCGCTAACTTTGCTGAAACCTAGAGTCGTCCTTAATAAGATACAGTCCAGACAATTGTCAATCTTTATATGGTACCCATAGAAATGAAAAGTAATACAGATTAAGAATGAAATTAATGCCTTTGATGAAATCAGTTGATCGCTAGGACTTTATTATCGGACGGGCACTTTTTGCTGAGTGGATATAACTTTTGACTTCTATCTCTATGGGTCCATGAAGTTGTGTGTTCAAATCTCGGTAGCACTGTATACTAATTAATTAAAGGTTAAGATTTTTTTTTTTTTTTTTACAATCTCCCGAGACAACTCAAAGTAGGTACGGACCTGCCAATGCCTAAATTCCCTTCGTGCTTCCTATACTTATACACACGCAGAAGATCAATGTACACGTTAAAGATTCCGTAATCTACGCCAACATTCATGAAAGGTTACGGCAAATATAAACATACTCAGCATGCATCTTGTACCTGTAGAGCGACGGGCTCCGCCTAGGTTCAATTTTACCCAAAAGGTACCGCTTGAAAAATTTAGAGCAGTATCCCCAAACGACTCCTCGGGGAATTTAGGGAGAAGAGAGAATTATATTTACATAATTATGTAAGTTGTTACATCACAACAAGATCTAAAAAACAAGAACACTCCCTCCCCCCCACCCCCCCCCCCCCCCCCCCCCAAAAAAAAAAAAAAAGCTGGGTTTTTGTTTTGTTTTGTTCTTGTTCTTTTCTTTCTTTCTTTATTATTCGTTTTTTTTTTATCCGTCATCTTCGTTCTAAAAAAACAAAAAAAAGAACTTACCAAGAAAATTGAGCAGGTCACAAAGCTGATCATAATTCTTTCCTTCGCCTCTGGTGTTTGGTATCACGCAAACTGAAACCGTTTCTCAACCATCCCTTTCAAATATATTATACCCAAACCAGACCATTTTCTTGTAATATTGATACGACGCCAGACATCGAGTTTGATCTGAAACTGGTTAAGAAGACCACTGAAGGCAGGACCCCCAAAATGAGTTGGAATGCGAAAGTGACGTCAGATTTGTTGGGGTTTTTTTTTACGTCACTGAGGAAACTTTTGCGATTTAGACGAAGAAGCGACAGAACGACAGTAATGTCAAGTTTGCACAAAGTTTTTGATCCGAAGGCAAACCTACCCAACTTTTAGGAAGAAAGAAAGAAAGAAAGAAAAAAAGAAAAGAGAATGAAATAAACAAACGAGCGTACGTAAAATTCAAGCAGGCAGATCAGCAGAGCAGCTTCAAACCTACCCCTACTTGAAAAGTGCAAGAACCCCCCCCCCCCCCCCCCCCCTAAAACGAATGCCATGTATGCTACACTACCCACCCCCCCACCCCCCACCCCCCTTACATTCTCCTCCTCCTCCACCACATGACCTATTGGCCTTTATCCCCCATGCAGGGTTCGTCATGAAATTTGACCTGATGTGGTAATGGGTCCAAAAATCCTAACCAAAAAAAAAAAAAAAATCCAAAATTCCCCCTAAACTCCTCCTCTAACCCTACAAAGTTATATGTCTCTGGATCAATCCTAAGGCCTATCATAAATTTCAGGAGTTCCCAAATATCCCCCTCTACTTTTAACTCTACAGTTTCCTTCTGTTGAAGACTTGGGTTTGTGACTACCATCTCCTGAACACAGCTGACTAGACTGTTTCTATAGCTGACAGAAATCCTTTAAAAAGTACAGCAGAATTGTTCTGGCTTGTAGAATTAATATACATCTTTTTCAGTTGAAAAAAGTGCCGCATACAAATCTGTATAATAAAATAAGGCTAGCAAAGAAGACTATCTAAAAATCATAACTAGTTAAACTTGCCACTTTTAAGGGGGAAAAAAGCTGTGTAAGCTTGATCTTTTTACCCTCACTAAAGATTATTTTGCTTAAGAGCACACAAACACACACACACACACACACACACACACACACACACACCCCACAACACACACACAAACACACACATACATACACACCACACACACATACACACACACACACACACATACACACACACACACACACACACACACACACAACACACACACACACACACACAACACACACACACAACACACACACACACGCACACACACACACACACACGGCTTTTCGTCTAATATCACTTTAATTTAATGAACAGACGTAAAATTAACACCACACCCACCCACACACACACACACACCACGGAAAGAAAATGGTAAATTGAGTCTAAGGGAAACAACCTCTTCATAAGTTGGACATGCTGCGATTAGTTCCCTTAGACTGAAAACTCCAGGGTTTGTGCGTGCGTGCGTGCGTGCGTGCGTGCGCGCGTCCGTGCGTGCGTGCGTGCGTGCGTGTGTGTGTGTGTGTGTGTGTGTGTGTGTGTGTGTGTGTGTATGTGTGTGTGTGTGTATGTGTGTGTGTGTGTGTGTGCGCAAATAATTAATTAAATGAACATTTTATGTAAAAACAAAAATTAAGCGAATAAATAAATATTATATACTGCCAAGATAGATGGGCAAAAGACTGGTAAGAATACTACCTAGATATTGTAAAACAAAAACAAATAAAAAATAAAAAAGAAGAAAAATCAGCTGTCTTTTGAAAACAGGATAGCCTAGTGGTTAGAGTGTTGCGCATTGTTTTGTTTTTGTTTAATGTCCATTCACTATTTGGTGATAAGGACACACCTGCATTCAAACCAACATCTCTCTCTTCTCTCTCTCTCTCTCTCTCTCTCTCTCTCTCTCTCTCTCTCTCTCTTATGTATGTATATTTATACTCTCACAACTATCTACAGTAAAGGTCTTACAGGGGAAGAATATCTAACCTCAGCAAATGATGTTATGAACTGCTGAGAGTCATATAAAACTTCTTGAACAGTGGCATGTTCTTTATGAATATCTATTCCTCTCCTTTTAAAAAGGGCAGTTAGGACAGGGCAATCAAACAAAAAATGGGGATTGAAATAGATTGAGAACAGTGACATGTCATATTTTTAGAATATTTGGTGGTCCATGCAATTGGCCTCATTGTATATTATATCAACATTTCTACTTTCCGTGAGCAAGAAATGTTTTCAAAGTGTATTTTCTTCATTTTGGAATGCATACAATTCATCAATTTAGCATTTATTTCATGCGAGGACAATGCCAGATTGGAATCAAACGTTTCAATGTTGCAATCAGAGGCACCTTGTTTTGCTAAAGAATTAACCAACTCATTCCAATAAATTCCACAGTGAGAAGGGACCCAGCGAAAAGTTATTTGTATGCCTCTGTTTGCAATACAATGTATCAATAATTAAATCTCAAAATAATACAATATCTTTCCTTATGTTCCCCTGCCAATGCTTTAGTGCCATCAATACTGCTTTTGAGTCAACGCAAAAAAGAATGTGACGAATATCAAGCGCAATATTTGACCCAAAAAATCAAAACCATAAGGATTGCAAGTAATTCCCACCTAAAAATAAAAAAAATGTTTCCTAAACGAAATGATTTTGTACTTTTAAACAGGAATCACAAACGCTGCCCTGGGTCTGCCTGATTCCAGTACAGATCCATCAGTATACACTTTTAAATGATTAGACTTTCAATGTGACTTTTTACATCAACGGTGAGCAAATTTAGATCTTCATTCTTTTTTTTTACATCCGTGTAGTCAGTGTCAAAGTTAGCTGATATATGTTCCCAAGCGCATTGTATTCGCGGTTAGATAAGCCGGGTTCGAGCCTAAGTGTGAACCACCAACAGGGAGACATAATGTTCCCCTAGAATTAACATCAGAGACGGGACAGCCTAGTGGTTAGAACATTGCACTCGCAATCTGACGACCCGGGTTCGAACTCCCGTTCAAGGGATTTTTTTTTCCTCTGGAGTTAACATCAGTGCAGAATCCACTCTCCCCAAAAAGTCCTCTGGATGAGACTTTAAACCGAGGCCCCGTGTGCGGACGCACTCAGAACATCTTGCGCACACGTTAAATCCCGTTCCGCTTTTCGGAAGAGTTGTTCGCCGAAGAGTTGTTTTCATTGTGTGCCGGTGTGAACAGATGACAAAATATACAAAACTGCATACACACGGGGACTGGATGTAAAAAGCACATGAATTCTTATTCCAGAATCCTCGCTATAAAAGAATAAACAAATAGATAAATCAGTGCCTACTCTACTCCTCTGAAAGTCCTTCAGATGAAACTATAAGCCGAGGTACTGTGTGTAATTCCATGCAGACTATCTTGCGCACATGTTAAAACCTGTTCTGCCTTTCAGAAGAGTAGGCCACTTATGCCAGTGGGATCAGATGACAAAATCTACTAGACCGCATACACACAGGTATTGGAAGTAAAAAACACACAAAAAACAGATGAGTGCTTATTCTCTTATCCTCGAAATAAAAGAGGAGATGAATAAATAAAACCATTCTTATATCCTGATTGTGTTTCATTAACAAAAATAACCACAAAAAAGAACAACAAAAGAAAGTATATGCTCTATGAAAATATTATAATCTCATCTAAAGGTAAAAAGGTAAAGGTGTTCCATAACCTATGTGGTCGTAGGGGAGCGAGGCATCAGAGACCTCAGCTTCTCTAGGGGCCAGCATATTGAGGGCGGTGCCCATCTCCTCTCCCTCGCTGCTTTTGCCTTCCCTGACCCTAAAGAGGCAGGTACCCATTTACAGCTGGGTGAACTGGGGGACTGTACTGAAGCCAAGGCGCGCAAACGTTCCTCCATCCACTTGGTAACCACGCTCGATGTTGCTTTAACATTGGCTTTGGGGAAAGCGAGTGTTCTGACCACTGAGCTATCTAGTCTCCATTACTTTTTCATCTTTTCAGGGGTTAATAATATGTCTAGTAGGCTTCAGCGCCTGGGGTTTATCACAGTTCTTGATTAAACCATTGACGCTGGGGGCAAAAGCAAAGTGAGAGGCTGTATGACTAGTGGCTTTTCCACTCATGGAATTCCACTTTACAGCTTAATCTTTAGTGATCGACTATGACTCTCTGACTAGGAGGCTTGACTCGCACAGTCCTTATGTGCCGCAGCCCTGGGGGCTGGTTGGCCTTTGGAGAACATCTCCAACGCTGACTGTCCTTATGCCCACTTGGCCGAGAGAGTGGGGATGTACTGTGGGCAAAGCATCTCCACTATAATCAAATTTCTGCCCAATTTCCGAAACAGCAGCTGCCTCATCTGCTGTTTTGGAGGTCATCGTCGAAAACGACGGACTAACATACATATACATAAGTAGGCTTAAACCTTTTAGACAGCGAGTTGAATTTCCCCCCAGTTTTTACCTCTTGTTCATTCTGGGTAGCTTTGTTGGCGATCTGGGTAAAGCCAGGGTGCATAGAAGGTGTGGAAACAGTGCGGAGATTAATTTTGGGCTTTATTTCAGACTACGATTCCAGACATATGCTGCAACTGACTCAACTGTCCACATACACGCGGTCTCTGTCACTTCCTGTGGCCATGTAGGTGTAGATATATTTTTAGACAGCGGATTTTCCAGTGTCTTCCTTTTTTTCTACAAAATAGAACACAGCAGTGGTGCATCTGCTGCAAAGGGATTATTATCGCTCAGAGAGAGAGAGAACTCTCTGAACTCTGAAATTGTTTAATGTACATCGGCCTTTGGCCACAATACACATCGAGGGGCAAAATATTGAAGATGAAAAGTTGAAGATGAAAAAAATTCACATAAGTTTGGTAAGACTTTGGCATAATACCCTGGAGTGCACTCATAACTGTATACTCTTGCATAAGCATATTCCAACATCATGCCTAAATAAAGACTGTCGTATGCCAACAAAGCAAAACAAAACACAGCTAAAAACAAAACTCAGTTCACCTTAACCACTTCCCAGGGTACCACAAAAAGACAATAGACCTATTAACAAAGTTATTGATGAAGCTATACCTGATATGTTAACACCTTCTCACATACAAAATACAAACATCAAGCACATCATAAATCATAACATTTGAAATCATTAATGCTCATTAGGTTTTCTTGCATTTTCATAATAGTTACTATACTCACAAGTTATTGCATTCTCAAAACATTCACCACTCCAAAAAAAAAAAAATATATATATATATACATCAAATACAACCATGTCAGCTCTAGGCTACTGCAATGTTAACACAATGCTGTATGCGGAAAAACAAAACAAAAAAACAAAAAAAACCCACACACACAAACCTCACACACACTGTGCTCTTTCATGTCACGTAACTTTTACGTCATAAAAAGAGAAAATAGGGTGTTAATCAAAACATTGCAAGATATCACTTCAGAAACAATATTCACTTATCACATGTCCTCTCAAACACATAAAATATGCAAATTTTCATCCGACAGTCCTATGCTGGACACTTCCTCAACTGCCTTCATAAACACACACACCCGCACGCACGCGCGAACATACACACGCACGCATGCGCATGGGCATCCATCCGCTCTTACACTCAACCCCCTCCCCTCCAAATCACTCATAAACACAACACAACACACACACCACTCCCACAAACACCACGCGCGCGCACGGCTTACAACCACACACACACATGTTCCGCCAGCAATGTTCCACGGAGCTGTGAGAGAGCAAAAAGAGAAAAAGAAAGATGCAATGAGCAGTCATTAAATTAAGAAACAGAAATTAGATCAATGCACAATGATTGAAAGAGGATTAAGAAAAGCATAGAAATAGTTACAGAGGAGAGAGAGAGAGAGAGAGAGAGAGAGAGAGGGGGGGGGGGGGGGAGAGAGAGAATGACAATGACAATAACAATGACAATGACAATGACAATGACAAATTCTTTTATTTTGAGGATAATGAAGAAGCACCCATGTGCTTTTTTACATCCAGTCCCCCGTATTATATATATATATATATTATATATATATATATATATAATATAATTATATATATATAATATAAAATAATAAAATAAAATAAAGCCCATACCAATACACTCAGACAGTATACGGGAAAAAAATATCTACACAAAAGTCCTCACAAAAATCACCGAAAAGAAAGACAAAAAGCAACAACAAGTAAGAAAGAAAGCAAAACAGAAAACACAGAAACAACCGAAAAAATAGCAAAAAAAACCCAAGAGCAAAATAAAAGCAGTAACAACAACAAGGGGAGAGGGGACAACCGAATAATCCCCCCTCCAAAGAGAGAGAGAGAGAGAGAGAGAGAGAGAGAGAGAGAGAGAGAGAGAGAGAGAGAGAGAGAGAGAGAGAGAGAGAGAGAAGAAGAAGACAGACAGACAGCCAGCAGCCCGACAGACAGACAGACAAAGAGTTTGATTGACTTATTGATTGATTGACAATAATTGATTGATTGGCAATCTTTATTGTGAAGGGTTAAAGAAAAGATTTACTATTGACATAGAGATGTGTGTGTGTGTGTGTGTGTGTGTGTGTGTGTGTGTGTGTGTGTGTGTGTGTGTGTGTGTGTGTGTGTGTGTGTGTGTGTGTGTGTGAAACGCACACACGAGCCCGCGCAAACTATGCTCCATCTTCTGCTGCACTATTACATATTCAAAGGACATGTTAAAGACAAATTCACTATTCATTCTGTTTCTCAATATATAGTACATTTACATCTGTCTGACACACGCAGTCTAAATTTAGCCATCATTCTTGCGAACTAGTACCATTTCAAGGTTTAAAATAAAGTTTGACGTCATCTTGTAAGCTTGTAACTGTGTCTGTAGGTTCTATATCTATCACTTTATTGTATATAGTCATTCCATCGTTGCCTATGACAATCAGTCAGTCCTTGTCTAAAAACCGAAATGAACTCTTTTAAGTTTCCAGCATCTTGATTTAACCAGACACATCCAAAGCCATAGTTACTAATTGAATAAGCAAATGGGTATTTTGTGTGGCCCAGTTTTTCTTTACCTTAGCATGTGAATGGGGAAAAAAGTGTTCTGTAAGATTTTTGAAAGGTAGCCTGGGTTCTTCCATTTTTAACTTAAAAAAAAATCCAATCCCTAACACACATCTTGCAGGAAAATTGATGAGAGAGACAGAGACGGAGACAGAGACAGAGGCAGAGACAGAGACAGACAGTGACAGACAGATAGAGGCAAAGGGGGAAGTGTGTGTGTGAGTGTGTGTGTGTGTGTGTGTGTGTGTGTGTGTGTGGTGAGAGAGAGAGAGAGAGAGAGAGAGAGAGAAGAGAGAGAGAGAGAGAGAGAGAGAGAGAGAGAGAGAGAACTCTGAACTCTGAACTGGTTTAATGGTACATCGGCCTTAGGCCACAATACACCAGGTGAGGGGGGGGGGGGGGGAGGGGGCAGGGGTGTGAGTGTAATGAAAAATGGACGCATAGGATAAACTTCACACATACTAAAGTGATGAAAAATGAAAGCATGGGATAATTTTCACACATATTATAGCAATGAAAAATGAAAGCATGGGATAATTTTCACACATACTATAGCAATGAAAAATGAAAGCATGGGATAAATTTCACACATACTGTAACTATGACAAATGAAAGTATGGGATAAATTTCGTACATGCTATAGCAATGAAAAATGAAAGCATAAGATAAATTTCACACAAACTGTATCTATGATAAATGAAAGCATGGAATACATTTTACACATACTATAGCAATGACAAGTGAAAGCATAGGATAATTTCACACATACTATATCTATGTCAAATGAAAGCATGGGATACATTTCACACATACTATATCTATGACAAATGAAAGCATGGGATAAATTTCACACAAACTGAATCTATGACAAATGAAAGCATGGGATACATTTCACACATACTATAGCAATGACAAGTGAAAGCATAGGATAATTTCACCCATACTGTATCTATGACAAATGAAAGCATGGGATACATTTCACACATACTATAGCAAT
>CM054138.1:25282681-25287681 GCA_028751875.1 Rapana venosa
TGCCGGTGGAACAGATGACAAAATTTACAAAACCGCATACACACGGGGACTATTTATTATTTATTTATACCACTTTAAGTCACGAGATTTCTCTGCGTGAAATTCGGGCTGCTCTCCCCGGGGAGAGCACGTCGCCACAAGAGCAGCGCCACCCCTTTTATTTTCTTTTTTTTTTTGGTCTGCAACTGTATTTCTTTCCCTATCAGAGTGGCTTTTTTCTAAGAATTTTGCCAGGGACAACTCTCTTGTTGCCGTGGGTTCTTTTTCGTGCGCTGCATAATTTTCTGTAACACACGGGACCTCGGTTTATCGTCTCATCCGAAAGACTAGCGCCCAGACCACCACTCATGGTCTAATGGATGGGGGAAAAGTTTCGGGCCCAGACGAGATACGAACCCGGACTTTTCGCTTTCTAGACAAGCGCGTTACCTCTAGACCACCGATCCACCATGGATGTAAAAAAGCACATGAGTGCTTATTCCATTATCCTCGATATAAAAGAATAAATAAATAATTAATATAAGATAGAAGAAAAAAACTGTTTGTTATGGTTTCCATGTTAAGCCTTTCGCGTCGTGTTTGATTCGATCTTTCGCGATGCATGCTTGAAGTTCACAAAAGATATTAATTTGTGTTACCTCCCTTGTCAAAAGGCCTAGTTGGGCAATGACAATAAATTGTTTAAAGTGAAAGTAAAGTGAAAGTCTGTCTCTGTCTGTCTGTCTGTCTGTTTGTCTGTCTATCTCTCTCTCTCTCTTCTGAAAAAGATAAATTATGTGACTGACATGGAGAACCTACTGTTTTAGAGTTGCCGCTTCACAAGCCAGATTTAATGTTCTCCCTGTTAATGCAAATGTGCATCGATTTAGCAAAATTCCGCACAAGAAATCCTGTCCATTTTGCAGGTCAGCAAAGGAAGACGAAGAGCATTTCCTTTTTGTATGACCCACATATTTTGATTTAAGAACACAGTTTTGGGGTGGGGGGTGGAGGATAGGGGGGGGGGGGGGGGTAGCTAAACCCCCAATTCATGGGTTATTTCAAATGTCTAATAGCAAACAGATGCACAGTATCTTCAGGTACATTTTTCATTCAGTGAACAGAAGAAAGAAAAATGTTGATTGGAATTTGGAATAATCCTTCTCATGTGCTTTGACAACTTCTTTTAGGTGTATGGTGTTTTTTTGCAGTTAAATACTGCTTCTGAACTGCTGAAAATGAAGTCTGTATGTGTGCCTGCTCGCGCGCGAGCGCGCGTGTATGTGTGTGTGTGTGCGCGCGCGCGTGCATGTGTAATATTGCATTGCCAAAACAAGGAATGATGGAAAGTACCATGCTTATAGTGATATAAACTGAAAAAATAATTACCAAGATGTCACTGTCATAATAATTTTATTGATAACGTATGCCCATAAACAATGATGAAGACGATGAAGAGGATAACGACGACCGTATTGATTGTAAATACTAATAATGGTGACACCCTGTGTTGAGAATGATTATGTCGACGATGCTCTCAGTCGTGTGCTGTGTGTTTGAAGAATGTGTGCATCACTAGACAGTATACAGAAAACTTGATTTAAATGTTTCAGTTTGTTCCCTTTTGTCTCCTTTACTTGTGTTGTGGCCCAAGGCCGAAGTACAATTAAAATGTTCAGTGTTCAGAAATAAGTTCAGAGTTCTCTATGTCTCTCTGTCTCTCTGTTTGTCTGTCTGTCTTTCTCTCTCTTCCACCCACACGCACGTGCGCACGCGCGCTCGCACACAACACATACATACACACACACTCACACACACACACACACTCACTCACACACTCAGAGCATGAATAACACCAACAACACAACAACATATAAACAACAATATATAAAGAAACAAAAGAGCGCATTAAAAGCAATATTTTGCTTATTGTTGCTGCTCTTAACATCACTTTGTATGATTGTAAAGTGTTGTGTGTCTCAACAAACAAGATTAAACCAAGCAAACAAGCAAACAGACAAACAAAAGCAGCCTTTTAGCCAAATTTCGCTGAAATCTGCAAACTGATCAGTCGACAAAATGCATAAATGCTGGGCAGCGGGTATACAATTCATTTTCAGCACATCTTTTCACTTACAACAAACAACAACATTTTCTTTTTCTTCACAAAAAAACAACAACAACAAAACATGAAACAAAAGCTTCTTACAAACAACCAAAAGAGGAAAAATCAAAACAGAAAAAGGAGACGGCTTTTTAGCCAAATAATACCTATCTATCTATCTATCTATCTATCTATCTATCTATCTATCTATCTATCTATCTATCTATCTATCTATCTATCTATCTATCTATCTATCTATCTATCTATCTATCTATCTATCTATTATCTATTATCTATCTATCTATCTATCTATCTATCTATCTATCTATCTATCTATCTATCCATCTATCTATACATCTCTCTCTCTCTCTCTCTCTCTCTCTATATATATATATATATATATATATATCCACACACGCACATATATAAGCAACAATAAATGATAATCGAAGAAAGTAAACTCAAATGGTATCAATAAAAGTAAAACGAGCACGACAGATTAATCTACAATAAAAATGGAGAATGAAATATAAACAAGTAAGAAGGATAGCAAGCCAAACTTGTTAACTACGCAAAACAACTTTTTTATGACACCTTTGCCAACTGATCTGATGAACCCTTACATTTATTTTATTTTATTATATTTATACCACTTCAAGTCACGCAGATTTCTCTGCGTGAAATTCGGGCTGCTCTCTCCGGAGAAAGCGCGTCGCCACAAGAGCAGCGCCACCCATTATTATTATTTTATTTCTTTTTCCTGGCTGCAACTGTATTTGTTTGGCTATCAGAGTGACTTTTTTTCTATAGAATTTTGTCAGCGACAACTCTCTTGTTGCCGTGAGTTCTTTTACGTGCGCTAAATAATTATGTGAAACACACGGGACCTCGGATTTTCGTCTTATCCGAAACCACCACTCATGGTTTAACGGATGGGGTGGGGTAGGGGTAGGGGGGGGGGGGGGGGGGGGGTGAGTTTTGGGCCCAAACGGGGATCAAACCACTGCACAATTCTTCCGACTCGGACTTTTCGCTTTCTAGGCAGGCGCGTTAATTTGTTTTTCAAAATGAAATGTTGTTGCTGTGTTATACCACGTTTCCCGGCTCAACACCCTGGGGTTACCCACAATGATTATATTTTAAGTTCGGTAACTCAGAGCATGGTCAGACTCTATAGCTAAGATGAGTAGATAGAGCATTAATAGAGGCTCCATGAAGTCGTGGGTTTAAATCTCGACAGAAGCATGATTTATGGTCAATTAAGGGTGGGGCGATATTTTCCAGTCTCTTTGGCCAACTTTAAAGCGCCTGTTGTTGTCGTTGCTGTTGTTGTTGTTGCTGTTGTTGCTGTTGTGATCAGATGTTTGTCCCAGCGGAGAATTCCGATTCAGGGACTGTTGAGTAAGTGTCACAGTGTCCAAAAAGGAGAGGTTCCAGGGATGTAGCAGTAAGATGGTCTGTGCGATGACACTGTTTTAAAGATGTTTTGGCGTGTGAGTTAGTTTTCAGCATTCTTTAAAGCGCCGTCCTGGCAATGCTTTATATGATTCCCTTCTGGAAGAGATACTCATGCAGAAGATGAAACGTATCGTGCCAAATTGAAGATATTGCAATTCATGCCAACGTTCTGTGGGTTACGGACACGCGACCATACCCAGCATGCGTCTTGAACTTGGGGGAGGGATGGGCTCCACTAGGGTCAGATTGCCTAAGAGACACGGCCAAAATTTTTTTTAAAAAAAGACAGTGCAGTGTTCCTAGAACACATTAGGGAGTTAGGGGAGAAGATAAAAGAAAAAAGAGAAGAGAGAACAGGAGAAGACAAGAGGAGAAGAGAGGAAAGGAGAGGAGAGAAGGGAACAGAAGAGAGGAGAGGAGAGGAGAAGAGAAGAAAAAGAGGAGAGGATGGGAGAGAAGAAGAGAAAGAGAGAGAGAGGAGAAGAGAAGAGAGTAGAAGAGAGGAGAAGAGGAGAGGAGAGAGAAAAGAAGAGAAGAGAGTAGAAGAGAGGAGAAGAGGAGAGGAGAGAGAGAGAAAAGAGAAGAGAGGAGAGGAGAAGAGGAGAGAAGAGAAGAGAGGAGAGGAGAAGAGAAGAGAGGGGAAAGAGAAAACAAGAGAGGAGAAGAGAAGAGAAGAGAGAAGAAGAGAAGAGAGGAGAGGAAAGAGAGGAGAAGAGGAGAGAAGAGAGAAGAAAACAAGAGAGGAGAAGAGAAGAGAGGAGAAGAGAAGAGAGAAGAAGAGAAGAGAGGAGAAGAGAAAAAAGAGAGGAGAGAGAAGAGAGGAGAAGAGAAGACAAGAGAGGAGAAGAGAAGAGAGGAGAAGAGAGAAAGAGAGAGAAAAGAGAGAAGAGAGGAAGAGAGAAGAGAAGGAGTAAAGAGGAGAGGAGAGGAGAGAGAGAGAGAGAGGAGAGAAGAGAAGAGAGGAGAGAGGAGAGGAGAAGAGAAGAGAGAGAGAGAGAGAGGAGAGAGAAAAAGAAGAGAAGAAGAGAGAGAAGAGAAGAGAAGAGAGAGAGAAGAGAAGAGAGAAGAGAAGAAAGAGAGAAAGAAGAAGAGAGAAGAGAGAAAGAGAAGAGAGAAGAAGAGAGAGGAGAGAGAAGAGAGAGAGAAGAGAAGAGAAGAGAGAGAGAAGAGAGAGAGAAGAGAAGAGAAGAGAGAGAAGAGAAGAGAAGAGAGAAGAGAAGAGAGGAGAGGAGAAGAGGAAGAGAGGAGAGGAGAGGAGAGAAGAGGAAGAGAGAGGAGAGAAGAGAGAAGAGAGGAGAGGAGAGGAGAGAAGGAGAACGGAAAGAGAGAAGAGAAGGAAGAAGAAGAGAAGAAGAGAAGAGAGGAAGGAGAAGAGAGGAGAATAGAAGAGGAAAAGAGAAAAGGAGAGGAGAAAAAGAGAAAAGAGACAAGAGAAAAGAAGAAGAGAGAAGAGAAGAGA
>CM054138.1:25307681-25310181 GCA_028751875.1 Rapana venosa
TTCATGCCCCATTTTTTTTGAAAATTCTCTTACCAGCATATTCAATAATTTAAAACTGGCATTTGAAATTGTGAAAGGCCTTTATCGCAGTCCCTTAGGACATTTGTTATAGTAGCATTAACGTTAATGACATGTTTTTTAGGTTTTTATAATTCCTGTTGCATCCCAAGTTTTTTATGTGATTTTTTTGTAAAAGCATGGTTGGTGTTTTGTTGTGTTTTTTTTTTTGGGGGGGGGGGGGGGGGTAATTTTTTTTTTTTTTTTTTTTTTTTTTATTTTTAAATCTATTTTTTGTTGTAAATAAGACATCCACCCCTCCATTTGTTCCCCCTCGTCTAATATCACTAGAAGTGTACAGACGTAAAATTGAAGTCAACAACAACACACGGAAAAAAAGAATAAATGAACAAAATTCAAAAGCAACAATAAATAAATAAATAAATACATAAAAATAATGGGTAGTTTCCTTTCTAAACATTGACAGCAGAGGAAAATGATATGCACGAAATACACACGAAGAGAGAACCGTGACAATTCATGAGTAACTGAGCAGTCACAGCATCCTCCTCCCCCCATAAAAAGAAAAGACAACACTGTCCTGTGGGCTTTTCTTTCCACACACACACACACACACACCCACACAGGGGTAGGTAACCCATAACACCTTCAACACCCAAGCATGTCGGATCAGCAGGGCCCGTCGTCCTCTTCTGCCACAGAACGTCAGCCTTCTCAAAGCCACCGGGATGAAGAAGGAGAAGAAGAAGAAGCGGGAAATGAGAGTACACAGGACGACAGCAGTGGTAAGTGTGTGTGTAGGTGTGTGTGAGTGTGTGTGTGTGTGTGTGGTTTTGTGTGTGAGTTTGTGTGTGTGTGTGTAGGTGGGGAGTGTTTGTGTGGTGTAGGTGTATGTGTGTGTGTGGGTGGGTGTAGGTGTGTGTGTAGGTGTGTGTGGTGTGTGTGTGTGTGTGTGTGAGAGTGTAGGTGGTAGGTGTGTGTGTGTGTAGGTTGTGTGTGTTGTGAGTATGTGTGTGTGTGTCTGGGGGTTTGATTTTTACATTTTCATTCTTTTTTTCTCGAGGATAATGGAATAAGCACTCATGTGAGGGGTTTTGTGTGCATTCATTCCCCGTGTGTAGGCAAGTTTTGTAAATGTTGCCATCCGTTCCCACTGGCACATATTGGCCTGTGAGTGTTTTTGCGTGTGTGTGTGTGTTTGACAGAGGATACACACGATCAAATATGCTGGTTACAGATCCCGTAATTCACGTTAGCGTTGGGTGGGTTACACGGAAACATGAAACAGGTCGCATACGCAAAATCTCACCACCAGTGAACCTCGGAGCTCTAGCTGAAGAACGGAACAAAAATAAAGATGTTACAGGGCGGACATCTGTCACAGACCACCTCTTGACAAGAAATAGGTTACAAAAGTAACAGGTGTCCCATAACCTATTTGGTCCTTGGGGAGCGAGGTGTCAGAGACCTCGGCTTCTCTAGGGGCCAGCATATTGATAAGAGGAGCCCACCCATCTCCTCTCCCTCGCTGCTTTACCTTCCCTGACCCTAAAGAGGGCAGGTACCCACTGACAGCTGGGTGGACTGGGATGAGGGGTGTGGGGTGTGGGGGCGTTGTAATGAAGCCAAGGTGCACGAATGGTCGCCCGTATCCACAAGGCACCCATGCTCAACGCTGCTCAGCTTTAATTTTGGGAGAGCCAAGTTCAAATCGGCAGAATTTCCAACCGTACCCCCTTCGGTACTTCTTGATACAGATTATCACTGCATGGTATTTCCCTGGACACGGTATATTTATTTATTTGTATTTATTTTATTTTATATTTATTTTATTCTTTTATATTTTATTCTTGTATATCGAGGATAATGGAATAAGCACTTATGTGCTTTTTACATCCTGTCCCCCGTGTGTATGCGGTTTTGTGAATTCTGTCATCTGTTCCCACCGGCACCCAATGGCAAGATGTTCTGCGTGCGTTCGCACACGGGGCCTCGGTTTATAGTCTCATTCGAAGGACTTTTAGGGAGAGTGGAGTCTGCACTGATGATAACTCCAGGGGAAAATATCCCCCTTGAACGGGAATCGAACCCCGGTCGTCAGATTGCGAGCACAATGTTCTAACCACCAAGCTATCAATGTTAATAATGATTATTTCGTTCCTCAGAGTTCCAAAGGTCACCATTTAGGATTTTTCGCATATGCGACCGTTTTTGCCCACCATTAAGGTAGCCGCATTCAGGCTTCGAGGTCGAGGACGTAAACACACCAGTGTGTATGCGTTTCTAAAAGAAACTGTCACTCAAGTCTTACCGGAATGTAATGGCCTACTCTTTCTAAAAAAAAAGAAAACAACAAAAACCTTCACGAAACTCCATCCATGAAATTATACACAGTAAGCAAATGCAATGACGGAAGACTATTTGCCAGTCTTAATTTGTAACCATACTACATCGACATGAAATGTCTCGTTTTGATAACATT
>CM054138.1:25315181-25340181 GCA_028751875.1 Rapana venosa
CTCCTCCTCCTCCTCCTCCTCCTCCTCCTCTTCCTCCTCCTCCTCCTCCTCCTCCTCCTCCTTCTTTTTCGTCTCCTCATTCCTTTTCTTCTCATTTCTTTTCTTCTCCTCATTCCTTTTCTCCTCCTCCTCCTCCTTGTTCTTGTTCTTGTTCTTGTTTTCTTCTTCTTCTTCTTCTTCTTCTTCTTTCTTCTTCTCTTCTTCTTCTTCTTCTTCTTCTTCTTCTTCTTCTTCTTCTTCTTCTTCTTTCTTCTCCTCATTCGTCTTATTCTTCTCCTCATTCTTCTTCTTCTCATCATACTACTTTTCCTCATTCTACTTCTCCTCATTCTACTTCTTCTCATCATTCTTTTTCTTCTCATTCTTCTCCTCATTTTCTTCATCTCCTCATTCTTCTTCTACTCATCACTCTTCTTTTTCTTTTTCTTCCCTCCACATCCTCCTCCTCCTCCTCCTTCTGGTGCTGCTCCTGCTGTTCCAGTTGCTGCCGCTGCTTCCTCTTCTAGTGCCAAGACATACCCTATCCCCCAGTGTCAACCAGCCCCGGACATGCTGACTAAATATGGACAGAAGGTGAAAGGGAGAGTCGTTCATAAAGGCTTTGTGTACACCATGGGGGACTGGCTCGACCCAGAAGATGAAGAGGAACAACCCTCTCCATGGGATGCACTTCCCCTCATGTTGGGATTTATAGAGGGAGGCGGCAAGAAGTCTCGAGGAGGAGAGTCTGCTCAGGACGATGTCAAAAAGAACACGGGTGTGTTAGGTAGGTCAGACACTTCAGAAGAGAAACGAACGAAAGAAGAAGAAAAGACGACTTCAGAAGAGAAACGTGTCGTGGTCGGAGCAGTAGGGACAGTAGCAGCAGAAAACCCGTCACTAGACAGTGGCGAGCAGCGAGATGCCGCCAACACAGGCAGCGACAGCTTGGAGGGAAAGCTGAAAGCTGTCAGACCGAGCCCTGGCCCACTACCTGGCGCATCCGCAACATCCGCAACATCCGCGCAGGAATCCAGCATCGATTCAGCCCCCAGCATCAGAAGCACTCCAGAACACACGCCAGAAAAAGGATGGTACTACTACTAGCAAACCGCTTCCTAGACCACCGTCTGCGTTTCAATCTGTTCGGAGCAAAATGACTCCGCCGAAAAGTGCAGAATCGCCAACAGCCGTGCAAGCGTCCAGCATCGATTCAGCCTCCAGGCGCGGAAGCGCTCCAGAACACACACCAGAAAAAGGAGACACCACGACTACTACCAGAACCCCGCCTCCTACACTACAGTCCGCGATTCAGACTGTCCTGGACAAAATGGCTCTGCCGAAGAGTGAAGAATCACCGGAGATTTCCTCCTCATCCCCAGCATCTTCTCCGAAAAAGATCGAAGCCTCGTCCACGACCCAGCCACCAGAGGCGGGCAGTGGGGTTGAAACCAGTGAAGGGGGGGAGGAGGAGGAGGAGAAAGCTGCTGCAGATCCGTCAGCCAGTCGGTGTGATCCGCGCACTCCACCACCATCATCATCACCACCACCACCACCACGTGGTTCCCACCCTCTTGCCTCGCCTTCAGCAGAAGTTGGGGGATCAGTAGAGGAGTGCCAGGAATCCTCGAGTACCGCGCCAGAAGATGAGACAAGGGAAGAAGACGCCCAGAAAGAGAGGATGGAAAAAGTGTTAAGCAAGCCTGCTCGATATCCTCCCTTTGACCCTAGTGAGAGAAACCGCCAAGCCTCCGGCAGCCGTCGAGAAGCAGGCCCAGGAAGCAGCGGGCAAAGCCGCCTGGTCTATCACGGGCCACTGGCTCAGCTACTGGAGGAGCAGCGCTACAGGGACAGCTTACGTAGGGAGTGGGAAAAAGAGCAAGCCCTGAAGTGGATGGAGAACTACTTCGTTGGGAGTCTACCGTACTGGAGGTCCAGAAAGCAGGAGGATTTGGACCCGGACCTCGAAACCACACACCAGGTAAGGTTCGAATCCCGTTTGGGTAATCATTTAGTTTAAAAAAAATACTTTTAGACACAGGTTATCGTGAGTGATCCGATAACGCAAAATGGATAAATGAATGTATGACAGCACTGTAGCACAACGACCATCATGTCATTGGAGTTTGGCTCCAATCACATGGGTCCATGAAGTCGTGGGTTCGAATCTCAGCGGGGTCTGTGGGGATTTTGTTTTACGATCTACCCAAGTCCAACTTCAAGTGCAGACCTGTCAGTGCCTTAATTCTCTTCGTACATAATCATAAACATGCAGAAGATCAACTACTCGCTTTCAAAGATCCCTTAACTCGTGTCAGCGTTTGGGGTGGGTTACGGAAACACGAACATAACCCAGAATACATCCCCGAAGTCGGAATGCAGCTACCTTCATGGTGGGGTACAAAACGGTCGCACACGCAAAAACTCGCCATTGGTGAACCTCGGAGCACTAGCTGAGGAACGTTAAAATAAGGATGAATTAGATGTTTCTTTATGCCTTACAAGTAAACTGTGGGGTTCTGGGTTCGATTCCCGGCCTCGCCCTTTCTTTCCAGTTTGACGGGAAAATCGAAGCGAATGGCCAATCTTTCAAAAGAGACTATAGTAAACCAGCCAGACTCGGGTGCTGCTGATCGGCTTGTGCATGTCGGATGTGGATGGGGGGTCTAGATGTAACGCACCTACCTAGAAATAAAACAAAACCTCCAGGTTCCAAGCCCCGCCTGTGCCTAAACCTTTCTCCCCCCCCCATCCCCCGTCCACTCGACCGTGAGAGGTGGTCTGGGTGCTCGTCTTTCGGATGAGACGATAAGCCGAGGTCTCAGGTGTAATACACATTTAGCGACGTAAAAGAACCTTCGGAGTGTTGTCCTTGGCAACATGATGTAGGGAAAAAAAAGCCACTCTAATGGGGAAACAAAGACACACACAAACGAGGAATGAAAAAAAAAAAGTAACGCTACTCACGTGGCGACGCGCTTCCACTCGGTAAAGGGCAGCTCAGATTTCAAGAAGAGAAATCTGCCGTGACTTGCATACAAGTAGCATACAAGTACAATTGAGATGCAGTGGAAAATCGGACAGAACAGGAAGGTACCTCCTGACTGTCCTGGCAAAATTGGTATGTTCAATTTACAACTATCTTCGAAGTCGCTATATAAATTCCATACATTATTATTATTATATTATTATTATTATTATTATTATTATTATTATTATTATTATTATTATTATTGTGAGAAAGGGGTGGGGGCGGGGCGGTTGCATACGCATAGGTGAACCTTGGAGCTCTAGCCGAGGAATGAAAAAAAATGAGCGAACGAACAAATGAATATATAATAGAATGAATGACTGAGTGAGTGAGTAAACGAACAAATGAATGAATAAGAGAATATAAAACTGAATGAACGAATTAATGAATGAACCGTTCATTTAACGTCTCTAACTCTCCCACTCCCATGAGTTGGAGACGCCCCCTTTCCCACCCTCCACATTCCCCCTCCCCCCCACATTCCCCCATCCCCCCCACCTCCACCCACCCACCCACCCACCTTCACCACCCCTTACACACACACACACACACATACACACACACAACACACACACACACACACACACACACACACACCCTATAATCCTAGTCCTCTTTCCCCGACTCAAAACCACCACCCCCCACACCCCCCACCCACACACCACCCAAACCACCCACACCACCCACACACCCCACACACCACCCACACCACCCACACACCCCACACACCACCCAAACCACCACCACCCAACAAACAAACAACACCACCTAAATCACTTTTATTCCCTAGCCACCCCGGGTGGACGACGGCCTCGGGACGATAGCGGACCAGCTTGACCAGTGGGCATCGCTGGACGAAGGGGCCCGCGTCCTGGCCTACTCGTTCCTCACCCCGGGGGCATCCTCGGGGTATCGCTGGCGGCCTCACTTCGGCCTGACCACGCGCGAGGTGCGACAGTTGGCAGAGCGCATGGCCGCCGTTTTGCAAAAGCGTTTCTTGCTGCTCTTCTCCTCCTCGTCCTCCTCCTCGTCCTCCTCCTCGTCCATCTCCACTGCCTCCACTTCTACTGCCGGTGCTGCTACTGCTGCTGGTGGTGCTACTGCTGCTGGTGCTGTCCCTCATGCTAGTGGTGGCCTTGGAAAGAGGGTGGTGTGTAACCTCTTGCCTCCTTCGCCTGAACGTCTGGTGCTGGACATGGGCATCGTTTTGTCTGGAAGTAAGCTGGCGAAGAGGGAGGGAGAGGGAGAGAGAGGGAGGGGGAGAGAGAGAGAGAGAGAGAGAGAGAGGGGGGGGTGAGAGGGGGGGGAGGGGGGGCGAGGGCGGGGTGAGGGGGGTTGAGGGGGAGGGGGTGGAGAGAGAGAGCGGGGGGATGAGAGTGAGAGAGAGGGGGGGGTTGGGGGGTTGAGGGAGGGAGAGAGAGGGGGTGGGGGGAGGAGAGAGAGCGAGAGAGAGAGAGGAGAGAGAGGGAGGGAGGAGAGAGAGCGAGAGAGAGAGAGAGAGTGAGAGACGGACAGACAGACACAGACAGACACAGACACATAGACACAAGAGATACAGAGAGATTAGAGGGGGATGGAGAGAAGAAAGGTGGGAGAGGGGGAGGGGGTGGAGGTGGAGATGGGGGTGGGAGGAGTTGAGGGGAGGGGAAGGGATGGGGGAAGAGGGGGTAGAAAGGAGAGAGAGAATATGAATGTGATTTATTGCGATTAGGTACGAAACTCCCAACGGCAAAGGAGTGCTGTTGGAGAGGGCGGGTGGGGGTGGGAGGGAAGGGAGAGAGAGTGTGCAGGAGAACAAAGTTTTCTCTTTCATGAGAAAGATAGGGAACCGATTTACACACACATACAGAGTGAGAGAGAGACAGAGAGAAACAGACAGAAAGAGAGAGAGAGAGAGAGAGAGAGAGAGAGAGAGAGAGAGAGAGAGAGAGAGAGAGAGAGAGAGAGAGAGAGAGAGAGAGAGAGAGAGAGAGAGAGAGAGAGAGAGAGAGAGAGAGAGAGAGAGAGAGAGAGGAGAGAGAGAGAGAGAGAGGAGAGAGAGGAGAGAGAGAGAGAGAGAGAAGAGAGAGAGAGGAGAGAGAGAGAGAGAGAGAGAGAGAGAGAGAGAGAGAGAGAGAGAGAGAGAGCAAAAGTTTATTACGACAAGATCCAACAGTAATGAGGCTGATCCGTGCAGTTAGATTTAATGAGAGAGGTATACAAAGAAGACACCCAAGTTTTTGCATAGATCCAATCAATGTAATGATTTTTTTGGCCTGTCCGTTGCAGTTAAACCTTTTAATGTCTTTCCGAACCCCACCCCCACCGATTTTGTGTGAACAACAGAAAAATAACAGCACATTGCATCACTACCACTAACAACCCCAACCCCCCAACCACCCCCACAAAACAAACGCATCATGACAACTGAAACGAACAAAAAAGCGCCACGACGCAACCAACCACCACCCACCACAACCACCACCCCACCACCCACCACCACCACCCACCACCACCACCACCACCACCACCCCCCCACCACCACCAACCACCCCCACACCAACCACCACCCACCACCCACCCCCATCACCACAACCACCACCACCACCACCACCACCACCACCCACCACCACCACCCCACCACCCCACCACCACCCCATCACCAACACCACCACCCCCACCACCACCCACCCCACCCCCCCCACCACCACCCCCACCACCCACCACCACCCCACCCCACCACCCACCACACACCACCAACCACCCACACACCCACCCCCACCCCACCCACCCACCACCACCCACCCACCCCCACCCACCCACCCACCCACCCACCGCCACCACCACCACCCACCAACCACCCCCACCAAAAACCCCACCACCACCCACCCACCACCCACCCACCACCCCCACACACCACCAACCACCCACCAACACCACCCACAACCACCCACCAACAACATCAATGACGACGATAAAAACCACACGATACCAACCAAAATACTTCCTACACCGTCCGTGTCCCCTTTCCCCAGACATAGTGCTGAGTTTGGCCTGGGAGCCCGGACTGGGGCAATCGGAGGAGGACTATGTGGACTCTGTGCTGGAAGCCCTGAGCCTCGCGGAATGTGACCTGGCCTTCTGCGTCCGGGACAACCCTTTCTTCCAACACTGCCGCTTCCAGAGGAAGGGGGCTGACCAGGGTCATGGACCGGTCAAGGGTCAAAAACGGAAGCCGGACAAGGGTCAAAAACGGAAGTCGGACAAGGGTCAAAAACGGAAGTCGGACAAGGGTCAAAAACGGAAGACGGACAAGGGTAAAAAATGGTGGGGCCAGGGTAAAAAATGGTGGCGGGGACTGGGTAGAAAACGGAGGCCGGACCAGGACTATGGAGAAAGGCGAGCGAGTCTTCACGTAAGTACCCAAGTCGAGAAAGTCGCATTTTGATTTTCAGATTGGCCCAGGCCAAAAGCTGTGTCAGTTATTATTGATGTCAGCTAATTGCCAAGGCCTACACACACAAAAATGGTATGTTATTAAATGTTGTATTGAGATTGCCTTCAGCTATGACTCTTTAACGCAACAACCTGCACTCTACTTTACAGGAGGAAAAAAATAATCTGAAGTCGTAGTATGGCTGCCTATATGGCGAGATATTTAAATACACACATTCATACACACAGACTTCTCATTCAGTGTGCAATTTCAATCTCACAGTGATTCCCAGGTGGGATGAGATGAGTCTGAGTGCACTGTCTGGGTGACCCCAGTGTGTTGAGTTGGGAACGAACAAACAACAACAAAATTTCCAGATGGTAAATTGAATAAGCATTATTAACGTAAGTCCAAAGTCGAAAGTCAGTTTTATTTCCAGATTGAATCTTGACTAAGCGATGTAGCTGGGTTTTTTAATCAAAGCCATCTATCTAGGAACAAAAACAAAGTGATCGATGATACAGTTAACTACAATATTATAAAAATGAAATAGACTCGAGTTTTAAAAAAAAATGTGCACTGCAAAACGCAAACACTAACACACAACGCGCACACAAACACACAACGCGCACACTAACACACAACGCGCACACTAACACACAACGCGCACACTAACACACAACGCGCACACTAACGCACACTACACCACACACACACACACAGACACACACACAGCACACACAACTACACACACACAACCACACACACAACACACACAAACAGACACAGACACACACACACACAACAACACAACACAGACACACACACACACACACACACACACACACCGTAAGGCAAGATCTGTCTGTGTCTGTCATTTTACAATACGTCACAAGTTCCGTCAATCTCTCTCTCTCTGTCTGTCTCTGTCCGTCCGCCCGTCTGTCTGTCTGTCTGTCTCTCTGTCTGTGTCTCTCTCTCTTTAACAATAACAAACTGTTATGATTGTGATTTGTTGAAAGATGGTGGTGGGATGATGATTTCAGTTGATTGAATCGTTTGTCTGTCTTGTTTGCTGCTTGCTTCTTTACCAGGACGTTCTTTTTCATCATCACCATCGTTTGTTTGCTTGTCTGTTTTTTCTTTTGCATGTTTTTTTCTTCTTCTCTGTGTTTTTTTTTTCTTATATCAGTGGGGTTTTTTCTGCTTTCGTTACTTGGCGTTTTTTGCTATTGGTTGTTCGTTATTGTTGCTGTTGTTTTTAGTTAGATGCTTTTTATTGTATATTTTATATCAAGACGTAATCCCTGATAAAGGACGACAGCTGGATGTAAAAAACAAACGCCCCAAACCGCGAGTGCTTATTCGTTACACTCTAAATTAGAAGAAATAGGATTTTGATTTTGATTTTGATCTGATCTGATCTGACCTAATCTGATCTGATCTAATCTGATCTGATCTGATCTAATTTGATCCGATTTCACTTGATCCGATTTGATTTCTTAAGACCGCATCTCCCAAATCCCGCAGTATCGAGAAAGGGTCTTGAGGAATAAAAACAAAAAAGAAATGTAGCTTTCTTGTCTCTTTTTTTTCTGAGATTCGCGGATTCGTATCAAGTGTTGCCTGTCAATATCGTAATTGTGGGATGATTAAAATGCCTTGACTTGACTTGAACGTCTTTTGGGTTGGATGTTTTTGTTGTTGTTGTTGTAGGTAGTGGGGGTGACTGCAGGCGACAGGGACTTTAAGAGACCTGCAGGGTTCCTGCAGAGTCTGTGGCTGAAGGAGGGCTTGGAGGACGTTCAAGACTACGTCCTCCCGCAGTTGAGGGCAGATGATCCTGCCGTCATCTTCGTGGACACTGACAGGAATGGTCAGTTGATTTGCTGGGGGGGGGGGGGGGGGGGGGGGGAGGGGTGGTTGGGGTTGGGGTGGTGGTGGTGGGGCTGTGGGTGGTGGGGCTGTGGGGTGGTGGGGGGTTTGGGGTTGGGGGTGGTGGTTGGTGTGTGGGGTGGTGGGGTGTGGGGTGGTTTGGAGTGGGTTGGGATTTGGGGTGTGGTGTGGGGTGGTTGGGTGTGGGGTGATGTGGTGTGTGGGTTGGTGATGTGGTGTGGATTGGTGATGTGGTGTGATGGTTTGGGGTGTGGTGGTGTAGGTTGGTGTGTGGGGGATGTGGTGGTGTGGGTTGGTGATGTGGTGTGGGTTGGTGATGTGGTGTGATGGTTTGGGGTGGGGTGGTGTAGGGGAGTGTGGTAGTGTGGGGTGTGGTGTGGGGTGTGTGTGGTGGGTGGTTGGTGATGTGGTGTGGTGGGGTGGTGATGTGGTGTGGGATGGGGTGTGGTGTGTGGGGTGGGTTGATGTGGTGTGGTTGGGGGTGGGGTGTGAGTGTGATAGGGGTGTGAGGTGGGGTTGGGGTTTGGTGGTATGGTTGGGTGGTGGGGTGGGTGGGGGGATGGGGTGGTTTGGAGTGGGGTGGGGATGGGTAGTGGTGTGGGATGGGGTGTGGAGGGTGGGTTGGGGATGGGGTGATGTGGGTGGTGGGGTGTTTTGTGCTGTAGTGATAGGTTGGGTTGGATTGAGCTGCATTGTAGAGTGCTGCGTTGTACTGCATTGTATTGTGTTGCGTTGTATTGTATCGTGTCGCATGTCATTGTATTGTATTTTTGTTGCATTGCATTGTCTTGTATCGTGTTGTATTGCATTTATTTGCATTGCTTTGCATGAAGTACTGTTAGTTAGGTGACGTCTGAATAAGTCACTGTCATTCTTATTATAATGATGATGATGATGATGATGATAATGATAATGATAATAATTATAATAATAATAATAATAATAATAATAATAATTATAATAATAATACTAATAATACTAATAATGATAATCGTCATCATCGTCTTCTTCATCGTCGTCGTCCTTATCATCATCATCATCATCATTAGCAGCAGCAGCAGCATTATTATTTTTAATCATCATTATTATTATTTTTATTATTATATTTTTTAAAAAGTCATAGTTTTATTTTTATATTTACCACCACCACCACACCACCACACTACTATACTACTACTACTACTACTACTACTACTACATACCACTACCATACTACTACTACTACTACTACTACTACTACCACCATACCACCACTACCACACTACTACTAACTACTATACACTACATACTACTACTACTACCACTACTACTGTACTAACTACTACTACTACTACTACTACTATATCATTATCATCTTCTTCTTCGTCGTCGTCGTCACCACCACCACCACCATCTTCCTCCTCCTCCTCATCATCATCACACCTTCTTCCTTATCATCATTATCAAGTCGAAACTCTAATCATAACCTCTCTCTCCCTCCATCCCTCCTCCCTACTCCCCTCTCCCTCCCCCCTCCCCCTCTCCCCCTCTATCCTCCCCTCTCCCTCTCCCCCCCTCCCTCTCTCGCTCCCTTCCCTCTCTCCCTACCTCCCTCCCTCCCATTCCCGCTCTCCCCCCCCCCCTCTACCCTCCACTTCCCCTCACTCTCTCCCTACCTCCCTCTCCTCTCTCCTTTCCCCTCCCCCCTCTCCCCCTCCCTTTCGCCTTCCCTCTCTCCTTCTCCCCTTTCCCTCTCTCCCTCCCTCCCCCCTCCTCTCCCTTCTCCCCTTCCCTCTCTCCCTCTCTCCTTTCCCCTCCCTCCCTCCCCCTCCACCTCTCTCTCCCCCTCCCTCTCCCCCTCCCTCTCTCCCTCCCTTCCTCCCTCTCCCCCACCTTCCTCCCTCTCCCCCACCTCCCTTCCCCCTCTCTCCCTCTCTCCCTCTCACCCTCTCCCTCTCCCCCCCTCTCTCCCCCTCCCCCCTCTCCCTCTCCCACCTCCCTCTCCCCCTCTCCCTCCCTCCCCCTCTCTCCACCTCCCTCCCTCCTCTCCCTCCCCATCTCCCCCTCACCCTCCCCCCCTCTCCCTCTCCCCCTCCCTCTCCCCCCTCCCCCCTCTCCCCCCCCTCTCCCACTCCTCCTTTCTCCCTCACAGGCAACAGTCAGCTGGTGTTCTACTCGCACCAAGCCGTGCTGCAGGTGGGCGCTCAGCTGAGCCAGGTGCTTCAGCTGAAGAGAGGCAGGGACACCTTCTTCAACCCCTGCCTCCCCTCCCAGCCCTGGGGATTCCCGGCCGCCTACCTCTTCTCCGGGGTCCATACCATCTCTTTCGACCTCATGCCCTGGGAGCCTCTAACAGCGGCGACGGCAGCGGCAGCAGCAGGTCCGAGGGACTCCCAGCCTGTTGAGGACCTGCCCTTCTGGCCCTGGAACGAGTTAAATTGGTGCGACGTCAACGTGGCTCTCTTACTGCCGCCGGTGTTGAACCAGCTTCACGACTGTGTAGTGTCGGATGGACAGTCGTTTCGGGTAAAGGTGGTTTAATTAACGAATCGTTTTCGTTGCGCTAAAGTCGTGAAGGCGTAAGACAGGGTAGGTAGGCTGGCAGGCAAGGCAGGCAGGCATGGCAGGCAAGGCAGGCAAGGCAGGCAAGGAAGGCAAGGCAGGCAAGGAAGACAAGGCAGGCAAGGCAGGCAAGGAAGGCAAGGAAGGCAAGGAAGGCAGGCAGGCAGGCAGGCAGGCAGGCAGGCAAGGCAGGCAAGGCAGGCAGGCAGTAAGGCAGGCAGGCAAGGCAGGCAAGGCAGACAGGCAGGCAGGCAAAGGCAGGCAAGGCAGACAGGCAGGCAGGCAAGGCAGGCAAGGCAGGCAAGGCAGGCAAGGCAGGCAAGGCAGGCAAGGCAGGCAAGGCAGACAGGCAGGCAAGGAAGGCAAGGAAGACAAGGAAGGCAGGCAGGCAGGCAGGCAAGGAAGGCAAGGAAGGCAAGGAAGGCAGGGCAGGCAGGGCAGGCAGTCAGGCAGGCAGGTAGGCAGGAAGGTAGGCAATCGGGCAGGCAGGCAGGCAGTGGGGGAGGGGGGGGGGGGGGTTGTTCCTCTGAAGACGGGAGCATGGCAGCCTGTATGGCAACATAGTTTTTGATAAACAAAAATCCTGCTCGTAACCTGTCGTCCAAGTGTTTTTATTAAACATTTTGATTCCCAAGGTAGGTACGTGAGATGAGGGAGTCGTGGAATGCCATATATATATATATATATATATATATATATATATATATATATATATATATATATATATATATATATATATATATATATATATAATGTATATATACAATGTGTGTGTTTTAAATTCTGGATGACCCCTCCAACAAAGTCGTGCCAGCATAAGGGTGGATCGGTGGTTCAGAGGTAACGCGCCTGCCTAGAAAGCAAAAGTCTGGTTTGGAAGTATGCTGTGGTTTGATCCCCATTTGGGCCAGAAAATTCCACCCCAACCCAGTCCATAAGACCATAAATGGTGGTCTGGGTGTTAGTCCTTCGATTGAGACGATTTACCGAGGTCCCGTGTGTTATTACACAAAAATGATCTAGCTCAATTACAAGAATCCACAGGAACAAGAGTTGTCCCTGGCAAAATTCTGTTGAAAAAGGCACTCTGATAGGGCAACAAATACAGTTGCAGACAGGAAAAAAATAACGGGTGGCGCTGCTCTTGTGGCGACGCGCTCTCCACGGGAAGAGCAGCCCAGTTCCACGCAGCGAACTCTGTCGTGACTTCAAGTGGTATGAATATGAATGTATGAATAATACAGCAACAAAACGGCAACAGCATCAACAGCAACAAGAGCCCATTAGTCTGGATGCCCGCGGGATGTTAAGCTGGGGTTGATACACCATTACCACCACCATCACCACCACCACCACCACCACCGACAACAACAAAAACAACAAACAACCTTTACATAGTCTAAGGGGGCTTTATTATTATTATTATTATTATTATTATTACTATTAATTATTACCATCACCATCATCACCACCACCATCATCATCATCATGATCATCAATAATCATCATCATCATCATCATCATCACCATCATTATTATCATCATCATCATCATTAGTGATAGTAGTGGTAGTAGTGGTGGTGGTGGTAATAGTAGTAGTTATTAGTTGTAGTTATAATAGTTGGTAGTGGAAGGTGGTAGTAGTAGTAGTAGTAGTAGTAGTAGTAGTAGTAGTAGTAGTAGTAGTAGATGTTGTTGTTGTTGTTGTAGCAGCTGTAGTGGCAGCAGCAGTAGTGGCAGCAGTAGTTGTGGTAGTAGTAGTAGCAGTAATAGCAGCAGCAGCAGTGGTAATAGTAGTAGTAGCAATAGCAGTAGCTTTATTATTATTAGCAGTATCACCATCATTATCATCATCATCGTCATCGTCGTCGTCATCATTTTTACCTCATGATTGTCAAATTCTGCACAGTAGCAATAGCAGTACCTTTATTATTATTATTAGCAGTATCATCATCATCATCATCATCATCATCATCACCATCACTATCATCGTCATCATCATCATTTTTACCTCATAATTGTCAAATTGTAAACTTAAATGGTATGGGCATGTCACAAGATCCAAAGGACTTGCAAAGACAATGTTACAAGGCACTGTCCAAGGAGGAAGAAGAGGCGGACCAAGAAAGAGCTGGGAGGATAACATCAGCGAATGGACAGGCCTAGAACTCAACAAAACCCTGAGAAAGGCAGAACAGAGAGAGGAATGGAGGGAACTGGTTGTTGAGTCTTTGAGGGTGCCCCCACGGTCGTCAGACTACGGGACAGATAGATAGATAGAATTGTCAAATTCTGCACATTAGCAATAGCAGTAGCTTTATTATTATCAGTATCATCATCGTCGTCGTCGTCGTCGTCGTCCTCGTCATCATCATCATCATCATCATCATCATCGTCATCATCATCAGTTTTACCTCATGATTGTCACATTCTGCAAAGTAGCAATAGCAGCAGCTTTATTATTAGCAGTATTATCATCATCATTGTCATCGTCGTCATCATCATCGTCATCATCATCATCATATTTACCTCATGATTGTCACATTCTGCACAGTAGCTATAGCAGTAGCTTTATTATTATTAGCAGTATTATCATCATCGTCATCGTCATCGTCATCGTCATCATCGTCATCATAATTTTTACCTCATGATTGTCAAATTCTGCACAGTAGCAATAGCAGTACCTTTATTATTATTAGCAGTATCATCATCATCGCCATCATCATCATCATCATCATCACCATCATCGTCATAATCATCATTTTTACCTCATAATTGTCAAATTGTAAACTTAAATGGTATGGGCATGTCACAAGATCCAAAGGACTTGCAAAGACAATGTTACAAGGCACTGTCCAAGGAGGAAGAAGAGGCGGACCAAGAAAGAGCTGGGAGGATAACATCAGCGAATGGACAGGCCTAGAACTCAACAAAACCCTGAGAAAGGCAGAACAGAGAGAGGAATGGAGGGAACTGGTTGTTGAGTCTTTGAGGGTGCCCCCACGGTCGTCAGACTACGGGACAGATAGATAGATAGAATTGTCAAATTTCTGCACATTAGCAATAGCAGTAGCTTTATTATTATCAGTATCATCATCGTCGTCGTCGTCGTCGTCGTCCTCGTCATCATCATCATCATCATCATCATCATCAGCAGTAGCTTTATTATTAGCAGTATTATCATCATCATTGTCATCGTCGTCATCATCATCATCGTCATCATCATCATGTTTACCTCATGATTGTCACATTCTGCACAGTAGCTATAGCAGTAGCTTTATTATTATTAGCAGTATTATCATCATCATCATTATCATCGTCATCGTCATCGTCATCATCATCGTCATCATAATTTTTACCTCATGATTGTCAAATTCTGCACAGTAGCAATAGCAGTACCTTTATTATTATTAGCAGTATCATCATCATCACCATCATCATCATCATCATCATCATCATCATCTCTATCATCATCATTTTTACCTCATAATTGTCAAATTGTAAATTTAAATGGTATGGGCATGTCACAAGATCCAAAGGACTTGCAAAGACAATTTTACAAGGCACTGTCCAAGGAGGAAGAAGAGGAGGACCAAGAAAGAGCTGGGAGGATAATATCAGCGAATGGACAGCCTGACCAGCAACTCAAACAAAACTGAGAAAGCAGAAAGGAGAGGAATGGAGGGAACTGGTTGTTGAGTCTTTGAGGGTGCCCCACGGTCGTAGATTACGGGACATAAATAGATGAATTCAAAATTTTATTATTAGCATATAGCATGCTGTTGTCTTGTCTGCATCATCTCATCATCGTATACGGATAGCTCAGTTGTCGATGCACTCCTTTCCCCAGCCAAGTAATGCAGCGTCAGCTGTTACCAGTTGGTATGTGACCGTTTGCGGCCTTGCTTCTTCATTCCCCCAGTATTACTCAGTTGTATACGAAGTGGTACCTGCCTCTTTAGGGTTCAGGAAGGTATAAGCAGCGAGGGAGGAGTGGCCTCCATCAATATACTGCCTACAGAGTGAGGTCTCTCCTCCATCCCATACGACTTATAGTTATGGAATTCCTCATCTATTTTATCATCATCATCATTTCTACCTCACGGTTGTCACGTTCTGCACAGACGCGGCTGCTGAGCGCGGCGTCAGGGGACAGCAGGGACAATCCCTTCTTCAACCTGAGCCGCGTTGCTGTGGGCGGAAGTCTTCAGGAGATAGAGGAGGGACTGCGCATGCTCCGGAAGTCCCAGGTGGACGTCACCAAGGTGATTCTCGTCGACGTCTGCCTCGGCGTCCTGACGTCACTGGTGGTGCCTACCGATAAACGTTCGAACCGTTCGTGGTGGTGTCAAAGAGATGTAGGTCAATGCCTGACTCATTTGCAGGTGAGGGGCTGGTTTTTTGGGGTGGTGGGGGTGGTGGTATTTTCGTGTGTGTGTGTGTGTGTGTGTGTGTGTGTGTGTGTGAAGACCTTCACCTGCACTAAGAAATAAAACTGTGAGGTTCTTGGTTCGATTCCAGGCCATATCCTTTCTTCCTAGTGTGTGACCACACACACACACAAAACCCCAACATCCAACTGAATGTCACAGTTCCTCGGATGAGACAGTAAACCGAGACCCCGTGTGCGAATGCACGCCGAACATCTTGCGCTCACGTTAAAAACCCGCTCCCCTTTTTGGAAGAGTAGGCTATTGTGTACAGGTAAGAAAGGATAACATTTAAAAAAAAAACCCGCATGCACACAGGTGTCGTGATTAAACATCATCCCCGAAGTCGGAATGCAGCTACCTAAATGGTGTGGTGTGGGGGGGGGGGGGGGGGGTGGGGAGGGGGGGGGACCCAACGGTCGCATGTAACGCAAAAATCTCACCATTGGTGAACCTCGGAGTTCTAACCGAGAAACAGGTCAAAATAGGACGAGAATGTGTTTAAATGACAAATGTTGCTTTCCGATAGGTTTAAAAGTTTAGATTTGGTTTTTCCTTTCGGCAAAAAAAAATTGGGGCTTGTACTACTGCTACTACTAACTACCACTACTAACTACTACTACTACTACTACTACTAACTACTACTACTACTAACTACTACTACTTCTACTACTACTACTACTACTACTACTATTACTACTACTACTACTAGGGGTAGTAGGAGTAGTAACTGTAGTTGTAGTTGTACTTGTAATTGTCGTAGTCATAGTTGTAGGCGCAACAGGACTGAGAACATGTTTATCCTCCATTTTAATAATAATAATAATAATACTACTACTACTACTACTACTACTACTAATAATAATAATAATAATAATACATGGATTTTATATAGCGCTATATCTTGCCCAAAAAAAATCAAAGTGCTTTCATTCATCGTACTCTCACAAGCAGCCAGTTACAATTAATAGGGGCGTTGTTTTTTTTAATTTTTTTTTTACAAATTCAAATGTATACGCACACGCTCACTCGCAGCACGCACGTACACGCACACACGTAAAGGCTGTAACTAAAGCAGGGTGATGGAGTTTTGGCTGTTGAGGGCAGGGGACAAGAATGAAATGGAACAAGAGGGGAGAATCTTAGGTTTGAAATAAATGTCTTGAGGCCGGATTTAAAAGCGTCATAAGGCGGCTTTTGGCGAAGGGAGTGAGGGAGGTCATTCCAGACCGATAGACCAGAAACAAAGAGCAACGGCCAACGGTGGACTGGTTGAATCTAGGTATTCTTAAGCACAAGGTATCTGCAGCAGAGCGGGGGGAACGGGGAGGAGTGGACATGTGAAGATATTAACAGAGGTAGGAAGAAGCTGTTTCATGGAGGCATTTGTAACAGAGGGTACTGATCTTATAGTTTACTCTCTGTGGCACAGGCAACCAGTGGAGAGATCGCAAGAGAGGAGAAATGTGCTCAGATTTGTTTCTTTCTGAGGACTAGGCGAGCTGCAGAGTTTTTTTTATACTTTGAAGGGAGTGGATAGATGATGCTGGTAGACCATTCAGAAGAGAATTGCAATAGTCCAAACGTGAGAAAATGAGACGTAACTAGTTTGGATGTTGCATCAGTGGACAGGTACTTTTGAACTGCACTGATGCGCTGCAATTGATAGTAGCACGACTGGCAGGTTTGAGTGATACATTTTTGCATGGAGAGTGTCTATAAAGACCCCTAGATATTTCACAGCAGTAGATACGACATACGTATTGCCGAATTCTATCGAAGCTGTTGTAATGGAAGAGAGTTTGTGTTTGGTCCCTACAAGAATAGCTTCGGTTTTATCTGGATTTAGCTGTAACTTGTCCTGTATCATCCAATTTTTGGATATCTTGAAGGCAGTAGGACATATTAATCAAGAGGGAGGGCAGATTTTCAGGGGTATCACTGCTAAGAACTTGAAAGTCATCTGCATAAAAATGATGATTGATCTGATGACGATTTATTATGTGTGAAAGAGGAGCAGTGTAGAGAGTGAAAAGAACAAGGCCGAGAACTGATCCCTGTGGGACTCCACATTCCAGTTTGGCAGGTGTTGATTGAATCTTTCTTTACTGAAACTGTGGAATCGGTCTGTAAGGTATGAACTGAACCAGGTGAGGGCTGTGCCTTTAAAACCTTATGTATTTTGGAGACGGAAGAGAGAATTGAGTGGTCTATAGTGTCGAAGGCTGCAGATAAAGAGTGAGAAGGGAGATTTTTCCTGAGTCAGACGCGTGTAGAAGCGTGTTTTTTAACATGTGGACTAGGGTGGTTTTGGTGATGTGGTTGGGGCGATAGGCAGACTGAAAGTGGTAAGGAGACTATTTGAATGAAGATGGCTGAGTTGTATCAGAAGAACTTTTTCAAGAACTTTAGAGATGAACGTTAGGTTGGATACAGGTCTATAATTCTTCAGTGTTACGATCGAGGTCGTGCTTTATTATTGTTGTAAACACTCCTAGCTTTTACTTTAGCTCCTAGCTTTTTAAAACTAGGTTTTATTTCAATCAATAACAGATTAGATTATACACATGTAGACCTACATTTTAGATTAAAAAAACCAAAAACAAAATCTGTAGATCTATTCGTCAGCACAACTGTTCACTGATCTATCTCCTTTGATACGAATAAATCAGCTAGTTTATTTTGTTTCACAAACTTCGAAACTGTTAAAGTTAATTTAGTAATTTGCTACAGTCAGTCATGTCAGAGTACAGTCGAAATACACAAATGAACAAGCAAAGCTTTTACTCTCAACCAGGTGAAGACTATTACGAAAGAAATAAAATTGCAGCTTCCTTTATAACTTTAGAAAATCGGTTCCAATCAAGAGTAAATCTGTTAACCACTTACCTGCCAAACCAGCAGCCAAAAGTTCAGTCTCCCATTCACCCAAGGGACTAGGTGCCACAGCAACCTTAGCTTCCTTCTGCTTCCTTCACCAGCTGCCTCCCACTAGCCTAGAACATTTCTACAAAACTGAACCTCTCTTCCTGTTTTGGCAACACTTCATAATTAAAAATTAAAACCAAAGCTTTGGGCAATACTTCATAACTTGTCACCTTAAGCCAAAAGCGACTTGCAACACACACGAGCTCCCCCATCAGTACAGTGGCTCTGCCCAGTACGTTCACCAAGCCTCGTTCTCTCTGCCCGCAGATCGCCATGGAAGACCCGGACAGACGCGGAGAGGTCTTGCTGCACCTGGACCATCACGCTGAGCGCACGTCGACCCCTCTGATGGCGCGCACCCTCTACAACCTGCCCTGCCCCATCAGGCGCTACGACGGCACCTGGACCTGCCTGGAACCCTTCACCTGGGCACACCTGGACCTGCTCGGGTATGTGGACCACGCCTGCAAAATCCACGTCCGCGGCCACACCCGCCTGGCCTTCACTTGCTTCAATTTTGAGGACCAGCAGTGGGAGTCGCTGTACCTCCCATGGCTGGCCTTGGAGCTGACGGACGAAACCTGGGAGGTCATGGAGGCCGGGGTGGGCCATGTCTTGATAAAGTATCGAGGCTGGCCCCGCAGCATCTGCGAACACGAGGTCTCCGCCATCTTCAGTGTCCGTCCTTGTTCTTCGCCCGGGATGGTGGAGCAGCAGCAGGAAGAACTGCCTGTCTGGAAGTTCCGCCGTATCCACCGCTTCCCCCCACCTCAGGAGAGCGGGGAGGGGATCAAGATTCTGCAGAAGCCGATCACGACTGAGGACGTCTGGTAGGAGGAGGAAGAGGAGGTCATGCTGACTCATGACTACGACGAACTACTGAACGTTTCGAGCGAGGACAACGGGGACAAAGAGTGGCGAAGATTCAGGCTGCTAGACTTGTTGTCTCTGCTTCGTTCGTCGTGGGTGCTTTAGTAGCTTGTTCTAAAAACAACACAAAAACCCTGTTGTAGCTGATCGTTGGTTTTAATGAAGGAAATAAGGTGGAAGTCTTTTACAAGTTGGATTTTTTTTAATACAAAATGGTTGTAATCGGTTGAAGTAGCTGTTGCCATTTTGTTTTGTGGAAATAGGATGTAACTTTATACACGATTTATTTAATGGTTTAAATCGGTTGACATAACAAGTTGCTGTGTTAATTTATGGTCTTTTAGTTTTGGAGTGTAGTCCCTGATTCTAGTTTTAGATATTTATGCTAATGTGTTCTAAGCTTGGGGCCGTGCCTGCTTTGTTTTATTTATTTATTTATTTACTTGTTTATTTATTTATTTACTTGTTTGTTTATTTATTTTTAAAACTGTTTTTACACCACATTTTAATAGTGATCTTTTTTTTAACGTTTTTAAAGGTTTGACTTTTCAATCTTCTAATGCATTTTTTGAAAAAAAACTGTTCTGATTTGCTTTAAATGCGGGTTAGAACGTTTTTATATTTGTCTTTTTTTTTCTTTACAAAGAGATATCATGTACCACAAAATACATTTGTGCATGTAAAAAAAGGTTGAAATAAAACCAGACTGAAAATGTTTTTCACGCAGGCTTCATGTAAAGGTCAAAGAAGAGAAATATGGATGGTATGCAATGCTATGAAGAATAATACTATTAATGGTTTTGCCTTAAAGCCACTGTACAATATTTCTATTATCGTCAAGATATTTTATACTCGTTAGCTTTTTCATGTGTGGTCTGATTACTCAAACTGTTTTAAACATGAACTCGTGTTGAATTTCAAACCAAATTTCGGAACATGGACGCATGTTAGAAACAATAATGGGTGCCTTCTGATCACTGTTATACACAACTGATTTTTGTGCTTTTAGAACTATTATAACTTGTTTTAGGAACCTAAGTAGTATAAACATATTTTTAGAATGTGTACCTATGGGAGAAAAGTTAATGAAATATATATCCCACAAATGATTATACCAAACATTTTTGTGGCGTTTTTTCATTGCTCGATTCTTTTTCTGGTTTCATGGTTGCGTGCATAAACACACATACAAACGTACATGCCTGCGCGCGTGCACATACACGCACAAAGATACGCACACACACACGTACACGCGCGCATACACAGACGCACGCACGCACGCACGCGCGCGCGCGCGCATACACACGGACACGCACGGACATGCACACACACACACACAAACACAAACACACAAACAAACACAAACACACACACGTACACGTACACATATACACAATCACAACATTATACACACGCATACTTACATGCATTTAAGCACCAACTCACATATGCGTATACACGTGCGTACAGATGCGCACCCTTCCACACTTATGTGCGTATTGCTTACGCATGCCAACCAACAATTACATGTTATTGAGTGTGCATATGTCCGCACACGTGCAAATAAATGCACACTCTCATACGTATGTATGTGCAAATCCACCTCGCATACGTATGCGTGTGCAAATCCACGAGTACACATGTGCAAACACACAGGCCCAGAACGGCATACCCGGTCGCGCGAACGCGCGTGCACGCACACACACACATACTCGTACACGTACACACATGTACACACTCGCACGCACGTGCGCACACGCACGCACGTGCACACAACACACGCATAGACACACACGCACACACACACACGCACGCACGCACACACATACACACACGCACGCACACACGCACACACGCACATACATACACACACGCAGAGACAGAGTCAGACCGACCGACCGACCGAGAGAGAGAGAGAGAGAGAGAGAGAGAGAGAGAGAGAGAGAGAGAGAGAGAGAGAGAGAGAGAGAGAGAGAGAGAGAGAGAGAGAGAGAGACGGAGAGATGGAGAGACAGAGAGACAGAGAGAGAGAGAGGAGAGAGAGAGAGAGAGAGAGAGAGAGAGACGGAGAGACGGAGAGACAGAGAGACAGAGAGAGAGAGAGAGAGGAGAAGAGAGAGAGAGAGAGAGAGAGAGAGAGAGAGAGACAATGACAATGACAATGACAAATTCTTTTATTTCGAGGATAATGAATAAGCGCCCATGTGCATTTTTACATCCAGTCCCCGCCCTTAAGGATATATATGATAATAAAATAAAATAAAGCCCATAGCAATACACTTACACAGCTTACGGAAAAAAATATCTACACAAAATCCCCACAAAAATCACTGAAGAGAGAGAGAAAAAAAAGAAAAAAAAAGTAGCAACAAGTAAGAAAGAAAGCAGAACAGAAAACACAGAAACAACCGAAAAAATATCAAGACCCAAGAGCAAAACAAAAACGGCAACAACAAGGGGAGAGGGAACAACCGAATAGTCCCCCCTCAAAAAAGCAACAACAACCCCAAACCCAAACCAAAACAGGACCAAACAAAGCAAAACCTCTATAAAAAAATAAAGGAGAACAAACCACGAGAGAAGAGAGAGAGAGAGAGAGAGAGAGAGAGAGAGAGAGAGAGAGAGAGAGAGAGAGAGAGAGAGAGAGAGAGAGAGAGAGAGGAGAGAGAGAGAGAGAGAGAGAGAGAGAGAGAGAGAGAGAGAGAGAGAGAGAGAGAAGAGAGAGAGAGAGAGAGAGAGAGAGAGAGAGAGAGCGAGAGCCTTCAAACACAGACTTGCGCCTCGCTTTGTTTGCTTTACAAGATTCAGCGACACATAAATACCATACATTATTATTATTATTATTATTATTATTATTATTACTTCACCTTAGGGAACGACTCATTGAAGCTACTCTTAAAGATATTTGACTGTCAAATTCAACCTATGATACAGTAAGGTGCAGAACTGTGGGGTTTGGACCCAGCGGCAATGCACACGGAAAAAGTTCATCTGTATGCATTGAAAAGGTTTCTTGGAGTTTCGTTGCAAACACCCAATAATTTAATTTATGGAGAGACAAACAGATACCCTATATATTTACGTTCAATAGTGACTTGTATTCGCTATTGGATAAAAATAGTTCAGATGGAGCCACACAGATTGCCACACAAGGCTTACAACATGCTAACAGAATTAGATGCCAGAGGAAAAAACAACTGGATTTCACGTGTACGAATGCCATTGTATGAGTATGGTTTGGGCTTTGTATGGATGAATCAGGGTGTAGGTGATATGAATGGTTTCATTGGTGTGTTTCGACAACGTATTATTGATTGTGATTGGCAGAGATGGAGTGCTCATATAGAAGACAGCAGTAGATTTTATGTGTATAATATGTTAAATTCCTCGCATTGTATTCCAGAGTATCTATCAGTACAATTGGATAGATATTTGAAAAGAACTATTGCAAAATTTAGATTTGGCATTTCTGATATTTTTGTGCATCATTTCCGCTATAGAAGAGTACCTGACTGTAACTTGATTTTCCCATTATGCCATGAGTCACAAGAAAATGAAGTACATTTTGTTCTTACTTGTCCTGGATTAAGTGATCTCAGAAAACAATTTATTCCATGTAAGTATTACTCGCAACCTTGTCTGTTTAAACTGATATTGCTTCTGACTACAGCAAACAAGACAACTATAAGGCATTTAGCATTGTACTTACAGAAAGCATTTAAGATCAGAAACACAGTGTTAACATGAGTAGCAAATATTGTACTGTTGCATTTTATGTCATGAACATATTGTTATGTTTATCCCCCTTCTAAGGGGCTGTGGCCTTTATGAATAAACGTCTGCGTCTGCGTCTCTCTCTCCCTCTGTCTCTCCCCCCCCCCTCTCTCTGTGTCTCTCTCACTCTCCTTCTCTCTCTCGCTATCTCTCTCTCTCCCTCTCTCTTTCTCTCCCTTTCTCTCCTTCTCTCTCTTGTACACTGGACATAGACATGGCATCAATTCTCTCTCTCTCTCTCCCTTCTCTGTCTCTCTCTCTCCATCCCTCTCTCTCTCCATAACTCCCCCCCCCTCTCTCTCTCTTTCTGTCTCTCTTCTGTTTCTGTTCTCTCTCCCTTCTTCTCTTTCTCCCCCCTCCTCTCCTCTCTTTCTCTCCCCCCCTCTCTCTCTCTTCCTCTTTCCTCTCTCTCTCCCTCTCCCTCTCCTTCTCTCTTCCCCCCTCTCTTCTCTCCTCTCCCTCTCTCTCTCCACCTCTCTCTCCCCTCTCTCTCTTCTCTCTCACTCTCCTCTCTCTCTCTCTCCCCCTCGCTATCTTCTCTCTCTTCCTCTCTCTCTCCTCTTCTCTAACTCCTCCTCTCTTTCTCTCTCTCCCCCCTCTCTCTCCTCTCTCTTTCTCCCTCTCTCTCTTCTCTCTTCTCTCCTCTCCCTCTCTCTCTCCTTCTCTCCTCTCTCTCTCTCCTCTCCCTCTCTTCTCTCCCCCTCTCTCTTTCCCTCTTTCTCTCCCTCTCTCTCTGTTCCTCATTTCCTTTCTATCTCGCCTCCTCTGTCCTCTCCTCTTATTTCTTTTTCTCTTTCGGTCTCTCTATTTTGTCTCTCTTGTGTGCGAGTGATGGTGATTTGGTATGGGCGATGGGCAGGGCCCTGGATTACTGTCTGTTTTTTTGTATATGTTGGGTTTTGGTGTTGTGTGTGCGGATTGTGTGTGATGATGGTGGGGTTGGTTGGGTTGGGAGGATGGATTGTGTGTGTATGTGTGTGTGGGAGGAGGGGGTGTGGTATGTATGTGTTGTTGTGTGTGTGTTGTGTGAGTGTGGGGATTGTGTGTTGTATGGGATGTGTGTGTTGTGTGTGGTTGTGGTGTGTGTGTGGAGTGATGGGGATTGTGTGTGTAGTGTGTGTGTGGAGTGATGGGATTGTGTGTGTATGTATGTATTGTATGTTGTGTGTGTGTGTGTGGGAGTGTATGGGGATTGTGTGTGTTTGTGTGCGTATGTGTGTGTGTGTGTGGAGTGATGAGGGATTGTGTGTGTATTGTGTGTGTGTGTGTGTGTGGTGTGTGTGTGTGTGTGTGTGTGTGTGTGTGTGTGTGTGAGTGTGGGGATTGTGTTGTATGTGTATGTGTGTGTGTGTGTGTGGAGTGTTGGGGATTGTGTGTTTGTGTGTGTGTGTGTGTGTGTGTGTGTGTGTGTGTGTGTGTGTGTGTGTTGTGGGGTGTGTGTGTGTGTGCGGAGTGTTGGGAGATTGTGTGTGTGTGTGTGAGTGTGGGATTGTGATGTGTGTGTGGGTGTGTGTGTGTGTGTGTGTGTGTGTGTGTGTGTGTGTGTGTGTGTGTGTGTGCGGAGTGTTGGGGATTGTGTGTGTGTGAGTGGAGTGTTGGGGATTGTGTGGAATGTGTGTGGAGTGATGGGGGGGTTGTGTGTGTTGTGGTGTGTGTGGAGTGTTGGGGTGTGTGTGTGTGAGTGGAGTGTTGGAGTGTGTGTATGTGTGTGGAGTTTGGGATTGTGTGTGTATGGGAGTGTGTGTGGAGTGTTGGGGATTGTGGGGTGTGTGTGTGTGTGTGTGTGTGTGTGTGGAGTGTTGGGGATGTGTGTGTGTGTGTTGTGTGGGTGTTGGGGATTGTGTGTGTGTGTGTGTGGAGTGATGGGGATTTTGTGTGTGTGTGTGGAGTGATGGGGATTGTGTGTTGTGTGTGTGGAGTGATGGGGATTGTGGTGTAGTGTGTGTGTGGAGTGGTTGGGGATTGTGTGAGTGTGTGTGTGTGTGTGTGGTGTGTGTGTGTGGTGTGTGGTGTGTTGTGTGTGTGTGTGGAGTGATGGGGATTGTGTGGAGTGTGTGTGGAGTGTTGGGATTGTGTGGTGTGTGTGTTGTGTGTGTGTGTGTGGAGTGATGGAGATTGTGCGTGTATGTGAGTGTC
>CM054138.1:25345181-25347681 GCA_028751875.1 Rapana venosa
TGTGTAGTTGTGTGTGTTATATGTATGTGTATGTGTGTGTAGAGTGTTGGGGATTGTGTGTGTGTGTGTTGTGTGTGTATGTGTGCGCGCGCTTGCTTGTGTGTTTGTGTGCTCGTATGCGTGAGAGAGAGCGAGAGCGAGAGCGAGAGCGAGGAAGAGAGAGAGAGAGAGAGAGAGAGAGAGAGAGAGAGAGCATGTGTTTGTGTGTTTGTGTGTTTTGTGTCTGTCTGTCTGTCTGTCTCTGTCTCTGTCTCTCTCTCTCTCTCTCTCTCTCTCTCTCTCTCTCTCTCTCTCTTTCTCCCTCTCTCTCTCTTGTGTGTGTGTGCTCGTGTGCGTGAGAGAGAGAGATGTGTGTGTTTTGTCTGTGTGTTTGTGTCTATCTCTCTGTCTGTCTGTCTCTCTCCCCCTCACTCTCACTTTTTCTGTGTATGTATGTGTGCGTGCGTGCGTGCGTGTGTGTGTGTGTGTGCGCGCGTGCGCGCGCGTGCGAGCATGTTTGTGTGTGTGTACCTGTCAGTATGCCTCTATGTGTTTGTACTTGTGTATTTATCTCCTTTGTCACTCTTACTGTCATCTATATTTTACATGGATACCAAAGTATACACATGCATGCAACTAGCTCGTACACCTACATGTACACGTATATTAATGCCAATACAGCAGTATTGCGTTTATCATGTAGGTGTGTCTAACATCACCGATACGCATTACCTAATCATGTGTTATCTAAGTGTGTGTGCTTTCATCAAGAGTGGGCAGACTGGAAATGAAGTGAAAGGAGAGAGGTGCTGTAACAGCAATAATATATATATAGGTAGAGTTAGGTAGACAGATAGATAGATTATGTATGTGTATGTATGTATGTATGTATGTATGTATGTATAGGTAGGTAGATATATAGACAGATAGATAGTTAGAGATAGGTAGGCAGATAGAAAGAAAGATACATACATACATACATACATACATACACACATACATACATACATACACAGTCAGCACGCAAAAAGCAGTGAATACCTGTACTGGTAGACCTTGAGTTTTCATAGCCTAGTGGTTAGAACATTGCGCTCGCAATCTGACGACCCGGATTCGATTCCCGTTCAGGGGGGATAATTTACCCTGGAGTTAACATCAGTACAGACTCCACTCTCCCCAAAGTCCTTCGGATGAGACTATAAACCGAGGCCCCGTGTGCGAATGCACGCAGAACATCTTGCGCACACGTTAAATCCTGTTCCACTTTTCCAAAGAGTCGGCCATTGTTTGCCGGTGTGAACAGATGATAAAACTGGACAAAACTGCATACACACACGGGGACTGGATGTAAATAAAAGCACATGAATACTTATTCCATTTTTCTCGATATAAAAGAATCAATAAATATATAAAAGAATAAATAAACAAATAAATAAATCTTGTTCGTTTCCCTTCTATAGAACCATAGGCCTATGCTTTAAAGTGACTATCACGTGTCAAGGTCGTGTTTTTCGATATCCCTCCTCCCTCCTCTTCCTCCCCCCCTCCCTCCCTCCCCTAATCCCACCCCGCTCCCACCCACCCCTTCCCACCCCCACTTCTTCCATTTTCCGTCTTTTCTAGCACACAGTTTGATAACTTAGAAAGACGCAGGTGCTGAAGATTAGACAGTTATTGGAAACGTGATAATCCAGCTTCCTTTCCTTCTCTGTCTCTCTCGAGGCGTATATTTCATCAATTTTAAGAGATAGCAGACTCTCTCTCTCTCTCTCTCTCTCTCTCTCTCTCTCTCTCTCTCTCTCTCCTCTCTCTCTTTCTCTCTCTCTGTGTGCCTGCGTGCATGTATGTGTGTGTGTGTGTGTGTGTGTGGGGGGGGGGGGTGGTAGTGTGTGTGTGGGTTGTGTGTGTGTGTGTGTGTGTGTGTGTGTGTGTGTGTGTGTGTGTGTGTGTGTGTGTGTGTGTGTAAGGGTAGTGTGTGTGTGTGTGTGAGAGTGAGTGTGTGTGTTTGTGATGTGTGTGTGTGTGAGCTTGTCTGGAGTGTGTGTGTGTGTGTGTGTGTGTGTGTGTGTGTGTTTTATTTGCGTCTCTCTCTCTGTCTCTCTGTCTCTCTCCGTCTCTGTCTCTCTGTCTGTCTATCTGCCTCTCTCTCTTGTGTATGTGTGTGTGTGTGTGTGTGTGTGTGTGTGTGTGTGTGTGTGTGTGTGTGTGTGTGTGTGTGTGTGTGTGTGTGTGTGTGTGTGTGTGTGTAGTATGTGTATGCGTGTAGTGTGGTGTGTATGTGTGTTGGGGGGTGTCTCTATGTGCTCTTTCTCTCTCTTGCGCATATTGTGCACACGTTAAATCCTGTTCCGCTTTTCATAATAGTAAGCCATTGTGTGCCGGTGGGAACGGATGACAAAATTTACAAAACCACTTACACACGGGGACTGGATGTAAAAACGCACATAAGTGCTTATTCCATTATCCTCGATATAAAAGAATAAATGAAATAAGTAAGAAAATAAAATCTCTCTCAATCTGT
>CM054138.1:25350181-25372681 GCA_028751875.1 Rapana venosa
CAGGCGTAGTACAAGTTTACTAGCTACACAATTGTGTACAAAAAGAATCAATCATCTTTTTCATTGTCAAGACAAGATTTATAGATTACATACACAATTTTACTAATATTTTGAAATGGTACTCAACGTTCTACTAAACTTTATGTACTGGAACCATTTTTTTCTGAAAATTAGTAACCTGCAGTTGTTTTCAGTGCTCAAGCTTTTCCATTTCATATTTATATTTTAGTTCATTTGGAAGCTTACCAACACTAGGTTTTGTTTCACCAATCCGACATTTATAAACACAGAACTTTGCTAACAGTATTATTAAGTCGAAAACTTCATCAGGTGTTTTTTGGTAATTGCATCAGTGTCCCCCAAAAAGCACTATTTCTACATGAGGGTTTCATGGCATGATTACATTATTATTTATTCTCCCACAACGCGGTGCCTGTCCAGAGTTGACCATAAGGGTTGGCCAGGGCGTTGATAATTATAAGGAACGTCAGTAGAGTTGGTTTTTTAAAACCCTGTTTTTTTATCTGTATCGAGTTACACAGTTTTAATCTGAATTTTAAAAAAGAATAATAAGGTGGCAGCCTTGAAATGGCCGCTGTGGTCGGTGGTGCCATAAACAACCCGATTCATTTCGATTGGATTGGCGCCTCACGAGTTTATGGAACCTTGGATTAAGTATTGTCATTGATTAACCGTAACAAAAATGTGTTTTTTTAGTCTGAGATGCGTTATAGTAGACAGACTCACCCAGACAGAGGAGAGAGAGGGGGGTGGGGTGGGGGTGGAGAGATAGACAGACAGAGAGAGAGAGAAATGAAATGAAATGAAAAGAGAGAGAGAGAGAGAGAGAGAGGAGAGAGAGAGAGAGAGAGAGAGAGAGGAGAGAGACAGACAGACAGACAGACAGACAGACAGAAAGAAAGAAATGAAATGAGGTGAAATGAAAAGAGAGAGAGTGGAGAGAAAGACACAGAGAGAGGACAGACAGACAGAGAGAAATGAAATGAAATGAAGAGAGAGAAAGAGAGGGGGAGGGAGGAGAGAGAGAATTGAAATGAAATGAAAAAGAGAGAGAAAGAAAGAGAGGGAGTGGAGAGATAGAGAGTAGAATGCGAATGCAAATGCGAATAGAGAGACAGAGAGAGAGAGAGGAGAGAGAGATAGAGACATACAGAGAGACAGACAGACAAACAAACCGACAGACAGACAGGGAGAGAGAGAGAGCGCGCGAGAGCGCCCCCCTCCCCTAAACACCACACACACACACACACACACATACACACACATACACAAACATACACACACACACACACATACACACAAACACACTACACAAACACTACACACACACACACTACACAAACTCACACAAACAGCACCCTTCCCACCCATTCCCCCACCCCTTACCACCACCACCCACCTACCACTCCCACCCACACAGCAAGAGGGTAGACAGACAAGGAAAATAAACAAGGAAGAAGGCCCCCGAAGGAGACAGATAAACAGACAGACAAACATACAGGCAGACAGGCAGACAGACAGACCAACGCAAAGACAAAGGCGAGGGTTGAGGAATTGTGTGTGTGTGTGTGTTTCCTCGTTTTATTTCCCCGTATATGGCATTCAGTACTATGCTCCTTGCGCATGATGGGGACTGCATGGTCAATAAGTGGGGTAGGGGTGTGGTAGGGCGGGGGGGGGGGGGGGGGAGATGGAGTGGGAGGAGGGTCGAGAGCGGTGGGGGTGTGGGTGGGTGGGGGGGGGGGTCTCTCTGCAAGGGGTTCTCTGAAGGAAGTTCCTTTTCCCTCACCCCCACACCCCATGCCGTGCCGCTCCCCCCACTCCGCCCCCCCCCCCCCCCCCCACCTTTAATTATTTCATTTATTTAGAAAAAAAGAAAGATTTGGCGTGTATTTTTTTAAAAACTTTTTTTACATTTCTTTCTGTTGTGTGTGTGTGTGTGTTTGTGTGTGTGTGTGTGTGTGTGTTGTGTGTGTGTGTGTGTGTGTGTGTGTGTGTGTGTGTGTGTGTAGTTGTGTGTCTGTGGGGTTTGTGTGTGTGGGGGTGTTTGGGAGGAGGGGGGATGAGGGTCGCCCATTTCTTGATATTGTAGTAAATCCCTTCTTTTGAATAAAATTCTGTCCAGAACAGGACACTGGGGAAAAAACCCAAAGTACATGCTGGACTATAAGAGAATGAGAACAGGAGCCCGTCACCCTTTTTCTTGTTTGAATATGTTTGTGTTCAAAACATTAATTTGTATGCGAAGGTCGATTTAGATCAAATGTGACGCTCCACCACGAAATGAGTCGCTGTGCACCTGACCCACTTTTCCATTTTTAGTCAGGTTGTCGATTTTGAGATTTTGACTGATTGTAAAACTATAGCCTTTATTATTCTACCTTGTGATTGAATACAAAGGCATAGTTTTGGTTACTTTTGCTTTTAGATATTTTGAAAAACTACCCAAGCCCTCAATCTGACCATCTATCACGATGCAAAACTTGTCAAAATCTTATTTTCGTCATTTTGTGCAGTTTTTCGTTTAAATTTGTAATAACTTTCCATAGAATTGGTCCGATTTTCGATCTGGTTTTGTGTGTGTATTGAATAGCCTTTTTTTTTTATCAATTGCAGATTAATATCATGTTCATAACTAAAAATTGGCCTCTGGAGCATAATGATTCTCGGCAAAAAGCAACATCGATTGCTGAAGTCTAAATATTCAACAGTTGGGAAAATGGCTAAAGTCTTTTCCAGGACCCTTGTATACTCCCGTCTCCTTTAAAAGTCAATAGTCGTGTTCTAAACGTTTGCTGGTCTAAATTATCTAGTAGAATTATTTTGATATTATGTTATTCTTTTATTTCCAGGATAATGGAATAAACACTCATGTGTTTTTTTACATCCAGTACCCGTGTGTATGCGGTTTGGATAAATTCTGTCATCTGTTCCCACCGGCCCACAATGGCCTACTCTTACGAAAAACGGAACAGGAATGAAGGTGCCAGGATGGTTAAGATGTTCGTCTGCCAACAAGTAAACCGTGAGGTTGTGGGTTCGATTCCCAGCCTCGCCCTTTCTTCCCAGTTTAACAAAAAATTCGAACTGAATGTCAAAGTCCTTTGGATGAGACTATAAACCGAGGCCCCGTGTTCGAACGCATGCAGAACATCTTGCGCACACGTTAAATTCTGTTCCGCTTTTCGGAAGAGTAGGCCATTGTGGGCCGGTGGAAACAGATGACAAAATTTACAAAACTGCATACACACAGGGACTGGATGCAAAAAAGCACATGAGTGCATATTCCATTATCCTCGATATAAAAGAATACATAAATAAATGATTTAACCTGTGCGCAAGATGTTCTACGTGCGTTGGCACACAGGACCTCGGTTTATAGTCTCATCCGAAGGACTTTTGGGGAGAGTAGAGTCTGCACTGATGTTAACTCCAGGGGAAAACATCCCCTTGAACGGAAATCGAACCCGGGTCGTCAGATTGCGAGCGCAATGTTCTAACCACTAAGCTATCCAGAAAGAGAGACTCAAACCCGTACTATCGATAACCGTCAAATAACAAAATCAATGCTCTAACCACTGAGGCCCCCGACAGCAAGGTTTGGGAATGCATGATGAAGATAAGGAGTTTATGCTTCTGGTTACACTGACAGTTGTGATGCAGCAACTCTAGCAATGCCCACTGCACTTAGGGATAAGCGTTGTAAGTACTGTGTCATGTCAGGCCCCCTGTGTTTCTTCATTGTCATCAAACCATCAGGTTGCTGGTCTGCCAGGAGTTCTGTCTCTGTATCTTGCCTGCCACTCTGAGCACCCTCTTTTTTTCTAGGTTTCATGTCCATTCACTACTAGATGATATTCATTCTATTTTTATTATATTATCTTTTTCACCACTTTAAGTCACGGCAGATTTCTCTGGGTGAAATTCGGGCTGCTCTCCCCGCGGAGAGTGTGTCGCCACAAGAGCAACGCCTCCCATTATTTATTTATCTATTTTCCTTTCTCCGAATGTATTAATTTACTTCCCTATCAGAGTGGCTTTTTTTGTACGGAATTTAGCCAGTGACAACTTTCCTGTTGCCGTGGATTCTTTTACGTGCGCTAAATAATGTTGTGTAACTCACCAGACCGCGGTTCATCATCTCACTCGAAAGACTGGCACCCAGACCATCATCTTGTGTGCCATTCTGTGCATCCCCTTTTTCTGTATTTAATGTCCATTCACTTTTAGATGATTTAGACCAGCAAACGTTTAGACCAAAACTATTAATTTTAAAGGAGACGGGAGTATACAATTGTCCTGGGAAAGACTTAAATAACTTCCCCAATGTTGAATGATATAAAGACTTCAGCAATTGATGTTATATATTGCCGAGAATCGTATAATGTAAACTGAACGTCGCCCTTATCTTGATCCTGTATCAATTCCCTTGCTTTGAAAACAATTCTGTAAGAATAGAACACTCAACAAAGTGAATGCTGGACTGTAAGAGAATGAGAACAGGAGCATGTCACATTGTTGGAGTACTTTGTGTTCCAAACATTCATCTGTATGCGAAGATTCAGTGAATCTTATAACACACACACACACACACACACACACACACACACACACACACACACACACACACACACACACACACACACACACACACACATACACATGGAATAAAATAAAACAGAAGAAATACTTAAAATATCACTGTCTTATTTTTTGATAATATAGCAAAAGCTAACAACATTCTACTGCGCAGAGCCGAGAACCGAGATGGATGGAGGAGGCTTACCACGGCATCGTCTTTCGTGTCTCCTCCACGACCGCCAAGGTCACGGGACTGATAATGATGATGATGAACAAAATTTTGGTTTTTTCTGGACATAATATTGTAAACAAGACTCACCACAATCTAAAGATGATACATTAAGTCTAAAAAAAACAAACAACTTAAAGAAGTAAAACAAAAAGATACCATTTTCCAGCAGAGTCAATCCAACCAGAAAGTCAAAAGCTTCCTAGCACCATTTTTGTTTTAAAAAGCAGAACCTTATATGCAAATGTGTTTTCTGAAAACAGCTCATTGTCACAGATGCAGCCCTACATTTTTTTGTGTGTTCCTCGGCTAGAGCTCCGAGGTTCACCAATAGTCAGATTCTAGCGTATGCGACAGTTTTCGCCCAGCATGAAGGTATCCGCATTCCGACTTCCGGCAGATACAGCCTTCTGTGAAGAAAACCTGTGCACACTTTTATTGTCCACGCAGTGTCCATCCTCTCGCAACGTAGCTGACTTCTTTTTTCTCTTCTCCATTATCATCTTGAGGATTATTAGTTTCGCGAATGACCAACGTTGCGCTTATCACAGGCATCAAAGGAGATAATTGGATGTCTAACAGGCGATTATTTTGTCAGTCATGGTAGTGGCCAAAAACCCCCCACGATGAGCGGGGCGTGTAGTGAGTAGTACAATGTGCGTGAACGCGGTGTTGGTGGGAGGTCAGATGATGTCGTCGCCTGAACGTCATAGGAAGAAGTCAGAGATGGGATGAAGCCCATTATCACTGCCGTATTAAATTTCGTTATCAGTAATCTTGCAGAAAAAGGCGTCATTGTTGAATGATAATCAGTGTAGTCTGGATTTTGCTTTGGGTTTTATTTTGGGTTTTTTGCTGTGTTTTTTCTGACGTTTTTTCTTATTATAGTCTTAGTTATTCGCCTGATATTGGCAATCATGAATTGAATTTTGTTGGTTGTTATGCTATTGTACTACACACTGCTGCTAATGCTAACTCATAACAATTTTTGATACATAAATTGTTATACTCTTTCCATGCTGCTGTTACTGTTTTGGTGTTGTTGTTTTTATCTCTGAAATTTTACGACAGGCCAACACATTTGTAATGTCATCATTGAAGAAAAGAATATCCTGCCTTTTTCTTCAGTCATCTTTTCGTCCCTGTGTGTGTGTGTGTGTGTGTGTGTGTGTGTGTGTGTGTGCGCGCGCGCGCGCGCGCGCGTGTGTGTGTGTGTGTGTGTGTGTGTGTGTGTGTGTGTGTGTGTGTGAGTGTGTGTGTGTGTGTGTGTGTGTGCAGTGTGTGTGTAAAGTATAGTCTTTGTGTATGTGTGTGTGTGTGCGCGAGTGTATGCGCGTGCGTCATCTGTCTGTCGCTCCCTCACTCCCTCTCTTCCTGTGTGTGTGCGCGCGTGTGTGTTTGTGCGTACGTGCGTGTGTGTATGTGTTTGTGTGTGTGCGTGTGTGTTTGTGCGTGCGTGCGTGCGTGTGTGTGTGTGTGTGTGTTTCTTTGTGTGTGTGCACGTGTGTGTTTGTTCGTGTGTGTGTATGTGCGTGCGTGTGTGTATGTTTGTGTGTGTATGTAAATCTTGTATATCTTTTAAATAAAAGAAATATACGTGTGAACAAAAGATAACAAATAAGTACTATCATTCGGGCAGACAACTAGGTAACAAAATCTGTCCCTGAATATTTACTGGGAAGGAAGAGGACAGATTTCTGGAGGGACTGTAGACAGAGACGGCGGTGTACATAGGTGGAGGAAAAGCCTGTGAACACGTTGAAACACCACAGTGTAGCAATATTGTACTTATGGTATGCCTGCACAGGAGGCCAGTGCAGTGTTTTCAGCAGTGGTTATTTTATTCTTCTCTTTCCAGGATAATGGAATAAGCACTCATGTGCTATTTTACATCCTGTCCCCGTGTGTGTGTGAAGTTTTGTAAATTTTGTCATCCGTTCCCACCGGCACGCAATGGCCTACTCTTCTGAAAAGCGGAACGGGTTTTACGTGTGCGCAATGATGATCAGTTTGGAGCTGACGTTATTGATAATAACAGTCTTGGACCTCCCAGAGAGATCAGAATGAAACCATGATAGTGCAGTTCCTGTAATACCACGAGAGACTGAAAGCAGTACAAAAGGATGGAGTGGTCAATCGTATCGAAAAGCAGTAGAAAGATCCAACATGAATTAAAACAGATAGATAGTTTACCCCGATTTAAAGCAAGGAGAATGCCACTTGTGACTTGTACGAGCTTTGCGTCAGCGTTGTGTTAAGAACAGTAGACAGGTTGGAAAATAATGCCACTTGTGACTTGTACGAGCTTTGTGTCAGCGTTGTGTTAAGAACAGTAGACAGGTTGGAAAATAATGCCACTTGTGACTTGTACGAGCTTTGTGTCAGCGTTGTGATAAGAACAGTAGACAGTAGACAGGTTGGAAACTGGGCAAAGACGATTTTTTGAATTTAGGCAAGAAAGGAGTTGCTGGATGACAACTCTTTGGAGGAGTGTGAGATATCAACAGCAGATTTGAGGCTGGTCTGTAAGTAGTTTTAGATCACTTTGGCCCAGATTAGATTATTTTTTCAGAAGAGGCTTCACAATCACACTTCTGAACTTGGACGGAAATATTCCGGTGAGCAGACAGCCATCCACTGCATGAGTCAGAGTAGAGATGAGTTCGTCAAGAAACACTACAGAGGGAGACGTTGGTCGACGGTCAAATGAGCAAGCTGTCGATTTGAGTTCAGAAAAAAAAATCTTCAAAAATCTCTTTCTGATATAGGATGAAAGGAAAGGAGTTGTGAGTATGTGTGTAATTAGTCCAATTCAAATGAAGTGGATGGATCACCTGATTTCGGAATGTTTGTCAGAGACTTTTTTCGGACACGATTAGTCCTTCGAATGAGACTATAAACCGAGGCCCCGTGAGCGAACGCATGCAGAACATCTTGCGCACACGTTAAATCCTGTTCTGCTTTTCGAAAGAGTAGGCCATTGTGTGCCGGTGGGAACAGATGACAAAATTTACACAACCGCATACACACGGGGACTGGATGTAAAAAAGCACATGTGTGCTTATTCCATTATCCTCGATTTAAAAAAAGTCATCTGAGCGCTTTGATTTGTTGCTTTACAAGATTCATCGCTATATAAATTCCATACATTATTATTATTATTATTATTATTATTATTACTATTAAATACAGACACAAAGTGTCAGGAAGTTGGTTACATGGGCAGGCATTAAGCAAGGAGAGAGAGAGGGAGGGGGGGGGGGGTGGTGCGGTTGTTGTGGAGGTAGAGCTGATTGTATACAGAAAAAAACACCCAATGAAGTTGTGGTGATTTTGGATGAAAACAAAAATACAGTAGTTTAGATTTGTGAACAATCCGGATAACAGCACGTTTGAGAGTCATAAACATGCGCTTGCCACCTGTTTCCACCTGTTTCCACCTGTTGGCGCCTGTTGGCACCTGTTGGCGCCAGTCTTCCTGTCTTGTCCTTTGCTTAACTCATTGACGTTGTAGCTTCGGCACTCTTTTCCTTTACTGTGACGTGCCGAAGCTTAAGAATCCGCAGACTAACGAATTTTTTAAAAAACACAGAGTGATGGTTAACTCAAGGGAAAGTACTCTGGCCTGTAGGGCAATCATTTTTCTAAACACAGTTGCTTTTCTTGACCATAAGCTTGCCTAGTTTTTGTCTGTTGGCCAATTTTGCTTGACATGTCAACAAGTGGTATCTTTGGGATTTCAGGCACTCCAGTGTTATGATTCTTTAAAAAAAAAAATCTGTTGTACAAAAAGTGACATCAGATGGATTCAGCTGCTTCAGGGAACTTTACTTTGGTGAACAAGCATCACATTGCTTCAAGGGGACTAGTTGATGAATAGTTCAAGCCATTTAAGATACCAGCCCTAATTTTCAAAACTTTTTATTTTTCAGCATTCAGTGACATATTTTGAAAATTTGTAAAAAAATAAATACAGTCATCTATTAAAAGACTGTGAAACAATCTCAAAAGAATACATTATAAACTTTTCAATGATGTATAATGTGTATGTCATTATTATGTTGGGTAAGTCTGCTGAATTTTTCAAATATAGCCAAAATCATGCGTCACCACAAAATGGCGGGATCCATTTCACTGCGACTCCAATGAGTTAATGAAAGGCACTTTGGGAACTGGAAGCTCGTCACCTACAAGTGCATACTACTTTTAGACTCTTTTATGACATAAGCAATGGCTAAAAACTGGGGCTTGTTTGTCAAGACATGTTCCTAGGGCAATGTCAAGAACATCAACGGGAGAGAGAGAGAGAGAGAGAGCGAGAGAGAGAGAGACAGACAGACAGACAGACAGACAGAGGTGCTGACAGTTCTTGTTTCTTAATCCTTTTTCGTTTTGAAACAAAATGTTGAAGTTGGCAATAGATTTGCTTATCAAAAAAACAACACCTTTGTTAGTCGGATGATTACATTAACTGTTTCGTTTACTGTATTTAACCATAGATCTCTTACCTGTAAGTTTGGTCGTATGTTGTTTGAAAAAAAAACCAACCAAACCCACATGACCTTGTTATGGCTGTTATGATTTTTAAAAAAATAATTGACTTGATTGGATGTATATCAATATTGATTTTTGGTTGTTAAAAAAAATGTTTACAAATAGTTCATCCCCCCCCCCCCTCTTCCTCACCACCACCCTCCAAAGGGCTGTGAAATGCTGAGGTCAGTAAAAATGTCCAGTGCTCTCTCTCTCTCACTCTCTCTCTCACTCTCACCTGTGCACGAGTCTGCCAGTCACGTGGCTTTTCCTTCCTGCTGATGTCGTCACACTAGAAACAGAGACACTAGGGAATGGGACAGCCAGGCATGGGACTTTGTAAAACTATGGCCTTACAATGTTGTCAAAAGATTTGGCTTGCTTTGGGGTTTTTTGGTGTTGTTTTACTTTGGTCTGGGTTTTGGTTCGGTGGTTATTTTGCTGGTTATCTGGCTGGCTGGCTGGTTGGTTGACTGGTTTGTTGGTTGGTTGGTTTGTTGTTTGGGTGTGCGGGTGGGTGGTTGGGTGGTTGGTTGGCTGGCTAGTCGATCAGTTGGTTGGTTGGTTGGCTGGTTGGCTGGCTGGTCGTTTCACTGGTTGGGCTGGTTGGTTGGTAGGGTTGCTTTGTTTGGTTGGTTGGCTGGCTGGCTGGCTGGCTGGTCGTTTCACTGGTTGGGCTGGTTGGTTGGTTGGTTGGTTGGTAGGGTTGCTTTGTTTGGTTGGTTGGCTGGCTGGCTGGCTGGCTGGCTGGTTGGTTGGTTGGTTGGTTGGTTGGAGGGTTGGTTGGTTCAGTGATTGGTTTGCTTGGCTGGTTTGCTGGTTTGATTTGGTTTGGGATATCTGCTTGGTTAGTTGTTAGGTGACTTGGTTGATTGGTTCTTGTTTGTGTTTGTTGATCTTTTAAAAAAAAAGTGCTGCCTCATATTCCACGACATTCCTACCCAGCTATTCCCACGCTGTTCATTTCAGCTCCTTCTCTTCAGCCTTACTGGGCTGGTTGGCTGGTTGGTTGGCTGTTTGGGTTTGGATGGTGGGATGAACTCAAAATTTAGAATGAAACAATCCACATCGTTTTTAAAATACATGTATTTTGATTTGGGCTATCGCATTCCTTGTTATTTTTACGATGATATAATCAAATGCGCTCCATGTAACAAATATGCAGTATTGCTACCATATACATAATTCTTACAGACTCCTTGCCCCCCCCCCCATCCTCCGTCATATCATTGCGTGTGCAAAACTATGTATAGTGATTATTGCTGGAGTGCCTTCCACGCTTCAGCCTCAAAGCTTGCTATAGCTCTAAGTCTCTTTACTCATGAAAATAATACGATTTTTTGTTCGTACATAAAACCCATTTAGACTCAGACACACTACACATTCTATAGCCTTTCTGTCTGCCTGTCCTCCCTGTCTTTACTGTCTCTCTCTTCTTCTTCTCTTTGTGTTCGTTTGTGACAACATTTTTGTGGGGTCTGATGTGTCTCAGTATGTCTTTGTCTGTATGCAGGTTCGTGGAAATTAAGAGTCTACATTTCCCAATCCGAAATAGCAGGAGAAAAAAAAAATCGGAATGTAAAATATCTTTGTGTGTTGCTTTTTTCTTGTTGTCCGTGTGCTTCCTCTGTGTTCTCGTTTTCAGTGTCTGTTTCTGTTTGTAACAACAAAATAACAAAAATGTCTGGGTTTTTTGTCTCTGTCTCTTCTGTTTCTCTGTTTTTTGACTCGCTTTTTACCCTGACTGTGTCTCTCTGTCTCTGTCTCTGTCTCTCCTCTCTCCCTCTCGCTCTCTTTCTCTCTATCTCTTCAGTCCTACGGATGAGACTATAAACCGAGGTCCCGTGTAAGAACGCACGTGGAACATCTTGCGCTCACGTTAAAATCTATTCCGCTTTTCGGAAGAGTAGGCCATTGTGTGCCGGTGGGAACGGATGAAAATTTTTACAAAACTGCATACATCATCATCATCATCATCATGTATGGAATTTATATAGCGCTGAATCTTGTAAAGCAACAAATCAAAGCGCTCAGTTTTTTATTTTATTTTATACCACTTTAAGTCATGAGATTTCTCTGCGTGAAAATCGGGCCACAAGAGCAGCGCCACCCTTTTTTTTTTTTTTGGTCTGCAACTGTATTTGTTTCCCTATCAGAGTGGCTTTTTTCTAAGAATTTTGCCAGGGACAACTCTCTTGTTGCCGTGGGTTCTTTTACGCACACACACAGGGAATCGATGAAAAAAAGCACATGGCTTATTCCAAATAAAAGAATAAATGAATAAATAAATAAAACTCTCTCTCTCTCTTTCAACTGTGCTTTGTTTTGATTCTTGGTCTACGTCAGCCTCTATTTAGTTTTGATTTTGGAATATACTTATTCAAGAGTATCCAGTTTTGAGTGCACGCCAAGGTATTGTGCCAAAGTTCTACCAAAGTTTACGAGGAATTATACTTCATTTTCTTTGCCTCTTTCAATTTTTGCCCCTCAAAGTGTATTGTTGCCTAAGGCCGATGTACATTAAACAATTTCAGAGTTGAGAGTTCAGAGAGTGCTCTCCCTCCCTCTCCCTCCAGGCGGGGACTGGATGTAAAAAAAGCTCATGAGTGCTTAAATATTATCCTCGAAATAAAAGAATTTGCCATTGTCATTGTCATTGTCTCTCTCTCTCTCCCCATCTCTCTCTCTTTCTGCCTCTGTATACCTTTCTCTCTACCTCTGTATCTCTATGTGAGGGTAAAGAAAAAACAGAAAAGAAGAAAGACTGAATGATGAAAGAAAGACAGAAAAAAGAAAGAAATACAGAAAGGAAGGGAGGGAGGAAGACAGATAGACAGAAAAGGAGTGAAAAAAAGAAAGAAAGAGAGAGAGAGAGAGAGAGAGAGAGAGAGAGAGAGAGAGAGAGAGAGAGAGAGAGAGAGAGAGAGAGAGAGAGGGGGGGGGGGGACGAAAAAAAAGAGAAAAAACGAGCAAGGAAAGATAAGAAAAAACAAAAATAAAAGGAACCAAACAATCGAACCCCCCGAAAATCATACTGAAAGTTTTTACACCAATGGTAGGCCATAGCTCACTACTTCGAACATGAACTCGTGCATGCCTCTGCATTCATTAATAATGTTCCGGTACATGAAGAGGGATCTCTTTGTTTGCCAGAAAATCTGCAAGCACAGGATTGGTAACACGTGAAACCCATCTTCTTTCCTTCCACTTTTCAAACCCTTCCAGAACCCCCCTCCCCCCCCCCCCCCCCCACACACACACACACACACACAAAACCGTTTGCGTATCTTCAGTCACGAGCTGGTGTTATATTCATGTTGTTATTGCATGAAGCCGGACAAGATAACTCTGTGGTCAGAGCACTCGCACTCCCCCAAGCTAAAGTTCAGCAGCATCGAGCGTGGTTACCACTTCGATGGCTGGCCGTTTGCGCGCCATGGCTTCAGTGCAGTCCCCCAGTTCACCCAGCTGTAAATGGGTACCTGCGCTCTTTAGGGCCAGGAAAGGTAAAGCAGCGAGGGAGAGGAGATGGGCGCAGCCCTTAATATACTGGCCCTTAGAGAAGCTGAGGTCTCTGAGGCCTCGCTCTCCTATGACCACATAGGTTATGGGACACCTTTACCTTTACCTTTTTAATACTATATTCAGCTGTTATATTAGGCAGCTGGTAGACATATAATAAGACTTTTTTTTTAGCTGATACACTTTTGAAAGTCATTGCATTCAAAAGTATCTCTTCAAAAGTCAATACACTAAGGTGTTTTGGTTTTTTTTAAAGAGAAAAGGAAAACACCTGGACCATTGTGTACTGGTAGAAACTGACGACAAAATTTACAAAACTGCATGCACACGGGAACTGGATGTAAAAACAGCACATACGTATTTTATTCATTACCTTCGAAATAAAATAATTTAATTTCAAATATAGGGGACGGGATAGCTCAGTGGTCGGAGCACTCGCTTTCCCTCAGCCAAGTTAAGCAGCGTCGAGCGTAGTAGCCAGTTGGATGGGTGACCGTTTGCGCGCCTTGGCTTCAGTACAGTTCCCCCAGTTCACCCAGCTGTAAATGGGTACCTACCCTCTTTAGGGTCAGGGAAGGTAAAGCAGCGAGGGAGAGGAGATGGGCGCTGCCCTCAATATGCTGGCCCTAGAGAAGTGAGGTCTCTGACACCTCGCTCCCCTACGACCTTATAGGTTATGGGACTCCTTTACCTTTAATTTCAAATAAACGAATAAATAAATAAATAAAGGGATAACTCCTTTAGGAGTCGTTGGGCCACTGCACTGAAGTTTTCAGGCTATGTCTCTGGAGCAATTTGTACCTGGCGGAGCCCATCCCTCTCCAGGTACAGGTGGGCATGCTGGGTATGCTATGTTTCAAACCCACCCCCCACCCCCAACAACTTCATGAACTCACAGGATTGAAGCCAAACACTCTTAACCACTAAGCTTTAAAAACAAATAAAGGTAAAGGTGTCCCATAACCTCTAAGGTCGTAGGGGAGCTAGACAGGAGAGACCTTAGCTTCTCTAGGGGCCACCATATTGAGGGCGGTGCCAATCTCCTCCCCCTCGCTGCTTTACCTTCCCTGACCCTAAAGTAGGCAGGTACCCATTTACAGCTGGGTGAACTGGGAGAACTGCACTAAAGCCAAAGCCGCAAACGGTCACCTATCCAAATGGATGCTGTTTAATCTTGGCTGCGGGAAAGCGAGTGCTCTGACCACTGAGCTATCCCGCCCCCACTTAGATATACTGTCCATAGATACTAACATGTGAAAATAGACTCACGTTGTGAGTGCCAGAAAAGAAGAGGCAGAAGAAGAAGAAAGACATACATCCCTCTTCGTGTGTGGTTTTGTAAAGGAACTAAGTAACGTTCCACGAGATAGTTCATTGCCCGCTTCTTCTCTCTAGTACTGAACTGATTTACCCGTTTGCTGTGATTTAAAACCGATAAATGGGATCCTTTGAATGATTCCTTCCTCAGTAGTTTATAACCTAAACACTAACAATGACACAAAAAAGAGATAACATAGCTATAGAAAGTGTACCTTTACTTAACACGAAGCAGGCCAGATGAGAACTATCCATTTCAGATTTATGGCATGATATCTTGTGATTCTCACTTTTGTTTTTACACATAAACCATATTTATTGGTCTGTTATGGTGATGAAATATTATTTTCACAAAGTGAAATAGCAAGGGTTTTCTTTCTTCTTTCTTCCAGAAGCCATCGAAGCTCATGAAATATGACTCATGAAATGTCATCACCTCATCTGCTCCCGTAACCCCCTACGGGGTCAAAGGGGCACTGCAGTGACGAACGTTGCACCAAGTTGGCTCCATTTGTGGCGGTTGTGGGCAAATGCCTGAAATATTAGTGATCTAAAAGTGTAATTTGTGAAACCCAACTGTGGGCAGTCATTACAAGTGAATTTAAATCGCCCAGATTTCCATTACATAGTAGTCCAAACAGAGGCTGTATTTATTTTATTCATTTTATTTCTCCTTTTTATTTCGAGGATAATGGAAAAAGCACTCGTGTGCTTTTTTTTACATCCAGTCCCCGTGTGTATGCAGTTTTGTAAATTCTGTCATTCGTTTTTGATCAACATGATTACCGCAACAGAAAATGAGACATTCCTATTCATTAAGGAAATGGTGTAGAAGTAGCTGTATTGCATTGTTGTTGTTGTTGTTGTTGTTGTTGTAGGACTTGTGGCCGTTGCTCTGTCTCTTCCATTTCATGTGACAATCACTGTGAGACCGTAAGTACAAACAGGATGAGAAGTTGGTGTGTACAGCTGTTTTTAGCTATCCCATCACCAAAAAAAAAATCATGGTGATAGGATAGTTCAGTGGTCAGAGCATTCGCTAGCCACGAGCTATGGTTAAACAGCATTAAGCATCGTTACTAAGTGGATGGGTGACCGACCATTCGCGCGCCCTGGGTATCAGTACAGTCCCCCAGTTCACCCAGCTGTAAATGAGTACCTGCCCTCTTTAGGGACAGGGAAGGTAAAGCAACGAGGGAGAGGAGATGGGCGCCGCCCTCAATATGCTGGCCCCCTAGAGAAGCTGAGGTCTCTGACATCTTATCCTCCCCCCCCACCCCCCACCCCCCCCAAACGATCGCATAGGTTATGGGAACGTCTTTATATTTTTTACCACAAAAAGTAGCTTAATGGAGAGTGCAGGTTGTCATATAATAATAATAAATGGAACTTATATAGCGCTATATCTTGCAAAGACAAATCAAAGCGCATGCATTCGACCTAATCTTACAATCATACAACCAATGACAAATAATCAATAGTTCAAACAGATATTACAAACATGGTACTGCAGACCAAATCTATGAAATAAAATTGCAATAGTCAAATGTTTTTCAAAAGCACACACACACACACACACACACACAGGTCATATATATTTTAGCAGGGTGATAGGACATGGATTAGTGAAGGGTGGGATAGTTCTGATATGAGACAGGAGGGGGGAAATCTTAGGTTTGAAATAAATATGTCTTGAGGCTTGATTTAAAAGTATCATAGCTAGGCTTCTGGCGAAGAGAGAGAGGGAGCTCATTCCAGGTCGATGGACCCAAAAATAGAGAAAGAGCGGCGGCCAACAGTAGATTGGTTGAATCTAGGTATTCGTAGGCACAAGGTATCTGCAGCAGAGCGGAGGGAACGTGAAGGAGTGTACAGGTTAAGACATTCACAGAGATACGAGGGTGCAATTTTGTGGAGACATTTGTAACAGAGGGTACTGATCTTATATTCTACTCTCTGTGGCACAGGCAGCCAGTGGAGAGATTGCAAGAGGGGGGTAATGTGCTCCGATTTTTTCTTTCTGAGAACTAGTCGAGCTGCGGAGTTTTGTATACGTTCAAGGGAGTGGATAGATGATGCTGGCAGACCAGACAAAAGAGAATTGCAATAGTCCAGACATGAAAGAATAAGAGAAGTGACAAGTTTGGCTGTTGCATCGGTGGACAGGTACTTTCGAATTGCACTAATACGCCGTAACTGATAGTAGCACGACTGACAGGTCTGGGTGATGAATTTTTGCATAGAGAGTGTGTTGTCGATAACAACACCTAGGTACTTCACAGCAGTGCATAGAGGGACTGATGCATTGCCAAGTTCTATTGAAGCTGTTGTAATGGAAGAGAGTTTGTGTTTGGTCCCTACAAGCATGGCTTCGGTTTTATCTGCATTTAGCTGTAATTTGTTCTGTGTCATCCAATTTTGAATATCTTCAAAGCAGTGGGCCATATTTGCCAGGAGAGAAGGCAGATTTTCAGGAGTAACGCTGCTTTGAATCTGAGAGTCATCTGCGTAAAAATGATGGTTGATTTGATGACGTTTTATTATATGTGACAGTGGGGCAGTGTAAAGAGTGAACAGAACAGGGCCTAGAACTGATCCCTGTGGGACTCCGCATTTCAGTTTGGCAGGTATTGATTGAATCTTGTTTACTGCAACTGTCTGAAATCGGTCAGTAAGGTATGAATTAAACCAGGTGAGGGATGTACCAGTAACACCGAACGTTTTTTGAAGACGGGAGAGAAGAATTGAGTGGTCTATAGTATCGAAGGCTGCCGATAAGTCGAGTAGAGTGAGAAGGGAAATTTTCCCTGAGTCAGAAGCTAGTAGAAGCGTGTTTAAAGTGTGTACTAGGGTGGTTTCAGTGCTGTGGTTGACGCGATAGGCGGACTGAACCTCAGGAAGAAGATTGTTGGAGAGAAGGTGGTTGTTGAGCTGTCTGAGAACTACTTTTTCAAGGACTTTAGAAATAAAGGGTAGATTGGAAACAGGTCTATAATTCTTCAGAATGTTAGGGTCAAGGTCATGCTTTTTGAGTAGAGGTGTGACTATAGCAGTTTTGAGAGCTGATGGAACATTTCCTGAAACAAGATATGAGTTCACTATTTTCGTGATAGTGGGTATAAGTTGTGGTAGGCACTGTGTGAAAAGAGAAGCAGGTATGGGATCAAGATCACATGATTTTATAGTCATTTCTTTCAGAATTAACGTGATTTCTTTCTCACTTGTCGGATGAAAGAAAAGGAGAGGAGTGCCAGAGAATTGGGAATCAGGAAGTGCAGGCTGGAAAGGAGTCTGATCCAGTTTGGAGCGAATGCTATGGACTTTTTCAGAAAAGAATGCAGAAAATATAGAAGGAAGTTCAGAGTGGTTGTGGATGGAAGGCAGAGGGCTTGCCTTCACAGATCCAAGAAGAGTAGATGTGAGAGAAAAGAGAGATTTCATTGACTTGGCATCAAGAACTTGAGAAGAGTAATACTTTGTTTTTTCTGAAAGAATTAAAGACTTGACTTTGTTTACTTGTTTTCGGAAGAGCTGCTTATTAATTTCCGTTTTTGCTTTTCGCCACTGCCGCTCTAGTTGCCTGCGTTTTCGCTTTGCGACCAGAATGTCATGGGTGTACCATAGCGCACATGGCCTATCAGGCAAGAGACGGTCAGTGGGAGGTGCATGCTCATCAAGCAGTTGGCTGAGAACATCATTGTAGTGTTTAGAGGGGTTATTGTTGTCAGAGGTTTGTGATAGGCGTTCAGCAGCTTGTGCAGAGAAAGTTTGAATATCTATGGCCTTGAGGTTGCGACGGGTGACATACTTTTTCTTTCTGATAGGCTTTGCAATGTTTAGAGAAAAAAGAACAGCGGAATGATCAGAAAGTAGTTCATCAGTGATAGATACAGATGTGATCAGATCTTGGGAAACATCAGTAATTAGCCAGTCTAAAATATGTCCTGATCTGTGCGTTGCTTCATTTACCAGCTGAGAAAGAGAGTGGTTTGACAAAGAAACAGAAAGACGTTTGACGTCGGAAGAAGATTGGTTATCAAAGTGGAAGTTAAAGTCACCGAGAATGATAAGCTTTCTGGGAGAGAGGCTGTAGTGATCCAGGAGTGACTGAAACTCTTGATGGAAGATGGAAGATGTCAGATTATTCTTACGGCTTGGAGGTGGACGGTAAAGACAGCAGAAAGTAATAGAGTAGCCAGGTGTATTGAGGTTGAGTTCACAGACTTCAAAGGATTCAGGTGAGAAAGGAAGGGAGTGACAGAAAGAAAGAGCAGGTTCAAGTGTATCTTTATAAACGACGGCAATACCACCTCCACGGGAGGGTCGGGGAAGAGAAACAGTTTTATAACCAGGTGGTGTCAGTTGTTTTATTTTCGGTTCATGACCGTGTGGTTTTAACCAGGTTTCTGTAAGAAATGTTATATCAATATTCTGTTCAGAGACGAAATCAGAAATGAGATCAGCTTTACCTTCTGGGCAGACAGATTGCACGTTGAACAAGCACATGCTAAGGAGGTTTGAAGGAGGCAGAGAGGTTGATGTTAACTGTAATGATTTAAGATAACTGTCAGAGGAAGTGGACGAAGGCGATGGTAGAGATGTGGAGAGTGGGAGAGCAGACAAAAGTTTGGATTGAGAGTCAGGTGTAGAAGCTGGTGAAAGAACTGGGCAAGTTTGGGGATTTACAGTTTCATACACATCGCGATACACATGACTATCAGAACACGATTTTTCAAAGTCATTTACAAAGGAAGAAGCAGGTTGATCAGAGGGAAGCGAAGCGGAGTTGTCCTTGGTTACGGTGGTAGCGGTAGTGACGTCAGAAGCGAGGAGGGAGACGGATGTAGGGGGCCACAGGCGATGACGTCTGCCGGCACGGTTCCTCGTCTAGTTTTGCGGTGGTTGATTCCAAAGGTTAAAATGTGTTGTTTAAGTTTGTCTGGTATATCGTAAAACCCATGTGAGAGCAATGCTCTCAAGTCTTCAGCAGTTAGTGTCATATCGGTGGAAGAAGGAACGCTGGGTAGTTGTGATGGGGGCATGTGAGTTCGTGTTTCACGTGCAATTTTTTACAGGGCAGCAGGGTTACAGTAAAATGGGTCACAAGGACCAGCAATATCATTGGAACACAAATCATACAGTCAGTTGAAACTTCGAAAATTTATCAGAAAATGAAAATTATAATTTAAAGTAATTCAAAATGTAAAAGATATTAAGGAAAACTAATCTGACCAGTCAATGCACGGTGCAGTCACAAACATATATTAAGAACTTGTAGTGAATGAGGACACTGAACAGAACATTTCAGAGCATCCCATCATTTATTCCCGTACCTTAACTAAAGCTCTGAGGTTTCACCAGTGGTGAGATTTTACGCGTATGCGACCGTTGTTTTGTTTCTTTCTTTATTTCTTCGTTTGGGGGAAGGGGGAGGGCGTGGGCGGGGTTGGGGTGGGGTGGGGGGCGTGTTGGGGGTGGGTGGGTGGGTAGTGTTTCTTTTTGTTTTGTTTATTTTTTCTTTCTTTTCCTCTTTATCTTTTCCACCTTTTTGTTTTGTTGTTTTTTGCTTTTTTTTGTTTGGGTTTTCTTTTTGTTTTTGTTGCTTTTTTTTTTGGTTGTTTGTTGGCTGTGGCTGTTGGTTATCTGTCTGTCTCATTGGTTGTTATTTATTGTTGTAGTAGTATTTGATTGTTTTACTTGTTGGGATTGTTTGTGTGGTTGTCGGGTTGGTTGGGTTTTTTTCAACTGAAGATTATTTTCATAACATATTCCCGATAAGTACAGGGTCTAGATGTAAAAAATCAAACAAATGAGAGCTTATTAAATTTTATCCTCGAAACAAAAGATTAAAAAAAAAATTGATTTGCTCTCTCACTCACTCTCTCTCTCTCTCTCTCGATCGCTCGCTCTCTCTTCCCTCCCCGCCCCCACCCCCCCTGTCTCTCTGTATTTCCATGTCTGGCTGCCTGTCTCTGTCTCTGTCTGTCTGTCTGTCTGTCTCTCACTCACTCTCTCTCTCTCTCACTCACTCTCTTCTCTTCTCTCTCTCTCTCTCACTCTCTCTCTCTCTCTCTCTCTCTCTCTCTCTCTCTCTCTGCATGTGTATGTATGTATGTGTGTCTGTGTCTGTGTCTGTGTGTGTGTCTGTGTATGTGAGTATGAGTGTGTGTATGTGTGTGTGCGTGTTTGCGCATGCGTGTGTGTGTGTTTGTGCGCGTTTAATGATGTGTGTGTGCTTGTGTGTGTGTGTGTGCACATATACGTGCATGCTTGCGTGTGCATGTATGTGTATTTGAATGTGCGATTGTGTGCGCGTGTACACACACACATACACACACACACATACACACACACACACACACACAAACACGAAAAAAAGCAAGTATTTTGCTTATTCAATGTACCATTTGGAAATAAAAGTTTTGACTTTGACACACACACAAACACACACACACACACACAAACACACACACACACACACACACACACACACACACACATATACACACACACACACACACACACGATCACAGAAAAATCCCTCTAGAAAACAGTCCACCTCTTCTGCGCAGCAAAGCCACTGCCTCACACAACACCCCACATCCCCCCCCCCCCCAACAACCCCCGCCCCCCCCCCCCCCCCGCCCACCAACAACCCCCCCCCTCCCCCCCCTATATCCCACCCCCTTAACGTTTGATAACTGCCTGTCTTTCTACTCATCGTTCCCGACTCAAGATTTTTCCAAACTAAATCCCCTGAACCCTTTAACAGTAAATAACTTTAAGAATATCTGGAGCACTGCAAACATATGTAGTTTACTAATTTTCAGAAAAAACAGGTTCCAGTACATAAACTTGAGTAGATAGTTGAGTACCATTTCAAAATATTAGTAAAATTCTGTATGTAATCTATAAATCTTGTCTTGACTACGAACATGATGATTGATTCTTTGTGGACTTTGTGTAGCTAGTAGCCTTGTACGCCTGTAACATGGAAATGATGTCATGTTGTCTGGATGAACAGTTAATTTGTTTGTTTTGATCAATGTATGTGTGCCAATCAAAAAATTTTTTTTTTAAACTTTAAGAATATCAGTACCTACAAAAGCTGAAAAACAAAAACAAATCAAGTGTTCAGCATGGAAGGAGCAACTATAGTGAAATAATTCACAAAATCAATATTTTAAAAAAAGTGCAAAACACTTCAAAGTCCTTCGGATGAGACTATAAACCGAGGCCCCGTGTGCGAACGAACGCAGAACATCTTGCGCACACGTTAAATCCTGATCCGCTTTTCGTAAGAGTAGGCCATTGTGTGCCGGCGAGAACAGATGACAGAATTTACAAAAAACCGCATACACACGGGGACTGGATGTAAAAAGCACATTAGTGCTTATTCCATAATCCTCGATATAAAAGAATAACATGAAATAAAAATGAAAAAAAAAAAAAAAAAAATATAACATCCATTAAAAAAACAAAAAACAATTTGAGTTGAAGGCTAATAGAAAAGAAAATGTACTAAGTTGCGAGAGAAAAAAATTGATGACATTTTCATGACATTCCAGAAGCTGCACGCAGACTTGCCAGTGCCTTAATTCCCTTCGTGTATATATAAGAAAAACATAAAACATACTTAAGTTTAAATTATACACGTTAAAGATCCTGTCATTCGTGTCAGAGCTCCATGGGTGACGGAAACACGAACAGACCAAGTATACATTACTGAAGTCGGAATGCGGCTACCTTCATGGTGGGGCAAAAAATAAGTTTAAAAAAAAAACCAACCCCACATAGGGTTGCATAATAAAACGCAAAATCTTGCCATTGGTAAACCTTGAGGTTCTGTAGGGGAGGAACGAAAAAATAGTTATATAAAATAAAATTAAATTAAAAAAAAAAATGTCATGACCATAGCGCTCCGAATCACGAGCGGTGGTACCAGACATCCTTAGCAGTTCCAGACATTCTTAATTTCGTTTGTTTTTTTTAAGACGTCAAAGGATGATTAATTATCAGTACAACGCCATGGCTACCACCCCATGCCACGCTCATGCCCATAATTATAACCTCACCCCCCCCCCCTCCTTCCCCTTCCTCCCTTCCCTTCTTCTCCACCCCTACCTCCACCTTAGTGGTCTCTGACATCAGTTCAAAACCTCCAGGAGTGCTAGGTACCAGTCAGAGTCAAAGAAGGAGGAGGAGGAGGAGGATGAGGAGGAGGAGGAGGAGGAGGAGAAGGAGGAGAAGGAGAAGGAGGGGGAGAGAAAGAAGGAAGAATAAGAAAGAAAAAGGAA
>CM054138.1:25377681-25387681 GCA_028751875.1 Rapana venosa
ATAGGGGAATGGGGGTTTTTATATAATGATGTGGAAGATGTTCTGCATGCGATTGCACACAGAACCTGGGTTTATAGCCTCGTACGACAGCCCTGCAAACTGTACAAGCTTGCGACAGCACGCTCGGTCGGTCAGTAACCTGTATAACCAACCGGTTCTATCCATTACAGTATAATTCTTGAGAAAGGCTGTCACAGAGAGAGAGAGAGAGAGAGAGAGAGAGAGAGAGAGAGAGAGAGAGAGAGAGAGAGAGAGAGGAGGGGGAGAGGGAGAGACAGTGACAGAGACAGAGAGACAAAGAAGACAGAGACAGAGAGACAGAGAGAGAGAGAGAAGAGAAAGAGAGACAGAGAGAGAGAGAGATAGACAGACAGAGACAGAGAGACAGAGAGACAGAGACAGAGAGACAGAGACAGAGAGACAGAGAGAGAGAGAAAGAGAGACAGACATAGAGAGAGAGAGAAAATGAAAAGAGGGAGAGAATGAGAGAGACAGAGAGAGAGAGAGAAGGGAGAGAGAGAGACAGAAACAGAGACAGACAGAGACAGACAGAAAGACAGAGATGGACAGACAAACAGACAGACACAAGCAGACAGGGAGAGACAGAAGGAGACAGAGAGATAGAGACTGAGACCGACAAACAGAGAGAGAGAGAGAGACAGACAGACAGACAGAGACTGGGACAAGAACAGAGACAAAGAACAGAGAGACAGAGACAGAGAGAGGCAGAGACAGAGAGAGACTGAGACAGAGACAGAGAGAAAGAACAGAGAGAGAGACAGAGACATAGTGAGACTGAGACAGAGAAAGACAGACAGATATACAGGGATCCAGAGAGGAAGAAAACAGAAGGAGGCAGAGAGATAGAGAATGAGACATACAGACAGAGATAGACGGGCAGACAAACAGACAGACACAAGCAAACAGGGAGAGACAGAAGGAGACAGAGAGATAGAGACTGAGAGACCGACAAACAGAGAGAGACAGAGAGATAGACAGACAGAGAGAGACAGAGACAGAGAGAGACTGAGACAGAGACAGAAAGAGAGAGACAGAGACAGAGAGAGACTGAGACAGAGACAGCGAGAAAGAACAGAGAGAGAGAGAGACAGAAGAGAGAGACTGAGACAGAGACAGAAAGAACAGAGAGAGATAGAGACACAGAGATACAGAGAGGAAGAAAACAGAAGGAGACAGAGAGATAGAGAATGAGACAGACAGACAGACAGACATACCCACACACACACACACACACACACACCACACACACACACACACCACGCACGCACGCACGCACGCACGCACGCACACACACACACACACACACACACACACACACACACACACACACTCAGAAAAACAGAGAGAGAAATAGAGAGACAGAAAAAATGTGCCTGATATACAGACAGACAGCGACAGTAATACACAGAGTGAAAACAAAACTGCACACAGACAGACAGACAGACAGACAGACAGACAGAATTATGATAGTGAAGATTATTTTTGAAAGGTCACTTACATTTCTGTATTGAAAAAAAAGAATGATAGATTTTCATCCGGGTTTTTGCCCTTAAAAGGATGCACAGAGAGAGAAGAGAGAAGAGAGAGAGAGAGAGAGGAGAGAGAGAGAGAGAGGAGAGAGAGAGAGGAGAGAGAGAGAGAGAGAGAGAGTGAGTGAGTTTAGTGAGAGAGAATTATGATAATGAAATTTATTTTTGAGAGGTTACTGACATCTACATTTAAAAAAAACACATTTTCATCTAGTTCTTGCCCTTAGAAGGATTCTGAGAGAGAGAGGGAGATAGAGTGAGAGTGAGTGAGAGAGAGAGAGAGAGGGAGGGAGGGAGGAGGGGGGGGGGGGAAGCACTTGTATGCAAACGAGCTTTTGCAAGCTTGTGGGCATAATTTTTATAACATACATCCACGTACATATCTGTTTGACACTGAGTTCGTAAGCACTCACCCCAGAAGGTATGTGTGTGTGTGCGTGTGTGCGTGCCTGCGTGCGCGCGGGCGCGCGCGCGCGCGCGCGTGTGTGTGTGTGTGTGTGTGTGCCCCAGACAGAGAGGGAGAGAACGAGAGACAGAGACAGAGACAGAAACACAGAGAGATACAGAGACAGACAAACAGACATAGACTGAGACAGACAGAGACTCAGACAGACAGACAGATTGACAGAGCAAAAAATTTCGTTACAAAGTCGGAAGGGTATTCAGTTACAAAGCAGAAATGGATGGCATCGGGTTTCGGAGTCAAGGTTGACGATGTTCCAAAACAGATATCGGAGGACATTACAGCCGAGTGGTTAAAACCGTTCGCCTTCTTTCCCATGGGTTTCATGAACAAGTCTTGGGTTCAAATCTCGGCGGTGTCTTGCGAATTATGGATGAAGGATTTTTACCATCTCCCAGGTCCAACTTTAAGCGCATACCTGCCAGTGCCTTAATTTTCTCTCATGTGCTATATAAATTCCATATATTTATTATTATTATTATTATTATTATTATTATTATTATTATTATTATTATTATATTATCTATCTATCTATCTATCTATCTATCTATCTATCTATCTATCTGTCTGTCTATCTATCTGTCTATCTATCTATATATCTCTCTCTATATATATATATCTATATATATATATGTATGTATATATATATACACGACCCAAGAACACTTGGCGTCGGACTGTCGAAGCAGAGCTGAAGACCTTCCAACATACCTGGGGAACCATTCAGAAGCTGGCCCAGGACAGACAGGAGTGGAGAACATTTGTTGCTGCCCTACGTGCCAATAAGGCACAAAGGCATTAATGATGATGATGATATATACACGCACAGAAGATGAATTATGCACGATAAAGATCCTGCAGTTTATGCCAGCGCTCGGTGGGTTACTGAAACAAGGACATACCCAGCATACGATTCGGAAGCCGGAATGCGGCTGTCTTCAAGATATGCAAAAATCACACCAGTGGTAAACATCTACGTTAGGTAAATGAATGCAAACGCAAGCGCGAGCGCGCAAGCACGCACACACACACACACACACACATGCAAACACACGCACGCACGCACGCACGTACACACACACACCATGCACTCACAAACGCACACACACATGCACACACACATACACACAAACTGAAAATACACACGCGTGCGTGTGTACATAAACACATACCTAAACACAAAGTATGCGTCTGTGTATGTATGTATGTATGTATGTATGTATGTATGTATGTATGTATGTATGTATGTATGTATGTATGTATGTATGTATGTTTAATACACTGCAACATACAACTACAAAACACACACACACACACACACCACACATACACACACACGCAGAAGAGAGAGAGAGAGAGAGAGAGAGAGAGAGAGAGAGAGAGAGAGAGAGAGAGAGAGAGAGAGGAGAGAGAGACAGAGAAGGACAGAGACAGACAGACATACAGACAGACAGGCAGGCAGACAGGCATGCAGAGAGAGATATATAGATAGATAGATAGATAGATAGATAGATAGATAGAAGATAGATAGATAGATAGTAGAAGAGAGAGAGAGAGAGAGCGAGAGCGAGAGAGAGAGAGAGAGAGAGAGAGAGAGAGAGAGAGAGAGAGAGAGAGAGAGAGAGAGAGAATGAGAGAGATAGACAGACAGACAGACAGACAGACAGGAATACAGACAGACTGAGAGAGAGATACGGAGACAGAGACAGACAGAGACAGAGAGAAACGGAGACAGAGAGAGAGAGAGAGAGGAGAGAGAGAGAGAGAGAGAGAGAGAGAGAGAGAGAGAGAGAGATAGAGATAGAGAGGCAGAGATACAGAAACAGATAGATAGACACACAGATACACAGAGACAGGCAGACAGACAGAAAATAAAAATAAAAAAAACAACAAAAAACAAGGACAAACAAAAACATGAAACAAACAACAACAACACAAAAAACAAGGACAAAAAACCCCAGGAATAAACAACTAGAAACGACAGGTAACAGTACAATAAAAAGCACGTGAAGCTCTCGTCACATTTTCACCCTCACCTTGACAATGAAAAGAGAGAGATATTATTTTGTTTTCTTGAGTGGTTTTTTTTTTTGGTTTTGTTTGGTGGTTGTTGTTTTTTTTCTTTCTTCATTTTTGCTGGGGCAATATCTACTATTTATGAGGAAAAAGGGCAGAGCGCACACACGCACTTGGAGGTAGGAAGACCGAAGGAAGGAAGGACGGACGGAAGGGAAAAGGGATATCATTATTTTTATTTTAAAAAAATATGAAAGGCGAAGTGAGAGAGAAAAAATAAGTAAAGGAAAAGAAAAGTACAGATACGAGATCAGATTACAAATTGTTGTTTTTGTTCGTGTCCTAGGCTGTGACTGCAATTATTGAAGTCTGCGACAACACGAGCTGTCGGTGGTCAGGTGTCTATATCATGGTGTCTACGTCCTTTTTGGAGACGGGGTAGCCTAGTGGTTAGAACATTGCGCTGGCAATCTGACGACCCGGGTTCGATTCCCGTTCAAGGGGATATTTTCCCCTGGAGTTAACATCAGTGCAGACTCCACTCTCCCCCAAAGTCCTTCGGATGAGACTATAAACCGAGGCCCCGTGTGCGAACGCATGCATAACATCTTGCGCACACGTTAAATCCGGTTCCGCTTTTCGTAAGAGTAGGCTATTGTGTGCCGGTGGGAACAGATGACAGAATTTACAAACTGCATACGTACGGGGACTAGATGTAAAAAAACCCACATAACTGCTTAATCCACTATCCGCGATATGTGAGAGCGCTTTGATTTGTTGCTTTACGAGATTCAGCGCTATATAAATTCCATACATTATTATTATTATTATTATTATTATTATTATTATTATTATTATTGGGGACGGGATAGCTCAGTGGTCGGAGCACTCGCTTTCCCCCAGCCAAGTTAAGCAGCGTCGAGCATGGTTACCAAGTTGGATGGATGACCGTTTGCGCGCCTTGGCTTCAGTACAGTTCCCCCAGTTCACCCAGCTGTAAATGGGTACCTGCCCTCTTTAGGGTCAGGGAAGGTAAAGCAGCGAGGGAGAGGAGATGGGCGCCGCCCTCAATATGCTGGCCCTAGAGAAATGAGGTCTCTGACGCCTTGCTCCCCTACGACCTTATAGGTTATGGGACTCCTTTACCTTATTATTATTATTATTATTATTATTATTATTATTATTATTATTATTATAATATAAAAGAATATTTTTTTTAATTCAAGAGGAGAATTCTAATTCTGTTATCTGTCTATCTGTCTGTCTGCCTGTTTGTCTGTTTGTGGCTTTGTGTGAATGAGTGAGTGAGGTGAGTGCGTGTGTGTATGTATGTGTGTGTGAGTGTGTGTGTGTTGTGTGAGTGAGTGTGCGTGTGAGTGTGTGTGTGTATGTGTGTGGGTGTGTTTGAGAGAGACAGACAGACAGATAGACAGACAGAAAGAAAGAGGGATACGAAGAAAGACAGAATCATGTGTGTGTGTTTGTTCGTTTGCGTGCGTGTGTGCGTGTTGTGTGTGTGTGTGTGTGTGTGTGTGTTGTGTGTGTGTGTGTGTGTGTGTGTGTGTGTGTGTGTGTGTGTGTTGTGTGTGTGTGTGGTTGTGTGTGTGTGAGTGTGAATTTTTTCGTGTGTTCACGCGCTGGTGCATTTGTGGGTGTGGATGCATGTGTGTGTGTGTGTGTGTGTATGTGTGTGTGTGTGTGTTGTATGTGTGTGTGTATGTGTGTGTGTATGTGTGTGTGTGTAGTGTGTGGTTGTGTATGTGTGTTGTGTTGTGTGTGTTATGTGTGTGTGTGTATGTATGTGTGTGTATGTATGTGTGTGTGTATGTGTGTGTGTGTATGTTGTGTGTGTGTATGTTGTGTAGTGTGTATGTGTGTGTGTGTGTATGTGTTGTATTGTGTTATGTGTGTGTGTGTAGGTTGTGTGGTGTATGTGTATGTGTTGTGTATGTGTGTGTATGTGTGTATGTGTGTATGTGTGTATGTGTGGTTGTTGTATGTGTGTATGTGTGTATGTGTATGTGTGTGTGTATGTGTGTATGTGTGTATGTGTATGTGTGTGTGTATGTGTGTGTTGTGTGTGTGTGTGTATGTGAGCCTTGCACGGCCGACGTACACGTATACTATGTGCATGCATTTGTGTTTTTCGTCTTGTACGCATAATTTTTATGTGCACGCGTGAGCTGTGTGCATGAATGCATGCGTGTGTTTTGATTTGTGTATAGGCTTGTACTACACACGTGATTGTGACTATGTTTATGCATACGAGCTGGATTTCTAGCATGTTTTCGTGTATGTGTATATGCGTGCAAGCGTGTGTTGCTATGCGTTGGTTTGCAACGTTTTACACAATGTCTGCCTACCTGACATGCTCTCTGTCTCTGTCTCTGTCTCTCGCTCCCTCTCTCAACAAAATTGTTGGTATGTTTTGTCTCTTTACAATCGTGCAATATAAAATAAATATTAAATTTAAAAAATGAAAATAAAAGTTTTGCACAATATTTCTCTTTAACCGATATCTCGAAACATCGCATCACAAATTAACAATATGTCTCATCTTTCAGTTCATGATTAAAAATAGATAGATACCAGAATGTTTGTGTGTGTCAAGGCTTTTGATATAAAAGTGTTCCACTGAAAAGTAGATCTAAAGTATTGAAAGACAGTAAGAAAGCAAGAAAGAAAGAAAGCAAGAAAGAAAGAAAAGGAACTATATATCTCTCTTCCCCCCCCCCCCTCTCTCCCTCTCTGTCTGTCTATCGTCGTCTGTCTGTCTGTCTTCTCTCTCTCTCTCTCTCTCTCTCTCTCTCTCTCTCCTCTCTCTCTCTCTCTCTCTCTCCCAGACACACAAAAATGGAATGCTATTTTAATCCACTGTATCTAATGTAGGCCTCGACGCGTTGCCTCCATCAATAAGTGAAAATAATTATAATTATAACATGGATACTTAAATGTGCTAAAAAGACAAACAAACAAAAAACAGCATGCAGTTCTAGAATTCGCTCACAGAACGAATGGCTTTTGAGGGATGTTGCGCACACAGCGAAAGATTATCTTTCCTTTTTTGTCCTTGGAAAAGTCGGTCAGCTAAAATATCTCCAGAGGGATAGATGTCTCCAACACACCCAGCATGCCACTTAGGCAGTGATGGGCTCCACAAAGTCCACAGTGCCCCCACATATTTTCAAAGGAGAGCCAATGTGTAGATGATAGGTGGATAGCTATGGTAGATGAAAGATCTTTTTGTTTATTATTGTGCGGTTCTTACCCTGGTAAATTAAAAAAAAAAGTAAAAGGTAAAGGTGTCCCATAACCTATGTGATCATAGTGGAGCGAGGCATCAGAAACCTCAGCTTCTCCAGGAGCCAGCATGTTGAGGGCGGCGCCCATCTCCTCTCCCTCGCTGCTTCACCTTCCATGTCCCTAAAGAGGGCAGGTACTCACTTTCTTACCCAGAATATGCAATGATGTTTACGTCATCCAAAATATGCATAGGTGGTTAAATCATCCAAATTATGCAACGGTATTTAAGTCATCCAAGATATGCATAGGTGGTTAAATCATCCAAATTATGCAATAGTGTTTAGGTCACCCAAAATATGCAATGGTGTTTAGGTCATCCAAAATATGCAATGATGTTTAAGTCACCCAAAATATGCAATTGTGTTTCATTCACCCAAAATATCAAATGGTTTTTAAGTCACCCAAAATATACAATACTGTTTCAACCATCCAAAATATGCAATGGTGTTTCAACCACCCAAAATATGCAATGGTGTTTAAGTCACACAAATATGCAATGGTGTTTCAACCACCCAAAATATGCAATGGTGTTTAAGTCACCCAAAATATGCAATGGTGTTTCAACTACCCACGATATTCAATGGTGTTTCAGCCACCCAAAATATGCAATGGTGTTTCAAGCACCCAAAGTATGCAATGGTGTTTCAACCACTCACAATATGCAATGGTGTTACAACCACCCAAATATGCAATGGTGTTTCAACCACCCAAATGTGCAATGGTGTTTCAGTGACCCAAAATGTAAAATGGTTCTTAAGTCACCCACAAATATGCAAGTGTGATCATATTATCCAAAATAATTATGCAATGTCATCCAAAATATGCAGTGGTGGTCATGTTATCTAAAATATGCAATGTCATCCACACTATGCAATGGTGGTCATGTTATCCAAAATATGCAATGTCATCCACAATATGCAATGGTGGTCATGTCATCCACAATATGTAATGGTGGTCATGTCATTCACAATATGCAATGGTGGTCATGTCATCCACAATATGCAATGGTGGTCATGACATCCACAGTATGCAATGGTGGTCATGACATCCACAATATGTAATGATGGTCATGTCATCCACAATATGCAATGGTGGTCATGTCATCCACAATATGCAATGGTGGTCATGTCATCCACAATATGCAATGTTATCTAAAATATTCAATGTCATCCACAATATGTAATGGTGGTTATGTAATCTAAAATATGCAATGTTATCTAAAATATGCAATGTCATCCACAATATTAATGGTGGTCATGCTATCTGAAATATGTATTGGTGGTCATGCTATCTGAAATATGTAATGATGGTCATGCCATCTGAAATATGCAATATTATCCAAAATATGTAATGGTGATCACGTCATCCAAACTGTCTTTCTCTCTGTTTCTGTCTCTGACTGTCCCTTTGTTTCTCTTTCTGTCTCTTTGTCTCTCTGTCTGTCTGTCTGTCTGTCTGTCTATGCTTATTTCCTGCCTATCCAGCCACAATCTCCTCCCCTCTTTTCAAGCAAACCTTAATTCTTTTTTTGGTTTTTTTTCTTTTTTTGGTTTTTAACTATGTACCTGTTGATGAGCTGCCCTGGAGTCGGAATGTGTCAATCGGCTGAGGTCAGCGGGCAGACCTCTTGCAGAGTTACAAGCCCAGGAGAAGACCTGACCAGATGCATTCCACTGGCACCGCATGAAGCCACGACCACACGTAAGAGTGTTTGCAAAATTTATCACCACATGAGCAGCCATACTCTGAATTCAGACGATTTTTTTGGCCTCTAGTTGTTAGGTTTTCATGATAATATGTTGTTATAGATCAAGACAATATCCATATAACGTATCAAGGCATAACAGCATTTGTAATGTAGGCTTGGGTACTTTTCTTCTATCAAAAACTTATCAACACTTTGTACGTCTGGACCAGGGCAAATCGTCCGAAAGGCAAAATATCTCATCATTAGTTAAGGTCGGTGGGCTAGAGGGTAACACATCTGCCTAGAAAGTGACAAGTCGTGGGTTCGATCCCCGTCTGTGTACACACTTTTCCATCATCTACTAACAAACTTGAGTGGTAGTCTCAGTGCTAGGTTTTTTTGTTGTTGATCAGACAATCGATAAACCCAAGGCCCCTGTGCAACACGCAATCAGTGCACTGTAAAAGAACCTACGGCAACAAGAGAGTTGTTCTTAGCCATTTTTTTCAGAAAAAAGTAGCTTTCATAGGAAAAGAAATATACTCGCGGACAGAAAAGAAAAACCCCCAGGTGGTGCTGCTCTTGTGGTAACAGGTTTGATCTGTCCTGGGGAAATCAGCCCGAATTTTGCATAGGAGAGAAATCTGCTGTCGGTGAAAGTAGTATAGGTAAAAGGTAAAGGTGTTTCTATAACCTATGCGGTCGTTGGGGAACGAGATGTCAGAGACCTCAGTTTCTCTAGGGGCCAGCATATTGAGGGTGGTGCCCATCTCCTCTCCCTCGCTGCTCTACCTTCCCTGACCCTAAAGAGGGCAGGCAGGTACCCATTTACAGCTGGGTGAACTGTGGGACTGTACGAACGCCAAGACGCACAAAATCAATGGTCGCCTATCCACATGGTAACCACGCTCAACGCTGCTTTACCTTAGCTTGGGAAAGTGAGAGCTCTGACCACTAAGAACTAGTCTTATACAAAGCGCT
>CM054138.1:25392681-25400181 GCA_028751875.1 Rapana venosa
AGAGAGAGAGAGAGAGAGAGAGACAATGACAATGACAAATTCTTTTATTTCGAGGATAATGAATAAGCACACATGTGCTTTTTTTACATCCAGTCCCCGCCCGTTAGGGATACATCTTAATAATAATAACCCAATACTTATACAGTCTCGCAATAAAAACAAGGGGAAATAACCCTTTTCAAAACAGCTCCCCCCCAACAACCCTCCCCCCCCCCCCCCAAAGCAAGCAATTAAAAGAAAATCCTAAGAATACCCCACCCCTACCCCCATCCCCCAAAAAACCCTAACCAAAACAAACAAACAAACAAAAGAGAAGGAAAATCCAAACCAACAAAAGATGATAAAAAAGAGAAAAACAGACAAACAACAACAACAAGAACAAGAGCAACAACAAAGCCAAGAAAAATAACACAACCAAACTTAATAAGTCATAAAGACACAGAGAGAGAGAGAGAGAGAGAGAGAGAGAGAGAGAGAGAGAGAGAGAGAGAGAGAGAGAGAGAGAGAGAGAGCGAGCGAGAGAGAGACAAAACACACAAACACACAAACACACACACACTTACACATAGAGAGAGAGAGAATCACACAAAGGGAGACAGTGACAGAAAGATACAAATACAGAGAGAGAAAGAATGAGAGAGAGAGACACACACACACAAAGAGAGAGACAGAGAGACAAATGTGTTTTGTCGATAAAGGACGTACACCCTTTAGAAAAGGAGAGATATACACTGAAGAGCTAAGATGAAGAGCGTCCACAACAGCAACAACAACAACAATAACAATACCCAAGACAACAAAAACAAAAATCATCATCATCAACAGCAGCATCGCATCATCATCATCATCATCATCATCATCATCATCATCATTAGCAGCAGCAGCATTAACAAAAAAAATCACCCCCCGCCCCCCACACACACACACACAAAGAGAGAGAGAGAGAGAGAGAGAGAAGAGAGAGAGAGAAGAGAGAGAGAGAGAGAGAGAGAGAGAGAGAGAGAGAGAGAGAGAGAGAGAGAGAGAGAGAGAGGTTAATTTTTAAAATTGGATCGGTGGTCTAGAAGTAACGCACCTTCCACAAGAAAGCGAAAACTCCGAGTTCGATCCCCGTTTGCGACAGAACCCCCCACCCCCACCCCCCCACCCCGTTCCTACCGACTAGACCGTGAGTGGTAGTCTGTGTGCTAGTCTTTCGAATGAGACGACAAACCGAGGCCCGTGTGCAAACACTCACTTCGTGCACTTCTAATTTTTAAAAAAAACAAACACAGCAACAAGAGAGTTATCCCTGGCAAAATTCTGAAGAAAAAAGTCGAATAGGGAAATTGATACACAGGAAAAGAAAAATACACAGGAGAAGTAAAAAACTCAAGAAAAGAAAAAAAAAATGGGTAGCGCTGCTCCTGTGGCGACACACTCTACCCGGGGAAGAGCATCTCGAATTTCATGCAGAGAAATCTATCGTAAATTAATACCCCAAAATACAAAATATCATGTTAAGATTTGTCTCCAGCCGTGGCAAAAAACTCTTACAATAAAAACCCCTCAGTCTTCTTCATCAATGGAGGAACACAACAAGAATCCTCTGAAGCCAGAGTATGGATACCTTGTATAATTATTTCGCGGTACTTAAAAACAGTCATACACGCAAACTTCTCACACAGTTTTTAATCTATAAGGGATAACCAAGAAGGAATGTGGCAGGATGGTTAAGACGTTGGCCTGCCAACAAGTAAACCAGGAGGTTCTGGGTTCGATTCCCAGCCTCGCCCTTTCCTTCCAGTTTGACGAGAAAATCGAACTAAATGTCGAAGTCCTTCGGATGAGACTATAAACCCAGCCCCTGTGTGTGGACGCACGCAGAACGTTTTGTGCACAAATGAAAAGCCCATTCCATATCCTTTTTTCAATGTCTGCCGTTTGCCAAAATCATCTCATCTCCATTACCTGTATCCTCCCCCCCCCCCCCCCCCATCCTATATGGTTGGTGTTATGGTCCACGTTTCAAATGCGTCCAACAATAATTATGGACATGATCGACCACAGAATGCATCAGTCTGATCTTGAAGCTGATTGATGCGTTACCTGGTCGTGTCTATATTTTCATTGTGTGTGTGTGTGTGTGTGTGTGAGTGTGTGTGTGTGTGTGTGTGTGTGTGTGTGTGTGTGTGTTTGCGTGTGTGTTTGTGTGTGTGTGTGTGTGTGTGTGTGTGTGTGTGTGTGTGTGTGTGTGATGTGTGTGTGAGTGTGTGTGTGTTTGCGTGTGTGTTTGCGTGTGTGTGTGTGTGTGTGTGTGTGTGTGTGTGTGTGTGGTGTGTGTGTGGTGTGAGTGAGAGAGAGAGAGAGAGAAAGAGAGTGAGTGTATGTGTGTGTGTGTGTGTGAGAGGGAGAGAGTGAATGTGTGTGTGAGTAAGGTGTGTGTAAGTGTGTGTATGGGTGTGTGAGAGAGAGGGTGTGTGTGTATGTGCGCGCGTGTGTGTGTGTGAGAGAGAGAGAAAGCGTTAGTGTGTGTGTGTGAAGAGAGAGAGAGAGAGAGAGAGAGAGAGAGAGAGAGAGAGAGAGAGAGAGAGAGAGAGAGAGAGAGAGAGAGAGAGAGAGAGAGTATGTGTGTGTGCGTGCGTGCATGTGTGTTTTATTTTATTTATTTATTTTATTTTATTTATCTATTTATTCTTTTATATCGATGATAATGGAATAAGCACTCATGTGCTTTTTACATCCAGTCCCCGTGTGTATGTGGTTTTGTAAATTTTGTCATCTGTTTCCACCGGCACACAATGGCCTACTCTTCCGAAAAGCGGAACAGGATTTAACGTGTGCGCAAGATGTTCTGCATGCGTTCGAAACCGGGGCCTCGGTTTATAGTCTCACCCGAAGGACTTGTGTGAGTGTGTGTGTGCACGTGCGCGCGCGTGCATGTGTGTGAATGTGTGAGCGCGCGTGTGTGTGTGTGTGTGTGTGTGTTCAATTTCAAAGCATCACAACATCTTAATGCACTAATGTAGGCCTCGAGTACTTGACGTACATCAGCAGCTGTCCAAGGCTCTGGCTGGGGTCCGTGTATCTCTGGGCTGGTTTGCTGTTCTGCTTCCATGCAGTACAAGGGTCACTGGGGCATCGTCTGCAACCATAGTGCCAGCATAACGTTTGACATCTTGTTTGTGTGAAGTCATGGAATGTGTATTACTTTTACGCTTGAACTCTAACTCTCTCTCCTCTCTCTCTCTCTCTCTCTCCTCTCTCTCTCTCTCTCTCTCTCTCTCTTCTCTCTCTCTCTCTCTCTCTCTCTCTCCTCTCTCTCTTCTCTCTTTCTCGCCTCTCTCTGTTCTCTTCTGTCTCTCTCTCGTCTCTCGTCTCTGTGTTCTCTCTTACTCTCTTCTCTTGCGGCCCTCTTCTCTGTGTCTTTCTGTCTCTCTCTGTCTCTCTGTCTTTCTGTCTCTCTTCTGTCTCTGTTTCTGTCCTCTTTGCGGCGCGCGCGGCGCGGCGTGTGTGTGTGTGTCTGTCTCTCTCTGTGTCTCTCTCTGTAGTCTCTTTCTGTCTCTGCTCTGTCTGTCTGTCTCTGTCTCTGTCTTCTGTCTCGTCTCTGTCTCTGTCTGTCTGTCTGTCTGTCTCTGTCTTTCTCTGTCTCTCTCTGTGTTCTTCTGTCTCTGTGTCTGTCCGCGTCGCCTGTTGTTGTCTCTGTTCTGTGTGTTGTCTAGTACTCTGTCTCTGTCGTGTCGTGTCTTGTCGTCTCGTTCCCTGCCTCTGTGTGGGTGATGCCGACGTGTGTGTGTGTGTGTGTGTGTGTGATAGTGACGTCGTGTGTGGTGTGTGTGTGTGTGTGGCGGCGGTGTGGTGTGTGTGTTGGGAGTGTGTCGGTGTATGGGTGGGATACGAGACATTTCATGGGCGTGTTTTGTACGGATGTTTTGGATTGTACCTTGACCTTAGAGCGAGCATGAGCGTGGTCAACCGAAGGACGTTTCTGGTCTGGTTTCGTACGCATTGCTCATTCAACACTGTAATGGACCCCTTTGTAACAGCATCAGAGCGAGGTAAACGTGAATGGGTGCCGTTCTATGCGCGCTAGCTGGGCTTCAGTACAATCCTCCCTTCACCCACTAATTTTGGGAACTACCTGTCCACTTTATTCGGGAATGCAAATAGCGATGGGAGTGTTGCGTGCTCGATTGTACGAGCCCCTAGAGAAGCTGAGGTCTCTGATGCCTCGCTCCCTTACGACCACATAGGTTGTGGGACACCTTTACCTTTTACAACACTTTATTCGTGTGTATGCAATCATTATGCATGTATGGGAGTGCATTGTCTGTTGTCGATGCTTGTACGAAGCTTGCGAGAAGTTATTTTGATCCCCCCCCTCCCTCTTTCCACTCTCATATCTTGAAATGTATTGTGGCCAAAGGCCAATGTGCATTCAATAATTTCAGATATCTCTCTCTCTCTCTCTCTCTCTCTCTCTCTCTCTCTCTCTCTCTCTCTCTACGTGCGTGCGTGCGTGCCTACGTCCGTGTGTGTGTGTTTGTGTGTGTGTACGTGCGTGCGCGCGTGCGTGTGTACGTGCGTTGGTTCGTTTGCGCGTGTTTTTGTCACGCACCCTACGTGTGCGTGTGTACATGCTTTGGTCTGGGTTGTTTGGAGGTGGGTCGTGTGTGTGTGTGTGTGTGTGTGTGTGTGTGTGTGTGTGTGTGTGTGTGTGTGTGTGTGTGTGTGTGTGTGTGTGTGTGTGTGTGTGTGTGTGTGTGTGTGTGTGTGCTTTCTTTCATAAAAAAGTTTTGTCTTCTATTTATGTTCGTTTTCTTGTCGCGCTTGTGACATTATCGCGTTCTAAAATTATGTCAAGCATGACAACATCTGACTAGACAAAGACGTAGTGTACATCAACACTTCAGCTAAAGATAGAAAAAAAGCAAAAAGCTACATTGGGGGTGCTTTCTTTCATAAAAAAGTGTTGTCTTCTATTCATATGTTCGGTTTTTATGTCGCGCTTGTGGTGTTATCGCATTTTCTAAAATTATGTCAAGGATGGCAACATCTGACTAGACAAAGACTTAGCCTGCATCAACACTTGAGCTAAAGATAAACAAAGCAAAAAGCTGAATATTCTTCGACACAAGTCAAATATAGCACATCCGGAACCCGCCCCCCCCTCCCCGCTTACACACACACACAACAACACACACACAAACAACACACACAAACAACACACACAAACAACACACACACACACGCAACACACACACACACACACACACACACACACACACACACACAACACCCACCACACACTCTACTTTTCTGTCACTCTGACGTCAGAAAGCTAAATTCAGTGGACATGTCTGTCACCGAAAAGACACAAGATTTCAGTCTAGTAGTGTATAAAGAATTGTAATCTTCCAAAGCAAGTCAAAATCAAAGTGAAAAGTCTCAAGTCAAGCCAATAAGTCGTTAGTTCTTGTTTTAAGTGAAGCGCCTAAGGTCTAGATTAATTACGAATACAATTACGAACTTTTGATAATTATCGCAAAAGGGCGAGCACTTCATGGGGGTTACATACAAGATAGCTTAAAACAATCAACAAGTAAATGATTATAAGATAATGCAAATGACTGGTGACAAGCAAGCACCGCTTAAAACAATCAACATAGTAAATAATTATAACATTATGCAAATAAATGGTTACAAGCAGGCACAGCTTAAAACAATCAACATAGTAAATAATTATAACATTATGCAAATTAATGGTTACAATCAAGCATAGCATAAAACAATCAACAAGTAAATAATTATCACTTAGCACAAATGAATATCACAGACCCAGGCAACCATTTCCATCCACTACAAATTTTTCATCCCCGTAATGATGGACATATGCATTCAAACTTCACAATCATGGGCGCAGGCGCGCGCACACACACACACACACTTAACCTCCGCCCCCCTCCCCCACACACATCTGAATTATCATGACATTTCGTATTAAAAAAATTTACACTGTAGTACATTAAACAGACAAAAGAAAGATAAATGATGATGATGGTAATAGAAAAAAAGATAAAAGAAAAGTTTTAAAAGAAAGGAAGGGTGCTGCAGTCTCATAATCTTTTACCCCTGATCAAATCTCTCTCTCTCTCTCTCTCTCTCTCTCTTCTCTCTCTCTCTCTCTCTCTCTCTCTCTCTCTCTCTCTCTCTCTCTCTCTCTCTCTTTGGGGGGGGGGGGATGGGGGCAGGGAGGGGGTGAGGAAGTGATGATTAGACAGTGCTGTCACTTCTGTTGCGGCTTCTGAATGTACTATATTTGACTTGTGTCGAAGAAACTTCAGCTTTTTGCTTTTTTTCGATCTTTACCTAAAGTGTTGATGTAGGCTAAGTCTTTGTCTAGTCAGATGTTGCCATGCTTGACATACTTTGAGAATGCAATAACGTCACAAGCACAACAAAAAACGAACATATAAATAGAAGACAAAACTTCTTTGAAAGAAACGTTATACTTATTTATTTCACTATAAAATAGTGTTAAATGTATTTTTATATTCTCAGTCTATCTGTCTTTATGTACCTGTCTCTATCTGTCTCTATCTCTGTCTCTGCCTGTCTGTTGTTTGTCTGTCTGTCTCTCTCCCATCCCTCCCTTCCTCTCTCTCTCTCTCTGTCGCTTCTTCTCTCTTCTCTCTTCTCTCTCTGCTCTCCTCTCTCCCCCCCCCCCCTTTCTCTCTCATTGTCTCTTTGTTTCATCTAATTTAGTAGTAGTATTTCATTATGATGCTCATTTGAATCTTCTTTGGAATATATCTAAAACTGCTGATTCTTACTGTTTGCATACTTTAATTACTTGAAGGTTTTTTTGCATTGGTGTGTGTTTGTCTATTTGTGCTGTAAGGTTTAGTTTCAGTTCTTCTGTGTTGGTTATGTGCGCGCGCGCGTCGTGTGTGTGTGTTTATGTGTGGGGATGGGGGAGTGTGGGGGGGGGGGGGAGGTATGTAGTTTTTCTTGACTTTTCCCTTCTTTTCTTTCTTTTCTTGTTTTTTCTGTGTGTTTTTTCTGTTTGTTTTTTGTGATAGCATGGTGTAATGAAGCCATGTGCTTATCCATTTACTCTCAATAAACATTTCGAGTTCGAGTTCTCTTACTCCTTCGGATGAGACTATAAACCGAGGTCCCGTGCGCGAACTCATACAAAACATCTTGCACACACGTTAAAACCCGTTCCGCTTTTTGGAAGAGTAAGCCATTGTGTTGCCGAAGGGAACGGATGACAACATTGACAAAGCTGCATACACACGGGGAATCGATGTAAACAGAAAAAAAAGCACATGAGTGTTTATTCCATTATCCTCGAAATAAAAGAATAAAATGAATAAATTCAAACACGCACACTCTCTCTCTCTCTGTCTGTCTCTGTCTGTTAGTCTGTCTGTCTGTCTGTCTGTCTGTCTCTCCCTTCTTTACCTCGTCTCTTTCAACCTCTATGCTCTAAGCTCATCTCAAAATTATCTATTT
>CM054138.1:25405181-25407681 GCA_028751875.1 Rapana venosa
TAAAACTAACTGTAACAAACTACACATACTGAATTATCCGACTTCTTATCAGCGCTAACACAATGCCCAACACTTGCGATGGTTCAGACAAAAACTTATCCAAAATCTGTGTGTGTGTGTGTTTGTGTGTGTGTGTGTGTTTTGTGTTTGTTGTTTTGTGTGTGTGTGTGTGTGTTGTGTGTGTGTTTTGTGTGTGTTGTGTGGTTTTGTGTGTGGTGTTGTGGTGTGTGGGTGGTGTGGTGTGTGTTTGTGATAGAGAGTGAAGGAGAGAGAGGGTGTTGGTGGTGGTGTGTGTGGTGTGTGTGTTGTGTGTGTTTGTGTGTGTGTGTGGTGTGTGTGTGTTGTGTGTTTTGTGTGTGTGTGTGTGTGTGTTGTGTGTGTGTGTTTTGTGTGTGTTTTGTGTGTGTTTATTCTTTTATTTCGAGGATAATGGAAAAAATAAGCAGTTATGGTTGTTTTTTTTTACACCAGTCCCCGTGTGGATGTAGTTTTGTACATGCTGTCATATTTTCCCACCGGCACACAATGGCCTACTCTTTAAAAAACAACAACAACGGAACAGGTTTTAACGTGTGCGCAAGATGTTCTGCGTGCGTTCGCACACGATACGTCGGTTTATAGTCTCATCCGAAGGACTGTTGGGGAGAGAGGAGTATGTACTGATGTTGACTCCAGAAGAAACTATCCCCTTAAACGGAATTCGAACCCGGGTCAGCAGATCTCGAGCGTAATGCGCAACGCTCTAACCAACCAGCCAGGCTATCCTGTCCCCATATGAGACCGGGTGGGGCTCTTCGAGGGAAAGAATTCAATTTTTTTTTTGTGGACATCGCAGTACCCACGAGAAGAGAGACGTTCTAACTTGGTATAATTTTCGTTCCTGGGCTAGAGTTCCAAGGGCGAGATTTTTCTTTCTTTTTTTGCGTATACGACCCGTTTTTACCCACCAGTGAGGTAGCTAGCTGTATTCCGTCTTCATGGGATGTTTTAACAGCGCTGACGCATCGTTTTAGTTTACCCATCAGTGAGGTAGCCGCCGAGGACGGGACAGCTCAGTGGTCGGAGCACTCGCTTTCTTTCCCCCAGCTAAGGTTAAGCAGCATCGAGCGTGGTTACCAGTTGAATGGGTGACCGTTTGTGCGCCTTGGCTTCAGTACAGTTCCCCCAGTTCATCCAGCTGTAAATGGGTACCTGCCCTCTTTAAGGTCAGGGGAAGGTAAAGCAGCGAGGGAGAGGAGATGGGCGTGCCGCCCCCAATATGCTGGCCCTCTTAGAGAAATGAGGTCTCTGACGCCTCGCTCCCCTACGACCTTATAGGTTATGAGACACCTTTACCTCTTAAAGGTAGCCGCATTCCAACTTGTGGGGATGTTTTAACATTGTTGACGCATCGTTTTAGTTAAGATATAAATAAACTGTTCGAACATATTATTAGAACGTTGCAAAGTTCAAGTGGATCTGCCATTTTAGTTCAAACATCTACGATCATGCCTAATACGCGGTGTTCGCGGACCTGTTTGATCAAAGTATTATCTAAACAAAGGGATAACCGAAGCGAGAACAGTTGATGTCTTGTAGCAGGTTCATATTACCATCACTTTGGTACTAAATCCACCAAAAGTTCTTCGGATGAGACTATAAACCGAGGTCCCGTGCGCGAATGCACGCAGAATATCTTGCGCACACGTTAGAACCTGTTCCTTCCTTGTGGAACAAGGGGTCAGTGTGTAGACATCGATCTCGGTCCGTCAGACGCAATGTTAAAATTTTTTTTTCCCCCCCCCCCCCAAAATTTGCCCCCCCCCCCCCCCCTTCCCCCCCCTCCCCCCTTTTTGGGAGTTGCAAAAGTTGGAAATTCAGCCTTTTTAATCAAAATTTTTTTTTTTAATATTTTTTCCCCCCCCCGTATAAAAAAAACCAACGACAATACTCCCTCTAGGCCGCAATCGAGGCGCCCATCCCTCTCCCTCGCTGCTTTATCTTCCCCCCCCTAAAGAGGGCAGGTCCCCCCATGTCAGCTGGCGAAACCAACTTTACCTCCAAATGGTAACCGCCGCTCGATGGCGGGGAGGAGAGAGAAGGGAGGGGGAAGAGAGAGAGAGAGAGAGAGAAGATAGGGGAAAGAGGAGAGAGAGAGAGAGAGAGAGAGAGAGAGAGAGAGAGAGAGACGCGCCGCAGCGCAGACGCAGAGATTTATTCAATAGGCCTCAGCCCCTTGAAGGGGAATGTGAACAATTATACCTAACTAATACGTGAAAAGCGTTGATCACGAATTGTACTTACTTCCGAGTGAGTATTTCTCAAGTTTGAAAGCCTTGTACAAATATAAAAAAGTTCGTGAACTTAGTTTGTACAGGACATCATAACAATTAAACACATGGTTTCCTATAATATTTGGTTGAATAAATTTCATCTAAGGTCATGTAATTGTGCAACTGAACAAAGTACTTCATCTTCTTGTGAACATTGCATATGGCCCCTAACAATCAACCATTATTGT
>CM054138.1:25412681-25417681 GCA_028751875.1 Rapana venosa
CCCCTATCTATCTCTCTCTCACCCTCCTTCCCTCACTCGCTGTACTGCCACCCGGCCTCAGCGATGTCGGGTCGATAATGTGCCAGAAGGAAAATCGGAGCAAGGCAACAGCCTCCTATATAAACGGAAAGTCCTCTTTCTCAGCACTCTCAGTGTCCAGCTGACTGACTACACACACACATATGAGAAGATTCCAAGATTATCTGTTTCCACATCTTCGCACAGAAACTTTGTCCTTTTGTGAAAGAAACGTGACTGTTTTATCTATCTGTTGAACATTTTGGATTGACAAATATATAATTGAAAAAAAAAACAACCAATATGCACACTATTTTTCTACTGTGACTTTTGTGGCGTATCTTCAAACAGGCTTACAAGTTGGTGCAGATTTGGACTGAATGATATAGACGTGTCTGCAGCAGTTCTTTTGACGATACATTCAAGCAATACTGGAAAAAAAAGATGATCTACTAAAAAAAAATTTTAAAGTTTGATTTGACAACAGAAAGAGAAAATATGATAGATAGTTCTTCGTGAATCAAATATGTATACCTACCACAACAATCCACAGTAAAGGAATATTACTTAAATTTTTAAAAACTTTTTAATGCTTTTTTAGCAAAATATGTACCACAAAAAACGTGAATAACTGAACAATTTGTTATCAACATTCATTTCTCTTCTACCAAAAAAAAAAAAAAAAAGATTTCTGTCACTACAGACAGAAAAAAACAACAACACCCCACACCCCTCAAAAATGCGATCTGTGGAGCCGATCAGAACAAAAAGTATGAAAAGCAAAGAGAAGAGAAGAGACAGCAACGAGGTGCCAACTCGTGGCGGGGGTGAGGAGGACAAGGGGGCGGAGGAGGGGTGTGAAAACTACGTGCACTGCGCCCTTCTGGGCGACGTCAGAGTGGGCAAAACCTGCCTGACCCTCAGCTACACCCAGGAGCGATTCTGTCCCGTGTACACCGCTACCGTCTTCGAGAACTACCCAGGTGAGAGAAGAGAGGAGAGAAGAGAAAGAGAAGGAGAAGAGGAGGAGAGAGATGGAGGGGAGAGGGAGTGAGAGAGAGAGAGAGGGGGTGGACAGAGAGAGAGAGAGGGGTGGAGAGAGAGAGGGGGGAGAGAAAGAGAGGGAGTGAGAGAGAGAGAGGGAGAGAGAGAGAGAGAGATGGAGATGGAGAGAGAGGGAGGGAGAGAGAGAGGGGGGGGGGGAGAGAGAAAGAGACAGAGAGAGAGAGAGAGCAAGAGGGGTGAGATAGAGAGACGAAGAGAGAGAGACAGACACACAGGTAGACAGACAGAGAGACAGACAGACGGAGAGAGATGAGAGAGAGAGAGGGAGTGAGATAAAGAGAGGGAGATGGAGAGAGATGGAGGGAGAGAGAGAGAGAGGTGGGGAGAGAGAAAGAGACAGAGAAGATAGAGAGAGAGAGCAAGAGGGGTGAGAGAGAGAGACAAGAGAGAGAGACAGACACACAGGTAGACAGACAGACAACAGACAGACGGAGAGAGATGGAGAGAGGAGAGATGGGGGAGAGATAATGTTTTTCGTCCTTAGTAGTAGACATTGATGTTATCCAATGCTGATATGTTTTTGTATAATGTACGACCTTTGTTGTGTTGGTTACCTATCATTTAAAGTACGCTACATCGACTAGGGGTAAAGTCTAACTACCAAAACTGCAAGGCCGGTTGAAATTAAAAAAAAACGTATGTCAATACTTATCTGTAGCCTTGGAATAAAGATTATCATCAATCAATCATCAAACCATGTGCTGCTGGGTTTTTTTATAATTCAACCGCCTAGACCCTGTTCTCTTTTGCTGTGTGGGTTTTGGGGTATCGTTTATATGTGTTCATCGCTGGGGAACGCAATGAACACGTCAATGGGCCGTTGCATTTACACATAAATAGTACTCGTCAATGACAATGATCCATGTCTCTTTCGGAGCAGACAAGCCTTACACGTGCGGTAAGCATTCGATGACAAACATATAACTCGGCATCAATAACGATAACATCCAAACACTTTAAAACAGACAATTAGGCACCGTGTTGAGAATACATATGCCTGACTTACATGAATGCAGCAAAACCGTGGAAACACTGCAACCGACTAATAATATTAAGCAGCAGTCAAAATAACACTCATCGACAACAACTAACCGGCCGTATTGGTATTCGAGCACTATCCCTGAAACTGATTCAACATGGAAACACTGTATACTAATATATTAATCGCAGCATCAAATGCAACAACAAACAACAACAAAACATGTGTATTGATGTCGTGTTTAGATATTATTGCTGATACCGTAAATGTAGCAAACAGCACTGTACTGATAATTATAAGCAGCAGCATCAATAATAACAACAACCAACAACATTAACGAAGCATGCGCATTAGTGTCGTGTGTAAACACTGTTCTCGAAACCAGAAATGAGGTAACCGTGGAAACACTGCACTGACTATAAGATAAGTCAAGTCAAGTCAAGCCAAGTCAAGTCAAAACCACTTAAATCATCCCATGAAGGGCTATTGCAAAAGCAGCAGCATCAATATTAACACCGACAATAACAAAACATGCGCATTGGTATCGTGTTTCAGACGCTATCCCTGAAACTGTGATTGTGGCAAACAATGAAAACACTGTACTAATGTAAACAGCAGCATCAACAACAGCAGCATCAACAACAACAACAAACAACAACAAAACAGACTCATTGGTATCGTGTTTAAGACGCTATCCCTGAAACCGTGATTGTGGCAAACAGCTGAAACACTGTACTGACTAATAATATAAGCGGCAGCATCAATAATAGCAACAACAGCAACAACAACGACAACAACAAAACAGGCGCATTGGTATCGTGTTTCGCACACTATCCCTGAAACCGTGAATATGGCAAACAGTGGAAACACTGTACTGACTAATATGCTAAAACAACAACAACAAAAATCTTGCCAACGAAGAATCTGGGCGTCAGACAGCAGCCGACCGAGATACAGAGAAGAAAGAAGCAGAACAGAAGAAAAAGTCAAATCGATACTGGACACATGTCATTGCTATGTACGGTACTTGCCCTCAACTGTTACGGGGTTCGGTGCATATTTGTTTTTCTTTTTTAAATCAAGCTAGCTAAATTCAGCGGATTTAAGCCCTCCCCCCTCCCTCCTAATAAAAAAAGAAGGAGGGTGGTAGGATGGTTAAGACGTTCGCCTGCCAACAAGTAAAACCGTGAGGTTCTGGGTTCGATTCTCACCCTCACTCTTTCTTCCTAGCTTGACTACACAAAAAGAAAGAACTGAATGTCAAAGTCCTTCGGGTAAGATTAAAAATCAAGGCCCCGGTGTAGCGAACGCACGCACAATATCTTGCACACACACGTGAAAAACCCGTTCTGACTTTTGGAAGAGTAGGCCAGTTGTGCGCAGGTAGGAACGGATAAACACAAAACCAAACCCAGCATGCACACAGGGGTCGTGTTTAGACACCAACCCCGAAGTCGGAATGCAACTACGAAAATGTCGGGGAAAAAACTCGCAAATCTCTCACCATTGATGAGCCTCGAAGTTCTTAGCTGGGGAACGAACAACAACAACAACAAACAAAACAACGAAAACACAAACTCCCAAAACACTGGATCGCAGGACTGATGTTGTGAACTCCACGAAAAACACAACAGAACAAGCCCCTATCCAGACCTTTAGGTAGTATCACAAACGTGGATTCGAACCCGATGCTCGTCAAACAGCAAACGCAACACTCTAACCACAAGGCTATTCTTTCCGCTCCCACGCCCCCCCCCCCCCCCCCCCCCCCCCCCAAAAAAAAGAAGAGAATTCTCACTTCAAGGGGGAAAAAGAAGATTTTAGAGTCTTGACAAATTTTGCCCCCCACCCCAATCCCCACCCAGCCCCAAGAGAAAATTCATTCTCACTTTAAGGACAAGCCCAACCCACCCCCACACAAAAGAACAAAACAAAAAAACCAACAAAATACAACCGATTTAAAGTCTTGACACATCTTTGGCCGACAAAGGACACAACTTTTCCTCCAAAAAACCAAGATCAGCATCACCGATAAGAGAGTCAAACCTGTGATCTTTACTTTAGAGTCAAGCTTGGAACGTTCTGTCTGTACCACTGGGCCAAGCAATCACCGTTTTTGTTTTGGGGCCGATTCAAACTAAGGGGAAATAATTGTTCATTTTATTGTTGGTGATTTGACTCATACTAAAATCGTTTTTGTTTTGTTGGGTTGGTTTTTTTTTCCAGCGAAAGGAATGACATTTTGGCTGTGCCGAATTTAGAACGGTCGCAAGCCCACACCATTTAAAAAAAAAACAACAGTTAGCGTGGTTGGAAGTGTCAGTAGATAACTGCATAGAGAAGACCACGCGCGGAAACGCACGCGCGAGTGTGCGAGCGTGCGCACACACACACACACATGCATGCATGTACACGCACATACACATAAACACACAACACACACACTCGCACACATGCACACAGACGTAGTTACATATGCGTACATAAACATACATAAACACAGAGTCACACAGAGTAACACACACACGTCGTACACACAGACACACACACACACGCATACCGCACCTGGAAGTGCGTATACATACATATATATATATATATATATATATATATATAGAGAGAGAGAGAGAGAGAGAGAGAGAGAGAGAGAGAGAGAGAGAGAGAGACAGAGAGAGAAACAGACAGACAGACAGACAGACAGACGGACAGAGACAGAGAGAGACAAAGAGAGACAAAGAGAGACAGAGAGAGAGAGAGACAGAGAGAGACAGACAGAGAGAGACACAGAGAGACAGACAGAGAGAGACAGAGACAGAGAAAGCAGGCGTGTGTAGGTGTGTGCCACTGAGGTCATTTGCCAAACAGACGCAGCAGAGAGGGTGGGCATTTATCTTCCTTCTTTTCTTGGAACAAAACATATACACGCCTACAGAAAGAT
>CM054138.1:25422681-25425181 GCA_028751875.1 Rapana venosa
GAAATCAAGGCGACAGGAACAAGTGTTAACAGAACTGAACACAAAGAAGACAGCAGATAAGAAAGCCCCCCCCCCCCCCCCCCCCCCCACCTACCACCACTACCAGAACAAGAGCTTATGTATACATTGTTTTTTTTATATAATGCAGAGATTATGAGATAACACGTTCGTAGGCATTTGAGGTGGCTTTTCCCTAAGGATACAGCAAGAAAGCTTATTTCACCCTTAAACAATTCAAGCTCAGACCAAAGAAGACGAGTCTATGATCGCTGGAGGTACAACTTGCACAAATATTACAGAAAGCACTGTAATACTCCATTGCCGGCCAAGTATTGCAAAGATGTGGACAACTAACCCCCTTTAAGTATGGCCCCCAGCATCCTTCAAACCGCCCTGACTAGAAACAGAGGGGCTGAAAGCCTCTCCACCATGAAGACAGAAGTGCTGGAAGCAATGTACAGCAGCCTCGAAAGGGGAAACATTTGAGAGTCCACAACTAGCTTCCGTTTAAACTTGATCAAGCAAGGGAAGGCAAGAACTGTTAATGCTCTGCCATGCCAACAGTCCTGGAAGATCAGAGAGTTGCCCGAGGAGTTGACTCAGTCTCTGGCTATCCAGAAACATGAAGGTCTGCAAGAAACATAGGACAATCACTCTTATCAGCCATACGAGCACAACGTGATGAGAGTAGTCCTAACATACTTTAAAATCCGACGCGAAGAACACATTGGCTTAAAGAACAAACTGGACTTCTTGCGAGGAAAAACATTATCAAATATTTCCTCACTGTCAGTCTCATAACAGAGAAACAACTTTGAACACCAGCGGGACTTCTTTCATAGCTTAATCGACTTTAACCAAGCTTTCTTCCGTGTCTGCAATGACGGTCTGTGGCACATAACACGAGAAGTTGGTATCGGGGAAGGTCTGATTCGATCTTCGGAACCACTTTCAAAAACCTCAAGCAGTGATGTACTCCTCAATTATAAAACAAGCAAACCTCTTAAAACAACAGACGGTGTACAACAAGGCTATTCACTTTCATCTATTTCGTTCATCACCAATCCAGAAACAAAGTCATAGTTAAAACCCTTGCCGACCATCACATCAAAATCTCAATGAACATAATTTAATTAGAATACAATTAACTTACTCGATTTCATTGCACTTCACCGAACTAAACGAGGCTACCAGTCAACACACTCAACAAAAACCTCTCTATGTCTCCTCCCTTGCAGACAAACCACGAAAGCTTGCGGGCGTTCACGTACGAGAAGAGCGAGGTGCTGGTGGTGTGCTTCTCTCTCCGCGACCCCCAGTCCTTCTACAACGTCCTGCACTGCTGGCTGCCCGAAATCCAGCGCCACAACCAGCGACGCCTGCCCCTGATCCTGGTGGGCACCCAGAAGGACCTCAGGGAGCCCCAGCAGCCTTCGTCGCCCCCCAGGTGAATACTGATCCCGGTTAAAATGATTGTGTCTGGTGGATTGGTGAATTCAGCCCTGAGATTAGGCTAGCTTTTGTTTGAATGGGATGTACAGGAGGATGCTGAAATTGCTGTTGGTGTGGTAGTGGTGGTTGTTGTGTGCATGGGCGTGAATTTAGTTCTTTTCATCATCACCACCATCATCATCACCATCTTCATCATCATCACCACGATTATGTAATGCACTTTGTAACGCTATTACTTGTAATGAAAAGCACAAAACAAATGATATAGTCATCATTATTATTATCATCATCATCATCATCATTAACACCATCACTACCGCCACCATCATCATCATCATCATCATCTTCTTCTTCTTCTTCTTCTTCTTCATCATCATCACCATCATCATCGTCATCGTCGTCGTCGTCATTATCATCACCATAATCACCTCCACCTCCACCTCTATCTCCATCACCATTATCAACCAAGCAGCATCCCGGTTGTCAATCTTCATCTCGATGTCGGCATCTCATCACACCACCACCACCACCACCACCACCATCACCACCACCACCACACCACCACCTCCACCACACCACCACCACCACCACCATACCACCTCTACCACCACCACACCACCACCATCACACCACCTCCAATACTCAGCAACAAACACCACCACGCTACCAGACCCACCACCACCACCCCAATAATTCTGGACCAAACAAGACCCTGTCCCACTCTCCCACCCCACTCCACAGGCATGCCTGCTGGAGCCAGCACCAGGACCTCACCATCCAACACCTCCCACGCGACCCAAGCATCCCACCGGACCCGCTGGCCAGCCGCTACCAGTCAGCAGGAGGAGTCCAGTACCTGCCCAAGGTCATCGGGGCGGACTGCTACATCGAGTGCTCCGCCAAGAGCCGCGAGGGGTTGGAGGAGGTGTTCCACCACGTCGTCTTCTCTGCTCTCAAGTACAGGGTCAAGAAGCGCAAGATCTTCACCAGGCTCTTCGGGGACTTCAGCCTCACCCACCGCTTGAAGAACTTGAGTCCTCCGCGGCTG
>CM054138.1:25432681-25442681 GCA_028751875.1 Rapana venosa
CCATGCATGCATGTACGCACGCATGTGTACATGCAAAAATCTACATTATATACAACGTAAATGTCAGTTATACACGAACAAATAACTGCACATCACACACATATATTAATAATTATGTGTGGATTGCACATTTGTATTTCTAACAATCAAAGGATTTTGTCAATTTAAAAAAACAAAAACACACCCAGATTCCTACCAGATTTGTTGTGATACCCTACTACGTCTGCACCCGCCCACTCTATGACGTCAGAATCGGCGGAAATATTACATCATAGCTTACGCGTTCGTCTGGAAGCAAGGTGTCAGACACCTCATCTTCACTAAGAACCGGCATTTTGAAGGGGAAGAGGGGCCGGCGCCCATCTCTTCTCCCTCGCTGCTTTACCTTCCCTGATCCTAAAGAGGGCAGGTACCCGTTTACAGCTGGGTGAACTGGAGGGACTCTACTGAGGTCAAATCACAGAAATGGTCACCCATGCAAGAGGTAATCACGCCCAACGCTGCTCAACCTTAGCTTGGGGGAGAAACGAGCCTCTGATCATTTGGGTTTTCTCTTCCTGCGGAAATGCATAATGAATGTAAATAAAACGGTTATCCTTTGACGCAACTGACCAGTTATGATGACGTATGTGGTGTGCGGATGTTGTTGTTTTTGGTGTGTGTGTGTGTGTGTGTCTGTGAGTGTGTGTGTGTGTGTGAATGTTTTATGTGTGTTTGTCAAAGTGTGTGACAAAGTCAAACCTTTTCTTTCAGATGATCCCTTCAACGTATACAAAACTCTGCAGCTCGACTAATCCTCAGAAAGAAAAAATCTGAGCATATTACCCCTCTCTTGTAATCTCTACACTGGCTGCCTGTGCCACAGAGAGTAAACTATAAGATCAGTACCCTCTGTTACAAATGTCTCCACAAAACAGCACCGCCTACCTCTGTGAATGTCTTCACTTGTACACTCCTTCTCGTTCTCTCCGCTCTGCTGCAGATACCTTGTCCTTACGAATACATAGATTCAACCAATCCACCATCGGCCGTCGCTCTTTCTCAATTTCTGTTCCATTGATGTGGAATGATCTCCCTCTCTCTCTCCGCCAAAAGCCTTCTTATGACACTTTTAAATTCAGTCTCAAGACATTTATTTCACACCTAATATTTTCCTCTCCTGCTTCATCTCATAGTTTTTCCCTGCCTTCAACAGCCAAGATTTTATTGCCCTGCCAGGGTGTGTGACCTCTGTGTGTGTGTGTGTGTGTGTGTGTGCGTGCACATTTGGACTTGATGGAACTATTTCTTGTTATGGTTGTATGACTGTGTAAGAATGAGTTGAGTGCAAGCGCTTTGATTTTTTTCTGCAAGATATAGCGCTATATAAATTCCATTTATTATTATTATTAATAAGCAGTCCATTTGCATTTTTTCATCAGACCATCTATCAAAAGAACCAAAAAAAGAGAAAAAAAGATAGATAAGATATATGCAGAGATAGAATAAAAAACCTAATCAATGATAAACCATACAAATCAAACAAAAGAAGACAATAATATATGCATACATGAAATTAAAAATAAAACAAAAAACCCTGAACAGTGTTGTGTGTGTATGTGTGTGTATGTATGTGTGTGTGTAGTGAAGTCTTTAATGTTAATATCTTTCCATTTTAAAAATAACCAGACGGCCCTAAAATAAGAGACTGAATACTAGAGAAGAGAGAGAGAGAGAGAGAGAGAGAGAGAGAGAGAGACAATGACAATGACAATAATTTATTCAAAAAAAGGCCTTGGCCCCATTTGAAGGGGTATACATCATTGGTAATGGTTTGTACATCCACACCTAAGTCCTGTACCTCCAACACATACATAACATTTTTTGCAATCTAAAGGTAATCATGACATCATCGTTTCTCTTCTTTTGAAAGACTTATGCAAGTACATAGCAACATTTCGTATAGTGTTTACATTGGTGGAGGACAAAAGTAAGACTAACCTAAATAGTGGGTCTCTTATAAAACTTAGAAGGAATGTATTTTGTTCTTAAATCTTCCAGTGCTGGGCAACAGAAAACAAAGTGTACCTCATCTTCTCTATACAGTTTACACATGGGGCACGTCATATTTCTGTCATATATTTTATATCTTAAATGATGTACCATTATATCAGTGACCCCAAAACGAAACTTGGTCAATACACACCTTACAAACTTATTCATATTCATGGTTAGGTATGTTTCAACAAGGTGATTTGCTTTAAATAATTTATATAAAGAAAATCTGTCGCTGCTTTGAATGTGGCTCTCCCAATGCTGCCATCTACAATCTATGATACGTTGTTTAAAGGAGGCCAGAAAACTCTTGACACACCCAACACCCTGATTAAGCCACACAAATGCAAAACCATTTTCACACAAACACTTACGCACGCTAGTCACCCATGTTATCTTCCCTCTCTCATCGAGGTCATACAAAAGCTTATATGCTTGGGAAGGGAGTCTGTTTCCACACATCTGCGATACTTTTAACCAATACCCAATGCATTTCACATAAGAATTTAAATACAATGGATGTCTTCCAAGCTCACCATAAACTAGATCGTTTGGTGTTCGCCTGTTAACAAGTAGGAATCGTTTCATTGCGAATAAATGTAATTTTTCAATTTCACTCCCTGCAAAGAAAGCCCATATTTCTGCACCATACTGAACAATTGGCTGCACCTGTGCATCAAACAACTTAAAAAATAATTCTGCTGAGGTGCTGTCAAATTTGTTCAAAAACATTAAGATATTCATGACTGCTCGTTTACCTCTGCTCACAAGATCTTGACAGGCAAAAGTAAAACTAAGCTTAGTAGAAAAATATATACCTAGATACTTATAAGCATTTACAACATTAATTTGAGATTTTCCATAAAACCATCTTTCACGAGAAGCCAGATATCCACCCTTACGAAATACTATGATATTACTTTTTTCCATGTTTACTTTAAACTGAAGTCTTTGAGCTGCAGCGTGCAAACTGTTCAATTGCGTTTGCAAACCAATAACAGTATCAGATAACAAAACAATATCGTCTGCAAACAACATAACAAATAATTCTACTAAATCGAAAGTAACACCATGTCTCCCATTTTTTATTATGTCAAGAGCTACTTCATTAATAAACAACGAAAACAGAACTGGGCTGCATACGTCTCCTTGTTTAACCCCTTGCGTACATTTAATATAGTCACTAAACTTAGCCCCATTTTTTATTTTAGCCTTTACATCATTGTACATACTTTTTATACAGTTGTAAAACTTTCCCTTAATGCCATTTTTGCTTAGAATTGGCCATAAAAGTTGTCTTGAAATAGAATCAAAGGCCTTTTCGAAATCAATGAAGGCTACATAGAGTTTACGATTGTTTACAAATTGTTTTTGAATGGCAGCCAATAAAGTAAATATATGATCAATTGTACTATAGCCTTTCTTGAAGCCTGCCTGATATTCACCTGTGATATTATTTGCTTCAATCCACCTAGATAATCTTTGATTTACTATTGAGCTGTATAGTTTACTTGCTATATTACATAAAGAAATCCCTCTATAGTTATTTGGATCATTTGTGTTACCTTTTTTGAACAGTGGAATTATAACTGATTCTGTCCAGCTCTCTGGATAGATACCCTTATCAAATAGAACATTAAACAACTCTACGAGAAAATCTATAGCACTATCTCCTAAATGTTTGAAAAACTCACCTAGCAATCCATCTGGCCCTGCTGCTTTACCATTCTTCAACTTTCTTATCGCTGAAATTACTTCCTGTTTAGTAATATCTTGATCTGGACAAGACAGAGTTTCATTGTCTTGTGACAATCCATTTGCTTCAACTTCAACTTCTACATTTGATTCTTTATCTAATACTTGCTTGAAATGTTTATGCCACTGATCTAATGTGATGCTGTTCTGAATATATGTTCTTTTCTTTAATACTAATCTTACATTCCTCCAGAACTCTTCTTGATTTTTGACTGAATCAATTACTTGCTTAAATAATGAGTCATGAAAAGACCTTTTCTTTCGATGCAACATATTTTTATATTCTCGTCTCTCTAAACAATATACGTGACGATCACCATTATCCAAAGTTTTCCTAATGATGTTGTAAAAGATGCGGCTGATTGCATGAATCGGCAATTTTCTGTTAAAAAGAACAAGTCACAAAATAAATGGTTTGACTTAGAATGTAGAGCTGCCAGGCAAAACGTGAGAAAGGTATTGAGAGAGAGAGAGAGATAGAGAGAGAGAGAGAGAGACGGGAGAGAGAGAGAGAGAGACGGGGGTGGGGGTGGAGAGCTGCTGTGTGTGTGCGTACGTGTCTGTGTATATGCGTGCGCGCGCGCGCGTGTGTGTGTGTGTGTGTAGTGTGTGTGCGTGCGTGTGTGTGTGTGTGTGTGTTTGTCTGTGTGTCTGTCCGTGTACGCGCCCGCGCGATTTTAGGTTTTGCAGAATTGCTATGAATGCTTCATTGTGTCTGTACTTTCTTTTTCTTTGATACGCTAGTGTCAAAAATTCTGAAAGCTAAAAAATGTGCTGGCTAGATGATCAAATTCTTTGGAACTCTCTTCCATCTGGCAAGCTATACAGGGTACATGAACTCATAACCCTGCGAAGTAAGAATCAAGTTTTATTGCCACCTCGATTCTGCTCCTAAACAAGGACATTGCAGCAACGAATCCACATCGAGCAAACCACAGAGAGAGAGAGTGAGGGAGGAAGGGCGAAAGAGAGAGAGAGAGGGGGGGGGGGGACGAAGGGGAGGAAGAGAGGAAGAGAAAGAGAGGGGGAGAGGGGAGAGCGAGAGAGACAGAGAGAGACAGAGGCAGAGGAAGAGAGAGAGCAACAGAGAGAGAGAGACAGAGACATAGAGATACAGCGAGAGACACACACACACAGACACAGAGAGACAATGACAATGTCATTGTCATACAGACACACACACACACAGAGAGAGAGACAGAGACAAAGAGACAGAGAGACAGAGAGAGACACACAGGGAGACACAGAGAGAGACACAGAGAGAGACACAGAGAGAGAGACAGACACAGAGACAGAGAGACACATAGACAGAGAGAGACACAGACAGAGACACAGACAGAGAGAGGGAGGGAAGGAGAAGACAGACAGAGAGAGAGAGGAGAGACAGAGAGAGGGAGGGAAGGAGAAGACAGACAGAGAGACAGAGACATAGAGAGGAAGGGAAGGAGAAGACAGAGAGAGAGAGACAGATAGACAGAGAGAGAGAGATAAAGCGAGGTAGAGCTCAACAGGACTAAGGGTATGGGATCACTGCAATAAAGGAGGCGTTGGTTTCTTTTACAGAGTGTACATGTTTCAGCGTAATGTAGTAGCATCAAAGTGCCTGGTATTGCTCTTATAGTCTGACATCATCATCATAGCCTGTTGTGTATTGTATGATTGTTCGAATGTTCGCTGTGTGTGTGTGTGTGTGTGTGTGTGTGTGTGTGTGTGTGTGTGTGTGTGTGTGTGTGTGTGTGTGTGTGTGTGTGTGTGTGTTGTGTGTGTGTGTGTGTGTGCATGATGTGATGTTAATGCTATTTGTTTATTGAGTCTTTAAACTTGGTGGCATCAAAATAAAGATTGTGTTATATAATGTATGTATGTATGTATGTATGTACGTATGTGTGTGTGTTTGTATGTGTGTATGTATATATGTATGTATGTATGTATGTATGTATGTATGTATGTATGTATGTATGTATGTGTGTGTATGTATGTATGAATGTATGTATGAATGTTTGTATGTATGTATATGTATATGTATGTATGTATGCATGTATGTATGTGTGTGTGTTTGTATGTATGTATGTATGTATGTATGCATGTATGTATGTATGTATATATGTATGTATGTAAGTGTGTTTGTATGTATGTATGTATGTATGTATGTATGTATGCATGTACACAGAGAGAGTGAGAAATTTGCCTTATCTTGTAAACTGGCTCACCATACAAGCTGGTTATATAATGGATTGTATAATAGTATCAACTATACTGCAATGCAAGGTAAGGTCATAATATCTTGCAACGCAATACAAATTTCAAGCCGGTATGACTTTATACTCTGTGTTAATTTGTGCTCGATCTAAGTCGATTTTTTTTCTCTTCTTCTGAATAGTTACTGATGGATTATTCAGAATAATAGAAGCGGAGGAAAACAAAAGCGCAAGTAACCACTTAAAACTATTCCATCATTTTGAAAACAGTTATGATTTAAGAAAGATTCAATTGCAACAACAACAATACTCTCTAGAAAATAAATATCTTCAAATTAAAGCATTTTAGGCACTGTATAGTAAGGATCACGACTTTAGCCTGACCTGACTCGAGTTTCGGCTCCTGGATAAGCCTTTGTCAGAGGTCCCGGCAGTGACTGAAGCTTCACCCTCTGGGGTACCTTACACTGAGACACTTTTCATAATCTAAAATTGTCAGTCACATTCACAAGAATAATCGATATTCTTTAGGCCTATTTATTGAAAGTAACGTTAATGATAAAAAGGAACACAAATCTAATTTAAAATATCCTGCAGCCCCCCCCCCCCCACCTCCTTCCCTCTCAAAGAAATAACAACACATAAACAGAAGAAAATAAACACCTTGGGAATCTCTGTGCTTCATATTAGAGGATCCTATTGAAAGGATGCAATGGAGGAAATAAACTTTGTATCCAGCCAAGTTGTCAGTCTTAACAAGATAATAACCCAAACATTGCTATGCACTTACAGTGTAAGCACAGGCAATAGAAATTGGTAAATAAACAAAATACAGTAAATGGCTCACACTTGGATCTACACGAGATACATCTCCCCCATATGACTAAATAGTAATTGTGTCATTAAGAAAATAAATAGTTACTAAGGATTTATATGTTTCAAGTTAGCATCATCTTTTATTTGCATTGCTAGCTTGCTGAAAATGATAAGGAAAGAGTACTGCAAGAGCAGCAGCAGCAGCAGCAGCAACAACAACAGCAACAACAAACCACAACAAACAGACGAATAATGGAACGATTTGCAACAGGGTGGTGATGGACTACCCCTCATCTCTTTGTAACTATCTCTGAGGTACAGAGCATGATCAGAACAGAAAGGAATGTGGCCTCTAGAAAGAGGCTGTATACATTTTACATTCTCGTTCTTGTGATGTTGTGTGTTCCCCAGCTTAACACTCTGGGGGTCACCCAGAATGTTCACTCTGACTCACACATCCTACCTGGGAACGACTATGAGACTGAAATCGCACACTGAATGAGAAGTTTGCCTGTATGACTGTTTCTAAGTACCTCGCCATATAGGCAGCCATACTCCGACTTCAGCGGAATTTTTTTCTCCTTTGCAGAAGAGTGCAGGTTGTTATGTTAGGAGCTTGTCATGGCTGAAGGCCACCTGAACAAAACATTTTACAACATAATAACATTTTAGTGTAGGTTTTGTCAGTTAGGTGACATCAATAACTGACACATCTTTTGGCCTCGGCTATAATTTTACATTAATTCTCAACTTCTTCTTTGTGGAATGCTACGACAACAGCTATTGTTCTATGTGGTAATGAGCCCAAATGGCGTTACGTTACTTTCCATTATTTCAGCGCCTGACAAGTCAGGTCCAGCGTACCCCACTTTATCATGGGAGAGAACTTCATCTTTTAATAAAAGGCCGGACACGGGTCTTAAAGCCCTAGGTTAAATAATAATACTAATAATAATGTATGGAATTTATATAGCGCTGAATCTTGTAAAGCAACAAATCAAAGCGCTCAGATGACATTAAAAATTTTTTTATTTTTTTATCGAGGATAATGGAATAAGCACTCATGTGCTTCTTTTTACATCCAGTCCCCGTGTGTATGCGGTTTTGTAAATTTTGTCATCTGTTCCCACCGGCACATAATGACCTACTCTTTCAAAAAGCGGAACATGATTTAACGTGTGCGCAAGATGTTCTGCATGCGTTCGCACACGGGGCCTCGGTTTATATTCTCATCCAAAGGACTTTGACATTCAGTTCGATTTTTGGGGGGTCAAACTGGGAAGAAAGGGCTAGGCTGGGAATCGAACCCACAACTCACGGTTTACTTGTTGGCAGGCAAACGTCTTAACCATCCTGCCAACTTCCTTCTTGACCCTTATGGCTGAGCAGGGCGTTGATACAAGGGGCGACAGTGGAGTTGGTTTTATACCCTGATTTAATCTGTACATAGTTGCACATTTTTAATCTGAGATTTATAATTTGACTAGGTGACAGCCCTGATATGGCCTCTGTGGTCGGCGGGGCTATAACAGTTTGGATTGGATTGGGTCTTAAAGTGGCCAACATCCTGTGGGATTTTGTTTTGTTTTGTTTTGTTTGTTTCTTTTCTAGTATAAGAATTGTCAGGTTCTTATATATGGAGATTTTCCTTCGAAGATTTAAAGAATTTAGGTTGTAGAACATGTCTGTAAAAACAAGTTATTTCTGTTCTTGTTATAAATAAAAAGGATTAGAAACTGGAAACATTTAGTTTTGGCAGCTATATTAATAATAATAATAATAATAATAATAATAATAATAATAATAATAATAATAATAATAATAATAATGTTTGGAATTTATATAGCGCTGAATCTTGTAAAGCAGCAAATCAAAGTGCTAAGATAACTTTTTAATTTTTTTATAAGCACTCATGTGCTTTTTTTACATCCAGTCCCCGTGTGCATGCGGTTTTGTAACTTTTGTCATCTGTTCTATAGATTGTTTTCATTGGAAACAATGCATAACACTAAGTAATTTGTAGAGTTTTATGCTTTACAGGTGATGCTCTTTCAATATATTTACGGTACAACTTCTAACATGAGCTTGTGAACAAAATGTTTTTTATCAGTTTCGACTCCCTGGGAAAAAGTCAAGAGAATGGACCTCAAAGATATTAAATGCACAAGAAAGAGGTGATAGGAAGAAAAGAAACCAGGCAGAAGCAAAGGGAGGGATAGAAAAGAGGAAATTTCTAGCACGAACATTTGCAGAAGGCGGGGATGCTCTCGAGACTCGCATGCCCTTGGCATTCCCACGGGGGATCAGTTCACCTTCATGGCGAATTGTATGATGAGAGAGGTCCAATCTATCACCCAAAGAAACTGAGTTTCGCACATTAAATTTAGAAACACGTTGTGCTACTTCTCCTTTCGCAAGGGAGACAATTAGGATGATTCCTCTGTCACAGAGGGGTCACTGGCTTTTCAGCTTCTAAGTTCAATAGCCAAGTTGTGATTTAGGGATACTTACCATAATAATAATAATAATAATAATAATAATAACAATAATAATAATAATAATGTATGGAATTTATATAGCGCTGAATCTTGTAAAGCAACAAACCAAAGCGCTCAGTGTACGTCTTGGACGCGCGAAATTTAAATAGTGCGTTCATGATTGTGTAATTTCTTAGTGGTTTGTACTTTTTTAAACGCATTTGTTTTATTATGTGGTATAGTCTTTTGACAGACTGAATATCAATTTGTGTAAAAAGGAAAACGTTTTTGCAACTGTATCAGTGAGGAAAATATCAAAGTCTTCTTCTTATTATTTAATTTCGTCGGCAGTATCTTCTGCTACTACCATTTTTCCGCGTTTTACCTTCTTCCTCCTCTTCTTCCTCCTCCTCCTCTTCTTCCACTTCTTTTTCTTACTTAATTTCGTGGGCAATAATTATCTTCTTCTACTACTTCTACTTCTTCTCTTTTTCTTTCCCCTCTTCTTTTTCCTCCTCCTCCTCCTCTTCTTCTTCTTACTTAATTTTGTAGGCAATATCCTCTTCTGCTACTTCTTCTTCTTCTTCTTCTTCCTCCTCCTCCTCTTCTCCTTCTTCTTGCTTAATTTCGTTCGGAATATTTGCGCACCAAGGAGAAATTTCTGATTTTCTTTGCTGTCTTGGTTTTCGTTTCTTTATTTCGGTATTTTTATTTGAGCAA
>CM054138.1:25447681-25460181 GCA_028751875.1 Rapana venosa
ATGATAAAGAATTTCAGGAAAATCAACATTTGCCAATGCTATGTTTGATAAAAAAAATCATCAAAATAAACATTTGTCAATGCCATATTTGATTAAAAAAACAATAAATAATGTTCAGCAACATCAAAATTTGCCAATGCCATGTTCGATATAAAAAAATCATCCAAATAAACATTTGTCAATGCCATGATTGATTTAAAAAATGTTTGCCGTTCCCCTTAACCCTACGATATATTTTTTGCAATGATGCTGATTTTATTTCATATAAATAATATGCTTAAAACAAGCTTAAGATAAACACTGTAATGATGGAAATAAAGCTGAACTACTTACCAGTCCGCTTGTGTCAAAGAGACTGATGGTAAAATTTTCCCCGCCAACTTCCACTGGCACTGCACACAGAGGAACAAAAGAGGGAATCAGTACGAGAAGAAAGGAAAATGACATATCAGGATAATATTCACACTGTTTAGTGCATAGCAAAATACACTGTACCTAAGTTTGGCTTTTTCTGTTAATCATTTAAGTTTATATTAAGTTTAAGCCCTTCGGTTTGTTTGTTTTACAAGATTCAGCGCTATATAAATTCCATATCTTATTATTATTATTATTATGATTATGATGATTATTATTATTATTATTATAATATGTGGTAAGTACGTTTAAATACTTTAAGATGCGTATAACTGATTTTCCCAAAAGTTTGTTGCTTGTTTAATTTTACATATTTTCTTTTTTCTTTCGTTCCTGGCTGGAGGTCTGAGGTTCAATTATGCTGAGACTATGTATACGAGACTGTTTTGGCCCAGCATTAATTTTGATAGCCGCATTCCGACTTCAGGTATTGTTTTTATTTTTATTTTTTATTAATTTGTGTATAGTATTACGTCAGTTACTATGAGACGTATACAACAAACCATTTACTTAAGGGTATATTTTATTATGTTTATATGGTGCTTACATTTCATACCTTAAGATGCACAACACAATAGATGTATCTTAAGTTTTTTTCTTTAATTCCGACATCGTGTTTTTCTTTGTCTACAGAACATTCATCGGACACTTTGAGATACCTACCAACAAGAATGTGCCTAGGATTCTTTATTTTTTTTTTCGTTTTGCTCATGTTGAGTATCTATATTTGTAATTAAAACAAAAACCCTTTAACTTATGATTTTTATTTGAATGTTCCTATACAGTTTGTTCTATAGGAACATTCTAGTTTGTTCTATAGGAACAATCAAACAATCAAAGCAATCCACACCTTCAAAACATCCTTGTCGGATAAATACACGTCAGGTCGATGATGTTCGAGAGATTGTTTCTGCTGGAGTTTGCAACAGTACGGACTGTACTTCCCCTGAAAGTCTTTCGGATCAAACTATAAACTGTGCAAACTCACGCACGACATTGTGCACACAGGTTAAAACCCGCTCCGCCTTTCCAAAGCATAGGCCATTGCATACCAGTAAGAGCCCACGGCAACTTAATGTCTTTAAATCCCCTCATACACACAAGTTATAAAATTTCAGACATCATACAGGGAAGTAGAAATGCATCTTCCTTAGAAGTGGGTAAAAACGGTCCCATGCGCAAAAAGTCTTACCATCCTCACGGATCATCATTACCATCCTCTTGGCTTAGATGTCTAGCCAAGGAGGAAGCCCCCCCCCCCCCCCCCCCACACACACAAAATAACCACACACACACACACACACACACCACACACACCACGCACACAGCAACTAGAAAAAAATAAAACAACAAAACAAAATAAAACAAGTAACAAAAATAAAAACAAACAAACGAACAAAGCCCAACCAACAAAACCCCAAACCGCTTAACAGAACACGTAACAAACACAAACACACAACATTTCACCATCCAGCATCCTTCCTTTCCTCACCTGGTTCGTTCTCAAACACTGTGGTGGTATGCTGCTGCTCAAAGAAGCCTTGCCTGAAGCTCTGGACCAGAGTCGTCTTGCCCACTTGCTCATCCCCCACCAGGGAACAGAAGACAAACTTGTTCCCTCCTCCTTCCTCCGTTCTGCCATCCTTAGCCCTCGAATGAAACAGCCGAGGCATCATAGGTAGCAAGTACTGGTTGATGCTACTACTACTACTACTACTACTACAAGATCCTGGCTTGGCCTTGTAATCTTAGTATAGCTCCTCCTACTTCTTTGTTTTTTCCCCCCCAAGGATAGCAGTTGAGGCTTGTTCCGATGTGACGTGAATGGAAGAGGCATCAACTGTTTATATAGGTATAGGTACTGCTAGCTTCGGTTACGTCTCTCTCTCTCTCTCTCTCTCTCTCTCTCGCGTACAGTGTGTACACAAACACAATTAAATGCTCGACCAATCAGAAAATGGTGGACGGTATGACGTAGAGCTAGCTGTAGGTGTTGAAATTTAGTTTTCTTTAAAAAAAAAAAAGCACAACAAATTCAACACACACAAAAAGAAACAAAACGAAACACACACAAAAATCCAAACCTGGCTGAAATGTTGGTGCTAGCGACGATAGTGACATAGTTGGAAGTCTCCTTCCTAAAATGTTAATCAGCCTGTTTCTTTGATATTCACGTTATGCATAGTACTGTACAGATTTTAATATTTTAAAAAAAAACACCAACAACAAAGGTTGTTAAGTACTGTTTTTCTCTCACTAACCCCACCCCACCCTCTCTTCCCCTACCACTTCCCAAACGCCTTGTAGAGAGGAAGAGGAGGAAGAGGAGGAGGAACAAGAGGAGGAGGGGGAGGATGGAGCGTTTTTTATCAATAATATAAACAATACTCCTACACTTCCGGAGAATAATGATATGCTACAATGGGTGACCGTTTGCGCGCCTTGGCTTCAGTACAGTTCCCCCAGTTCACCCAGCTGTAAATGGGTACCTGCCCTCTTTAGGGTCAGGGAAGATAAAGCAGCGAAGGAGAGGAGATGGGCGCCGCCCTCAATATACTGGCCATAGAGAAGTGAGGTCTCTGACGCCTCGGCTCCCCTACGACCTTATAGGTTATGGGACTCCTTTACCTTACCTTACAAAAAATTCGTGTTGCTGGTGTGTGTGTGTGTGTGTGTGTGTGTGTGTGTGTGTGTGTGTGTGTGTGTGTGTGTGTGTGTTGGATGGTTAATACATTTTTTGTGTGAATTTTTGGGGTGCGGTTGTTTGGTTGAAGGAAGGCTTTATGTGGATGTTTTTGGAAGCCAGGTACGAATGTGTCAAGGTCAGGTAATGATAAATAATAATAAATAATAATAATAATGTATGGAATTTATATAGCGCTGAATCTTGTAAAGCAACAATCAAAGCGCTCAATGATGGAGGTGTGTGTGTGTTTGTTTGTTTGTGTGTGTTGTTTGTATGTGTTGTGTGTCTGTGTGTGGGGTCTGTGTTTGTCTGTGTGTGTGTGTGTGTCTGTGTGTGTGTCTGTGTGTGTGTCTGTGTGTTTGCGCGCGCGTGTGTGTGTGTTGTGTGTGTGTGTGTGTGTGTGTGTGTGTGTGTGTGTGTGTGTGTGTGTGTGTCTGTGTGTGTCTGTGTGTGTGTGTGTCTGTGTGTGTTTGTTTGTATGTGTGTGTGTGTCTTAAGTTCAGTTGTTTCGTTTCTTTGTTTGTCAGTTACTTGTCTATTCCCATTCCTCGGCTAGAACTTCAAGGTTCATCAATGGTGAGATTTATTTGTGTACGTTTGCGACCCTGTTTGTCCACCCTTCAGGTAGCCACATTCCGACTTCAGGCGTGTTGTCTAAACACGACACCAGTGTGCATGCGAGTTGTTGTTTTTTTTTCTTTTTTTTAAAATTTTTTTTTCTCCGTTCCCTAGTGGCACAACAATGGCCTACGTCTTCCGAAAGGCTGGTAAGGGTTTTGCGTGTGAGCAAGGTGGTAGTATGCATGGGTTTTACAAACGGGAACTGGGTATATAGTCTTATTCAAACGACTTTAGGGGGGACTGGAGTTAGTACTGATGTTGACTTCATGGGAAAGAAAGCTCCTTGAACGGGTGCCTTGGTGGGGACTCTAACCCTGCCTGCCCTTCAGATCAGTTCAATTCTGTTTACTGTCCTCTGTTGAAAGGACATTTGTTTTGCAGTTGATTAAAACACGTTTAAACAAGTAATAGAAATACAGAGGAATATAAAGTTGCATACACATGATAAAAGGTAACATTTCTTAAACACACACGCACTCACACACACACATACGGGGGACGGGATAGCCTGGTGGTTACAGGGATGTATTCGTGATCTGCTGACCCGGGTTCGATTCTCGTTTGAGAGGATTTTTCCTCTGGAGTTAACTTCAGTGCCGACTCCACTACCCCTAAAAGTCTTTCGGATGAGACTATAAACCGAGGTCCCGTGTGCGAACGCACGTAGAACGTCTTGCGCACACGTTAAAACCCGTTCCGCTTTTCGGAAGAGTAGGCTATTGTGTACCGGTGGGAACGGATGACAAAATTTACAAAACTGCATACACACGGGGACTGGATGAAAAAAAGCACATGAGTGCTTATTCCATTATCCTCGAAATAAAAGATTAAAATGAAAAAAATATTTAAAATCACACAAAACACTATTGAAGCAAATTTATTTTACAGTGAGTAAAAACATATCTAAACAACTAATAGTTTATTGACATATATAAATTTGAACACTTGTGATAAAAAGTGACATTTGTTAAGCACACACGCACAAATACGCGCGCACGCGCGCACACACACACACACACACACACACACACACTGAGCGCTGTAACCACTGGGCAATTTCGCACAACCTTTTTTAAGTTATCATAACCATGTATCTTCTTCTTCGGACGAGTAATTTTGTGGTTTAGATAAGTCAGTCGTTTTTCCGTTGTTAGATTTGTTTCTCGTTTCGTTTTGTTTGTTCTGGCTAGAGCTTCGAGGTCCATCATTGGTGAGATTTTTGGCGTTTGTGACCGTTTATGTCTACCGAAGTCAAAGTCAAACTTCTATTTTCAGATGGTACATTTTTTGGGGAATAAGCAACCAAAGAAGATTGGGCACATTTTGATCACAACAGTCATTAAGACTAGGCTTGATGTTTTCTATCTGCCATACCAGCCAACACATGAATTCTTCTTCTTCGTGAAACGTTCAGACAACAATTATTAATGTCATTCATATGAGCAAAATTGCGTCGCGATGCTTTTAAGCGCCTGACAAGTCAGGCCCCGTGAGTGCATCTGACTTCGGCGTGGGAGAGAACTGTTATATTTTAAGTCTTTATGGGGGGAAAAGAGGCAGGAGAATGGACCTAGAAGGTAGACAAATAGACAAGAAGGAAAACAACAGGAACAAGGCGAAAAAAAAACAAAGAGAGAGAGAGAGAGAGAGAGAGAGAGAGAGAGAGATCTCGGATCTCGGAACTTGTTTAATGTACATCAGCCACTGGGCCACAATACACAAGTAGGAGGGAAAAAAGAAAAATTTTCATCACACAAGTTATGGTTCAAAACGTAGCCAACATGTGTCATCAAATGTGCATCAAAACAAACTCATCTCACTCATTCACTTCCATTTGACTGTGACAGTGTAGTAAAACATGTAAGAAAACAGCAATGACTGACATTGTTATACAAAAAGGAGAGAGAGAGAGGAGAGAGAGAGAGAGAGAGAGAGAGAGAGAGAGAGAGAGAGAGAGAGAGAGAGAGAAGAGGAATTCCTAGCACAGAGCTTCCAGAAGGGGGGGGGGGGGGGGGATGCTGTTTATACTAACAGGCCCCTCCACACACTCTCCCTCCCCCCCCCCCCCACCTCCCCACCCCTGCCACGCCCAGCATACCCACGGGAGACAATAAGTGGATAATCACCATTAGTATGTGAGATTTCTCCTTCTTGTCTCCTCACGATCTACGTCATGGAAAAGTGTTTAGTTTGACTGTTAACTTCACGCTTGTGGTCGTCTGTCACTTCTTGGTGTGTTTGAGTTTTAAAGCGGAAGAGCACTGAGGGAAGCACCGCGTCATTTTCTTCCAACGTTGTCATCAACACCCCCTGGCGATTTTGAGGCAAGACAAGACGTAGACATGTAGGCCTAGCAGGAAGGTTTTAAGGTACACACATGCAGACTGGTAAAGGATTTGACCCCCCGTCCTCCCCACCGCCACACCCCCTATCCCTCCCACCACCACAACGCGTTAACGACTCCTACCCTGTTCTTAAACCGTAACTTATAACTTGTATAAGGAAAGAAGAAGAAGAAGGGAGAGGGATAGTCTGGTGGTTAAAGCATTGTGCTCTTGATCTGGAGGCCCGGGTTCGATCCACCACTGAGACACCCGTTTCAAGGTTGTTGTTGTTTTTTTCTCCTGGGGTTTATTGACATTAGTGCCAGCTCCACTTCCTCGGATGTTCTTCAGATCAGACTATAACTCAAGGTTCCATTAATGAATGCATGCAGAACGTCTTATGCACATGTTAAAATCCGTTCTTTCTTTTGGAAAGGTAGACTATTTTGTGCAGGTACGAAAAGATCACAAAATTTACAAAAACCACCTGCAAACTGGGACTGGATGTAAAAAATGCACATGAGTACTTATCTAAAAAAAGGTAAAGGGTAAAGGTGTCCCATATCCTATACAGTCATTGGGGAGCGTGGTGTCAGAGACCTCAGCTTCTCCAGGGGCTCCAGCATATTGAGGTGGCGCCCATCTCCTCTCCCTCGCTGCTTTACCTTCCCTAACCCTAAAAAGGTCACTAGGGGTCTGTACTGAAGCCAAGGTTTGCAAACAGTCACCCATCCACTTTGATAACCACGCTTACCAGTGCTGCTTAACCTTGGCTTGGGGAAAGCGAGTGCTCTGACCGATGAGCTATCCCGTCCCAAGAGGTCTCTAGACCAAAACGTCAATGGACAGACGATGTCAAAGACTGGACAGACAGCGCATTAGAGTGCATGTGCCTGACCCAAGACAGATCTACTTGGCGACATGTGTGTGGTAGGTCAATCCCAGGTTTGGGATGGCATCAAATCGATCACATCCATCCAGCTGACTTGACTCAGAGGCCCTCTGTTGTGGTACTCCCTTCTTGGTCCCACCAGACAATGCGACGCTATAATAGTCTTCCAAAGTCGCATCTCCATTCATTAGAAAGAACCACCCACACTCCTTTGTACCAGAATCAAAATCTATGTGCCTCTCTACCTAATAAACCGAGGTCCCGTGCGCAAACTCACGCAAAACATCCTGCGCACACGTTAAAACCTAATCCACTTTTCAGAAAAGTAGGCCATTGTGTGCCGGTGGGGACATATGACAAAATTTCCAAAACTGCATACACACGGGGACTGGATGTAAAAAAAAAGCACACGAATGGTTATTCCATTATCCTCGAAAAACGGAATAAAATAAGATTCTTAAAAAATATATTAAGTAAAGTAGGTCGCTAGGTTAGAGGTAACGCACCTGCCTAAAAAGCGAACAGTCTGGGTTCAGAAGTGTGTGGTGGTTCTATCCCTGTTTGTGCCCGAAACTCCTTCCCCCCACCTCACCCCACCCCCATCCATCCTCTCGACCGTCAATTGTGATCTGGGTGCTAGTCTTTTTAAATGGGGGGGATAAACTGGGATCCCGTCTAGCGCTCGTAAAAAGAAACCCACGGCATATACACATGCAGACTGGAAAAAGACAAAAAACACAAAACAATAATGGATGGCGCTGCTCTTCTGACGACGCTCTCAACCTAGGAAAAGTGTGTAAGAATTGTGTATTTACAATATGAGCAAAAGCACCGAGACATTGTAAGTCAAGTCAAGTCAAGTCAAAAAATTTTTTATTTCCAGATGGTACATTGAATAAGCCATACATTTTGCTGCTTCTTTTTTTTTTCTATCAAGCCATCTACCTAAGAACAACAATTTCTTTTTAACAAATTCGTAAAACATGAACATCAATGTGTTCCATGATGTGGTTGCTATACCATGCTGATTATTTCAAGTGTGTTCAATATGTCATGTTTTGAAATGTTTTCTGTTTGCACTGCCCCCCCCCCACCCCCTCCCCTTTCCTTCCCCACTGTCCCTACGTGAATGGGCTTACAGGAGCCAATAAACCATTTTAAGTTTCGAGTTCCAGTTCCATTTCTCTCTCTGTCTCTCTGTCTCTCTGTCTGTCTCTCTGTGTCTGTTTGTCTGGTTGTCTGTTTGTCTGTCTGTCTGTCTGTCTCTCTGTCTGTGTGTCTGTGGGTCTGTGTGTCTGTCTGTCTATCTGTCCCCTCTCTCTCCTCTCTCTCTCTCTCTCTCTCTCTCTCTCTCTCTCTCTTTCTCCTCTCTCCTCTCTCTCTCCTCTCTCTCTCTCTCTCTCTCTCTCCTCCCGTCTCTCTCTGTGTCTCTCTCTTTCTCTCTGCGTCTCTCTGTGTCTCTCTCTGTGTCTCTGTCTCTCTCTGTCTCTGTCTCTCTGTGTCTCTGTGTCTTGTCTCTCTCTATCTCTGTCTCTCTGTGTCTCTGTCTCTCTGTCTCTCTCTATCTCTCTCTCCCCGTCCTTTCTCTATCTCCGTCCCTCTCTTTCTGTCTCTGTCTCTTTATCTCTCTCTGTCCCCTCTCTCCCGGCTCTCCCCCCCCCCCCCCTCTCTCTCCGTCTCTCTCCCTTTCTGTCTCTGTCTGTCCGTCTCTCTGTCTCTCTCTGTCTCTCTTTTTCTGTCTGCATGTCTCTGTCTCTGTCTGTCTCTCTCGGTGACTCTGTCTCTTTCTGTCTCTCTCTCCTCTTTCCTGGAGTGACTTCCCTTGCTTGGCTGCCAGCAAGACGCTGTTTGTGTGAGCTGCGTATAGAGTGTTGTTGCGTTCTCCTTTTTGTGTACCAAGATGCCGGTCACGAGACTTCCAGCGATGTTGGAGTGTATGATTAACACTCGACTACAAGAGCAGACACTGTCCTCCTTCAAAGTGGACGGCAGAGGTGATCAAACTGTTGTCATTCTAAGACTGACAAACAAAGCTGGTAGTCATTTCCCTGTCACTCCAGGTCAAAGGTCATACCAAAAAAAAAATGTTTTAGCCAGGTATGCCGTGACAAAAGACGAGCAGAAGCACGCAGAACATTAACAAACTGATGAAAAAGTGAAGGAACAGGTTCCCTGTTCCTCTGGTTTATTTTTACCCACCCCGCCCAGTCCAGTGTATGCTGCAAATCCGTGCAAAGAGTGATGTTCTTGCTGATGTGTTCATGTATAATTCTTGCCCTCCTTCTTCAAGTAGCTGTTATGACAATCAGCAAATTGACATGACATATCACACATAGACAAACAGAAAGTGACAGTCAACTTTGACAACATAGAAAAATTAATGATCAGTTATGTGGGGAAGTTGGGAATGGAGCAAAAGAATGTGACAGTGGTGACATGAGTGAAGTGAAAGATTATGTGTGTGATGGTACTTTTGTTAGTGAAGTGGAAGAAAATGTATGTGATATATTGGATGGGGTGGATGATAGTGAGAGAGTTGATGAGTGTGCAGACAGTGTGACTGAGGCAGAATGTGCGCAGAGAGAGTGAAATATGTTAATGATGAAAGTGAAACTGAAGAAACAGCTCTCACGTGCATAAAAATATTTCAAGGCCTAAAGGAGAGTTTAAGGAGGATGGATGAAAAACAGTCAATGGAAACAGAAATAAAACAGCGTAACACAAATAGAGCCAGGGCTGTAGCCAAGGGAAATCCTTGTAGAGATGTGCTGTGATGAGGTGGGATAATTGCATTTAACATGAAAATCCCTGTACGATAAAAAAGTAGTCACCGATTACAATATTAGCATTTATTGCAATTGTTACCATGATGTTGAAGCCATGCTATGATGACTATTTGGGCTGTAATTAATTGATCTTTTTTTTATTAGTTCATTCTATCTATCTATCTATCTGTCCCGTAGTCTGACGACCGTGGGGGCACCCTCAAAGACTCAACAACCAGTTCCCTCCATTCCTCTCTCTGTTCTGCCTTTCTCAGGGTTTGTTGAGTTCTAGGCCTGTCCATTCGCTGATGTTATCCTCCCAGCTCTTCCTTGGTCTGCCTCTTCTTCTTCCTCCTTGGACAGTGCCTTGTAAAACTGTCTTTGCAAGTCCTTTGGATCTTGTGACATTGCCCATACCATTAAGTTTACGTTTTTTCACGATCGTTAGAAGGTTCTCATAGGGTCCAATGGTTTGCTGGATTCTGTTATGCACGCTTTCGTTGCTTATGTGGTCTTTGTAGGAGATGCCAAGGAGTCTCCGAAAGCATCTCATCTCCACCGCCTGTACTCTTCTTTCCAAATCTGCAGTCAGGGTCCATGATTCACAGGCATACAGAAATATCGATATGACAAGGGAGCGCATTAGTATGATGTTGGAGATAAGTGAGATATTTTTATCTCTCCTGATGGTGTTTAGTTTTGACAAAGCTGTTAATGTCTGTGCAGTCCTGCATATTACTTCTGGCTTGGATCCCTGGTCTGATACAATGGCTCCCAGGTACTTGAAGCTTTGAACTGGTTCCAGATTCTGGTCATTAACCCTGATATCAGTGCTAATGCCGTTGGTGTTATTAGTCATCAGTTTGGTCTTCTCTGCACTGATTTCCATGCCGTATGTTTTGGAGGCCTTATTCAAGTGTTCTGTTAGGCTGGCAAGCTCTTTTTCTGATCCTGCTATTCCATCAATGTCATCTGCGAAGCGGAGGTTTGTGATCGTTCTGCCACCAATGCTGACTGATCCTTCATGATGTTCCAGTGCATCAGCCCTGATTCTCTCAAGGAAGATGTTGAAAAGAGTGGGTGAGAGTAGACAGCCCTGCCTTACTCCAACTGTTGTTCGAAACCATTCTCCAATGTTGTTGTTGTAGTACACTGCACTGGTGGCCTCGCTGTACAGCTGTTTGATGACTCTGATCAGGTTTGCATTGATGCTGTACAAATTCATGGTTGCCCACAAAGCTGCATGCCACACCCTGTCAAATGCCTTCTTAAAATCGATAAATACGTGGTAAAGGTCTTGTTGATGTTGAAGGTACCGCTCACATAGTATTCTGAGGTTGAATATCTGTTCTGTTGTGCTGGCGCCTGCTCTGAAACCTGCTTGTTCCTCAGCAATGATGGTCTCTGCTTGTGGCTTCAGTCTATTCAATATTATCTGCAGCATGACCTTGCTTGGGTGGCATATGAGGCTGATTGTGCGGTAATTATGGCATTGTTGTAGATTTCCTTTCTTGGGGAGGGTGATGATGAGTTACTGTGTCCATGGTGTTGGCCATTTTCCTGTCTGCCAGATCTTGTTGCATATTCTTAGTAGGGCGCTGATCATGGCTTCCCCTCCAGCTTGAACCAACTCAGCTGGAATGTTGTCAGCCCCTGCTGGTTTTCCCTTTCTCAGCGATTAGTTCATTATGTGTTTTTTTTGTTCCCAGTTCTCTTCCCGCCGTCCCCTTGTGAATGGGCTTAATGCTTATGGCACTAAACTATTGTCCTTGTCTCCTTCTTCCTGTTTGTTTCTGTCTCCATTTCATCCTGTCTCCCCGTCGTCCTCCTTCCTGTCCCTTAATGTTTGAATTTTCTTTCTTTTCATTTTTTACCTACACAGGATTTTGATTTGATATGTTAATTTTTTACTTTCCTTTTGTTTGTTATTTTTTTGTTCTTTGTATAAGCTTTGAAGTAATTATGCTTATTAGATAGATAGATGTACTGCAGTTTTTGTCTGTTCTTTTGTGTTTGTTTGTTTGCGTTTGTTTGTTTGCGTGTTTGCTTGCTGGTGTCCCGAGTTTTCTCTATCCTTTTTGGTACAAGAGTCTGTGTTTGACTAGACAATTGTAGCTCTCTCTCGCTCGCTCTCTCTCTCTCTCTCTCTCTCTCTCTCTCTCTCTCTCTCTCTCTCTCTCTCTAATAACCTTACAGAACCATATATTGAAATGAATGTAAACAAGTTTATTAGATGTGCGCTGACTAAATTTAGATTTGGTGTCTCTGAAATAACAGTTCATAGTCAAAGATATAGAAAAGGTGCGAAAAACTTGATATGTCCTATGTGTAGACTTGATGAAGAGGATGAAGTCCATTTCATCTTTTCTTGTCCAGCACTAGATGACTTAAGAAGAGACTATATTCCTGAGAAATATTATCGCAGACCAGCTCACTTTAGAATGATTACGCTCCTGTCTTCCAAAAATGAAAATGTCATGAAAAATCTTGCTATGTATATCTATAAGTCTTTAAAAAGGAGAAGTAGTTTGATCTCATAACACAGAAAACACGTGTAACTTGGTGTGTATGTACTAAATTGTAGTTAGTTGGATAAAGATGTTTGTGTGCTTGAGTATAACATTATCATATATGTGTGTCATTTTGTAAACCCCTTCAAATGGGGCTATGGCCTTTCTTGAATAAATATCGTTATGGTTATCGTTATCGTTATCTCTCTCTCTCTCTCTCTCTCTCTCTCTCTCTCTCTCTCTCTCTCTCTCTCTCTCTCTCTCTCTCTCTCTCTCTCTCTCTCTGAA
>CM054138.1:25465181-25499276 GCA_028751875.1 Rapana venosa
GAGATAAAGAGATAAAGGGATAAAAAGATAGATAGTTAGATAGATAGACAAACAGACGGACAGACAGGCAGACAGACAGAGACAGAAAGACAACCCGGACGCTTACTGTATGACGTCAATCCTTGTGAAGTATTAATTTTCTGGTTCAGTTCTATGTCTGTAAAATTATAATGACAATAGCACTCCTATGCCTGCGCGCTTAAAATTGTATTGTTTTGTATCGTATTGTTGTAACATAATTATTGTATTGTTAAGCTCGTGATATATAACACACGGGTTCGAGCCACCACAGAGGCCTCCGTGCCAAGCGATTTTTTTTTCTTGGAGTTAGCATCGGTACAAACTTAACTCCCCCCCCCCCCTCTTCCCCCTCCCTGAAAGTCCTACAAATGGGACTATAAACCGAGACCCCGTGTACGAACGCACGAAGATCTCACACCCACGTTTAACACTTCGGATGAGACTATAAACCGAGGCCCCGTGTGCGAACGCACGCAGAACATCTTGCGCACACGTTAAAACCTGTTCCGTTTTTCGTAAGAGCAGGTCATTGTGTGCTGGTGGGAATAGATGACAGAATTCACAAAACCGCATATACACGGGGATTGGATGTAAAAAAGCATACAAGTGCTTATTCCATTATCATCGATATAAAAGAATAAAATAAATCAATCAATAAATAAACACCTGTTCTGCCTTTTAGAAGAGTAAGCCATTGCGTGCCAGTTGGAAACAGACAAGTTTTTAAAAAAAGCACACAAAAAACCCAACCCGTATGCACATTGATGTCATGTCTAGACATCGTCTCATAATTCAGAATGCGGCTACCTTATCGATGAGAAGAGAAAAGGTCGCATACTCAAAGAATCACCACTGGAGAACCTCGGAGTTTTATTTTTATTTTATTTTATTTTTTAAAATTATTTCTTTTTTAATTCTTTTTTATCGAGGATAATGGAATAAGCGCTTACACCCAGTCCCCGTGTGTTTGCGGTTTTGTAAATTCTGTCATCTGTTCCCACCAGCACACAATGGCCTACTCTTACGAAAAGCGGAACAGGGTTTAACGTGTGCGCAAGATGTTCTGCGTGCGTTCGCACACGGGGCCTCGGTTTATAGTCTCATCCGAAAGACTTTTAGGGGGGAGAGTGGAGTCTGCACTGATGTTAACTCCAGGGAAAAAAATATCCCCATTGAACGGGAATCGAACCCGGGTCGTCAGATTGCGAGCGCAATGTTCTGACAACTAGGCTATCCCGTCTCCCTACAGCTGAGAAACCAAAAAACCAAACCAAACAAACAAGCAAATATTCCGATATTTCGTTTTGTTATTAAAATTTAGCCTTGACAGTTGTTGTTTTTTGTTTTTGGTGGTGTTTTTTTGTGTGTAGCAGACATGGTTAACAGAAAGAGAGAGTGGATCAGCTTTTTCATAAGGGTCAGTGCTTTTTATTTTTTTTAAAAAGTGCATTTGCATTGCCTGAAATATCAAAATGATGACTTTTATACAAATGATTATTTTTTTTATTCTTTACATATTATGATTGTGAATTTTTCACCAAAGTTGGCAGTATAGCTTGGAGGATACAGGAAGGATGTGTGTGTGTGTGTATGTGTGTGTGTGTGTGTGTGTGTGTGTGTGTGTGTGTGTGTGTGTGTGGCGTGTATGTATGTGTGTGTGTGTGTGTATGTGTGTGTATGTGTGTGTATGTGGCGTGTATGTATGTGTGTGTGTATGTGTGTGTATGGCGTGTGTGTATATGTGACGTGTGTGTGTATGTGGCGGGTGTGTGGCGTATATGTGTATGTGGCGGGTGTGTGGCGTGTGTGTATATGTGGCGTGTGTATATGTGGCGTGTGTGTATATGTGACGTGTGTGTGTGTATATGTGGCGTGTGTGTGTATATGTGATGTGTGTGTATATGTGGCGTGTGTGTATGTGGCGTGTGTGTGGCGTGTGTGGCGTGTGTGTATATGTGGCGTGTATGTGGCGTATGTGTGGCGTGTGTGCATATGTGGCGTGTGTGCGTGTGTGTGTGTGCGTGCGTGCGTGTGTGTGTGTGCGTGCGTGCGTGCGTGTATGTGTATATGTGTGTGTGTGATTGAGGGGTGGGGGCTTAGGGGTTGAGTCATTCGACTTCCGCATGGTAAAATAACAGCATCTGCATTTTTAAAAAAAGATTTTGTTCTTTCGAAAATCCTAGTTTTATGTTTGATCTGACAAAAAATGTCATGCCAAAACATAGAACTTCCTAATGCCCTCTGCACTCAATCTCCACTCAACTGTCTCCATCGCTGCCGCTGTTGTCGGTAGGAGGTCCACGCAATGCCACCAGGGTTCGTCATCTCCCTCTGTCTCCGCGGAGTTCTACGATTTCCTGTAAGGCAGGATGTTGGTGGTCTGCCTCTCTTTCTGCTGCCCTCAACCTTACCTAAGAGAATTGTCGTCATTAATTCTGCCGGTGTGTTTCTGTTTGCATGACCAACGTATCTCGATCAGTCTGAGCTTATCAGTTTCAGTTAACATTTTTTGTCTTTCTTTGCACTAACGTGTTAATCAAGAATGCTTTCTTTTTTTTCTCTCTTTCTCTTCTGTCTGGCCATTTGACTTTATTCTCTTGTTGTTGGATTCTACAGAGCTAAACTGCCTGTAGATATTGATTTCTTTGAAGGTTTTCTACCCCCTAACTGACTTATTTTACTCCTAAGGCAATTGTGTGTGTGCATGACAAGCTATCAAGCTGAAATTTTGTCACAAGCTAGGTATGTCTTTGTACTTTATTTTTAGACACAAGTGTGTGTCTCTGGTCACCAGCTGTCTTGTCATTGTCACCTTATTTGTCACCAATCACATGTAAAAGTATGGTATATATGATAAAACAGCAAATCCTGCATGATTTGACAATAGTTCATGCATGTTAGTATCGAATAAGGAACTGATACCCAGCTGATGTGTTTACCAATGGTTATGTACAATAGTACTTCAAGGATGTGTCATACAATGTCCCCATAACACCTATTGTTTTATGGTATGTCTCGAGGAGACAGAAGTTTTGTTTAACTCTTTATTTTCTTTTGAAAACAAGTCATATTCAATCAACATATGACCTTTATACTGCAGTTCATATCTGCGTGTGCTACCACATATTTGTTACGTGTACAGAAGTGTATTATTCTACATGACTGTCACATTGTCACCAGTGTCACCGCACAGGTGTGACAAAGTCGAAACAACACAGAACTTCTGTAACCCTACACGATTCTAATCTTGGTAGTCTCTAAAGTAGTTGTAGTGATGGCACAGGGTCTCACATCACATCACAGAAAGTACAAATTATGGATGTGTGGGCGGTGTACCCATTGCTGTCACCTGTCCAACCTTGGCAGACGGGAGACCTATTTTGTTTTCCTTCTTGCTATTTTCGTTATCGTCATGCCTTTTGTTTCTGCCATTGCAGTTTCAAAGGAAAAGTGTGATAATAATGAGAAAACAGTCAAAAGGCACCAGTTTTCTGGAGACTGGTCCGGAGATCAAATGTCTCCACATCAGTGTGTGTAGCACGGGTCAGGAATGTGCTGTGTAGCTGGTATTTTCTGGGTCACTCTTCTCCCTAACTGTAGCATTTCCTTCCCCCTCTTCCTCGTAAGTGTTTAATATCGGGCTCGCTTAACGATTCTCGTTCAAATGTTTATACTTCCATGATAAAACATTCAATTCATCATCTTAATAATCAGATGAATCGTCTGCTACCAAAGAAGACGCCATTTTTTCGCCACGCTGCAACGGTTGAAAAGCGTTCTGGTCACTGGCTGTTATTTCTTCCTTCCCTCCCCACTACACGCATGTTAGTGGTCTAAATTTATCACTGGAACCCTGTGAAACCCTTCCTGCATGCCCCACCAATTATCAGACAAAATGTGTGAAAATCACGAGGTCTGTGTGTGATGGAAAAGTACTGCCCACGTGGGCAGCACCAACTGTCGGCTGTGGTCGTATTGGAATCTAGCGGCAGCCACCCTTACTGTCGGCTGTGGCTTTAACGGGGTCAAGACGGTTAAGAAGTCACTTGAAGGAGGGCATTTTGGCTGCCTTACTTTGTCTCTTTCTAATTGTGACACTCCACCACATAGTGACTCACATTGCACCAGAAGTCAGTGTTTAGTTTTTTAAGTTTTATTCATCTTCATTTTTTAAAGAAAGGCTATTAATAATAATAATAATAATAATAATAATAAATAATAATAATAATAATAATAATAATGTATGGAATTTATATAGCGCTGAATCTTGTAAAGCAACAAATCAAAGCACTCAAACATTTTACTGCGAAGGCAAAGTGTATCGAAAATCGGACAATTCTATCAAAAGTTATTACAAATCGAAATTATACATTGCAGGATGTGACAAACTGAGAAATTGACAAATTTAGCATTGTGTCAGATGGTCAGAAGGAGGGCTTGGGTATTTTTAAAACACGTGTTAAAGCAAAAGGAAACAAAAATTATTCCTTGATATTTCAATACAAGGTAGAATAACGGCTATAGTTTTATAATCAGTCAAAATCTCAAAATCGACAACCTGACCGACCCCCACCTGCCTAAAAATGGCTCCTAGCCCAAAAGTGGGTCAGGTGCACAGCGACTCATTTTGTGGTGGAGTGTCACACTTTTCGTATGGACTAAACAGGATAGAAAGGAAATAATTATGCAGGTTCAGGTGAGAGGTGAGATCCAATGGGAAAATTACCCTCCTCAAAACTAGGGACAATTACTGCAGCTGGCACTCTTGCTATACAAGTACACGTTCTTCCTGTAAAGGTGATTTTCACAGGTGAGGACGATGAGAATGATATGACAATGACGATAATATGACGATGATGTTAATATGACGATGATGACGATGTCGAAAATGACGACAATTATTATTATTTATTTTTTGTTGTTGATTCTTTTATTTCCAGGATAATGGAATAAGCGCTGGTGTGCTTTTTTTCCATCCAGTCCACATGTGAATGCAATTTTGTCAATTTTGTCATCCGTTCCCACTGGTACACAATGGCCTACTCTCCCGAAAAGGGACGGGATAGCCTATTGGTAGAACATTGCCCTCGCAATCTGACCACGATTTCGATTCCCGTTAAAGGAGATATTTTCCCATGGAGTTAACATCAGTGCAGACTCCGCTCTCCCCAAAAGTCCTTCGTATGAGACTGTAAACCGAAGCTCTGTGTGCGAACGCACGCAGAACATCTCGCGCACACGTTAAATCCTGTTCCGCATTTCGAAAGAGTAGGCCATTGTGTGCCGGTGGGAACAGATGACAGAATTTACAAAACCGCGTACACACGGGGACCAGATGTAAAAAACACGTAAGTGCTTATTCCATTATCCTCGATATAAAAGAATAAAATAGAATAGACTTTTTTAAAAAGCGAAACGGATTTTAACGTGTACGTAAGGTGTTCTGCGTGCGTTCGCATACGGGACCTCGGTTTATAGTCTCATCCGAAGGACTTTTGGGGATAGTAGAGTCGGCACTGATGTTAACTCCACAGGAAAAATCCTCTTGAACGGGAATCGAACCCGGGTCAACAGATCACGAAAACATCACTGTAACCACCAAGCTATCCCGTCCCCCCCAAAAAGATTAACGATTTTTTTTTGTAACTTGATTTTACGTCTGTTCACTCAAAGTGATATTAGACGATTTAAGATTTTAATCGGGTCACCCCAGGTGTATTGAAGACATAAAGTTTGCAACAAAGCATTGCCTAAACTGGAGGTAAATTTATGTAACTTCTGACATCACATTATAGCATATTTATTATTTTTGTCCTTTCACATTGTAAACACGCACACACACACACACACACACACACACACACACACACTCACATTCACTCACTCACTCACACTGGGGGCATGTTTACCTTGCCCATTGCGGAAGATAAATAATGCACAGAGGACATAGAGGTAAATACTTTGTAAAGAAGAAAAAAGAATGAAAATCTAAATATGGTGGTGTATGATGTCCCAATCCCACATCCACAATAACTATTGTCATCATTTGCAAATCAGCTATACAGATAGATCAAGCCTGGATAATCAAGAAACAGGCTCAACTTGTGTTATACGAGCATTGAAAATTGAAAACAGAATCATTTTATTTTGGTAAACATCTCTAGACTTTTACAGCAGAGTTAGTAGTAACGTCAATGGCTCTAAACTGTATTCTTGATTTACCATGTTGTACATTTTTAATCCCTATTCGTGTTAATTCTAAGCTGGTACTGTATGCTTCACAATTCTCATGTCACAAGACAATTTCAAAAACTGCATTAGAGATTAAGCATGCCATATACTTTTTTAACCTTAAAGGGTACAAATGTCCCTTTCTGTTGGGTGCCTTTACACAGTGGATTATTTCCAAAAGTAGGCTGATAGAGCTGCTTAACGAGATGCAAAGCTTGGACGGGAATCAGTAGACTTGCATGTGTCTATTTGGCTACAAGAGGGGCTATCATTAATCAGAACGAACATCATGGAGAAAGTTCGCAGACACTAAGCAACTATAAGAGAGATTTTTTTAAAACAGATCTGTAATCACTATCAACAAAGTAAGAGTCATGAACCATTCTAAGACCTGCACACATTTTTCCACAGCAAGAAGAGTAAATGTGTTGTTTTACAGAACAAAACTGTATGCATTCACAACCAAATTCAGCAGAAACAGTCAGTGTATGTGTGGTGGGGGTATCACTATATAATGTTTGAGTGCAAGAGTACAAAAGGTTATGTTTGTGTATCCGAATGTTCTGATAATTTCAGCAATAGCATGCCCAATCATTTAAATTTGGCATTAACTTTGATCTTGCAAACATTTGGTACAGTCCTATAGAACATTTGTTATAGTGTTATTGTTATTAATGACCTGGAGTTTTATTTATCTTTTTAAAAAATCCTTTCATTTTGCCAAAGTTTTTGTTTATATTTTAATCTGCAAGTTATATCATTTATTTTGCTTTGGGGTTTTTTCACACACTTTTTTTTAAGTAGGATATCCATATTTTTCCAAGGTGGAAGCTATAGAATTTCTTTTCCTTCATTTTTTTCACACACATTTTTAGTAGGACATCCTCCAGTACCACCACCACATAGCTCAACACCCACTCATCAACCCACCGTATCTTTTTTTCTCTATTTTTTCCCATTTTTTTCTGTCTAGTCTCGCTAAGGGTGATATTAGGGCATACGTTAAAACCTGCTCCACTTTTCGGAAGAGTAGGCCATTGTGTGCCGGTGGTACACAAAAAATCTCACCGTTGGTGAACATTGGAAGACCCCCCCCCCCAAAAAAAAAAGAAGAAAATTCATACTACCAGAATAGCTGTTGTGCCCTCGTATTGTCCAAAGGATCGCTCGGTTTTTAATTAATGAGCCATTTAAGAAAAGTGGAACAATATGAAGGGTGGGGGTGGGGAAGGGGAAGAGAAGCGGATATTACTAACTCCAGTTCACAAGTGCACTCTAAAATAGAAACAATAACGGATTATCTGATAGGTTAAAGGAGACACTAGCAACAACAAACTGGGTTATTTTATCATCCAATTGTCTCCAGGCCTTGACCAGTCATTGACCTGACACACTTTAAGCTAAACCGTTTTTTCCACTCTCTCTCTCTCTCTCTCTCTCTCTCTCTCTCTCTCTCTCTCTCTCATTTATCTTTTAAGCTATCAGCTTACACTTTTAAGTCCATGATTTGGGGTCTTCTTCTTTTGTCTTCCGTCTTCTTCCTCTTCGTCGTCGTCGTCATCGTTTTGGAACGCTCAGACAGCTTATATTGTTGTCCTTTATATGAGCTAAAATGCGTCACGCTGCCTTTAAGTGCCTGACAAGTCAGGCCCAGGGTATCCGACTTCGGCATAAGAGAGAGTTGTTGTATCTTTTAAAGTCTTTTTGGAAAGAAAAGGGCATGAGAATGGACCAAGAAGGCCGAAAATAGACAAGAAGGAGGTGACAGGAAGTAAAGGAACAAGGCAGAAACGAAGAAAGTGATAGAAAAGAGAACATTTCTAGCACGTAACTTCCAGAAGGTGGGGATGCTATTTATACTGACAGGCTTCCCGGCATCCCCACGAGGGATAAAAAAAAAAAAGCATGCCCCGAGTGATGATCGAATTCACGACCTTCAGATTGCTCTGATACAGGGATTATGAAACTACTACTACTACTACTACTTCTACTATTACTACTACTACTACTAAAATAATAATAATACACGAAATTTATATAGCGCTATTTCTTGCAAAAAACACACCAAAGCGCTCCAATTCATCTCACTCATTCACATGCAGCCAGTTACAATTCAGTTGTTTTTTTACAAATTCAAACGTATACATACTGGTACGCGCGCACACATACACGCACACATATAAAGGTTGTACACTCCGGCAGGGTGATGGAGGTTTGGCTGTTGAGGGCAGAGACAATAATGAGATGAAACGAGAGGGGAAATCTTAAGTTTGAAATAAATGTGTCTTAAGGCCGGATATCAAAGCGTCATAAGAAGGCTTTTGGCGAAGGGAGAGAGGGAGGTCATTCCAGATCGATGGACCAGAAACAGAAAGAGTGACGGCCAACGGTGAACTGGTTGAATCTAGGTATTCTTAAGCACAGGGAATCTGTAGCAGAGCGGAGGGAACGAGAAAGAGTGTACAGGTGAAGACATTCACAGAGGTAGGAAGGTGCTGTTTTGTGGAGACATTTGGGCTATCGAGGCACTATTTGGGGTCTGACCCTTAGCTTTGCTAGTTACTGTCTGGAGGAAACATGTGTCATCCACACCATTTTTTTTATATACCTCGTCACCAAGGAGGTGACTTGCTCAGAGCAACAGCAAGCTCATATGCTCCATATTTGCGACCGCCCCACCCCCTCAAACACACACACACACACACACACACACACAAAAACCCACAAAAATAGATACACACAGACAAAGAATACAAAAACCAAAAAAATCTTACCCCACTGGAAGCGTCCACATAAAATGAAAAGCCCAACAACAACAACAACAACAACAACTGCAAGGGTTTCATAGTAACTCAGGGATGGCATAGCCTAGTGGCTAAAACTTTAAGCTCGCGATCTGACGGTCCGGGATTCCAGCCACCACTACCGAAGCAACACCTTCCAAGGGATTTCTCCCCTGGAGTTTGCACCACAACCAGCCTCCTCCTCCCTACCCCTTTCCTCCCCACCCCCTCCCCTCTCCTCCCTCCAACCTCGAGAATCATGTGGTGGATCGGTGGTCTAGAGGTAACGCGCCTGTCTAGAAAGCGAAAAGTCCGGGTCTGAAGTGTGCGGCGGTTCGTACCCCGTTTGGACCGGAAATTTTTCCCCCATCCATTAGACCATGAGTGGTGGTCTGGGCGCTAGTCTTTCGGATGAGACGATAAACCGAGGTCCCGTGTGTTACACGTAATTATTTAGCGCACGTAAAAAAACCCACGGCAACAAGAGAGTTGTCCCTGGCAAAATTCTTAGAAAAAAGCCACTCTGATAGGGAAACAAATACAGCTGCAGAAAAAAAACAAAAAAAACAAAAAAAAACAAGGGTGAAAGGGTGGCGCAGCGCTAAGTGGCGACGCGTTCTCCCGCTCTCCCCGGGGAGAGCAGCCCGAATTTCACGGAGAGAAATCTGCCATGACTTAAAGTGGTATGAAATAAAATCTGAGCGTTTTGATTTGTTGCTTTACAAGATTCAGCGCTATATAAATTCCATACATTATTATTATTATTATACCAATGAGACTACAGACTGACGCCCCGTGTGCAAAACGCACGCAGAACATCTTGCGCACACGTTAAAAAGTAGGACACTGTGTGTCGGTTTGATTGGATGATCATTAACCCCCCCCCCCCGCCCCCCCCCCCTCCACACACACACATAATTACGCATGCACACTGATGGTCGTGTTTAGACATCATCCCCCAAGTTGGAATGTGGAAAACTTTTTTTTTTTTTCAAAAAGTCAAGGTGTTCCTATTACTTATGTCGTCGGGGAAGCGAGGTGTCAGACACCTCACCCTAGTTACTTAATGGTAGGCAAAATCTTACACAAAGTCCTTCGAATGAGACTATAAACCGAGCTCCCGTGTTTCGAACGCGCGCAGAACATCTTGCGCACAGGTTAAAACCCGTTCCGCTTTTCGGAAGAGTAGGCCCTTGGGACTCGGATGACAATATTGACCAAACTGCATACGCACGAGGACTAGATGGGGGGAAAAAGCGCGTGAGTGCTTATTCCATTATCCTCGAAATAAAGAATAAATAAATGAAGGAATAAATAGATAAATAAAAGAATGAATAAATAATAAATGGATAAAAGAATGAATAAATAATAGATAAATAAATAAAGCCTCTCCACTGGTGAACCTTGGAGCTCTAGCCCAGGAACAAACCCGAAATACTACTACTACTACTAAAACTAATACTACTAATACTACTACTAATAATAGCAATAATAATGATAACAATAATAATAATGATAATAATAATAATAATACGCGGAGTTTATAGAGCGCTATATCTCGCGAAAAACAAATCAAAGCGCTTTGAAATGCTATCAACGTACTTAAAGGATGGTCCCTCTATCTCTCGCCTCCCTTAACTCCCTTAAGGAGTCATTGGGGCACTGCACTGAACTATCTTCAGGCTGTGTCTCTGGGACATGTTGAACTTGGCGGAGCCCATCCCTCTCAAGATTAAAGGTGCATGCTGGGTATATGTGTGCGTGTTCCCGTAGCCTACCTCAAGTTGACACGATCTTAAACGTCGTGAATATGTGATATTCTGCGTGCCTATGTTGCGAAGGAAATAAAACAACTTTATTTTTTCGCTCCTTGGCTAGAGCTCAGAGGATACTCAATGGTGATATTTCGTGTATGTGACCGTTTGTGCCCACCATTGAGGTAGCCGCATACCGACTTTGGGGATAAATGAAAGAACTAGGTCTTGGTTTACTTTGATTCGAATTACTGATTGTATCTTTCAGCATACAGCGACGGTTTCGATAGCACACGATTTGTAATTGCAGTTTTCAGAATACCACGATTTCAATTTTGCAAAACTTGATTCAGCTGCCGATTATTGTGAGGCACAAAATTAGAGATTGTATATTTTTTAAGCAAACGACGATTTAGATTACGATAAAGTAGAGATTATGTTTTCATGCACACTATGAATTAGATTGGGAAAGCAATTATTATGATTTTAAGAATACGATGATTTAGGTCGCACAAAATATTGGTTATAGTTTTAGGCGTACAAGGATTTACAGTGTTCAAAAATATGCTTACAATTTTACGCATAATACTACTTAAATTGTACAAACCTTGTAATTATATTTTTTATGCATATGATTTGAATTGTCCGAAACATATAGTCATATGTTATATGACAATGAAGGTTGTGCATAACTAGTTATGGTACTACTCAGCAAAGAACGATTTATTCTGTTTAAAACTTATTATATTCTATCAAGTATACGATAATGAAAACTGTGCAAGAAAAAAGAAAACCACATTGGTAATATTTTCAAGCCAATGGCAATTTACTTTGTGTAAAGCTTAATGGTTGTATTTTTAGGATAAGTTGGATTGCCCGACACAAGTGATCGGATTTTTAAGCAAATTGCGATTTCGATCAAGCAAAACCTGATGATTATTATTCATCACCATATGATGATTTAGATTGCGAAAAAGAACTGACTGTATGTTTAAGCATAAGGCTTTTTAAATCATATTAAACTACTGGTTACATGTTGAAGCATACGGCAACTTAGTGACGATAAAATTAACATAAATCATATTGCCCAAAATTTATGATGACGTCTTTACAGCAATTAAGATTGGCAAAACATGCGTCTATACATTTTTGTGCATACCACAATTCAAATTTTACCAAAAATAGCGATGGTATTTTTAAGCACTCTATAAAACAGTACACACCTGGTGATTACATTTCTAAGCACACGAACATATAGCTGTGCAGACATTACAGATAAATACGTTCAAACATACAATGAACTGAATTGCCCCAAAACTCGTGCTCAGATCTTTAAACAGATCACAATTTAAGGGGACTACGTCTGCTGGAGTTTGCCTGCACCCACAGACTTACCATTGCCAATACCCTCTATCCACACAAGCAGTCAAGGAGGACAACCTGGCATGCGCCAAACGGCAAGATCCATAACCAAATAGATTTCATCTTAACACCACGGCGCTTCAAATCCAGCATCAACAGAGCCAGAACAAGAACCTACCCTGGAGCTGACATAGGCAGCGACCACGACCTTGTGCTGCTGGTATTCAAAATGAAACTGAAGAAAAACAAACAGCCTGCAAACCCACGTATCAAATTTGACGTGGACAAACTGAAAGATCCAGATGTCGAGGAGATCTTCCAAGCTAAGCTTGGCGGACGTTTTGCGGCAATAACCCTCCTGGACAATAACATCAATGACCTCACCAACAACTTTAATAAGGCAGTCCGAGAAACAGCAGAGGAGGTACTCGGTCGTCAGATGAATAAACACCAGCCATGGACTACCAATGACATCTTGGACCTCTGCGACACAAGAAGAGCACTGGAACCAACCAGGTCTTCCAACCCTAAAGAATACCGGGAGGCCAACAATCTTGTGAAGAAGTCAATGTTAAAGGCCATAGAGAAGTGGATCAGTGATCAATGTGATGAGATCGGAAAGCATGAAAGTGGGCAACAGTAAAAAGGCATATGACACCCTGAAGAAACTCACAAAACCACTTCAAACCAAATCATCAGTCATTGAAGACAGCTCCGGAAACCTCCTCACAATAAAGCTCAGCTGCATTGAACAGGTGGGCTGAGTATTGTCAAGAACTATACAACTACCCAATCCAACCTGACAAGAGCATAATAGAAGAGGAAGCAGCAACATCAAGAGTACCCTCGCCATTACCTATACTGAGGGAAAAAGTGGAAGAAGCCATCCGCAGTTTACCAGTAGGAAAGTCCCCAGGAGCAGACAACATACCAGCAGAGCTGCTCAAGCATGGTGGCGAAACAGTTATCACACATGTTACAGCTGTCTGTCAGAAGATTTGGGAGACAAAACAGTGGCCAACAGAATGGACACAATCACTAATCATACCTCTGCCCAAGAAGGGGAATTTACGCCAATGCCAAAACTATAGAACAATCAACCTCATCAGCCACGCCAGCAAGATCATGCTCAAAGTTATTTTGAATCGACTCAAGAAGGAGGCAGAAGAACACCTTGCAGAGGAACAAGCTGGGTTCAGGGCAGGCAGGAGCACAATCGAACAGATTTTTAACTGCCACATCCTGATGGAAAAACATCTTCAACATCAGAGAGACCTGTTCACAACTTAATCGACTTTAAGAAGGCTTTCGACAGAGTATGGCACGAAGGCCTGTAGCAGGTCCTCAGAATGTTTGGCATTGAAGAAGGACTAGTGCAAACCATTCAAGCACTATACAACACCGCAAGCAGTGCAGTCCTTCTGAACAATCAGGTCAGAGACTACTTCAAAATCACAGTTGGGGTCCGACAAGGATGCCTGTTATCTCCAGTCCTGTTTAATCTGTTATTGGAAAACATTATGAGAGAGACCCTCAATGACTTCCACTCTACCATCTCCATTGGTGGCAGACCCCTCAATAACTTGCGGTTTGCCGATGACATTGACCTCATGGGCGGAAGTAACACAGAGCTGCAAGATCTTACGACCAGACTTGAGAACAGAGCTGTAGCATATGGGATGGAGGTGAGCTCGGAGAAAAGTAAAGTACTTGTGAACAGCACGAACAACGCTACTGCTAAAATTTACATAAACGGCCAGCAACTGGAGGAGGTAGACGCTTTTAAATTCCTTGGCGCTACACTCACAAAGGACGGGCGATCGACGACAGAAATCAAAGTCAGATTAGCCATGGCAACATCTTCCATGACAAAACTCACCACTATATGGAAAAGTAAAGAGATCAGTTTCCCAATCAAACTAAAGCTCTACAAAGCCCTAAATCAGACTATCCTGCTGTACGCAAGTGAAACCTGGACATTGACTGCTGAAACAGCTAAGCGAATCCAGTCATTTGAAACAAAATGCCATAGAAAACTGCTGGGCATATCCTGGAGAGAACGAAAGACCAATGAATTTGTCAAGAGCCAAATAACACGGCTGGCAGGTCCACAGGAACCCCTTCTCACCATCGTCAAGAAGAAAAGCTGACATGGTTCGGCCACGTCACCCGCCACAACACTCTGCCAAAAACAGTACTGCAGGGAACACTCGAAGGTGGCAGAAAGAGGGGAAGACAGAACAAGTCATGGATGGACAACATCAGAGAATGGACCAGGATGAATGTCTCGGCACTACTGCGCAGAGCCGAGGACCGAGATGGATGGAGGAGGCTTACCACAGCATCGTCTTTCGTGTCTCCCCCACGACCGCCAAGGTCACGGGACTGATGATGATGATGATGATGATGATGATGATGATGAATACTGGCGATCGTACCTTAAAGCAATCGATGATTTCGGTAGTGAAAAGCAAGGGATGGTATTTCTAGGTACACAATAGTTTAAACTGTACAAACCTACTGCTAGTATCTCTAACGATAGGTGATTCAGATTACACACAATAATCGGTATGCTTTTTGATCACGCAAATATTTAGATAACGTAAAACTGATGAATATGCAAGAATACAGCGATTTGATTGACCAGATAATTATCGCAAAATTACTAATTAAATCTTTAGGTGTGGTCAAGTTAGATTGTACAATCTCAATGATTTTATCTTTTAAGTATACGAAAATTTAAATTGTAGAAACTATTGATTATATCCTTAAGCACATGACAATTCACACTGCACAAACTAATGATTATCATTTAATTGTACGTCGATTTAGATGGCAAAAACTAGTACTATACATTGTGATTATAATTATTTCCAAGTATACAACAATCTAGACTGCACACAACTAGTGATTATATATATCTATATATCAATATATCTATCTATCTATCTCTCTCTCTCTCTCTCTCTCTCTCTCTCTCTATATATATATATATATATATATATATATATATATCCATCCCTCTCTCTCTCTCCCTACACACACGACGATCTACACTGCATAAAGATAGTGATTATAATTATTTCTAAGTGAATATTATACGAAGATTTACACTGCACAAAAATAGCTTAATGATCCTTTATCTAAGATTACGACGATTTACACTGCATAAAGATAGTGATTATAAATATATCTATAAATACGACAATCTACACTGCATGAAACTAGTGATTATAAATATAAATATATGACGATTTACACTGCACAAACTAGCGATTATAATTATGTCTAAGACCACGTCGATTTACACTACACACAACTAGATATTATATATATATATATATATATATATATATATAGACAGACAGACAGACATATATATCGTCTATATACAGTCTCTCTATATATATATATATATATATCTTAAGTACACAACGATTCACACTGCTCAAACTAGATATGATTTTTTTAACCATATGACGACTTAGACTACACAAAACTACTCATTTTATTTTTTAAGGATATGACGTTCGAGACTGCACAGAGTCCAGTGACTTTAGCTTCAAGCAAATGACGAAGAAGATTGCGCAAAACTACTGTATTTTTTAGACTGCTTAAGTGTACTTTTTCTGTGCAAAACATCATTACGTTGGTCTGGTATTGAATTACCTTATGTTGGGATTGCCTAGCTGTTCAGGCAGCATCAACACTTCCCTGACACGCGCCTCTAGCAATGCTTTCTGAGACGAACACTTCCCCATTCTTTCCTCTTTCAACAGGGATGGTCACTGACATCGGTGTGAGTGCTTTGTTCATTACTGTGTGCGTAAGAGTTCGATATCTATCTATCTATCAATCTATCTATCTATCTATCTGTCTGTCTGTCTATCTGTCTGTCTGTCTGTCTGTCTATCTATCTATCTATATGTCTGTCTGTCTATCCATCCATCTATATGTCTGTCTGTCTATCTATCTACCTATCTATCTATCTATCTATCTGTCTGTCTGCCTGTCTGTCTTTCTATTTATCTAAATATCTGTCTATCTGTCTTTCTGTCTGTCTGTCTATCTATCCGTCTTTCTGTCTGTCTGTCTGTCTGTCTATCTATCTATCTATCTATCTATCTATCTATCTAACTATCTATCTGTCTGTCTGTCTGTATATCTATCTATCTACCTATCTACCTTTCTATCTATCTGTCTGTCTGTCTGTCTGTCTGTCCATCTATGTATCTGTCTATCTGTAAACACAGACACACACACACACATATATATACATATATATATATATCTGTATATATATATATATATATCTGTATATATTTATATATATATATATATATTCATTGATGCATTCATAGATACATACATAAATATAGATAGAAGAGAGAGAGAGAGAGAGAGAGAGAGAGAGAGAGAGAGAGAGAGAGAGAGAGAGAGAGAGAGAGAGAGAGAGAGATGGTAATGCCGATGAGGATGTGGTGTGCGTGTGTGTGTGTTGGGGGTAGGGGGCGTGCATGCATGTATGCGTATGTGTAGATGGACTTGTTTTGAGTGTGTGTGCTTGCATGCGCACGTGCAAACGTATGTGTGAACATGTGTGTGTATGGGAAGATGGGTAGGGAGTGTGCACGTGCGAGCGTGTACCCCTGTGTGTGTGTGTGTGCGTGCATGCGTGTGCGCGTGCGCGGGCGCGTACCTGAATGCGTACCTATCTTTATGTGTGGTGTGTACTCCATGGCACGACACACGTGTACGCGCACGCCTGTGTGAGTGTAGGGAGAGGGGGAAGGAAAGTGGAAGGGTTGAGGGCGTAGCGTTAGCCTAGAGGTTAAAGAAATACGCTTCTAGTGATGATACAGTTACAAGGTCGAGTCCCTGTGCCTCTCCCATGTGCTTCGTTTATACATACACCGGACCAAGTACTCACAATAAAGTCCCAGATGTTCTTACAACGTTGGGTGAATTTCTCCAACGCTAAAAAAAATCCACACAAATTCAAGCCTCTCTTGTTGGTGTTCTTTTGTTGTTGTTGTCGTTGTTACTGCTACTGTTGTTGCTGTTTCTGTAAATGTTGCACGCATTTGGGTGAACACCTAGAATATGCGCTGACTTATTTCATTTCTTTCTTTTTTTTATATTTTTTTATATCGAGGATATTGGAATAAGCACTTATGTGCTTTTTTTTACACCCAGTCCCCATGTGTATGCGGTTTTGTACATTCTGTCATCTGTGACTTACTCAGCACACGTAGGAATTCATCGTGAAACCTTTACGTTCACACTGGATGAGAAGTTTTCGAGTAGAGCTTTTTTCCCTCAAGAACCTTGCCATGATAAGGCAGCCATACTCTAACTTCAAAGAATCTTTCCTTCCTTTAAATGGAAAGTACAGGAGGTAGTGGGACTAGCTCAGTGGTCAGAGCACTTGCTTTCCCCAAGCTAAGGTTAAGTAAATTTGAGCATGGTTACCAAAGTGGATGGGTGACCGTTTGCGCACTTTGGCTTCAGTACAGTCCTCCCCAGTTCACTCAGCTGTAAATGGGTACCTGCCCTCTTTATGGTCAGGGAAGGTAAAGCAGCGAGGGAGAGGAGATAGGCGCCGTCCTCAATATGCTTGGTCCTAGATACCTTTACCTTTCTCTTTTTAGAGGGTGTTATGCTAAGAGATTGTTATGATTGAAGATAATGTCAACATGGTTAAGATAATGGTATCCCATAACCTATGTGTTTGTAGGGTAGCTAGGCATCAGAGACCTATGTACACACTACACACACAACACACAAACACACAAAACACACAAAACACACACAAACACACAACACATCTTGCGATCTCTCCACTGGTTGCCTGTGCCACAGAGAGTAAACTATAAGATCAGTACCCTCTGCTACAAATGCTTCCATAAAACAGTACCTTCCTACCTCTGTGAATGTCTTCACCTGTACACTCCTTCTCGTTCCCTCTGCTCTGCTGCAGATACCTTGTGCTTAAGAATACCTAGATTCAACCAGTCCACCGTTGGCCGTCGCTCTTTCTCTATTTCTGGTCCATTGATCTGGAATGACCTCCCTCTCCCCCTTCGCCAAAAACCTTCTTATGAAACTTTAAAATCCGGCCTCAAAACACATTTATTTCAAAGCTAAGATTCTCCCCTCTTGTTCCATTTCATTTTTTGTCCCTGCCCTCAACAGCCAAGTGTGTGTGTGTGTGTGTGTGTGTGTGTGTGTGTGTGTGTGTGTGTGTGTGTGTGTGTGTGCGTGCGTATGTGCGAGTGTGTGTGTATACATGTGAACTTATAAAAAACAATCCTATTAATTGTAACTGGTTGCATGTGAATGAGTAGGATGAATGAAAGCGCTTTGATTTGTTTTGTTGCAAGATACAGCGCTATATACATTCCATGTATTGTTATTAGTAGTAGTAGTAGTAGTACTATTATTATTAGTAGTAGTATTAACACACACGCACACACACAAAACACACACATACATACACACACACACAACACACACGCACGCATGCACACACACACACAACAACAACAACAACAACAACAACAGTAACAACAACAAATCAGCATGACGGATAAACCGTCAACAAATCGAAACAATTCAAGGGAACTAACTGCGAATAAAGTGTGGGGAGAACCAAGCGAGTTTTGCCTCTCTGATGTATGAACACACGATGCTTTCCTACCAGAGTAAGCAATGGTTGTATAAAATTAGTACACACCCTAAATCAGATAGGTCCGCTGGGACTTTAGAAAATCAAACCAAGTCCAGCACATCGGACACATTGATCAATGTTTTCATCAGTGTTAACATCAGTGCAGACTCCACTCTCCCCAAAAGTCCTTCGGATGAGACTAGAAACCGAGGCCCCGTGTGCGAACACACGCAGAACATCTTGCGCACACGTTAAATCCTGTTCCGCTTATCGGAAGAGTAGGCCATTGTGTACCGATGGGAACAGATTACAAAATTAACAAAACCGCATACACACTTCTGACTGGATGTAAAAAAAACACATAAGTGCTTATTCCATTATCCTCGATATAAAAGAATAAATACATAAATAGATACATAAATAAATAAATAAATAAATAAATGTTTTCTGCAAGAAAAGTTTAAAGTGTGTCTTGGCATAGTGGATCGGTAGTCTAGAAGTAACGCACCTTGCCCAGAAAGCGAAAATTTCAGGTCAGAAGTGTGCTGTGGTTTGATTCCCTTTCAGGCTCAAAACTCCCCCACCCCATCAATCAGACCATAAGTAGTGGTCTGGGTGCTAGTCTTTCGGATGAGACGATAAACCGAGGTCCCGTGTGTTACGCATAATTATTGTGCACTCGTAAAAGAACCTACGGCAACAAGAGAATTGTCCCTGGCAAAATTCTGTAGAAAAAAAAGCCACAGTGACAGGGAAACACAAATACAGTTGCAGTGGGGAGGGAGAGCAGCCCGACTTTCACGCAGAGAAATCTGCCGTGACTTAAAGTGGTATATGATATGATATGATAATATTATGATGTGATATGATCTATCATATCACATCATGTTATGATATAGCACATGGCTTTCAGCGATACTCAGAGCATTTGGCATTGTCCATAGTACTTTTAGTGTATGTAGCTTTTGAAGGGGACGGGATAGCTCAGCACTCAAGCTAAGGTTAAGCAGTATTGAGCGCAGTTACCAAAGTGGATGGGTGACCGTTTGCGCGCCTTGGCTTCAGTACAGTTTAACCAGCTGTAAATGGGTACCTGCCCTCTTTAGGGTCAGGGAAGGTAGGGAGAGGAGATCTATGGGCGCCGCCCTCAATATGCTGGCTCCTTGAGAAGCGGAGGTGCCTGATACCTCGCTCCCCTACGACCACATAGGTTAGGGGACACCTTGACCGTCGTCGTTTTTTTTTTAAGCTTTTATCAGATGGGAAGAAGACCCTGTGTAATCTTCTCAACAGATACAGTATGGCATCTAAGGAACGTTCTGATTCTGATAATTTGTGTGTGTGGAAAATTGCTGTTTTCTTCTGTTTTTATTTATTCTTTGATTTCGAGTATAATGGAACAAAATCTCGTGAGGTTGTTCTTTTTTCTTTACATCTATTCACCATGTATATGCGGTTTTGTAATATGTCATGTGTGTGTGAGAGAGGGAGAGAGAGGGGAGAGAGAGAGAGGAAGAGAGAGAGGAGGAGAGAGAGAGAGAGAGAGAGAGAGAGAGAGAGAGAGAGAGAGAGAGAGAGAGAGAGAGGACGAACGAGCACATTTTATGTGAATAATGTTACAGAGTAAGCAACAATGGGATAGTTTTTACATCTAGCCGGCCCTCATGGAAAGAACATAAGAAAAAAAACAACAACTAAGACATGCACACAAATCATTTGTCTTAGGCTTAATACACCGAGTTTAGGGAGGAGGAGAAAAGAGTGAACATACTGGTATACGAAATGTGAACGAAACGTGGAAAAACCAGCAACTGATTTTTGGAGGGTGTGAATCATGATCGCAATGGCTGCGTATCTTGAACAAGGATGGAACTTCATAAACATTCATACTTGTTCTGCATCAATATTTTAATTAGTAAAAATCTTAATCATTAACGATCAAAACGTTAACATTTCACTTTCAAAATGAAAGGTGATAATTTTTGCAAAATACGAAGCTTACTTAATAAGTACTCATGCTGTACTGCATCAATATTTTCCTTAGTCATAATAAAAATCGGTGACAAACAGAATGTTAACAATTCACTTCAGAATGGTAGGAGGGGACAATACTTGTAAAATCACAAAGCTTATTTGACACACCTTTAATGACACGCTATTTCAACCGACGCTATAGCCGAGTAGTAGTAGACTGTAGGCTTACAAATCATACGTGTGTGTCCTTGAAAACTGTAAATCTTTTTGAAAAACAAAACTACAGTAATTCAAAAAGTCACGAAATAATAATAATAATAATAATAATGATAAATAGAATTTATATAGCTCTATATCTTGCAAAAAGAAATCAAAACGCTTGCATTCAAACACACCCATACATACAACCAATAACAATTAACAGAGTAGACAAATTCAAATGTACACTCACGCACGCACGCACACACACACACACACACACGCACACGCACACGCACACTATACACTTTGGCAGGGTGATGGGGTTTGGGCTGTTTTAGGCAGGGATAGATTTGAGATGAAACAAGAGGGGGAAAATCAGACTTGAAATAAATATGTCTTGAGGTTGAATTTAAAAGGGTCATAAGTAGGCTTTTGGCGAAAGGAGAGAGGGAGGTCATTCCAGATCACTGGACCAGAAACAGAGGAAGAGCGACGGCCAACAGTGGATTGGTGAATCTCGGTATTCGTAAGCACAGGGTATCTGCAGCAGAGCAGAGGGAATGAGAAGGAGTTTATAGGTGAAGACAGTCACAGAGGTAGGAGGGAGTTTTTTGTGGAGACATTTGTAACAGAGGGTACTGATCTTATAGTTTACTCTCTGTGGCACAGGCAGCCAGTGGAGATATTGCAAGAGAGTAGTTATGTGCTCAGATTTTTAACTTTCTGAGGACAAGTCGAGCTTGTACTAGTAACACTAGTAACCTTCGATATTTAAAGAAAACCTAGACATTCACAGACAAAACCAGAAAATCCCAGACATTCTGTGTATTCCCTGTAGATTTCTGAGTTCAAGAAGTATTTTTTTTAAAATCCGCAGTAGGGGGTGGGGGGCCTTGTTTTCTTCATTCTTCTAGACCACCGAGGTTTTGCCAATGGCAAGATTCACGTCTGCCTATGCGACCGTTTTAGCTCACTATTCAGGTAGCCGCATTCCGACCGGGGATGATATCCAAAACAACACGGCATTGTTTTCATTCATATTTTTAAAATTTTAAGAATAATGGGAAAAAACATCGTTTGATCTTTTTTTAAAGTTACCCCCCCCCCCTGCCCCCCCCATTTTCGTGGGGTTTCTTTTTTTTTGGGCCGGGTTTTGAAAAGTTGGGCATTTATTTTCCTCACATAATTTTGGCCTCCTTCCAAAAGATTTAAAAAACCCTAGTTCGTTAAGTACAGAAACCCGGGGTAAGCTCCGGGTCCGGGCCTCTGGTCGAAAAAACATACTTACTTAAATTCCCCCAAAAATTTGGAAAAGGGTTTTTAAAATTTTGGGAAGGTTTTTTCTTATGCATTGGTCCCCGGGGGCCCCGGGGTTTTTTGTCCATCCGAAGGACTTCGAGGGGAGTGGAGTCGGTATGATTTAAACCCAGAAAGGGGAAAAAATTCCCCAAACGGGTTTTTCTCGGGGGGGACTGGAACCCCCGGGCCCTTTAGATCGCGAATTAAAAAACTCTAACCCCCTAGGCTGCAAACGTCCCTCCGGGGGGATATTGAAAAACCCCAAGGCTTAAGAACATAAAACCTTTGTTTTCATTTTCAAAGAAATTTTTTTTAGTCGACGTTTATTTAAATTTTAAAAATAACCCCTTTGTAAGATTTGTATTTAAGATTACAAATTTTTATTTTAGAAAAGGACCTTTGCATTAAACCCAACCCCACACACAAAACCCATCTCTCCTCTTTTTCTCTCTCTTTTCTCTCTCTCTCTCCCAAAACACACAAAACCCCCTCACTCAAACACACACCACGCACGCACACACCCCCACACACACCAAAACCACGCCCCCCATCCCAAAACCCCCCCCCACCCCACCACAAACCACCACCACCAACCCACCAACAACAAAAAAAACAACAACCCCCCCCCTCAAAACCCCCAAACCCCCCCCCCCCCCCCAAAACACACAAATCACTAATTTTGCAGGGATGCAAAAGCATGAAAACCCACCCAAAACAAGCTGGGGGGTGCCCGCGCCCTTTTTTTCCCGTGGGCAAGGGCATTTTAAAGGGAAAAGCATCTAAGAAAAGAATACTGCGATACCCTTTTTTTTTTGAATTTTTAATAAATTTTGTTTTTTTCCCCCTTTTTTTTTGTTTTAATTTTTGTTTTCTTTTAAAAAAAAAAATGGATTTGTCATAGGTTTCAAAAAGGGAAAAAATTTTTGTCTGTTTTTTTGAGCAACGACTACATTCAGATTTCTGCTTTTTTTTTAATAAGTTTTTTTTTAAAAGTGTGAAGGGGGTGGTGTGTGTGGGTTTGGGGTGTGTGTTGTGTGGTTGTGTGTGTGTGTGTTGTGTGTGGGGTGTTGGGGGTTTTTGGTGTTTTTTTTGATATTTTTGGTGTTTGTGTTTGTTCGATTTTGTGTTTGTGCTTGGGGATTTGTGATTTATGTGTTGTATTTGGTGCATGTTTGGTTATATTTGTGTGTGGTGTTTGTTTACATATTGCGTGCTTTTGGGGTGTGTTGTTTGTGCGTTTTGTTTGTTTGTGTGCGTGTGCGGTGTGCGTTTCGCCGTGCGCGGTGTGATCTAAGGCCCCCGTTTCAAAAAACAGAAAACTTACGCAGATTCAGAAAGGGTTGGGACAGTTTTTTTTTTGGGAAAAAATTAAACCCAAAAACAACAAAAAAACGAAGAGAACCCCGCTCACAAAACCCCCTTTTAAACGTTCCAAGGGGTGGTTTTTGAAGAATACGTCTGATGTTTGATTTCATCGTACAATACATTAAAAACAACGCAATTACAAAAAGTCAGCCTTTGACTTTTTTAATACTCTCTTTTTCCCCCTTTTTCCCTTTTTTTTTAAAACCCCCAATGTTTTTCGTGGGTTTTCCCTTTTCCCTTTCTTTCTCATCATCATCGTCCTTTATCGGGCGTCATCACGTCATCACCCTCAAACCCTCGTCATCGTCTTTAACCCTCGCCATCCTCATGGGGATTTCCCCTTTTTCATCCTCATCATAAACACCTCAAAAAATCTCATCATCACACAAACACAGCAAAGAATTTTCCCTCATATCATCATCATCATTTATCTCACCCTTGTCATCTTTACACTAAAAGTTTTTTTCCCTTTTTTTTTTGATTTTTAAAAAAACACCTAAACTTTTACAAACAAATCGTTGGAAGGGGGAAATTTCCTTTTCAACAATATGGTGAAAATTAGAACAAACAAATTTTAAACCCATTCAAATTTATGTTCCCAGTTTTTTTTTTTTTTCCCCAAAAAAACCCTTTAAAAACCCTATCAAAAATACTCAGCCAAAAGGATGCAAAAAAAAGCGTGACCAAAATTTTTGGGAAAGGGTTTCAATAAGTGTATTTTAGTATAAAAACCCTTAAAAAATTGGGTTTTTGATAGATTCACTGTTAACTGTTCACTGGTCCCCTAACCCGCCCGGGGGCTAGGGGGGGTTTAATGGTTGGGGGCCAACGGTCCTTTTGCGCGGTTTGGGGGGATGGGCCCCGGGTGACACTGAATCCCTCCCCTGTCCAATACGGATTTTTGTCGGCCCCCTTTTCCCTCTTTGCCCCGCTTTTCTTTCCCCCCGGGCTGTTCCTTTCGGGTGGGCCCTTTTCAAGTCCCTTTTGAGCGTGTTACTGCCCCTACCTGAGTTTTCCCCTTTTTTGCCGTGGTCATAGGTCTTCATAGTCCCAAATTTTTTTAGTGATCATTTTGCGGGCTTTTTTGTTGGTGACATGGTCCCTTTTAAGATGCCAAAAGGGGGCCTTTTGAGGGATTTTCATTTTACTTTTTGGATCCTCCTTTTAAGGGCTGCGTTCATTTCCATCCTCACAGCGTAAACTGATTGATGACTACCCGTTTAGTAACTTTACCTTGGGGGCCGAGAGGGGTGTTTCTTTCCCCCATAGGTCTTCATCTTGCCCCCCCCTTGGGCCCCCCCGGTTGCTTTTTTTTTTGTGGGGCTCTTGCTAGGAAATTTTGGTCTTTTGATCCCCCCTCACTTATGATGCTCCAAAATTAAAAGGGCAACGTCCCCATTCTTTTCCGCTGGAATGGTCTTGGGGGTGATTTTTTGGGCACTGTTTGACATAATTGGTTTTTTTCCGCGATTTCCTGCCCATCGTAGGGTATTTCGTCCATTGCTTCACTAAGTTTGGCCAGTTTCCCCTTTATTTCCTGCCCCGACCTTTAATGCATCGGAAAATAGGGGTGATTGTTCGCCCCCCAAAGCTGACTGTCCGGGGTTTGGGCTTCCGCCTTTAGTCTTAAAGCTTTGAGGAAAATGTTAAACAGTCGGGGACGCAGACACCCTGTCGGGCCCCACCCGAGGGACGGAACCATTCCCTCCCGTGCCCTGTTTCAGGGACTGCATGGGGCCCTTTTTGTGGAAATTCCCTTATTGGGGTGGACACTTTTGGCCCCTTTTTAATTTTTCATGGGGGCCCACGGCGCATGCCCTACTCTATCGAAGGGCCCTTTTTAAAAAACAATGAAACTGGAAAATTCTTTTGATGCTGGCGTTTTTCCACACAGAACCCTCAGGTTTAATATCGGTTTTGTGGGCTTTTTATTTTTGGGGGAAACCGGGCCGCCTTCGGCGATATCTCTTCGCCTTTTGGGGTTTTGCCCTTTTCAGTGACTTTTACCTGACTTTACACAAGACTTATGAGGGGGATTTTCCTTAGTTTTTTTGGGACTGCTGGGGATTTCCCTTTTTTGGGGGGGGATGATGAGTTATTGGGGCCGGGGGTAGGCCAAAACCCCCGGTCTTCCAATTTTGGGTTTCAATACTTGTAAGGGTTCTGTCACGCCTTTTCCCCGGTTGGGTCAGCTCTGTTAATTTTGTCGATTCCTCTTATTTTTCCCTTTTTTTCACGATCTAATTTCTACTTCTAAAACCCCCGCTTTAAAATTTGGGGAAATTTTCTTTTTCGATGAGGCTTTGGGTTGCAAGTACAGGGGGGCGCCCAGCTTCTGATGATTGTAGAGGGTTTGGGAAAAGTACCGTCCATCTGCCCAAAGATTTCCTTCTTTTTTTGTTTGGCAATTCCCCTTTTTGTCCCGGTTTTAAATGACTCTTTCCGTTTCTTTTTGGGGAGCTCTTTTACCCCCCCGGTTTTGCTCTTCTGCTATTTTTTCTTTTTTCAGGGTGTCTTCGATTTCTTTTCATTGTTTCCTAACCATTTCCCCTTTGGTCTTCCCCCTGTCTCCCTTTACTTCTTGTTTACTTTTCGTATCAACTGTCCCGTTTTGGGTTTTTTCTCCCTTTTTTAAGGGCTCTCCCTTTTTCAACCCTATTCAAGATTTTATCTGTGACCCATGGGTTTTTTTTTTCGGCGATTTTTTTGCCAAGGGGGTTTTCTTTTCTGTCTCAGTCATCCCCTGTTTAAAACTGGTGGTACGTTTCGGCATCTTCTTCAGTGCCAAACAAATGTTGCAATTTTTTTCCATTGTTGCTTGGGAAAGGGCTCGGGCCGAATGGTGGTCCTTTCCCCCCCCCCCGTTTTTTTTCCCGTCCAGGTTGAAAAATTTATTTTGGGGTTCTTTGTCTTATTGACCTTTTTTCAATCGGGGCTCTTAATTTAGGCACAGGTCATGATCGCTGCCCCAAAAGGGCAGCACCTTGGGGAAATTCCCCGTCTTGGCTCTGTTGATGCCGTTTGAAACCCTTTTTCACCCGGGTGTATCAATCGGTTGTGGGATCCCCCTTTGGGGGCATTTCCCAAATCCCCGGGCGGGGTGGCCTTTGGGGTTTTCCAAGGGGATTGGGGCACCGTGTCGTTGTAAAATGGCAAATTCCAGTAGTCGGAGCCCCCGTCATTTTTGATCGATTTCAGGAGGGCCCCAGAATTTGCTCCGTTCCCTTTTGTGCCCCTCCGCCCCCTTGGGGGTTCCCCGTTTTCCCCCGGAATCAAGATGTCTTTTGTTAAACTTAACGATTTACGCCCTGTATTTTGTTTAAAATTCCTCTAGCCCTTTATCCCTCGGATCCTTGGGGGTGCGTAGGGTTGAATCACTGTGAAGTTTAATGGGGAGCCCCGAGGGGGATGGCCATAACCCGGCTGTTTACTGGGTAGTATCCTATTACCGAGTTCTTGATGTTCTGTTGACAAGCATGCCTACGCCATTGATATGCTTGTCCTGCTCCCCGCTATAGTAGAGCATATGGCCCTCGTCAGTATGCTGTTCACCGTGCTCTTTCCATTGACCTCACAGAGACCTACCAGATGCCAGGTGTACCTGTCCAGCTCGTATAGCAAATCTTGGAGTTTGCCTGTTTGGGCCAGACTTCTGACGTTCCACGTTGCGATGGTGATGTAGTCCCTTCCTCTGATTTTTGTTGTAGGGGTTCCACCAGTAGCACACTTGGCGCCTCCGCCCTGGTGGCAGACGGAAGGCGCGGTCCTTGTTGACCCGGGCGGCGACCGATCCGGTATATTCTTTATTTTCGTCCATTCCATTTAGCGTGTCTTGGGCAAAAGTAGCCTGGCGGCGCCCATCTCTCTCCAGGCGTGATTTTTGGGTTGGGTTGACTCCCCACATGTCACAGGTGGTACCGGGTTACATGGTTACCGGTAGCAGAGGACACCTCTGACCTGACCTGAAGATAGATAGCTTGATGAAAAAAAGCAGATGCATTGCTTATTCAATGTACCATCTAGAAATAAAAATTTGACTTGACTTGACTTGACTCAATCCAGATATGGACGAAAGTATTCGTATCCGGAGTGCCAATCAGTCTCACGTAGAGAAATCTGTCGTGACCTAAAGTGGTATAATTTTTTTTTTTAAGTCCCTAGATTTGAATATAATATAAACGACTAGCAGGTGATGTGGAGACAGTATTATTTGTAGATTTATTTTTTCTTGGCTTTGATATTTACCAAATGGTGAGATTTTGCGTATTCGACCGTTTATACTCACTATTAAGTAGCCGCATTCCGACTTTCGGAAAATGTATAGATGTCAAAATGCCTTTGAGGCGATGGACCACGTGCTCTTTTTCAGAGAACTAACATGATGTTATCTCTCAAAGATACCCCAAGGTCGATCACTGAACCTTCCTTACATGTTGGCAAAAGTGTCGTTGTGATTCATTATTTGTACTTCCCCGCTAAAAAACACCCACCCACCCCCCACCCCCCTTTAAATTTACACAGATGTAGACCACGTCATTATGCATTTCATTAAACGTAAACTGTGCATTTATTATAAAGTCCGCATGTGTACTGTTTGCTAATAACACAACAATCCGACGGGGTCATTACGATATTAAAACCCCACCAAAAAGGGGCCCTTCGAGGGGTCTTCTCTCCTTCTCTCTCCCCTCCTCTCTTTTCCTCTCTCTCTCTCCCCGAATTTTTGCAACGTGTGCGAGAATCCTTTTAGAAAACTGACCCCCATTCCGAAGGCAGAAAGAAAGGAAGGGAAGAAGGGCCCATTTGGTCTTTGACCCCCGGGTGTCAAAGGCAAAAAAGACGTTTTGGGACAACACAATCCGTGAGGCAGCCTACAATTTGGTCACCCTGTCACGAGGGAAAAACACCCACCACCAAATTGTCCACCACCCTTTTTCCGGTAGCAAAGAAAAAGAAAAACCCCGGCAAAAATCCAGGGGCAGGCAGGCAGTGCCGTGCGATGTGCATTCTGCACGTGAAAACTTGAAAAAAAAAACCAGCTGGGCCAGTGTTCATGGGGGAAAAGGGGTAACTTGCCCCCAAATGTGACCTTAGCAACGTGCTTGTAGGGGGTGGTTGACAGTTGAAGTGGTGCTGTGCACCAAAGTTGTGTGTTATGATCAAAAACATTGAAGGAAAATAATCAAAAAATACTTTTTGGCTAAAAATGTTTTATACCTTTTATAATGAGCAAAAAATGTGGTTTGATGTGTGTGGGATTAAAAATATACCAATGAAAAGGGTTTAAAATGATTTATGAAGATGCAAGTGAAATAAGGATATTTGTTTGTAGATCAAATATGTCTCAATATTGCCCTTTCTAATGATATGGTGAGGTGTGATGCTGTGCTACGGTCTATTGTACAATGGAAATAAGTGTGGTATGATCGTCTGATAATTAAAATGTTTGTTTTAAAATGATGGGGTCTTTTTTAGTATGGGGGGTTTAGTGAATGAGACTTTGGGCCTTAGAGGAAAAGTTTTTCCCCCTTGGGTGCTGATGCTTTTTGTATGACTAGCAGCGAAAACGAGGTCCGATTTGGGTTTCGTTTTTTGCTTACTGAAATTTGTTGAGACTCATTGTATAATAGCATAAACAAAGGGATTTGAGGGGTAAAACAAAAAAAAAAAATTCAGTATACGTATGCTCATTCTACATTTCTTTTTTGGATAATGTCGAAAATGAAGAAACATTCACCAAAAAACTGCTCAAATAAAGACAGAAAATTTCTTTTCTTTCCCGGAACTTTTCCTTATTTCTAAAATTAAAAATTCAACTGCGTAGATATATTTGGTTTTTTTATGTTATCTGTTTAGTAGAAAACTTTTGTTTAAGAGTGAAGACTACTTTTTTAACAGTTACACGGGGGTTTGTTAAACGCGTGAAATTATCACTCGGGTCGCTTCGGGGGGGAATCGTCTCATTAAAAAAAATTTGATGCCAAGACGAATTCCCTTTGTTTTTGGGCATATTTTTCCTTTGGTTCAGCAAAAACTTGTTTAATGTTGAAAAAAAAGGGATTTTTTGTGTGATATGTTCATAAAAAATTCACCATTACACTTTTTTAAACATTAAAACGGGGGTTTAAATTCTTTAGCAATCCTTGTTTCAATATTTTTTTTTCGGGTACTCTATATGCTTATATCTGGTGCATGAATGGTCGAACTGCTAAACTGTGTTCCCGTGATGCAGGGAAAAGTGTAGGTTTTGCGAAAGGGGGTTTTCAGTGATGAATCACCCCTTTTCTGAAATGAAACACTAAAAATAGGGAAAACTTTGTTAAACATGTGCAGTTTTGGTTTTGCATTTTTAAAAGGAATTTGTAAAGGGGACCCCGATGGAAGATGTACATATGTGTCTGAAACTGGTAACAGTGTGGTTGATTATTACATGATATCGACAGACTTTTATAATTTGATTCAAAACAAGTGTACATTACATGTACAGGGGAGAGTAGAATCAGATCATTTTCCATTAGAATTCTGTTTTGAAATGGCTTCTTCCTTGTTGTGTACATACTCAGAAAAATGCAAAGATTTATTCATTGAAAAGTTTGATTGGAAGTTAGAACAGACTGAAAATTTTATTGCTAACATCAACAGTTTTGAAACTCAGCAACATTTTTAAAGAAGCAGCTCAGCTAATCGAAAGTGACGTAGATGCAGCTCTAGAGATGTTTAACGATGTTCTGAGGAAACAAGCAGAGTGCATGAAACGCAAAATATATGTAGATCGAAACAAAAGGGAAAGGGAATGGTTTGATCAAGACTGTAAAGATGCAAGAACAAATGTCCGCAAAAGTTAAGAAAATTCTTAAAACTAAAGATAAAGATGATCGGTACATTTTTTGCCAAGTCAGAAGAGAATATAAGCATTTATTGTTCGAAAAGAAAAGATTGTTTAACAACAGACTGCTGCAAAAATTGATAGAATCTTCTAATAATCAGAAAGACTTCTGGCAAACTGTCCGTAAACTGTCCCGGAAGCAAACTCAACCTCAGAATGATATATCACTTGAGAACTGGTTCATTCATTTTAAAAGTATTCTTGAAAAAGATGTCAGTAATGAAGAATTGGCAGGTTGTTCTGATCAAAGAAATGCAAATCAGACCTTTAGATCCAGGAATTTTTGGGAGAAGAGATAGGGATAGTGGTATCACAGATCTCACAGATATAATTTATGCTTTTAATCGTCCTATCTCGAAGGAAGAAATCAGTACTGCCATTAGAAAGCTTAAGAGTAAAAAAGCGGGAGGTCCAGATCAAATTATTGCAGAAATGTTGAAGTACTCAGGCGATGTAGCAGTAGAATTTTTTACCAAGTTATTTAATAATTTGTTTGAAGGGGGGGTCTATCCAGAATGTTGGACAGAGTCTGTTTTGTTACCCTTGTACAAGAAAGGTGATCTTAACGAAACTAATAACTAAGAGGGGTTTCTTTATCTAACATAAGTGGGAAAATGTATAGCTCTATTATAAACAGCAGACTGCAAGAATGGATAGAATTCAATGATATTACGGGAGAACACCAAGCAGGCTTTAAAAAGACCATTCTACCGTCGATTATATTTTTACTTTGTTAGCAGTTATAGAAAACAATTTGCATATAATCGAAAATTATACGTGGCTTTCATTGATTTTGAAAAAGCGTTCGATTCAATTTCAAGAAAACTATTGTGGCCAATATTAAGGAAAAATGGGAGTAACAGGTAAATTGTTTTGTTGTATTAAAAGTATGTATGATGTAGTCAAAGCAAAGGTCAGATGCGGAGCAAAATTCAGTGATTATATACATTGTACAACAGGCGTTAAACAAGGAGATGTCTGCAGCCCTGTGCTATTTTCTCTTTTTATTAATGAGCTAGCTCAGAATATAATTAATAATGGCAAAACATGGTGTATTTTTCTCTAATTGTTTGGAAGAATTATTTTTATTACTTTTGCTGATGATATTGTTTTATTATCTGAAACTGTAGTGGGGTTGCAAACACAACTGAACAACTTGTATACTGCTGCTAGAGATCTCCAATTAAAAGTAAATATGAATAAGAGTAACATAATGGTTTTTCGAAAAGGAGGATTTTTGGCAGCTCATGAAAAATGGTATTATGGTAACACAAAAGTCACTGTTGTTAATTCATATAAATATCTTGGAGTCAATTTTACAACTAAACTTAGCTTTAATTACATGTGTCAGGATTTAGCTTCAAGGGCTAAAAAAGCTGTTTTGAGTATTCTAAGTATTTTGTACAAGTTTGAAAATAACTCTGTAAAGGTCTTTACAAAACTCTTTGATACACAGGTACAACCCATTGTACAATACGGAGCAGAGATCTGGGGAATGGAAAATATTGTACCAATAGAAAAATTACATTTATTCGCATTAAAGAGATTCCTTTGGTGTAAACTGGCGCACTCCAAATGACATGATCTATGGAGAACTGGGAAGGTATCCATTGTTTGTAAATTTTATGGTAAAATGCGTAAGCTATTGGCTTAAGATAACTCGTATGGAGGATAAGCGATTGCCATCCAAAGCTTATAAATGTTATACATACTGGATTGTAAAGGCAAGCATACTTGGGCATCTAAAATACGTTTATGTTTGTGTCGATTTGGCTTTGGATTTGTTTGGGACAATCAAGGAGTTCAAAATGTAAAGGCTTTTTAAAATCATTTAAACAGAGAGTTGTTGATTGTAGATGGCAAGAGTGGTACGCCCACATTCAAAACAGTGATCGATTTTTTCTATACAGAACATTTAAAACGTCACTGTGTATTGAACAGTATACGTTGATAGAAATGAATAAGTATGTTAAACATGCATTGTCAAAATTTAGATGTGGTGTATCAGATATTGCTGATACATGTGAATCGATATGCAAAAGATGAAAATGAGAATTTGATTGTAATTTGTGTAAATTGGGCAACACAAGATGAAATTCATGTTGTTTTGGAATGTCCAGTTCTTGAGACCTGAGAAAAGAATTGATTCTGCAAACTTATTGGAAAATACCATCATTGTCAGGCTAGCTCAACTTATGTCATCTGAAAATGAGCAAACTGTTAAAAATTTAGCAATATTTCTGTATAAATCTTTGAAGAGAATAAGGGATAGTAGCCTAATGTAAATTTTTCAGTTTTAACAAATGTTCATTGAATGATTTATTTTCAACGATAACTTGACAGCAAATGGCTGTATACTAGCACATTTGTATGTTTTCACCCCTTCAGAAGGGGCTTTGACCTATCTGAATTAAAAAAAAAAAAAATTTAAAAAATCTGAAAAAAAATAAATATCTCTCTCCCCAAAGTTAACATCAGCCTGAAATCTTTTCCCCTCAAATAGCCTCGGATGAGACTATAAACCGCGTGCTGGGGCCCGTAGCAAATGCATGCAGAACATTTTGCGCACATGTGACAACTTCGATTGCTTTTCGGAAGAGTAGGCAGTAATATAAATGAAAACAGGAGGGCAACAAGCATAGATCCTTGAGAAACACCACCAAGAAGAATTTATACTACTAGTGACGCAACCTCTGATCAGAAGATAGTGATATCCAGCTTTAAGACACATTGAAAATAATGTCGAGACTGTGTTGTTGTTTAACTGACTTCAGTTCAGTATCACGTGCGTTAAAGTAGCAAAATATAGTCAATATCAAAAGCTGCAGTCAAATCAAATAGAACAAAAAAAAGAGCACTGTGCCCAAACTGAATATCAAAATCAATGACAAATCGAGCGAGTGCTATTTCTACACTGTTTTTAAGTTTACATTTAGTTCCAATTTCAGCGTTAATATATACAATTTCAGTATAGTTGTCCCCGGACTGATTTGCACGACAGGTTTACAAACAAAACGGTAGTATTCAAAGTTTCAGGGTGCTCAAATGTCTGCCTTCTGTCGTCTTTAGTATCATTACATATTTCTCTCAAGATAAGCCGTCCTCGACATTTACCCCTCCAAATCTGTACAAAAGTTTTTGAGGTTGGTTTTTTTTTTTTGGTTGGTTGGTTTTTCTTGTTTAGTTTTTGTTCCTCAGTTGGATCTTCGAGGTTTTTCACTGGTAAGATGTTTGTGTTCGCCACATAATCCCCACTAGAGATAGGGTAAAAGCCGAGTCAAGCTCAACCACTTACTGTTTATCCAAAACCAGGCAACTTTTGGCCCGATTCGCCTCATCGGACCAAAACTTGCATAGTTTTATATAAAAACTAAGCAGTTTACCTTGACTCGGCTTTTACACTATCTCTCTACTAAAACTGAAAGTAATCTAATTTATTTCTAATGACAAACAAATTAAAATTATGGGGAATTTTTGCTAAACAATATCTTGTCAAGAACTATTCAAAAAATACTAAAAAAAACAAACTAATACCTTCTTTTTTTTTTT
>CM054138.1:25499776-25562276 GCA_028751875.1 Rapana venosa
AAAAAACCCCAAAAACGCTAAAAATAATGACGGCGATTTTTTTCTTCACTAACTTTTGTGGCCTTATTTTTTTAAATTAAATGATTCAGACTGCGTAACATATATTTCGGGTTTTTGATGTTATCTGTTAGTAGAAACTTTTGTTGAAGGCTGAAGACAACTTTGTTTAACATTTACACGGCGTTTGTTAAGCCACAGTAAATTATCAGCTCGGGGTCGACGTTCAGGGGGAGGTAATCTTCTCATAAAAATGATTATGCCATACGTACGTAATCTCCCTTGTGATTGTGGACAGAAATTTATCCTTTGTGTTCAGCCAAAAACTTTTTTAATGTTGATAAAGATGTATTATTTGTGGTGCATATGTACAATCCAGAAAATTCACCCTATTACCTTGTTAAACATTAGAAAGGGTGTAAGTTCTCTTGAGCAATGCCTTTACAATATTTTATCTCAGGTGACATCTTATGCTTATATCTGGTGACATGAATGGTCGAACTGCTAACTGTGTTCCCAGTGATGCGAGAAACAGTGTATGGTTTTCCCAGATAGAGGTGTGTTGTCATGTGATGAGATCACCCGTTCTTCTGAAGATGAAACACCTGAACACATATGGGAAATTTTTGTTAAACATGTGCAGTAGTTTGAGTCTTTGCATTTTAAAGGGGATTTGTAAAGGTGACCCTGATGGAAGATGTACTATGTGTCTGAAACTGTTAACAGTGTGGTTGCCCTATTACATGATATCGACAGATTTTTTATAATTTGATTCAAAACAAGTGTACATACATGTACAGGGAGAGTAGAATCAGATCATTTTCCATTAGAATTCTGTTTTGAAAATGGCTTCTTCCTTGTTGTGTACATACTCAGAAAAAGCAAAGATTTATTCATTGAAAAGTTTGTTTGGGAAGTTAGAACAGACTGAAATTTTATTGCTAACATCAACATTTTTGAAACTCAGCAACATTTAAAGAAGCAGCCCCAGCTAATCGAAAGTGACGTAAATGCAGCTCTAGAGATGTTTAACGATGTTCTGAGGAAACAAGCAGATTTCATGAAACGCAAAATATATGTAATCGAAACAAAAGGAAAGGAATGGTTTGATCAAGACTGTAAAGATGCAAGAACAAATGTCCGCAAAAGTTTAAGAAAATTCCTTAAAACTAAAGATAAAGATGATCGGTACATTTTTTGCCAAGTCAGAAGAGAAAATAAGCATTTATTGTTCGAAAAGAAAAGATTGTTTTAAAAAACAGACTGGGTGCAAAAATTGATAGAAACTTCTAATAATCAAAAGACTTCTGGCAAACTGTCCGTTAACTGTCCCGGAAGCAAACTCACCTCAGAATGATATATCACTTGAAACTGGTTCATTCATTTAAAATATTCTTGAAAAAAGATGTCAGTAATGAAGAATTGGCAGGTTGTTCTGATCAAAGAAATGCAAATCAGAAACCCTTTGATCCAGAATTTTGGGAGAAGAGATAGGGATAGTGGTATCACAGATCTCACAGATATAAATCATTTCTTTAAATCGTCCTATCTCAAAGGGAAGAATCAGTACTGCCATTAGAAAGCTTAAGAGTAAAAAAGCGGCAGTCCAGATCAAATTATTGCAGAATGTTGAAGTACTCAGGCGATGTAGCAGTAGAATTTTTTTACCAAGTTATTTAATAATTTGTTTGAAAGGGGGTCTATCCAGAATTTTGGGAACAAGTCTGTTTTGTTACCATTGTACAAGAAAGGGATCTTAACGAAACTAATAACTATAGAGGATTCTTTATTTTAAACATAAGTGGAAAATGTATAGCTCTATTAAAAACAGCAACTGCAAGAATGGATAAATTCAATGATTTTAAACGGAGAACACCAAGCAGGCTTTAAAAAAGACCATTCTACAGTCGATCATATTTTTACTTTGTTAGCATTATAGAAAAACAATTTGCATAAAATCGAAAATTATACGTGGCTTTCATTGATTTGAAAAAGCGTTCGATTCAATTCCCAAAAAAACTATTGTGGCCAATATTAAGGAAAAATGGAGTAACAGGTAAAAAAAGTTTTTTTGTTTAAAAGTATGTATGATTGTGTCAAAGCAAAGGTCAGATGCGGAGCAAAATTCAGTGATTATTACATTGTACAACAGGGGTTAAACAAGGGAATGTCTGCAGCCCTGTGCTATTTTTCTCTTTTTATTAATAGCTAGCTCAGAATATAATTAATAATGGCAAAACATGGTGTATTTTTCTCTAATTGTTTGGAAGAATTATTTTTATTACTTTTTGCTGATGATATTGTTTATTACTGAAACTGTAGTGGGTTGCAACACAACTGAAAACCCTTTTATACTGCTGCTAGAGATCCCAATTAAAAGTAAATATGAATAAAGTAACATAATGGTTTTTCGAAAAGGAGGATTTTGGCGCTCATGAAAAATGGTATTATGGTAGCACAAAATCACTGTTTTTAATTCATATAAATATCTTGGAGTCAATTTTACAACTAAACTTAGCTTTTTAAATTTCATGTGTCAGGATTTAGCTTCAAGGGGTAAAAAGCTGTTTGAGTATTCTAAGTATTTTGTACAAGTTTGAAAATAACTCGTAAAGGTCTTTACAAAACTCTTTGATACACAGGGACAACCCCTGTACAATTACGGAGCAAGATCTGGGGAATGGGAAAAAATTGTACCAATAAAAATTACATTTATTTGCATTAAAGAGATTCCTTGGTGTAAACTGGCGCACTCCAATGACATGTCTATGGAGAACTGGGAAGGTATCCTTGTTTGTAAATCTATGGTAAATGCGTAAGCTATTGGCTTAAGATAACTCGTATGAGGGTAAGCGATTGCCATCCAAAGCTTATAAAATGTTATACATACCCGGATTGTAAAGGCAAGCATACTTGGGCATCTAAAATACGTTTATGTTTGTGTCGATTTGGCTTTGGGTTTGTTTGGGACAATCAAGGAGTTCAAAATGTAAAGGGGGTTTTTAAAAATCATTTAAACAAAGAGTTGTTGATTGTAATGCAAGATATTGTTTTATAGCATAAATCCCATAAGTTATAGTTTTACCCATCAAAAAAATTTAAATTCCTTTCAGTTATAGAAGTGATAGAAAAGGGCCGGAGTCAAAGGTAAACTCGTATTTTATATATAAACATACCAATATTGGTACTATGAGCTAACCGAATCGACCAAAAGGTACCTGGTTGATAAACAGTAATGTGGTTGGATCTTGACTCGGTTTTACCCATCTCTCCACTATTTAGATAACGCATTCCCCGACATCAGAGATGAGGTTCGAAACTCACACTAGTGTAACGTGTGCGTTTTGGTGGTATTTTTTCTTTTTTCATATGTCTCATCGTTCGGACTGCACTCAATGGGCCTACTCTTCCAAACGGCCGAAAACGGTTTTTGCAAACGTGTGCCCAACTTTCTATTCGCGATGGCATACAACACCTAAGTTTGTAGAGTCATCAAGAATATCTCGGGAAAAGGAGTCATGCTGAGGAAACTGCAAGAGTGAAAACGTTGCTGGGTTTCGGGCTTGATGTGGCTTCCAAAACACGACCTTCACATATAAGCTTAGTGCCTAACCACAAGCTTCCCCTCTGTTTGTGTGTAATTTATTTATTTTTATATATTTTTTTTATTCTTTTATATCAGGAAATGAATAAGCACTCATTGGGGGTTTTTTTACATTTTGTGTGATTTGTGTGTTTTGTTGTGTGTGTGTGTGTTGTGTGTGTGTGTGGTGTGTGGTGTGGGTGTTTCTTCTGTTTTTAACGTCTTTCACTAGAAATGATAATTAACATTGTGTTTTGTGAATATAGATATAAATCATATATATATAGTATATATATATATAATATAATATTATAATATAATATAATGTTGTGTGTGTGTAGTTTTTGGGTGCATGTGTGTGTGTGTTGTTGTGGTGTGGTTGGTTGTGTGTGTGTGTGTGGTGTTGGTGTGTGTGTGTTGGTGTGTGTGATGTGTGGGTTGTGGTGGGTGGTGAGCTTTGTTCTTGTATTTAACGTCTGGGGGGGGTTTATTTCACTATATGTGAGATTAGACATGTGTTTGTGTGAGTAGGTTTGTGTTTGGTGTGAGGGTTTGTGCGTGTGTTGTGTGGTGGTGTTGTGTGTGTTTGTGGTTGGTGGTGTGTGGTGTGTGTGTGTTGAGTGTTTTTTGGTGTGTGTGTGTGTGTGTGTGTGTGTGGGTGTTTTAGTTTCATTTTTGATTTTTCTTTGTGCAAAGAATGAATAACATCTCATTCTTTTGGTGTTTACAGTTTGGTGTGTGTGTGTGTGTGGTGTGATTCGTGCGGTGTGTGTTTTTCTTTCTTCTTGTTTGTTAAATCTGTTTCACATTAATGATATTCGACATTGGGTGTTTGTTGTGTTTGTGGGTGTGTGTGGCCGCCTTGTGTTTTGGTGGTTTATTTGTTTGTGTTTGGTTTTGTTTCTGTTGTATGTGTGTTGCCTCCGATGCGGCGTGCCAAAAACAAACGAAAATGTGTGTTGCTCGCGCGCGCGTGTGTGTCCTGGTGTGTGTTGGATGTTGGTGTGGGGGGGAGCGGGTATTTGTTCGTTAGTGTGCATTTAGTACACACGAGTGATCGTCGCGGTATAGTGGACACGCGCGTCACACGAGTGATGTGTATATTATGTTGCATTCGCACGCCGAGTGTATGTTGCGTGTGTGTGTGCGCGTGCGTCTGCTTTTGTTGTTGTGTTGTGCTTGTGTGTGTATTGTGTGTTATGCGACGATACTGTTGCACACTCGTGTACGCTCATAGTTGTGTTTGCGTGTTTCTATGTCATTCCTATTGTGCTCGGCGCGCGCGTCCCACGTGTGTAATATAATTTTCCTTGTGTATATGGTGTTTTGTGTTAATTTTGTTCTGTAATGTCTCTGACTGGTAACTCGCGCCCGGTGTGGTGTATGTCCTTTTTTTGTTTTTTTGTGTGTGTGTTTGGTAGCTTCGCGCATGCGCAAGGTGTGTTTTATATGTCGTGCGTGTGTAAAGGGGTTTGTTGTTTTAAAAAAAACAACTTTTTATTTATTTCAGAATTCTGTGATTGTCTGTAGTGTTGTGCATGCTCCTCATCTGCGTCGGGAGTGCGGTGTGGTTGTGCGTGTATGCGTGCGTACGGCGTTGAGAGTGTAGTTGTGAGCGTGTGTGCGTGCGTGCATATGTGTGTGATCCTGTCTTCCGTTGTCTGTGTGTCTATATTTTATATTATATTTTTTGTGTGTATTTGTCTGTTTTTTTGTTTAATCTGTTGTTACACTTCACTTTGATATGTAAATTGTTTTACTAGTTTTTATTTGGTTTGTTTTTAGGTGTGTAATTTATTTTTCATGTTAATCTTTATTTTTTACGTAATTCTCTGGTGTCTATGGTGTCGTAAATGTGTGTGTTTGTTGTGCGTGTGGTGCGTGCGTCAAGTGTGTTGTGTGTGTTCCTATCCTTTTCTGTTCGCTTCTTTCCTGTATGGTGTTGTGTGTAATGTGTGTCTTCTGCTCGATCCACGCCTGGTCTTTATTTTATGCATTGCTTCTTTGCGCATTAATGTATGTGTATTATCCTACCTCCTTTCGTTTTTGTCCTTCATATCTGCATTTACTATCTCGTGTGTCTACTGTCTTTCTGAATCTTCTTCTGTCTGTTGTCTCTCTTTCAGTCATAAGAGAAAAGAATGTAAATTAATCATGGTCACTTTCGCCGCCATATATACATTATAGTTCTATTACTAAACTTTTTGGGTTAAATCTTTTACACACATATCAAAGTTATAGTACTTAATTTGTATCATTAAAATTGTTTGACATTAAGAAACAAAAGGAAAAAAGATTGTGTTTGCGTATATGGTGAGTGGGATTTGTGGTTTGGGAGGAGGCTCTGTTGGTGTTTTGGGAGAGGGGTTGTTTTGTCCAAGTGAAATATAAAAAAGACGGAAATCCGTTCTCTTTAAATTTGTTAAAGTGAGTACACAGATTGTTTGCTGCTCATTTTCCCTGTTGTCGAATTTTTTCCTCAAGCTTTCGTCTCGCTATATATAATATATATATATATATATATATATATATATATATATATATATAAATATTTATATATATTTATATATATAATAAATAACACTTGTAGCGGTGGGTCAACGTATCTATCTATCTATCTATCTACTATCTACACTTAGAACATCACACGACTCTGAGACCAATTTGCGTGTGAGAAAATTAAATTTTGAATATCACCACTAGCACATTAAGCAGCAATCACGCAACAACAAATTGAACACGCGAAAACTACAACATACAATTCAACTGTCGCCACCCCCTGTCCTCGGAAAAACTCCACGCAATTCCCAGTCCCCATCTTTCTCTTGTCTCTGCTGAATTGATTTTTCTTTTATTTTTAAATAGTTTTTTTGCTTTTGTCTTTTTTTTTTGTTTTTTTGCCTTTGTTTCCGCCTTTCCAGGGTTTTACCGTATGTGTTGCGCGTGTGTCTGCGCATTGGACTTTGTTGAACTAGTAATTTATTGTTACGTTTGTGTAAAATGAGTTATGCAAGTGATTTTAGTTGTCTCAGGCAAGATATACCTATATAAAGTCAATTTATTAGTAGTATATGTATAGTTATGTAATAGATATATCACATCATCTTCATCATCATCATTATAGTTATTATTATTATTACTAACTACTACTACACTACTGCTACAACTACTACTACTTTACTACTACTTCTATACTACTCCTGCTGCTGCTGCTGCTGCAGCTGGCTGCTGCTTGCTGCTGCTGCTGCTGCTGGCTGCTGCCTGCCTCCAGGCTCTCTGCTGCTGCTGCACTGCTGCGGCTGTCTGCTGCTGCTGCTACTACTTCTAACTACTACTTCTACGACTTACTAACTACTACTACTATCCCTGCTGCTGGCTACTGCTGCTACGTACTTCACTACTACTATACTACTACTACTACTACTCCCTCTCTGCTGCTGCGCTGCTGCGAATTATTTATCATGATGATAAGACAATGGTAGACATTATGAAATTTTTGGCGAGGATTAAAGTACCGTCTTACCAACAATCAAAACATAGATGATGATGATAATGAGATATGATAGGGAGAGGAGGAGGAGGAGGAGACGACGACGACGACGACAACGACGATATGATCAATATGATCATGAATGTTCATAATATCACATAAATGAAGATCAAATTTATCAAAATCAAAAGAACGAAAACGAAATCGATGACGACAATGACTATGAACCTGGACGACGAAAACAACAACGAAGGACGAAAAGTGTTAAAATATAATGATGATGATGATGATGATGATGATTAATGATGATGATGATTTGATGATGAAAAAAATAAACACCATCATCCAACACTAAGCAGTATCCTAAAAGAATATGCAAAAACATCCAATGCAAAATGCACCCCATTTATGTAAAATAACAACCATAATCTGAATACAGTACTCATCTCTTTCCGTCTCACTCCTCCCTCACCTCGCTGTCTCTTCTCTCTCTCTCTCTCTCTCTCTCTCTCTCTCTCTCTCTCTCTCTCTCACTCTCCTCTCTCCCTCTCTCTCCTCTCCTCTCTCCTCTCTCTCTCTCCTCGCTCCTCTTCTCCTCTCTGTTTGTTTCAGCGAATATATGAATAAGTCTGATGTAATTCTCTTAATTAAGTTTTTTTGTTGGACATTACAACATATGATCGTGTGTACATTTGAATTTGGTAAATATGGTTAATCATTGTTTTTTTGTGGGACGTAGAATGAACCGCTGATTGTAATTGCAAATATAGCCCTCTATAAATTCTACATATTATAGTAGTAGTAGAGTAGAGTAGTAGTATATAGGTATAGTAGTTATATATATATAGTAGTATATATTATAGATAGAAATAGTACTAGTTGGACAACTCTTCTATCATAAGGAAATAAATGTTTAAACACTTAATAACATAAGCAGTAAATAATCGAATAACGCTATTCAAAAAATATGTTTTACATAAATAACAACATTTTATAACACACCAAGTCATAACATAGTTATATTTATCACACTGAACGACATATGCCCACACGTATCCCACCATCGTTTGTTACAACGAAGATATGGGTGAACGGCCACATCTGTACACCCTGCATTCATCAGAAGAGAAGTATTAGAAAGCAGGGTTAAAAATTTTCACACAAGTTTGGGACGACCAATGCCAGAATCTTACTAGACCATACTGACTATGATATGGACAACAAACAGACAATCTGTATGCGTAACTGACACAGACAAAAGTTTTAATTAACAAAAAAAATAACCCCCATCACTTTTACAAAAAATGACAACTCAAGCAAACTACGTGGTTCTAGCAGAGAAACTTGTGTAGTATGATGCACTAACACAACAGACGCCTACCAACTTTTCACAATACAGAAATGCTGAACAAAACCTTTGACCACAAAGCATGAAAGCTACCACTTGATGATCCTAACACTGCCCATACACACCAACATAAACTATTCTAGAGTTGGAACAGCTACCTTCACACATCATACGAAGAGACACAGCACGAAAACAATAAAGATCACCCCTACCATCAAAATAAAGCTCTAATCAACACTACAGATATTAGAGCGATCTGATAAATATTTGCAAAGCTAGGTGATGTAGACTCACGCAAGAACTAGAAAAGAAAAAGCTAGCAGAAACAGACGATGCAAATCTGACCAGGAAGGAAAAGAAAAAAACACCACAGCGTCTAAAAATCCTGCAGTTGGAACGCCAACAAATTAGATTCTTAAACAATAACAACAACACCTACAATCTCAGTAGCAGAATAAATAAACAATTCAGGCGCATTCTAATGATAACACAACACTAGGGAAAAATCCTACACTGTTTCGCGAGCAGGCATAACACATGGTCAGTAATAATTACAGCATTGGGTTTCGCTATTAGCACACTTGTGTATGCGCTGACAGAAGCACCTTCCCCCACCACCACCACCACCTTCCCACCCACAGCACAGCTGGTTAGAAACAACACGCCAACTTGCGTAGCTTATTAAAAAAATTAGCCTACAAAGTGGCGATGCGCTCTCCTGGTATAATAGTTCTGTTGTTAGCTGGCTATTATCAACAGCAGAAAGTTGTGGATTTATGGCAGAGCATTTATGCGTAACTGGTTTTTAGTTTTGGTTTTTCTTCGTTCTAAATAAAAGAAGGCAAGGCCGCTAAAACAATATACTTGGTAAAGCAGTTATTTCTTCATATTGACTGTCTCTTACAAGGGAATAATTATTGGTTTTTTTCTTACTCTAAGGTGTAGTAGGTCTTTTCCCTTTGTTCTTGTGTCGAGCTACTACACTTGTTTCGTTTCGGACTTACTACACTTTTTCCGTGTCTGACTTTCTACTACTACTGTTGGTTTATGTTTTAAACTTTCTTTTTTTCACAAAGCTCCTCACATCTCCAGCTATAATAAGATTGTTGTTAGTTTGTAATTGTTTCCATATTGTAACTGCATGTTGGTAGCAACATATATAACCATGTTCCAATAGCAAAGGCCGACTTAGACCGGCATAGGGAAGAACATCTTGATAAACCTTAGCGAGGATGTAGTCAACCCGAGTAAGACGTCGTCAAGATTTCTAGAAACTGCTTCTTGCTCAAACCATGCCAACCAATATACTCAGAACTGGTCTCCGTGCACCAAGCAAGACCACACATAGTCAAGACAGAGTCATTCGTGGTCTAGGATTTACGCGCCTGGCTAAAAAGCGAAAAGTCCGGGGTCTGAAGTGTGCGGCGTTCCGTACCCCGTTTGACCTAGAACTTTCCGCCCCATCCATTAGACCACGATGGTGTCTGGGCACTAGTCCTTTCGATACGATATACCAGGTCCCGTGTGTTACACGTAAGTAGTTACGCACGTAAAAATAAACCGACGGGCAACTAGAGATTGTCCCGTAGGCAAAATTCTGAGAAAAATAGCCACCGATTGGAAACAAAATACAGCTGCCGAAAAAAAAAAAAAAAAAAAAAAAAAAAAAGGTGAAAGGTCTCGCATGCAAGCTTCTCTCCCCTCTCCCCAGAACAGCCCGATTTTCAACTTATAAGTGTATGAAATATAATCTAGCGCTTTGAATTTTTGCGTTACAAGATTTCAGCGCTTATTTAAATTTCCATACATTATTATTATTTATTTTTATTAATCCTCTCAAATCTGTCTTGTTAACCCTTCACTCTTTCACAGAAAAAAGTCGGTCATGCATACATGTGCAGATGGCTCTATTGAACCAAGATCAACTCTTGCACCGTTGAAAAGATTTTTTGGCGGCGCACCACAGATTATAAACCTCCTGTGCATCACACCACAAATACAATGTCCCCATGCCATATTTTGTCCTTGTTTGTCTGAAGGCAGTCCTAGAATCAATATTAAACTCCAGGGCACAGCCTCTCATACGCCCTTCGTTTAATCCTACTATTAAAGGATTGAAGTTACTAGCTGGGCAGTGGACCCCTGGCACTCAAATAACACACGCCTAAACGGTTATACACATGATACCTGACCAGACTTTATACTTAACTGTTATGGTTCATGTGGGTCCAGCATATAGACACACCACACCCGATTGCACATATAGCAAAGGTTATAAGTGGTTTTTGGTAAAACTGAATAGTTTAACAACCAGCTTTCCAGTGGCATCATCCTAATGAGGTGTTTAAGATGATTCAAGGTTAAACTTTTACTTTCGAAATCAATGTTCTCTGACACAGCAACATCTAGCTTATTAAAATCCATAGTCTTGGGTATATAGTGAGATCCAAGCCTCGTATTTTTTTTGCATCTTTATTATATTCATACAGTATATTCTAAGATAATAAAAATGTTTATAACACTAACAAACAATCCAGTCAGGTGTACCTGTAAACACCTCCTTTTGACTACCGCAAGTCAAACAAAAACTTGCTTTCATATCTCTACATATACATGACAAACAGCGACAGCAGTAACACTGGATTAAAAAAATATGATCCCAAACTAGAGCGTAAATATAAATTTACTGTGCAAGTAGTTTTATAGATATCTGCACACTGAAGAAGACTCTTTTCGTCCCACTGGTAAATCACAACTATAACGCAACCCCGCTAGGTCTAAAGTAACTCGAACATCATCTTTACATGCCGGGTGCACTACTCCTTCAGAAATGCTGGTTTCAGGTACCCCTGATTGGAAATTGGGAATTAGACTTTGGTGGTATTTTTAATTATGACGGAGACAAAACCATGTCGTGAAAGACCCATACTTGCATTAAACTCTTTTTGCCTTTTTGGAACACCTTCTCAGTAAACACAACACAATACCAAGTGTGACGAAGGCTTCGTCCTGCATCACCCCTCTGATCACTAAGAATCCTTCCAACTACAGGCAATTACTTGAAACGCAGCACAATAGCATTACTTACACTTCAGTTTACGAGCTAGAAGAAGGCCTTCCCATGAACACTCCGTATAACAATCAAAACGCAGGCACAAAGAACATTGACTGTAAAAATTTACATATACATTAAAAATAAATAATATATATACTAATATTCTTACATAACCATGTCACGCGGTCCCGTAATAATACACCTAACACCAAACTATGACTTAAAAGATCTGTGATGTACAAAGTTTAGAAGAGATAATGTGAATTGACCGTTTGATACACAAATGATGGATACTAAACAACGACAGCAATAGAAAAAGCTAAATACCTCCTCGTTTCCAAAACTTGTAACAGGTGCGTATTTGCAGCTAACATTACATATGATTACTTACAAAGTACATATAAACTAATAACGGATACTCATACCAAGCATTGACTTGCAGATCAAGTTTTGATTGTTATTAGTCCATACACACTCTAAACACCCCCACAAACTTTTTCGTACAACCATAAACGGACCATAAACATACACTAGGCCAATCAATCATCCAGCAAAATGAAGTAGAGATAATAGTCATTACAGTATAACTACGTTACTTGCTCATAGAAAAACTCCGGGACGAATCATCAACCAATTGCGACATTCCTTCCATACTTTCTTCTGATGATCATACAACATTGTGTTGTTCTGGTTGCAAGAAAGAAGCAGCATCTTTCTGTTCATGGATGGATTACTATTTAACTGAAAGACCACGGACGTTGATGCCGCTCTAGATTGCCTATTGCCTATTCGAACACGGGCGGTGACAATGACATTAAGAACATTTCCAGTTTTAAAGCAACTTGCTCCTAGACCAACCACAGCTGACACAATACTTCCTCAACTTAACCACATTGACCTCGTTGCAGTCATGACACAAATGTTTTTTCGGCCCGACAATCAATTACAAGACTTACTGAATGAATACAATAAAAATTACACACATTTTTTTAAACAGTATAAAGAAAAGATACGACCCTAAATAATCCTAAGTTCCTAGTGGCAACAGAGCTGAACCTTATGTTAATGCTAATACCATTTCGGTTGACTATCTTACCAATCAGCATACATTGACAACAACTTCTAAGTAACAAAAGCACTAGGGTAACAATCAGCATTTACTGTGTTGAACGCTATACTACTGGTACAGCAACACGTCTACAGCCGCAAGGAACAGCATTGCCCTCTTGGCTACTGAATGGTGCTCCTCTTCAATACATTGGCTCTTTTCATAACAGCAAGAGCTTTTCATTTGTCACATCATCATTTCGTAAAGGTGTTGCGGAACTAGAAAAACATGATGCTGTGTTGCCTAACATCTAGCCAAGCTAAGCTCATTCAAGGCCATTATTAGCAAAGCTCTAACAATGTCCACAATATTTCAAAGAGAGGTTCAGCGTCCTTCAGATACTACGATTTACTACAACGTCAAAAGTTCACCTCCAAACAAACAACACAAAGCAAATCCTGTGACAAAGACCTCAAAAAAAAAGAATATAAAAAAATAAGGTATCGTGCGTGGCTTGGACAGTTCGCAAACTGATACTCTATTAAAGTTAAATTGTACCTTGGTAGGATTCACTGCTTCATACCGTAGCATAACAAAAAAACAAGAACAATTAATTAATTAAATTTTTTTTTTTTCTTACTATATGAGTAGAGATTTAGTTAGGCTCATTATGACAAAAGTTTTCAGACAGATAGAGCTAAATGTTACACAACGCAAAACTGGTACAAACTATTCAAGATGGCAATCGCAACAAATACCAACAACCTAAATCATAGATCCACCATAAAGGTGCAGTTGTTGCTGAAATCATACAACACAGCATACAAAGATGATACAATAAAACTGGGTTCATGTGTCAACCACACAACAAGCACTGAACTCCTGAAACTCAACACTACATGGCAAATAATAATGCGCAACTTCGAATAATTCTCAAACAGCAAGAATAGGATCCAGTATGAACATTTGGTAAGTTCTTCGCAGAGAACGAAAGCCAAACAAATTTCATCCCATTGTTTAAAGTTACATTCCCAATGCCACCAGATGTTGAGCAAAAACGGCTGAGTGCAAACATTCAAACAAAAGACAATGTTTTATGTGTTGCTGGCAAGGCCTTTGTGCATGGAACATAAATCAGAAGAGTTCAAACTATCATGAACATTGAACAAACGACTTCACCGCATTGTCTTTCTCCTGTGGCAGTAGGAGCATGACAAGTTTGAATAAATAAACCCACCCATCATGTAAATTTTTACACCGAAAGTGCGGTCCCCAATGACCTACGTTAAGGACCACTTAGATCTCAAAAATCTCCTACAATATATCCTGATAAAACCAGGAAAACCTCTTGCTAGTGAGTAATGAAACCATTATCTTTATACACTCATTAGAACAAGAGAGTGACTTCTTAAACAACAACAAAACAGCACACAAACAAGAGTTTTTGATACGATCTTGTTCTTACCTTACTTTACAGGCAGCAACAAACACAAGAAAAACATTTTAAACCGAGAACCGAAGCAATCACTAACTGTATCACAAACTCCAGGAACAAGTGTACTTCAAGAAAAATAAAAAAAGCTACAAAAGATCAATATGTAGTGTATGCGACTTTGAGTCTATCATTGTGCCATACCAAGGCCACACCGGAACAAGGCCTAAAACGTCCTTACTACATATTCAGCTAGTCTTTCCTTTGCTTATGTTGTTGTTAGAGCGGATGGTGCCCACTCAAGCCATTTGTATAGTGACCATACGCGGCATAACGTTTTTCTTGATCTCATGAAAGCGTATCATAACCACCAACCTCTCAACACTAAACCAACAAGAGATCAGTATTTCCTATGCGAAATCAGAACATAGCTGTCACCACACATTGTGATTTGTGGGTAATTTATTATCACCGCAGGTGGCCCAGACAATCACACATCAGAGATCAGGACCACATATGTATGTTCGTTAGCAGCACAAATAAGTGTAATCTACACTAAAAAGTAATCCAAGAACTTGGAAGCTCCAGTCTCTTCCACAATCTAAGAGGTTACACTCACACCTAAGTAATGCAGGCAGTATACGAATGAGTATAAGGCTTACTTGCATTGGCATCAGTCATCAGAGAAGTCCTACTTTTTACACAGAATACTTATCCTTCTCTTGATTCTGCCAACAACTATGGATCTCTAATCCTTGCTTCAGTCGCATGAGTATTGCTCAATTACAGAAAAATAACTTCGGACACAAGTCTCGTCAAAAGGAGTAAGTATCCTTATTAGTAACATGACACTTGGAAAACTTTGATGAAGAAAGGCTCCTCCAAAAGAAGAATTCTTCACAACTGACATGCAAAAGGATCATGATGATGACTATCACATGCGCATGGGCATGCAAAAGATCAGTGTCCCGGACCGATTGTGAATACCAGATCATTATCATACTTGCTTATGCATGTTTGCTTTGCTGATGTTCCTTTAGAACTACAGAAAACCGAAATGAACATTACGGACTAGACCCCATCACAACTATATTACAGCACCGGAATGTCTTTGATGCTTTCTGAGTTTACTGGTCTAGATTAATTGTTGTCTGACTCCAATGCTCCAAATGTTGAGAAGGTCTGCTGTGGCAATCAGTAATGGCATCGCACTAATACTGTAAGGCCAACAACAAATATTAGAAGACTCATGATCCAGCAAGCTTCTAAAACATCAAGTACTACTGGAGCAAACAATCGTAGGGATGCGTTTTCCAATCACACCACTAAAAACTTTCAGTGGTGTTAATGGTCCTTTTGCTGTTGATGAGACTCTAAAAGCGTTGTCAACAAATGTGCCTGCTAAGCACTAGGTGATATTAAAGTAGATTTATCCATGATTCCCCATGAACTGACATGATGCGCGACAATACTACCCTATGCTGCATGAAAGGCACAAAACACTCCAAAAGAAACCACCAAAGCTTGTACCAAACTTAAAGGACAAGAGCAAGTATGTTTGTCACTACAGACTGCTACAGTCTCCTAACATGGGTTAATTCTTACTGATGTTCACGTTCATTGTGTGTATGCCAAAGACAATTCAAATACCATACATCATGAAGATCTCTGATCTGATACGAAGGCAACCGATGCATCAAAAAGATACTTCAAGCTCCAGGAACAATAGCTGCTTTGTAAAACAATGGAAAACCCTCACTAAAGAAAGATGTTCAACCTACCACAAGAAGAAAATGAAGCCAAAAGCTAACACAAGCTCAACTATCAACTACAGCAATTTCAAGACAGTCTGTATGCATCATGAGGAAGAATTGCATTACACTAGACAAACCAGAATCATTAGAGGTTTAGTGTGCTGGACGTAAAGCTGTTGATGTGGAGTCTTGTATAGTTCTCAAGCCTAAACAGCCGCTGTAAGTGCTGTACACAGACCCAGACTCGTTCATCCTAGACATTCCCACAGAAATATATACAAGACCTTGTAGATGACGTACGCTGATCAGAGTTCATTGTATGACACCAGTATTATCCAAAAGACATCCCTTGCTTGATCAGTAACTAAAAAATTATTGTAAGATAAGGATGAATAACGCACTATTATCAAAGAATATGTGCTGAGGCCAAGATTAAGTTGCGTATGCAACCTGACAACGTGTAATAAAAAAGGCAAAAGCGGTTGGCCAACAGTGGACAAAACAAGCATAGTCCCATGAGAACAACAAAGAGTGCCTCCTTTGAGGAAGTATTTCATCATGACAACCTCCAAAGCTCGCTCAACCCTGCACCAAATCAAGCACAACTGTGATTAGAAAAAAACAATAATGCCAGATACAAACGAGTATATCGTCGCCAAGCACTCAGATTGCACTTGGAACACTGGAGATCAAAGTAATTAATTATTTAATTTTTTAACATTTATTAAATACTGATAAAAATCTTGATTGAGACTCACAAAGGATTTTACTCTTTATCAATACTATGGTAGTGGTACAAAATACCTCGCTCTGCGTTACAAGATTGCTGACTTCTAGACGACATTGGTGAGCAATAGAAAATAAACTTGATTAAGGCACAAAAAGAATAGTTGCTAAATAATTTCTAGAGTTTGTTAGTAAAGATAGAGTGTCAACCACTTCAGTATTATCAAAAATGTTCCCATAAATGGTAGTATCATAAAACAGTTAGATGAGACCTTAACCATCACTTACTTCTGATGACATATACCCCTACCTGTACTAAGCGGGACATATTAGGTGCACGAGCTCAGTTCCTCTCTTAACAAAAGCCCGTGTGGTGCAGGCTAAATGAACAAATAATAAATAGGAAACCATCTCCACAACTTTTTATTTCATAGTGTCTATGCTCAATGGGAGCAGTTCCGTGTGTACTGGTCCGCTGCCTTCAGCTTCTCCAGACATACATGATCTCAGTTTCTTCTTCCCAAAGTACTAGTTTGCTTAGAAGGGGTGTGTTTGGAATGTTGCTGTATTGTTTTAATGTTTGAGAGCGTCCCACATTTTAAACCCCTGTGCTTGTAGTTACTCCGGATTCATTGCGCTCAAAACTGGCAGCAGTCTTTCTTACCCACACTGTATTCGTTTCCATCATGTTTTCATTTGACGGTGGTACGATATGCAAACAGTCTTTCTGCTAACAGCTGGTTAAACTTTCAACCATCTTGTGATCTGTGTTGCCCGTGGTGACCTCTTTTTTATCTACTCCATGCTTTAGTACAACTGATTAAAGCTCCTTTAAACGCTTTACCCGATCAACGCACTGAATATGTTCTGGGATTAGTTTAGTGGCCCGACACAATAATTTCTTGCAAGCATCTGCAGTTGCTGGCACACTTTTCATAAGGGCTCAGCATCTTATAACCTCAAGCTACGCCACACATAAGCATACTTATAACCTCTTTCTCTATGTTTCATGTGGTAAGTATAAAAGGTCTATTTGTGATATCATTTGGCTTCAGTTTATAAAGAGGTCTATTAATGCCTTGGGTGAATAAAAAGCTGCCAATGCTTGTTAGACAGCCACTTCTTTGCTACTCGGAACTACTCCTGCGCAATGCACATTTTATTAATACCCCTGTCCTCCAGACCCTTGGTGTGGTATAATCTTAAGATTGGGGCTCCATGTGCTAATATAATAATTAAAAAAATGCCTGTGATTAACCAACCTTCTTCTAAAATATACTATTGTCATATGCCCACCAACAAAAAACTATCCTCGCCTTCTTCTGTTTCAGTGGGGTTAATAATAATCACAATCTGATGCCTTAGAATAGGAGATATTTGTTTGCCTGTCACAATGTATACACTTTATTCCCCGTCCAACTCAGAAAATTTTTTGGCAGCATGTCCTTGTTCACGAAGTTTTTCATTATTAAAGTCTAACTGACAATTCTTTGTCTTTCGTATTCTTCCAGTGCGCAGTTTCATTGATCTATTGCTTATCACATGTCCTCATCCGATTCTTCTCTGTACGATTTAAAACAATATTCCTGGCCTGTAAAAGCAATGCGTTAAATACAAGCACCACAGCCACATCTCTAAGAACCATTTTCTATTTTATGACTAATTTTTGTCGAATGATTTCCCGCTTTAACCAAAATTCTGTTGTGACAAATAGCTGTAACAACCACAACACTTTCGCTCATTTCAAATCAATTTTTCCTTAATCACAGGCTCATTTGTTAGAAACTCTTTCCTAACCATAGTATACGCCACACTAAGACTGCCAATAACGCAGCGTGTAGACCATTGGACGATCTTTTCTGTACCATATTTCTACTTAAGTAATCAATTATTTATTAAATCTAATAATTCATATTGAATGTCGTTGTCAGGCGTTTGCTTTGCAATGGTTGTTGGCTGTGTGGTGGTTTTTTGGCTTTTTTCTCTGCTTCTTGTCGTGCTGGTTGCTTGCTCTCCTAATCTATAGCTGTATAACCAATTCCCATACTTGAACCATATATTAAAAGACTGAATGTTGTTTTTGGTGGGCTGTGGCTTGGTTCTTTTTCTATAAGCTTCTGTTTTTTTCTATTTTTCTCCAGATAAAGATTTTTGCTTGCTTGTTTCTAAGTTTGTCCTGTCGAATCCATTCCTGCATCCTCTTGCCGCTTCAAACTCTCCCAAGTTTCTTTACCGATGTCACTTGTGTAAGGTTGCTCTGAGTCTTGACAATTCTCCTGTGTTTTCTGTTGTTCGTGTCTGTGTACTGTTCTCCATCTTTCTCTAAGTTAAAATTTTATGTTTTAAATTATCATAAATAGCAGCTACTGGTGCGACAGAGAGCCAAAACGTAATATATATCGCAGCCAATTTCTCCAGCGTTCTATCACATTAGATCTTTGTGAAGGTCATATGCTAAGTCAGCTTCTGAGGTCCAACAGTTATAGACCCGTCTTGTGCTTTAGCATATAGACCAATAACATTATGCCCGAGGCTTTTCACTATCTTTGCTCCAAAAATTCATACCTACTTTAAAATTACCCTATTATTCTTGTGTGATAAACTGCTGCACCTGATCTCGTTATTTTGTTCCTAATTTTGCCTTGTTTTATTAACTACATCAAAGAGACAACTTCCTTCTTATCCATAAACTCTCATCTTTATTTTCTTCTATGGACTATAACCAGTAATGTCAGCAACAAATGTTCGTTGCAATTCTTGGTGTCTATCGTTATCAATAATTTTGTGTAAAAATAATTGTTGTTGTTCTTGACAAGTTGTTGCTAATTGTTGAGTTAATTGTTTGATGGTCTTGTTATTTCTTGACAAGTTCTTAATATATTTTCTTGTTTTATTCTTGATAATGCTTGGATAAGATCTTGGTAGTTCTTGTATTAGTTTTAATAAGTTCTTGGCAAGTTCCGTTGATAAGTTTGATAATTTGTTCAATAAGATATTGTTTTATAGCATAAATCCCATAAGTTATAGTTTTACCCATCAAAAAAATTTAAATTCCTTTCAGTTATAGAAGTGATAGAAAAGGGCCGGAGTCAAAGGTAAACTCGTATTTTATATATAAACATACCAATATTGGTACTATGAGCTAACCGAATCGACCAAAAGGTACCTGGTTGATAAACAGTAATGTGGTTGGATCTTGACTCGGTTTTACCCATCTCTCCACTATTTAGATAACGCATTCCCCGACATCAGAGATGAGGTTCGAAACTCACACTAGTGTAACGTGTGCGTTTTGGTGGTATTTTTTCTTTTTTCATATGTCTCATCGTTCGGACTGCACTCAATGGGCCTACTCTTCCAAACGGCCGAAAACGGTTTTTGCAAACGTGTGCCCAACTTTCTATTCGCGATGGCATACAACACCTAAGTTTGTAGAGTCATCAAGAATATCTCGGGAAAAGGAGTCATGCTGAGGAAACTGCAAGAGTGAAAACGTTGCTGGGTTTCGGGCTTGATGTGGCTTCCAAAACACGACCTTCACATATAAGCTTAGTGCCTAACCACAAGCTTCCCCTCTGTTTGTGTGTAATTTATTTATTTTTATATATTTTTTTTATTCTTTTATATCAGGAAATGAATAAGCACTCATTGGGGGTTTTTTTACATTTTGTGTGATTTGTGTGTTTTGTTGTGTGTGTGTGTGTTGTGTGTGTGTGTGGTGTGTGGTGTGGGTGTTTCTTCTGTTTTTAACGTCTTTCACTAGAAATGATAATTAACATTGTGTTTTGTGAATATAGATATAAATCATATATATATAGTATATATATATATAATATAATATTATAATATAATATAATGTTGTGTGTGTGTAGTTTTTGGGTGCATGTGTGTGTGTGTTGTTGTGGTGTGGTTGGTTGTGTGTGTGTGTGTGGTGTTGGTGTGTGTGTGTTGGTGTGTGTGATGTGTGGGTTGTGGTGGGTGGTGAGCTTTGTTCTTGTATTTAACGTCTGGGGGGGGTTTATTTCACTATATGTGAGATTAGACATGTGTTTGTGTGAGTAGGTTTGTGTTTGGTGTGAGGGTTTGTGCGTGTGTTGTGTGGTGGTGTTGTGTGTGTTTGTGGTTGGTGGTGTGTGGTGTGTGTGTGTTGAGTGTTTTTTGGTGTGTGTGTGTGTGTGTGTGTGTGTGGGTGTTTTAGTTTCATTTTTGATTTTTCTTTGTGCAAAGAATGAATAACATCTCATTCTTTTGGTGTTTACAGTTTGGTGTGTGTGTGTGTGTGGTGTGATTCGTGCGGTGTGTGTTTTTCTTTCTTCTTGTTTGTTAAATCTGTTTCACATTAATGATATTCGACATTGGGTGTTTGTTGTGTTTGTGGGTGTGTGTGGCCGCCTTGTGTTTTGGTGGTTTATTTGTTTGTGTTTGGTTTTGTTTCTGTTGTATGTGTGTTGCCTCCGATGCGGCGTGCCAAAAACAAACGAAAATGTGTGTTGCTCGCGCGCGCGTGTGTGTCCTGGTGTGTGTTGGATGTTGGTGTGGGGGGGAGCGGGTATTTGTTCGTTAGTGTGCATTTAGTACACACGAGTGATCGTCGCGGTATAGTGGACACGCGCGTCACACGAGTGATGTGTATATTATGTTGCATTCGCACGCCGAGTGTATGTTGCGTGTGTGTGTGCGCGTGCGTCTGCTTTTGTTGTTGTGTTGTGCTTGTGTGTGTATTGTGTGTTATGCGACGATACTGTTGCACACTCGTGTACGCTCATAGTTGTGTTTGCGTGTTTCTATGTCATTCCTATTGTGCTCGGCGCGCGCGTCCCACGTGTGTAATATAATTTTCCTTGTGTATATGGTGTTTTGTGTTAATTTTGTTCTGTAATGTCTCTGACTGGTAACTCGCGCCCGGTGTGGTGTATGTCCTTTTTTTGTTTTTTTGTGTGTGTGTTTGGTAGCTTCGCGCATGCGCAAGGTGTGTTTTATATGTCGTGCGTGTGTAAAGGGGTTTGTTGTTTTAAAAAAAACAACTTTTTATTTATTTCAGAATTCTGTGATTGTCTGTAGTGTTGTGCATGCTCCTCATCTGCGTCGGGAGTGCGGTGTGGTTGTGCGTGTATGCGTGCGTACGGCGTTGAGAGTGTAGTTGTGAGCGTGTGTGCGTGCGTGCATATGTGTGTGATCCTGTCTTCCGTTGTCTGTGTGTCTATATTTTATATTATATTTTTTGTGTGTATTTGTCTGTTTTTTTGTTTAATCTGTTGTTACACTTCACTTTGATATGTAAATTGTTTTACTAGTTTTTATTTGGTTTGTTTTTAGGTGTGTAATTTATTTTTCATGTTAATCTTTATTTTTTACGTAATTCTCTGGTGTCTATGGTGTCGTAAATGTGTGTGTTTGTTGTGCGTGTGGTGCGTGCGTCAAGTGTGTTGTGTGTGTTCCTATCCTTTTCTGTTCGCTTCTTTCCTGTATGGTGTTGTGTGTAATGTGTGTCTTCTGCTCGATCCACGCCTGGTCTTTATTTTATGCATTGCTTCTTTGCGCATTAATGTATGTGTATTATCCTACCTCCTTTCGTTTTTGTCCTTCATATCTGCATTTACTATCTCGTGTGTCTACTGTCTTTCTGAATCTTCTTCTGTCTGTTGTCTCTCTTTCAGTCATAAGAGAAAAGAATGTAAATTAATCATGGTCACTTTCGCCGCCATATATACATTATAGTTCTATTACTAAACTTTTTGGGTTAAATCTTTTACACACATATCAAAGTTATAGTACTTAATTTGTATCATTAAAATTGTTTGACATTAAGAAACAAAAGGAAAAAAGATTGTGTTTGCGTATATGGTGAGTGGGATTTGTGGTTTGGGAGGAGGCTCTGTTGGTGTTTTGGGAGAGGGGTTGTTTTGTCCAAGTGAAATATAAAAAAGACGGAAATCCGTTCTCTTTAAATTTGTTAAAGTGAGTACACAGATTGTTTGCTGCTCATTTTCCCTGTTGTCGAATTTTTTCCTCAAGCTTTCGTCTCGCTATATATAATATATATATATATATATATATATATATATATATATATATATAAATATTTATATATATTTATATATATAATAAATAACACTTGTAGCGGTGGGTCAACGTATCTATCTATCTATCTATCTACTATCTACACTTAGAACATCACACGACTCTGAGACCAATTTGCGTGTGAGAAAATTAAATTTTGAATATCACCACTAGCACATTAAGCAGCAATCACGCAACAACAAATTGAACACGCGAAAACTACAACATACAATTCAACTGTCGCCACCCCCTGTCCTCGGAAAAACTCCACGCAATTCCCAGTCCCCATCTTTCTCTTGTCTCTGCTGAATTGATTTTTCTTTTATTTTTAAATAGTTTTTTTGCTTTTGTCTTTTTTTTTTGTTTTTTTGCCTTTGTTTCCGCCTTTCCAGGGTTTTACCGTATGTGTTGCGCGTGTGTCTGCGCATTGGACTTTGTTGAACTAGTAATTTATTGTTACGTTTGTGTAAAATGAGTTATGCAAGTGATTTTAGTTGTCTCAGGCAAGATATACCTATATAAAGTCAATTTATTAGTAGTATATGTATAGTTATGTAATAGATATATCACATCATCTTCATCATCATCATTATAGTTATTATTATTATTACTAACTACTACTACACTACTGCTACAACTACTACTACTTTACTACTACTTCTATACTACTCCTGCTGCTGCTGCTGCTGCAGCTGGCTGCTGCTTGCTGCTGCTGCTGCTGCTGGCTGCTGCCTGCCTCCAGGCTCTCTGCTGCTGCTGCACTGCTGCGGCTGTCTGCTGCTGCTGCTACTACTTCTAACTACTACTTCTACGACTTACTAACTACTACTACTATCCCTGCTGCTGGCTACTGCTGCTACGTACTTCACTACTACTATACTACTACTACTACTACTCCCTCTCTGCTGCTGCGCTGCTGCGAATTATTTATCATGATGATAAGACAATGGTAGACATTATGAAATTTTTGGCGAGGATTAAAGTACCGTCTTACCAACAATCAAAACATAGATGATGATGATAATGAGATATGATAGGGAGAGGAGGAGGAGGAGGAGACGACGACGACGACGACAACGACGATATGATCAATATGATCATGAATGTTCATAATATCACATAAATGAAGATCAAATTTATCAAAATCAAAAGAACGAAAACGAAATCGATGACGACAATGACTATGAACCTGGACGACGAAAACAACAACGAAGGACGAAAAGTGTTAAAATATAATGATGATGATGATGATGATGATGATTAATGATGATGATGATTTGATGATGAAAAAAATAAACACCATCATCCAACACTAAGCAGTATCCTAAAAGAATATGCAAAAACATCCAATGCAAAATGCACCCCATTTATGTAAAATAACAACCATAATCTGAATACAGTACTCATCTCTTTCCGTCTCACTCCTCCCTCACCTCGCTGTCTCTTCTCTCTCTCTCTCTCTCTCTCTCTCTCTCTCTCTCTCTCTCTCTCTCACTCTCCTCTCTCCCTCTCTCTCCTCTCCTCTCTCCTCTCTCTCTCTCCTCGCTCCTCTTCTCCTCTCTGTTTGTTTCAGCGAATATATGAATAAGTCTGATGTAATTCTCTTAATTAAGTTTTTTTGTTGGACATTACAACATATGATCGTGTGTACATTTGAATTTGGTAAATATGGTTAATCATTGTTTTTTTGTGGGACGTAGAATGAACCGCTGATTGTAATTGCAAATATAGCCCTCTATAAATTCTACATATTATAGTAGTAGTAGAGTAGAGTAGTAGTATATAGGTATAGTAGTTATATATATATAGTAGTATATATTATAGATAGAAATAGTACTAGTTGGACAACTCTTCTATCATAAGGAAATAAATGTTTAAACACTTAATAACATAAGCAGTAAATAATCGAATAACGCTATTCAAAAAATATGTTTTACATAAATAACAACATTTTATAACACACCAAGTCATAACATAGTTATATTTATCACACTGAACGACATATGCCCACACGTATCCCACCATCGAGTTTTTGTTTTGTTTTATTAAAGCAGCAAAGAGTACAACTTCCCCTTCTTACCCATTTGATTCTTCTCATCTGTTATTTCTTTTGACAAAAACCAGTGATGTCATCAACAAAAGTTCGTTGAAATTTTCGTTGTCTATCTTTATCAATATATTTTGTGTAAAATAATTGTTGTTGTTCTTGACAAGTTGTTGATAAGTTGTTGATAAGTTGTTGATGGGGTCTTGTTTATTTCTTGACAAGTTCTTAATATAGTTCTTGTTTTAGTTCTTGATAAGTTCTTGATAAGTTCTTGGTAAGTTCTTGTATTAGTTGTTAATAAGTTCTTGGCAAGTTCTTGATAAGTTGTTGATAAGTTGTTAATAAGATATTGTTTTAGCATAAATTCCCATAATTTTATAGTTTTACCCATCAAAAATAAATTAGTATTCCTTTCAGTTTTAGTAGAGAGATAGGGTAAAAGCCGAGTCAAGGTAAACTGCTTAGTTTTTATATAAAACTATACAAGTTTTGGTACGATGAGGCGAAGCCGAATCGGACCAAAAGTTGCCTGGTTTTGGATAAACAGTAAGTGGTTGATCTTGACTCGGTTTTTACCCTATCTCTCCACTATTAAGATAACTGCATTCCGACTTCAGAGATGATGTCTAAACTCGACACTAGTGTACGTGTGCTTTTTGGGGTGGGTATTTTTTTCTTTTTCAAATGTTCTCATCTGTTCTGACTGGCACTCAATGGCCTACTCTTCCAAACGGCAGAACGGGTTTGAACGTGTGCGCAAGACGTTCTATTCGCGATGGCATACAACACCTAAGTTTGTAGAGTCATCCAAGGAAGATGTCGGGGGAAAAGGAGTCAGTGCTGATGTAAACTGCAAGGGAAAACTTTTGCTGGAGTTCGGGCGTTGGAAGTGGCTCAAACACGGACCTTCACATTATGAGCTTAGTGCTCTAACCACAAGGCTCCCCCTCTGTGTGTGTTATTTATTTATTTATTTATTTATTTATTCTTTTATATCGAGGATAATGGAATAAGCACTCATGTGGGGTTTTTTTACATTTGTGTGTGTTGTTTTGTGTGTTTGTGGGGTGTTTTGTGTGTGGGGTGTGTGTGGTGTGTGTGTGTGTGTGTGTGTTGTTTTTTCTTTGTTTTTAACGTCTGTTCACTATAAAAAGATATTAGACATTGTGTTTGTGTATATTATATATATATATATCTATATATATTATATTTTTATTTATATATATATATTATATATATAAAATATATGTGTTGTGGGGTGTGTGTGTTGTTTGGCATGTGGTGTGTGGTTGTTGTGTGGGTGGTGTTGTGTGTGTGGTTGTGTTTTGTGTGTGTTGTGTGTGTGTGTGTGTGTGTGTGTGTGGTGTGTGTGGGGTGTGTGTGTGTGTGTGTGCTTGTTCTTGTATTTAACTTCTGTTCACTATAAGTGATATTAGACATTGTGTTTGTGTTGAGTATGTGTGTGTTTATTTGTGTGTGTGTGGTTGTGCGTTGTGGTTGTGTGTGTGTGTGTGTGTGTGGTTTGTGTGTGTGTGTTTGTGTGTGTGGTGTGGTGTGTGTGTGTGTGTGTGTGTGTTGTGTGTGTGTGTGTGGGGTTTGTGTGTGTGTGATATATTTATTCATTTATTTATTTATCTTTTATATCGAAGATCATGGAATAAGCACTCATGTGCTTTTTTTTTTTTTTTGTACATTTGTGTGTGTGTGTGTGTGTTTGTGTGTGTGTGAGATGTGCTGTGGGGTGTGTTTGTTTTCTTCTTGTTTTCTAACGTACTGTTCATTTAAATGATATTCGACAATTGGTTTCTGTGAGTGTTTGTGTGTTGTGTGTGCGCGCTAGTGTTTGTGTGTGATTATTTGTTTGTGTTGTGGTTTTGTGTTTCGGTGTGTTTGTGTGTTGTGCTCGAAGCGTGAGAGCATTGGGTGTGCACGCGCGCGGTGTGTGTCTGTTGTGTGTGTGTTTTGTTTTGTTCGTGTGTGGCGTGTAATGTTTGTTCGTTAGGTGTTGCCTTTATTACACACGAGTGCTGTGCGTGCGCGTGTATATGAGTACACGCGCGGTCACCACGACGTGTGTGTGTATATTATTGTGTGCATTCCGCACGCGAGTGTATGTGTGCGTGTGTGTGTGTGGCGTTGACGAACGTGCGTGCTTTTGTGTGTTTTTTGTGTGTATGTGCTTCTGAGTGTGATGTGTGTGGTGATAGGAGCGGACTAAACTGTGTGCACACGTGCGTGTACGCTCATGTGCTCTGTGTGTTTGCGTGTGTACGTTGTGTCTCCTGCTTGGTGCTCGCAGCGCGCGCCCAGTGTGTATTATGTATGTGTAGTCTGTGTGTATATGTGTGTGTGTGTGTGTGAATTTGTGTTTCTGTTAGATGTCTCTTACTGGTACACTCGCGCCCGTGTGTGGGTGTGTATGTCTTTTTTTGTTTTTTTGTGGGTGGGTGTGTATGTATGCGTTCGCGCATGCGCGAAGGTGTGAATGTATACTTCTTTGCGTGTGTATGGGGGGGTTGTGTGTTTAAAAAAAACAACTTTTTATTTTATTTCGAAGTTCATGTGAGTGTGTCTGTGAGTGTGTGTGCATGCGTGCCTGCATGCGTGCGTGCGTGCGTGCGTGTGTGTGTGTGCGTGTATGCGTGCGTACGTGCGTGTGTGAGTGTGTGTGTGAGCGTGTGTGCGTGCGTGCATGTGTGTGTGTGTGTGCTGTCTGTGTGTCTGTGTGTCTGTGTCTGTATTTGTGTGTGCGTATGTGTGTGTTTGTGTGCGTGTGTGCGTGCGTGCAAGTGTGTGTGTGTGTGTGTGTGTGTGTGTGCTATCTGTGTGTCTGTCTGTCTGTGTCTGTATTTGTGTGTGTGTGTATGTGTGTGTGTGTGCTTGCGTGCGAGTGCGCACGCGCGTGTGTGCTTGTGTGTTTATGCATGTGCTTGCGTGTTTGCGCATTATATGTGTATGTGTATGTATCCTTCTCCTTTCGTTTTGTCTGTCAGTATCTGCCTTTACGTATCTCTGTGTGTCTGACTGTCTTTCTGACTCTGTCTGTCTGTCTGTTTGTCTCTCTTTCAGTCATAGAGAGAAAGAGAATGTAAATGTAAGTCAGTGATGGTCACTTCTCCCCATTATACAGTATAGGTTGCTATTAACTAAACTTTTTGGGGGTAAAATCTTTACACACATAGTCAAAGTTGATAGTACTTAATTTTGTATCATTAAAATTGTTTGACATTAACAAAACAAAAGGAAAAAGAGAGTGTTGGTGGTGATGGCGTTAGTGGTGGTGAGGTGGTGATTGTGGTGGGGGTGTTGGGGGAGGGAGGCTCTGTGTGTGTGTGTTGTGGGGGGAGGGGGAGGGGGGTTGTTGTTGTCAAAGGTGAAGTTAAAAAAGACGGAAAATCCGTTCATTTAATTGTTCAGAGGGAGAGGGACAGCAGCTTGTTTGCTTGCTCATTTTTTCCCTGTGGTGGTCGATATTTTTTCCTCATGCTTTCGTCTCGACTTATATATATATATATATTATATATATATATATATATTATATATATATATATATATATATATATATATATATATATATATATATATATATAACACGTTGTAGCGGTGGGTCGGAGACGATCTATCTATCTATCTATCTATCTACACTAGAACATCACACGACGTCTGAGACCAACTTTGCGTGTGTGAAAATTAAATTTTGAATAACACCACTAGCAGCATTAACAGCAACAGCGGCAACAACAAAATTGAACACGCGAAAACTACAACATACAATTCAACTGTCGCCATCGCCGCTGTCGTCGGTAAAAGCTCCACGCAATGTCGCCAGGGTCCGCCATCTTTCTCTTGTCTCTGCTGAGTTGATTTTTCTTTATTTTTTAATATTTTTTTTGCTTTTGTCTTTTTTGTTTTTTTGCTTTGGTTTCGCCTTGTCAGGGTGTGTGACCTGTGTATGTGTGTGCGCGTGTCTGCTCATTTGGACTTGTTGGAACTAGTAATTGTTACTGGTTGTGTAAGAATGAGTTGAGTGCAAGTGATTTTATTTGTCTCTGCAAGATATAGCGCTATATAAATTCAATTTAGTAGTAGTAGTAGTAGTAGTAGTAGTAGTAGTAGTAGTAGTAGTAGTAGTATCATCATCATCATCATCATCATTATAGTTATAATTATTATTACTACTACTACTACTACTACTACTACTACTACTACTACTTCTACTACTACTTCTACTACTACTCCTGCTGCTGCTGCTGCTGCTGCTGCTGCTGCTGCTGCTGCTGCTGCTGCTGCTGCTGCTGCTGCTGCTGCTGCTACTACTTCTACTACTACTTCTACTACTACTACTACTACTACTATCCTGCTGCTGCTGCTACTGCTGCTACTACTTCTACTACTACTACTACTACTACTACTCCTGCTGCTGCTGCTGCGGCTGCTGCTATTATTTATCATGATGATGATGACAATGGTGATGACATTGATGATAATTTTGGCGAGGATAAAAGTCACCGTCTTTACCAACAGAATCAAAACATAGATGATGATGATGATGATGGTGATGATGATGATGATGAGGAGGAGGAGGAGGAGGACGACGACGACGACGACGACGACGATGATGATCAATATGATCATGATGTTCATAAATATCACGATGATGATGATGAGCAAAATTATCATAATCATGAGACGAAAACGAAATCGATGACGACAATGACTATGACTCTGACGACGAAGACAACAACGAAGAAGAAGAATGTGAAAATAATAATGATGATGATGATGATGATGATGATGATGATGATGATGATGATGATGATGATGATGATGATGAAGAAAAATAAACACCATCATCAACACTAACAGTATCATGAAGAAGAATATGCAAAGAGCATCCTAGTGCAATAATGCACCCATTTATGTACAATAACAACCATAATCATGAATACAGTACACATCTCTTTCTCTCTCACTCTCCCTCTCTCTCTGTCTCTGTCTCTGTCTCTCTCTCTCTCTCTCTCTCTCTCTCTCTCTCTTCTCTCTCTCTCTCTCTCTCTCTCTCTCTCTCTCTCTCTCTCTCTTGTTTGTTTCAGCGGAATATATGAGATAAGTCTGATGTAATTCTCTTATTAAGTTTTTTGTGTGGACATTACTCCATATGATTCGTGTGTACATTTGAATTTGTTAGAATATTGTTAATCATTGTTGGTTGTTTGTGTGGGAGCGGATTGAATGGAAGCGCTCTGATTTGTAATTGCAAGATATAGCGCTCTATAAATTCTACATATTAGTAGTAGTAGTAGTAGTAGTAGTAGTAGTAGTAGTAGTATAGTAGTAGTAGTAGAAGTAGTACTATATGGACAACACTTCTATCATAAGGAAATAATATGTTTATAACACTTATATCATAAGCTAGTAATATATCTATAACGCTTATGTCACAAAATATGTTTACATAAGATAACAACATGTTTATAACACTCATGTCATAACATAGTAATATGTTTATAACACTGACGACATATGCCCACTCGGTATGCCCACCATTCGTTTGTATTGTGGCCTAAGACCCATGCACATTAAAAGTCTGAATCTCTGTGTGTCTGTGTGTCTCTCACTTTGTGTGTGTGTGTGTGTGTGTGTGTGTGTGTGTGTGTGTGTGTGTGTGTTGTGTGTGTGTGTGTGTGTGTGTGTGTGTGTGTGTGTGTGTGTGTGTGTGTGTGTGTGTGTGTGTGTGTAAAATGACATACAACATATTATGCAACTCCTTAACATAGTAAGACTGAGATTGTTTAACCAAACCCCCCCTCCCCCCCCCCCCCAGCACCTTCCAAAGTAGTGACTAACCTCCCCCCAAAAAAACAAAAACAAAAAAAAACAAAAAAAACCCTCAAGAAAGAGGTGATTTTTCATTCTTGTGAGTTATCTTAGCTAGTCACAAAACAGTATCTTCGTTGACCTGAGTAAGCTTGTCATCAGTGTAGGCCATTGTGTGCCAGTGGGAACAGATGACAAAATTTTAAAAACCGTATACACACGCATAAAGTGTTTTAAAAGTAATCTTAGCGCTTTGATTTGTTGCTTTACAAGATTCAGCGCTATATAAATTCCATACATTATTATTATTATTATTATTATTATTATTATCATTATTATTATTATTATTATCATTATTATTATTATTATTATTATTATATAATCTAGAAAGTACAATACAAATTGCGGGAAAATGAGGACAGCTTAAAAATGAAGAACAGAAAGAAGCACTAACTCAACTGACTCGCATCCGTCTGTGAACACGGTCGTCTGCAAGAGTCAGCACGCAAGGTTCCTAAGCAAGAGAGCTGTGGTATCTTTCTCGTGTGCAGCGTGATTGAAGCACAGGTAGATCACTGCAGTCCTTTTTCGTTTTGTTTTCGTCTCTCCAGATATTTGGTACAGCTGCATGAAAACAATTGTATACAGCCTTAGTGTCCACCCTCTGTGTTCCATGTCTGTGGTATTGACAGTACAGTTTGATCAAGAGCACCGCCATAACTTGCTCTATTACAGGTGAGTAGGTGACCATATTCTTCCTTTCTGAAGACGGAAGAAACTCTGATTAAAGCTAGACATTAGCTCTTCAGAGGAATAGCCCTTTCCTTGTTGGTGTTTCGGTCTGTAACGTGTTACAGTTTAGAGGTTGATGGGTGACATTCACACCATAATTTGGTTGCCTTTTATTCTTTTTGTTTATCTTCTAGACTTGGGTACGTATTTGTAATCTCAGGATTTTGAGTACCTGAAGAAATTGGTTGCTTTAAAAATACGACATCTTAACAACAGTGCTGCAGAGAAAATTACACTTGTTAATAGGAAATGTATTGTCTCCAATCGGCACGCATCACGCAAAAAGACCCTTCCCTCTTTAAGCAGACTCCAGGGAGTGGTAAATACCGACTGAAATGATCAAAACCGGTTCCTATAATCGTTGTAAATCCCAAGCTTATAGGGCAACGCTTAATTCCTGGATCAAATATCTGTACTTGATCATAAAAGTCTCCAAATGGTATATGTCTATTTTCGAAACTGTGGTCCAAAGTGTCAATAAAACGTCAAACTCTGAAGAGATTTTCACAATACCCTTAAATACACCTATCATCATATGCTTCGTGGTGATACTCTCTAATCAATCACCTAGAACTATTTACTCATTAACCATAGGTTGTAAACAACAGTTTCTGAACATCTACAGTTTAAAAAAAACAAAAAACAAACACGACATATAATCAATCAGGACAAAGAAAATATTCACAAACTTTCTGTACTCATGCAGTGATACAACCATTCATATAGGCTCAAAATATCAATTACTTCTATGGAGCAAAGACTCGTGATGATCAGTCACTATCTACAAATTATCTTATATAGAGCCATATACAGCATAAAGCAATAGCAGTACTTTAAAGTATTTTATTTATTTTGTTTTATAAAAAATAAATGAATAAATTACGTTTAAGGATTATGCAGATTCATTACGTTCTGAGTGGACCTATGTGTCATCAAGCGATAAAAAAGCAGAAACGAAATCCCACCGATGTTTCTTCCAAAAATTAAACCATGTGTGCTGTTCATGCCAGTAAAGAATGTCACTTATCGACAAGGAACCCAGGTAAACAGTCACAAATATCCGCTAAGGATTGTAAGAGAATTTATTTTGTTAAAACCCACCCAGTATCAGTCCGAAAATGATGCCTGCATTTTGAAGGTAAGATAGAACACATGTGTGCGTTTGTTGTATTATTTATGCAATTTGTTTGCAGTAAATAAAATTACAAAAAAGATAGAACAAATATTGCAAAAAAGGAAGCGTGAATCTACAAATTCTAAATTCTACAAACATTCAGATGTTCCTAGTTTGCCCATCACTGTGTTAATTAACCCTCAGAGCCTGTTTAGTTAGTGTTGATGACCAGTTTCAATATGGGACAGTGTCTGCTTGATAGGCACACACTAATAATGTTATATCAAATTTGTTGAGAAATCACATCATTGTCTTTGGCTCTATATCTTGCACATGCTTCTGTGCCCCCAAAAGATCTCAAAGTGTGTGTGTGTGTGTGTTTTATAATTTGATATGTCACTCTGCATTCTAGAGAATCCTTAAGTTTCTAGATTTTTTTTATTATGGGGGGGGGGGGGAGGGGCGGGCGGAGGGGGGGGGGGCGCCTTAAGTGTCTGGAGTGTCCCCATCTTTTGGAGAATTCCTGAAGTTTTTGGAATTCCTGACGTAACTAGAATATTCGCAGGAGTTCTTGAAGTTTCTGGAATGTTTGGGATCTTGTAGTTTCTGGAATGTTTGGGATCTTGTAGTTTCTGGAATGTTTGGGATCTCGTAGTTTCTGGAATGTTTGGGATCTTGTAGTTTCTGGAATGTTTGGGATCTTGTAGTTTCTGGAATGTTTGGGATCTCGTAGTTTCTGGAATGTTTGGGATCTTGTAGTTTCTGGAATGTTTGGGATCTCGTAGTTTCTGGAATGTTTGGGATCTTGTAGTTTCTGGAATGTTTGGGATCTCGTAGTTTCTTGAATGTTTGGGATCTTGTAGTTTCTGGAATGGTCCTGCATTTTATAGCTAATATCAGTGTCTGGGGGAGGTTGAGAAGTTACACATACAAGAAACAGGGACTGCAGTGAGGGGGAAAAGGAGGAATGGACAATATGAACAAGGATATTATCATCATTGTTGCTTGTGAATAGTGTGTACGTATGGAGTCGGGGTTACTGATTCACTATGTAAAGTGGTTCTTATTTAATACATTTTGCTTTTAATGAGACTTCAGTGCACGTAGAACCCTGAAGTGTCATTAAATACGAAGTTTGTTGGACAAGAACCACATAAAAGTGTTGTTGCGAGTATTTCTAAAATGTAGTAAGGTAAAGATAGAGGTGTTCCGATAACTGGCGATCGATATATCAGAGACCTCAGCTTCTCCAGGGGCCAGCATATTAAAGACGGCGCTCATCTCCTCTCTATGGCTGTCTTTACCTTCCCTGACACTAAAAGAGGTAAAAAAGGTAAAGGTAAAGGTGTCCCATAATCTATAAGGTCGTAAGGGAGCGAGGCGTCAGAGACCTCAACTTCTCCAGAGTCCAGCATATTGAGGGCGAAGCCCATCTCCTCTCCCTCGCTGCTTTCCCTCCCCTGATCCTAAAGAGGACAGGTACCCATTTACAGCTAGGTGAACTGGGGTACTGTACTAAGCCAAGGCGCGCAAACGGTCACCCATCCAAGTGGTAACCATGCTCGATGCTCCTTAACCTTAGCTTGGGGAAAGCGAGTGCTCTGACCACTGAGCTATCGCGTTTTTAATGTTTTCTTTTTTAACCGACAAGTAAGAACACCGAATGTGTGGACATGGAATGGGGGTGAGGGGGTGAGGGGGTTCTAAGAAAAGCTTTCGATGACAAGCTAAAAGATCTGAATGTTGATTTTGTACTTGAGCACAACATAAGCTACTTGCTTGTTATTGGCTTTGCTTATTAAGTTTATTTTGTTATGCTTGTTTCATGCTTATTAATGAATACACCTTATCTGAACCATAGAAAAGCTAAAAGACACTATTTCATATGATGGGTTGAAAAAATATGTATTGTATTGTATAGTGTTGTATAGTATTAACAACTTTAAGTCATGGCTAATTTGTTCCCGTGAAATTCATACTGCTTTCCCAAGACACACAATATGTCAATGCAAGAACAGTGCCGCCAATTCTTGCCTGTCTGCAAAATAGTTTGTATCTGTATGCTTAAGAAAGTGTCTTTTTTCTGCAGAATTTGTCATGAATACTGCTGCGTGTGTTTTTTTAATTTAAAAACACCGGAATGGGTGTTGTATGAAGTAGTTTGGTTTTTCGACTTATTTGAAAGACTAGCATCCAGACTGCCAATTAAGGACAGGTGCATGGGACAAATGTCTATTCTCAAACTGGACTCGATCCTGTGACCTCTATTTTTCTAGACATGTGTGTTTCCGATAAAAACCATGGATGACCGGTCTCTATAAGTGTGATACATACATGATTCATGCCGGATACTACCTAACAGATGGGTGGATGAATCAAACGCATGCATGAATGAACCGAGAGAGAGAGAGAGAGAGAGAGAGAGAGAGAGAGAGAGAGAGAGAGAGAGAGAGAGAGAGAGAGAGAGAGAGAGAGAGAGAACAAATCAAATCAAATCAAATTCCTTTATTTCGAGGATAATGAATAAGCTCGGATATGCTTAGTCCAGAGAGAGAGAGAGAGAGAGAGAGAGAGAGAGAGAGAGAGAGAGAGAGAGAGAGAGAGAGAGAGAGAGAGAGACAGACAGACAGACAGACAGACAGACAGACAAACAGACAGACAGAGACACAAACAGATAGACAGACAGAGACAGAGAAACAGAGACAGAGAAACAGAGAAACAGAGAGAGAGAGAGAGAGAGAGAGAGAGAGAGAGAGAGAGAGAGAGAGAGAGAGAGAGAGAGAGAGAGAGAGAGAGAGAGAGAGAGAGAAAGAGTTCAATGTGTTTCTTCAATATTTCTTCGTTTTCTTTTAGGATCTCCATAAGCTGTGTGACATAAACTAAACATGAGCAACTTTTCTAATGCCGATGCTGGACTGAAAGACAACACGACACAGGGGACAAATACACCCTCACTTCATGAGTACCCTGTCTACCAGCTAGCTATGACCACCTGGAAAATTGTCCCTCCCTGCATTCTTATGTTGGGAGGCTTTGGAAACGTTGCCACCGTCTTCGTGATGTGTCGCATCAAGGACCACAACTCTTCCCAGCATGCCATTCTTATGGCCCTTGCCGTCTCTGATCTCACATTTCTTGCTACGGCCACAACAGATAAATGGTTGAAGTACGGGTATGGTTTCGATTTGCGGCTTGTGCATACAGCAACATGTAAACTCTTGTTTTGGTTGATGTATGTCAGTGGCACTATGTCTACCTGGCTGGTGACCTGTGTGACAGTACAGAGAACAATGGCGGTTCTGTGGCCGCACAGGATGCAAGTGATGTGCACTGTGCGAAGAACGTGGATCGTCATAGTAGTTCTTGTGTTCGTCGCTTGTGCTCTGTATTCCCACATTCTGGTGGGAATGGAGATCTCAGAGGAAATCAGGTGTCAAACCATTCCTGGCTACTATAGATATTTCTACGTGGTTATTTTCTCGTGGGTTCATTTATGCATAGCTTCTATCTTTCCCAGTGTCTGTCTGTTTGTTTGTGACAGCATACTGTCTGTCACTCTGTTCAAAGCAGTTTCTGCCCCTTACTCTTCTGCACAAGCTGAATCAAATACCGGTGCTGCAGGTAAAACTGACACCCGAAAGAAAATGTCTTACAGGACAACAGTCATGGTTCTGGCAATATCCTGTGCTTTTCTGGTCTTGACTCTGCCTCAGTGTGTCTATCTGATCTGGGCTAGCTACATATTTAAAATTATTCAACGACATCCGTTTACAATTCCCTTTGTGAATCTTGTCTATGCAATAACCCATCACTTTTGGTATCTCAACAGCGCCATCAACTTTTATCTCTACTGCTTGACTGGCACCAAGTTCAGAAATGAGTTTGTGGCCTGGATTACCTGTGATGTTCAGAGATCTTCAGTTCCATCTGTCCATGAGACAGCTTCAGAAGCATCAAGAGAAAGAAAGCACAATCATGGAAGCAGCCCACGGCACGAGTAATTCCTTTTTCAGTCTGGATGCTTGTAACACTTTTTTTGCAGATATATCGCAATGGTTCATTTCTGATAAATTGATCATATCATGAGGTGTTATGCTAGCGTGGTTTAGTAAAGACATTAATTTTTGGTGTGCTTTTGTTTTCTAAGTACCTAATATGCTTGTTTGCTGCAGTCTGGTTCGTCATATATTATGTTCACCTTTATCATTGATTTGACTCACAGGGTACTCAGCTTTGCAGACCTTAGAAAAGTAACAAGTATCACTCTACCTTACCAGAATACTAATACACGAAGACATAATTATGTAACATTGGTTAATGTTACTCTGGGGTAGTGTGATAAGTAATGCCACATCATTGCATGTATAAACAAAACCAATGAGCGAGGCCTGTATGACACCCAGATCTCGCATTATTAATTCATTGTATTGTGCTGATGCCTTTCAATCTGGAGAGCCACCCTACACATTCACACATGGACAATACAAAGCTATGCATATCCACACAACAATGCACACGCATATACACATATACATAAATACAACCCTAACTTACAAACACACACACGCGCACTTGTTATGTATACACCTCTTCTCCCACCAGTGTCTCTACTGCTCTACTGGCAAGCCACAATGTTATAGGAAGGTGTGGCCCTGCAGCTGGCTAAATGTATTATCATCACCTAGTAAAGATGATTGGCAGATGTGTACTGCACAGTCAGGGGCACCAAACTATAATCGGTAAACTGGGGGTTTAGAGCTAACATACCCATCAAGAAAGAGAGAGATGTGGGGTCCAACCGCCGTTCGCGCTCCAAAAAGTTCCCTTGCCCACTAGATTCTGGGTAGTGGTCTGGGTGCTTGTCAAATTCAAATTCAAAAGCTTTATTATCTCAAAGACACAGAAATTCCGGCGGGTTACTCGCCATACATTTAAAACAATAAACATTTAAACATAATATTTAAAACACACACACACTGTCCAACATCAGCACGCACCCATCATGAGATAAAAAGCATCCACAAATCAGCAATATCTCAGCCAGCCACAAACCCACCCCAACAAAAATCACTTTACTCATGTGCGCACTAGTAAACCCGTACGTCCGCACATTCACAAACAGTCACTCGCGCACGCGCACGCACGCTCGCACATTGTAAACATTCGTACCCATGCTCATGCATTTTAATAATATAAGTCAAATTGTTATAACATGTTGTATAAGACAAATATCAATTAAATTAATACTATGTTCTATTAAGATATCAAACAGTCTAAACTAATAACACGCGCACGTATTTTTATGACAAGAAATCATTTGTATAACATGTATGATAAAACAAATATCAGTGAAGTTAATACTCTATTCTTTTAGAAATTGAACACAGTTTACACTAATAAATGGTAGCCTTTAGTGTCTCTCTCTCTCTCTCTCTCTCTCTCTCTCTCTCTCTCTCTCTCTCTCTCTCTGTCGTGGGCTTTAGTTCAATTCAGATTAATTGTCATACATTAATTAAGCAGCAGAATTGAGGTTGGAATAGAACGTCTTTCGGGTGAGATGGTAAACTTAAGTCCTGTATGCAAGACGCTTCCAGAGAATGTAAGAGAAGAAAACCCTACAACGTTAACAGAGGTATCCCTGGAAAAATGTCACTCCAATATAAAAAAGTATAACACATACAGACAAAACTTTTAAACAAAAAATGGGTGGCCCTGCTTTTGTGGCAACCTCCACTTTTCGGGGAGTTTAGATCAGTTCAGTTTAGTTTCTATCGCTGCTGTCGTCGGTAGGAGGAGCTCCACGTAATGTCACCAGGGTTCGCCATCTTCCTGTCTCTGCAGAGTTCTACGATCTCCTGTAGCCCTCCTCCCAGACCACTGTTCTCAGTGATGTTGGCAATGTAGGATGCTGGTGGACTGCCTCTTTTTTCCTTCTGCTTTCAGAACCTTACCTTGGAGAACTGCCGTCATCAGATTCGTTCTGTGTGTGTTTATGTTTGCGTGACAAACATATCAGGGAGAACAGCGCCCCAATTTCACGCAGAGACATCTGCAGTGACTGAAAATGGCCTATACAATACACAACGATGCCTTACAATCCACTGGCCTTCAGCCAAACACAGAAGAAGCAGGCTCAGGGATCTCCCACACAGCAGAGCATCCCATGGCCAGTGAGTGAGCTGTCAGGTGGGGCTGTTGCCTGATGACTGTCACAGTGGGCGTTAGGTAGCGGCTTCATGCAGTGGCTCACAGACTTGGTCACCCTCCTCCTCCTCCTCGACCTCCCCCATCACGTCTTTCCTTTACCATCACACGTTTCTCAATAATAGTTATCTTACGGTTAGCCATGTAGGAGGATTAGCCTAGTGGTTAGAACATTGCGCTTGCAATCTGACGACCCGGGTTCGATTCCCGTTCAAGTGGATATTTTCCCCTGGAGTTAATATCAGTGCCGACTCCTGTCTCTCCAAAAGTCCTTCAGATGAGACTATAAACCGAGGTCACGTGTGCGAACGCATGCAGAACATATTGCGCATACGTTAAATCCTGTTCCGCTTTTCGTAAGAGTAGGCCATTGTGTGCCGGTGAGAACAGATGACAGAATTTCCAAAACCGCATACACACGGGGACTGGATGACAAAAGCACATAAAAGCTTATTCCATTACCCTCGATATAAAAGAACAAAATAAAAATACAAATAATGTGTTTAATCTTAAAATGCAAAGGGAATGAAATACTCCCCAGTCGCAGTAGCCTTAAGCCGTATTCGAAGAGAAAACTAATATGTAATTGAAGCATTTCATGACAAATTCTTTATCTATTCTCTCTTAACTCCAAGTTGATTTGGGGTATGCAGAATGCAGCTATCTTATAGTTATGTTATAATTTGTTCTGATGATGTTCTTCCGTCGTGTCCCCAAACCGCCAAAAAGTAATTCAAAATGGTACCCTCAAGACCATTCTTTCTGTTCCAGTCCCGATGTTTTGGGGAGCTATCATGGTGATGAGGAGTTTTCCTGATGTTCTTTAGTTCACAGGGGTGTGGGCAGCGCTCCCTCATAAGGAAAGCTCATCTTTATTATTTTATTTGTTTATTTTTTTATTTCGAGGATAATGGAGCAAGCACTCATTCGCCTTTTTCACCCAGTCCCCGTGTATATGTAGCTTTTGTACATTTTGTCATCCGTTCCCACCGGCACACAATGACCTACTCTTCTGAAAACCGTACGGGTTTTAAAGGTGTGCGCAAGATATTCTGCGTGCGTTCGCACAGACGGAGCCTCCTCGGTTTATAGTCTCATACCGAAGGACTTTTGAGGAGAGTGGAGTCGGCACTGATGTTAACTCTAGAGGAAAAATGGTTTTGAACGAGAATCGAACCCGGAGTCAGCAGATCACGAATACATCACTCTAACCACCAGGCCATCCCGTCCTGATCTCATGCGGTGTGGGGACTGCAGGGACATCAGTGCAGGACATAGCCTGTCGCGACCGCTGTATGGTCCTGGAGACTGACGGCCTAGTGTCGACAGCAACATCAGCAGCTGTGTGTGATGAAATCAGCGGTGACTTCACGTTGTAAAGTGTTTCAGATTCATCACGATCGTCGTCATCATCATTGTCATCATCGTCGTCGTCATTATCATGATTGTCGTCGTCGTCATTGTCTTCATCATTGTCGTCGTCATCGTCGTCGGCTTCATCACCACCATCACCATCAACACCACGTCGTTGTCGTCGCCATCATCATCATCATTATCATCATCATCATCATCATCATCATCACCACCATTATCATCATCACCACTAACATCACCCCCACTGTCGTCTCATCATCATCATCACCATCACCACCATCATCATCATCATCATCACCACCATCACCACCATCATCACCACCACCGTCCGTCGTCGTCGTCATCGTCGTCATCATCATAATCATCATCACCACCACCACCACCACCATCACTATCACCACCACCACCACGTCGTTGTCATCATCATCATCATCATCATCATCATCATCATCATCATCATCATCATCATCATCAACCTTTCGACCAAGAAGATGGTTTGTGAGGAGCACACAAGAAACCTTCTGTGTCGACAGTGTTCTTTCTTCTCCAGGCTGGTCTGGTCTGCCTTCAGCCTTTCCCAGCAACACAATCATGTCATGACAGGTCCAGACTGTGATGTTCTGCATCCAGTTCTTCTGGGACGGGATATCTCAGTGGTCAAAGCACTCGCTTTCCCCAAACTAAGGTCAAGCAGCATTGAGCGTTGTTACCAAATGGATGGGTGACGGGTTTGCCTTGACTTCAGTATAGTCCCCTAGTTCAATCATCTGTAAAGTTATGCGTACCTTCCTTCTTTAGAGTCCGGGAAGGTAAAACAGCGAGGGAGAGGAAATGAGCGCCGCCCTCAAGATGCTGGCCCCTGGAGAAGCTGAGGTCTCTGACATCTCGCTCACCAACGTCCGGATGGGTTATGGAAACACCTTTACCATTACCTGTCCATTTCTTCATCTATCTGCCCCTGTGTCTTCCTTCCTCAAATGTCCCCCTGTAAATGAATGGTCTTGGTAAGAGAGTTAGGGCGTGTGACGGAACGAAAACCACGCCAGCTTCCTCCACTTCACAACAACAGCCAGAAGGGGTTTGTTCCTGTGGCCCAGCTTTCATGACTATCACCTCTTGCCGCACTGACTCCTTGGTTCTGTGGTCTGGCCAAGGGATGTGTAAGTTGTTTCATCTTCCTTCACATGCCTCAGTCTTTTGTCGAATATTTACATTATACTTAGACATACTGACCTTGTCAATCAGTAGCGAAAGAGAGAAGAGAGAGAGAGAGAGAGAGAGAGAGAGAGAGAGAAGGACAGACAGACAGCAGACAGACGCAGGCATACAGACAGACAGACAGGCAGGCAGAGACAAAGAAACAGAAGACAGACACATGAAGAAGAAAAGAAGAAGAAGAAAAACAACAACAACAACAACAAAACAACAAAAAACCAAGAATTGTCTAATATCACTTTTTATGTGAACAGACCTAAAATTGAAGACTAAACAGAAACAGAGACAGAGAGAAATAATGGCAAACAGGGATCCACGCATGAATATAAAAAATATAGAATGAAAGATCCTTCACACACAACACATACAACACACACCAAACAACACACACACACACAAACAACACACCACATCACAACACACCACACCACACTACACACTAACACACACACATACACACACAACACAACACACAAATACACACAAATACACAACACAACACCAGCATAACACAACACCACACACACCACACCACACCACCCTCACCACACACACACCGAACACACACACACTACACCATACCACACCACAATACACACACACCGCACCACATCACCCCACACCACACACACACCACACACACACACACACACAACAACACACAAACACACACACACACACAAACACACAAACACACAAACAAACACAAATACACACACAAAACACAAACACACAAACACACAACACACACACACACACACAACACAAAACACACAAACACACAAACACATACACCATACCACACCACACACACACACACACACACCGCACCACATCACCCCACACCACACACACACACACAAACACAAACACACAAACACACTACAACCATACCACACCACACTACACACACACACACCGCACCACATCACCCACACCACACACACACCACACACACCACACCACACACACACCAACACACACACACACACACACAAACACACAAACACACACACACACACAAACACACAAACACACACACACACAAACACACACACTCACACACACACACACTAACTGAGCTCACGAACAGACAGTAACAAGCATGATAATGAACGACTTAGATATATACACACACTTGTATACAGCCAATCGTGTACAACAAAATACAAACTAATGTCACACCCTCTACTATGGTTGAATTTCGATTGAGTCATTAAGACAGACTTCTTGCGGTTTCATTATTGATATAATAAAGTTGGGTAAACCTTTCCCTTCTGAGTCTGTTAACGAGCTTATTATATATATATATATATATATATATATATATATATATATATATATATATATATATATATATATATTGTGTGTGTGTTTGAGTGTGTGTTAGTGTGTGTGTGTTTGAGTTGTTAGTGTGTGCGTGTGTAGTGTGTGTGTGTTTGAGTGTGTGCGTGTGTAGTGTGTGTGTGTGTGTTTGAGTGTGCGCGTGTTTAGTGTGTGTGTGTGTGTGTTTGAGTGTGTGTGTAGTGTGTTTGTGTGTGAGTGTGTTTGAGTGTGTGTGGGTGTGTTTGTGTGTGTGTGTTTTAGTGTGTGTTTGTGTAGTGTAGTGTGTTTGTGTGTATGTATGTGTGTGTTAGCTTGTGTGTATGTATGCATATGTGTTAGGGCTACAGCAGTCAAGTGTCTACAAGCTTTCCCAAAGTCTTATAGTCGGCAGAGCTACAGCAACCCACTATCTACAAGATTTCCCAAAGTCTTGTAGTCTGTAGGGCTACAGCAGCCCAAAGTCTACAAGATTTCCCAAAGTTTTGTAGATTGTTGGGCTGTGGTATCCCAAGGGTCTACTAAGATTTCCTATAGTCTTGTAGACTTAAGGCTACAGCAACCTAGTGTCAACAAGACTTCCCATTATCTTGTAGTCTGTAGGGCTACAGAAGTCCAGTGTCTACAAGATTTCCCATAGTCTTGTAGTCTGTAGGGATACAGTAGCCCGGTGTCTACAAGATTTTCCATAGTCTTGTAGTCTGTAGGGCTACAGAAGTCCAGTGTCTACAAGATTTCCCATAGTCTTGTAGTCTATAGGGCTACAGCAACCCACTATCTACAAGATTTCCCAAAGTCTTGTAGTCTGTAGGGCTACAGCAGCCCAAAGTCTACAAGATTTCCCAATGTCTTGTAGTCTGTAGGGCTATAGCAGCCCACAGTCTACAAGATTTCGCATAGTCTTGTAGTCTGTAGGGCTACATAAGTCCAGTGTCTACAAGATTTCCCATAGTCTTGTAGTCTGTAGGGCTACAGCAACACACTATCTAAAAGATTTCCCAAAGTCTTGTAGTCTGTAGGGCTACAGCAGCCCAAAGTCTACAAGATTTCCCAAAGTCTTGTAGACTGTAGGGCTACAGCAGCCCAAAGTCTACAAGATTTCCCAAAGTTTTGTAGATTGTTGGGCTATGGTATCCCAAGGGTCTACTAAGATTTCCTATAGTTTTGTAGACTTCAGGGTACAGCATCCCAGTGTCTACAAGATTTCCCATTATCTTGTAGTCTGTAGGGCTACAGCAGCCCAGTGTCTACAAGATTTCCCATAGTCTTGTAGTCTGTAGGGCTACAGCAGCCCAGTGTCTACAAGATTTCCCATAGTCTTGTAGTCTGTAGGGCTACAGCAGCCCAGTGTCTACAAGATTTCCCATAGTCTTGTAGTCTGTAGGGCTACAGCAGCCCAGTGTCTACAAGATTTTCCATAGTCTTGTAGTCTGTAGGGCTACAGCACAGCGTCTACAAGCTGTCCCATAGTCTTGTAGTCTGTAGGGCTACAGCACCCCAGTGTCTACAGGATAGGTGAGATGCGGAGAGAAAAAGTATGAGGCTACAACTACGATATGGCCTGTATGGTCAGCAGAATTGCACTGTATGTGACTTTTGGTAGGGATGTCTGCAGCTGTGGGTCTGGAGGTGGCTTTGGAGTCTGACCCGGGTCCTGTAGGCTGGCCAGCATGTTGGACACGTGAGTGGGTACTGAGGTGTGGGGGTGAAGGTGGCTCAGGCCTTATGCATAACTCCATCTAAGAGGAGGACTAGTGACTCGACGACCAGAACAGAAGAATGACATTCTACAAAGGTGGACAGAGTACTTGCGCTCTGAATTGTAGAAACACAGAGCCAGAGATCCTAAGATGTCGAATGTCCCTCCACCATCCGACAGCTGTCCCATCCTCCGAAAAGACGTTGAAAGAACAGTAAGATCACTGAAGAAAGGGAAGTCATCAGGAGTGGACGATATTCCATCAGATTTGGTCCAGGCAGGAGGAGAGGCATTGACGTGCTACTCATCTGCATGCCGTAAGATGTGGCAGACATGCAAGTAGCCAACATCTTGGAGATGGAGAGAAAATGACAGAAAGATAGAGAGTACACTAGCCTGGAGTGAAATGACGCTACAGAAAGCTGAATACCACGATGAGTGGAGGAAGCTGGTTGCGAAGTCTTCAGTGGCACCCCAGTGGTCTACACAAGATATTTATTTATTATTTATTTGTTTATTCTTTTATATCGAGGATAATGGAATAAGCACTCATGTGCTTTTTTTACATCCAGTCCCCGTGTATATGTGGTTTTGTCAATTTTGTCATCTGTTTCCACCGATAACAGAATAGGTGAAAGTAGAGGATGCGACACTGTCAGCCACTCACACTTTAAGCGTTTTCCAAACCACCTTGGTTCTTTTCTTCTTCATTGAACACTCAAGACACCAACTAAGATTGTCGATCATCTGAGTGAAAACGCATTTCGCTGCCGTTAAGCGCCTGACAAATTGGGTTCAGCACATCCTACTTCGGCGTGGGAGAGAGGTGTTATCTTTTAATTTTCTAAGGAAAAAAGGCAGAAGAATGGACCAAAAAGGCAGAAAATAGGAGAGAAAACAGGAAGAAAAGAAACTAGGCAGAAACAAAGATAGGAATAGAAAATAGGGAAATCCCAGCATAGAGTTTGCAAAATGTGGGATTGCTGTTAATACTGACAGGACCCTGGTATCCCCAAAGGGGGTGGGAGTGGGGTTCTTTTAAGTCCTTTAGTGTGTGGATGTCTTGAACATTAGGATTTCTAAAAACTCTAGTGTTCATGCAATTTAAATATATAACCTACCCATTCTAAAGGCAGATTGAGTGCTGACATCGGTTCAAGATGTTCTGCGTGCATTGGCGCATGGCACCTGGGCTTGTAGTCACTTCTGAAGGACTTTAATAGGAGTAGTGTCATCACTGGTGTTGACTCTAGAGGAAAAACTCCCTTGAACAGGTGCCTTCGTGGTGGCTCGAACCTGGACCGTCAGGTGCTGTGTCATTATTGGTACAGAAAAATATAGTCGATAACGTAAGGTCACACTATGAAGATAATGCTGTGTCAAAGGGAGGTAACTTTTTAAACTCAGTTGTTACCAGCGACGTAAATCAATCGTTACAGGTAAATTGTGGCAGTATGGACTTCTAAAAAAATCTTTAAAGGTGGTGAAATGAAATGACTAATTTTTAAGCTAATAAAGCTGAACTTTTACTATGTAAAGGCAATTATGAGTTCTCTTTGTTTCAAAGCAATGTGTTCAAATGGGTTTGTTCAGAGAACACTATGTCATATTTAAAAAAATTACAGCAGTATTTATTACCTCAGTCAGACATGAGAGTTTTCCGACTTAAAAGAAAAAAAGACCATGTCCTGCGCCATGTTTTTGTTTTTTTTAGATCAGTGGCCATTGATTAAACCAACTCTGTGTATATACTTGACCTGCTACAATCTTGACAAGGCTGATCTCACTGGGATGGCTCTCACATGGTTATTTTTCTTTCCTCGGTTTGGGCTTTGAGGTCCACCAATGTTGAGGTTTTGCATGTGCAGCCATTTACCTACCTACCATTAAGGTAGCCGCATTTCAACGTGGGGATGTTTAATCATACCAGTGTGCATGCAGCTTTGTATGTAAATTTTTGTCATGTGTTCCTACAGACAAAAACAGCATATTCTTCTGAAAGGCTGAGCTGGTTTTGATTTGTGCGCAAAATGTTTTGGCACACAAGACTTCAGGTTTTAGTCTCACCCGAAGGGCTAAAGGAGTAGAGTTGGTACTGATAACTCTAGCAGGAGTATTCCCTTGAATGGGTGACTTAATTATGGCTCAAACTCTGGCTGACAGATCACTATCACACCACTTAGCTATCTTGTTCCCTGGATCAATCTAAATCCAACATCTTGCTTTTCAGATAAAGCCAAATCTATTTAGTTAATTTAATCGCTGAGCTCGCCAACTATCTGAGAGTCAAACAAGTGCTTTCTTTGTCAGTTTAACAGAATTTATTGGTCTGTCGTTACTTGCCGAAGACGAGATAAAGATTACCTCTACGTTTGCTGAAATCGCACCGTTGAAGGACTCTGACATCAGCCTTTTAATCAACTGTGCGTGAGAAACTGATTTTTTTTGACAAAATTCTTGTGGCCATTATTATCTAAAGAAAGTTATGCAAACTTTGTTGTTGCTTGGCATTAGCTCAGTCATGGGTTAAGCAGATCTGTGTACTTCCATATTTGTTCCAAATACAAACAAAAAATACCTATATAAAAAACAGACTTTGTCCAAAAGAAAATTGGAAAAGTATGCTAAGACCTGTCATGACCTACAATTTGGAAAATAGGTAAGGACTTTTATACTCAGCATTATTTTACTTTTGCACTGGCTGGGTTTTTGTTTTTTTGGGGGATAGGTAGTTCTTTTTACAGCCGTACAGAATTTTTCAAAGTTGTATGGACATGGCATTGGAACACTTGGTTGTGAACATGCATTGAGCTTCATGCATCCACCATACATCAGACTGCTCCTATCCTGATCCCTACCACTCAATAGAGTATTTTGTTTAAACAATTATTCTGTAGGACTGGTATCAGTAGTTCAATGATAATATATCTTGTAAAATTTAAGCAGAAATAGGTTCCTTCCTCATTTTGAGTTATGCATACAATTAATTGTTTCACAAAGTAATCTGTTTTGATGATCAAATCCACCATCAGCTTTTGAGACCTGTATGACAGTATATTAAAATCAGCAATACCTGTATTCAAACATCTTCAAAAATCTTTGAAACCCAAATTTTTGACATAATAAGTTAATCCATCCGTTGTAAAAGGATTTGGGTTTTGTTTAGGGCCGGGTTATTTGAATTTTTTGTTACTTATTGCCAAAGCTGTGTTTAGTTTTGTGGTAGGTTTGTGTATCTGTGATAACAACAGTCTCAAGGAAAAGGGAAAAAAAGTGTTAATCTGTCGTGAAAGTCAAAACGGATCGTAATGTTTTATTGCTAGAAGGCAATGCTTTATTGCACTATGTCATGCTCTCACAAAGTGATACACAGCAACCGTGAGAATGTTTTTTTTCTTTGCACCTCATGGCTTTAAATGCACATTATTTCTTTCATAAACATATTTAGGTTTTATTCTCTACTATTAAGCATTATTACTTTTTAAAATTGTGAATATTGGTCTACATTCAGAAGTGAGACATTTAAGCAAAGCTGAATACATTTTGTAAACTGCAGGGTTTGGCTACTTCTGGGAAAACTGGAAAAGTCATGAATTTCAGAAATGTTTTCCAGTCTAATAAAAGTGGGAAATTAAAATATCTATCAAATATCAGGGAATTGTATATTCTCAACGACAAAAGAGTGAGCATTTGATATATGGTAGGTTGAAAATAAGGGAGAAACATTTTTTAAAAAGGGCTTGTCTGAGATCTTAGCGATAGATTGGCCTAACCGGCATAGTGATTTTGACTGTTATTGTCTTAAAATGCTGGGACGAGTGCGTTACAGTTAAAATAATGATGAAAATAATTATTGAATATATATATATATATATGCCGTAAAGTGGTATTTTTAAATCTGCAGATCTCATCATTGCGGAACACCACATCAAGACACAAGGTGAAGAGCACCACCACATCGAGACATCATGTGTGGGATACTACCCCATCATGTGAAGAACAACACCACATCAAGACATCATGTGTGGGATACTACCACATCAGGTGAAGAACAACACCACATCGAGACATCAGGTGTGGGGTACCACCACATCAGGTGAAGAACAACACCACATCAAGACATCAGGTGAAGAACACCACATCAAGACAGGTGTGGAACACCACCACATGAAGGCATCCAGTGTGGAATACTAGCATATCAAGATGACATCCAGTGTGGAATACTAGCATATCAAGATCACAACCAGTGCGGAGTACTAGCATATTAAGATCACAACCAGTGCGGAATACTAGCATATTAAGATCACAACCAGTGCGGAGTACTAGCATATTAAGATCACAACCAGTGCGGAATACTAGCATATTAAGATCACAACCAGTGCGGAGTACTAGCATATCCAGAAGACATCTAGTATGCAACACTAGCGCATCAAGAAATCTAGTGTGGAACATAACGCATCAAGACCACATCTACCGTGGAACATTAGTGCATTCATGTCAGAAGACATCCAGTCATCGGAAAAGAGCAGCCACAACCATGTAGGAAAAGGAAGACGACAGTTTATCTAAATATTTAGGACAGACAGAATGGATAGAATAATGACATGTAACACTAGAGCACTGATAAATCCAAAGGTAATTGCCGATCACACTGTTTACTGCATGCACTGGCACACACTACAGCAGCAACTTAACTCGGACAAACGTATTCAGTTTTCATCATTCCCATAATGCAGTGAACGCCTGGCTTTGACCTTTTGGTTGGCCAGGGCGTTGACACAAGGAACGGCGGTAGAGTTAGTTTTATACCCCGTTTTTTCTATATAATAATAATAATAATAATAATAATAATGTATGGAATTTATATAGCGCTGAATCTTGTAAAGCAACAAATCAAAGCGCTCAGATGATTTATATATATATATATATATATATATATATATATATATATATTAATATAGATATTTTTCTTCACCTTATGTCTTGATTTTTATCTGTATATAGTTGAACAGTTATATTCTGATTTTTTTAAATTTTTTACAAGGTGACAGCCCTGATAAGGCCTCTGGTCAGCAGGGTTGTGAAGGTTAAATTGGATTGGTTTCTCAGAGGGTATGCATCTCACTATGGCAGTTATTGCTCAAGATTATAGGTACAAATAAGGGAAGCAATTTTACGATTCTTCTTTGTTATCTCTATGTTGCCTATGAAGAACTGTGTAAAACACAATACCCAGAAAAGAAAAAAAATGAGCAAGGGGAAAATGGTGTTACCCCCAAAAAGGAGAAAGAAACAAAAGTTATGAAAAAAAAAGAGAGAAAAATGTTACCAAGAAAATAAATTGAAAAAACAAACCAAAATTGAAAAAAAATTGACACAACCCTGAAAAAAAAAGATTGTGCTTTACAATTTGCATGTGAATGAGGCAAAGTAGTACAACATAATTGTGATTGAAGAAAAAAGTTCAGATCAGTGAAAAGGTAGAAAAAGCTGGAAGATTGAGACAATGTTTGGCTTTTTTGTCCATATGTATTAGCAGTGATAGTGAGGAGTTTTGTGCGTTACAAAAAAATGTTCCTGTGTAATTATTAATTTTTAGATGGTGTGTGTGCCTGTCTGAAAATGTGTGTCTGTGTGTGTGCCTGTCTGTGGTGTGTGCCTGTCTGTGTGTGTGCCTGTCTGTCTGTGTGTCGTGTGCCTGTCTGTCTGTGTGTGTGCCTGTCTGTCTGTGTGCCTGTCTGTGTGTGTGCCTGTCTGTTTGTGTGTGTGCCTGTCTGTGTGTGTGCCTGTCTGTGTGTGTGCCTGTCTGTGTGTGTGCCTGTTTGTGTGTCTGTGTGCCTGTCTGTGTGTCGTGTGCCTGTCTGTCTGTGTGTGTGCCTGTCTGTGTGTGTGCCTGTCTGTGTGTGCCTGTCTGTTTGTGTGTGTGTCTGTTTGTGTGTGTGCCTGTCTGTGTGTGTGCCTGTCTGTGTGTGTGCCTGTTTGTGTGTCTGTGTGCCTGTCTGTGTCTGTGTGCCTGTCTGTGTGTGTCTGTATCTGTGCCTGTCTGTGTGTGCGCCTGTCTGTGTGTGTGCCTGTCTGTCTGTGTGTGTGTGTGTGCCTGTCTCTGTGTGTGCCTGTCTGTGTGCCTGTCTGTGTGTGTGCCTGTCTGTGTGTGCGCCTGTCTGTGTGTGTGCCTGTCTGTGTGTGTGTGTGTGTGTGCCTGTCTCTGTGTGTGCCTGTCTGTGTGCCTGTCTGTGTGTGTGCCTGTCTGTGTGTGTGCCTGTCTGTGTGTGTGCCTGTCTGTGTGTGTGTTCCTGTCTGTGTGTGTGCCTGTCTGTTGTGTGCCTGTCTGTGTGTGTGCTGTTTGTGCTGTCTGTGTGTCCCGTCTGTGTGTGTTGCCTGTCTGTCTGTGTGTGTGTGTCTGTTCTGTGTGTGCCTGTCTGTGTGCTGTCTGTTGTGTGTGCCTGTCTGTGTGTTGCCTGTCTGTGTGTGTGCCTGTCCTGTCTGTGTGTGTGCCTGTGTGTGTGTGCCTGTCTGTGTGTGTGCCTGTCTGTGTGTGTGTCTGTCTGTGTGGTGCCTGTGTGTGTGTCTGTGTTTCCTGTCTGTGTGTGCCTGTTGTGTCGTGGTCTGTCTGTGTGGTGTGCTGTGTGTGTGGTGCCTGTTTGTGTGTGTACCTGTCTGTGTGTGTGTGTCTGTCCGTGTGTGTGTGTGTGTGTGTCTGCGTGTGTAAAGGGGGTGATTGTGGGGAGCAGACATCAGATTGGAAGGGGAGGCAAGGAAGGGAAGGAGGAGGGAGGAGGGGGGGTTGGAGGGGTACAGATGTACATTTAGAGCAGTAGGAATAGAGAACAAGAGGGCAAGCTGACTTTTTCTTTTTTTTTTTTGCTTGCTTGGTTTATTTTGGGCTTTAAAAAAATTCAGTGCAGCTTGTTCAAAAATGCAAGTGAAAAAGTCTTTGCTTACTTGGTTTATTTTGGGCTCTGTTTTAAATCAGTACAACCTGTTAAAAATGCAGATAACACAGTTTTCGCTTGGTTTATTTAGGGCTTTTTTAATCGATGCAACATACTCAAAAATAACTAAGGTCGGAGGTCCAATGCAGAGCCTTATCTGTGGAAAGGACTGGTGATTGCGATCTAAAGCCCTATACTATTGCGAGCCATGTGTAAATGTCTGTAGCTACATGCTGTTGTCTGTGTGCTATTGTGTCCATATGCATTCTAACATTCAAACCGACCAGCTGACAGTCTACCCCAACCCGCTATTAACTCTTTAACACTTAATACTAACCTTAACTCGACCCCTGGCTCCACATGTGGACACCAAAGGCAAGTGGATAACGTATATGCAAACACAGTGGCTAAACATGTTTTCTCATGAGTTGGATTGATTTGAATTGAAGAAATGGATAATCTCAGTGCTTGTTGTTGTTTTGTTACACTGCTCTAAAAAAATACAAACAGTAGTAAACAGGTGAAGGGAACGCATCAAAATGAAAATTGTAAAATGGTTGTTGCAATCACATACCTCTGCTAAGACAAAAAAGTCATCAAATACTACAGCAAGGGTTGGCAGATATTTAGGGAAAGGGATGCTAGAAAGGGGATTTTATTTGGGGGGGGGGGGGGGGGGTCAGGGGCCGGAGGGGGTCGTTAGACAAAATAAAGATGGGGAAAGGGGTGTAAGGACTGAGGATGGGGATAGTGGCAGGCAGTCGCACTTCGAAGTGGTTGAATGGAGGATGGGGGCAAAGAGCATTTTAGAAAAAAATAATTAAAGAAAAAAGTAGGGGGTGCTAATTTTATGCGTGATTAACAAATTATTTGAAAGGGGTACATTTAAAGAAAAGTTCTAACTAAAACATAAGTAGGTGGTTTTAGAATGCATTATTGAACTTTCTGGGACGGTGGGGATGGAGGGGGGATGTAAAATATATTGCTGAAAAGGGGCACTATTAAAGAGGTTAGAAGGTATGTTGAGGTCAGTTGGAATTAGTGTGTGTAAGTGAAGGATGGATTTGTGCTGTATGTAGATCGATGGAATGACATACCACAGGTCTTTGTCAGCACCAATGTATGCTGCATTGTGCAACCAGCATTTGAATTGTATACCAATACCCTTGTGTGTATGTGGAGCTTTTTTATGGGGGTCGGGGGGATGTTAAGTGGAAATAGCAGTTAATACAATGGCATGACTTTTTCTATGTGTATAGTTTAAAGAAATATCTCAAATTGCTGGATTTGCAGCTGTTAAACATTCAAAAATATTTCCATGATTTAAGGAAGGAGGGAGGACGTACCAGAATCTCACACTATTTTTTTTAATTTTAAAGAAAATTACGTACATCTTATAAGATTGCATTAGAAAAGATATTTTTCTCTTTTGATATTTGACAAAATGTAATGTGAGAAACTCGGTTTTGCCTTTCATTCTGTAATGTGTATAAGATTGCAGGCATCTTGTATTGGTTTTTCCTGTACTTTGTTTGCTTCTTGTCCTTTGCAATAAGTCAGGGACATGCCCATTACCCAGGTTACATCATTTCCAGCCCCTTGAGAGACTGCTCTATCTGCATCTCTCCTAGCAGTTTTTGATTTTAAGTACAAATGTACTCATCCTTTTCTTTTTTGCTTTATTTTGTTAAGTTTGAAAAGAAAAAAGATAAGAGTCTTCACAATGTAATTACATCAGTGAAAAAAGAATAAGTGGGACAATATGAAAAACCAAAACGAATGACAGAAGAAATAATTCAGGAAAGGTGGTTTGATGCCTTGTCCAAAAATATCTGAGGGTACTGGGAAGACAAGTGAAAGACTTTTTTTTATCAATCCGTGCTCATTGCTGCAAGATTTACTGTCTTTCTGGCATTCGTTCAACCTTTGTACTGTATCTGCGATGTCCATTTCTGCTGTTTTACTGCAACTTCATTTCAAATGTGTTTATTCTGAAATTTCATTGTAGAAAATGTTGTAACAGTACATTTTAGCAGATCACTGCAATAATGCAGTGGTACAGTTTGGGTTTTTTTCCCCGCTGACCTTTTTGCTTTTAACTTGTGTTCTCATGAAACCTGGGTTATGTAAAATTAGAAAATAGTTCAGCACGTGTGGGTTTTATTTTGGTGGTTGGTCATAAACTTGTTTGCAAGCAGTTGTATGAAACACTTGACTATATTAATGTTTTTTGTGCTTTAAATCGCTTTGTTTATGTAGAAGAGGGACGATGTATTTCAGCAAAGAATGCTGAAAGACCCCTGGTTTTGTATTTTAAGTGCTTTCCTTTCCCACTTTTTTCTTCATGTTGATCACATCTTTGATATTTTGTATTGAAATGTTCATAACTTTCTTACTTTTTTTAAAAACCGAAATATTTTCTTTTCATTTTGCTTTTTTATGTAATGAATTAGATACTGAGCCCAAAGTTAAGCAGTTTTTTTGCTGATACCCTTTGTTTATGTTATAGATTATAGAGTTGGGGTATTGTCAACCGTAGCATGACATAATTGTTGTTAAAGTTTGTAGTGACTTTATGGTTTTGCTCATGAAGCATTTGCATATATTGTACTGATATATTGTCCAGCTGTTTGTTGTGTGGTTTTTCTTCCATCATCGGGATGCTTGACCATCTTTTTCTTCTTCAGCATAAACTGCACGCACAGTAATACGACAAAGAGTAACACTATGAAAATTTCTTATAATGTTCTTCCAAATATAACACAGCCTTTTCTTAATGAATTAAAATTCAATGTTCAGTAAATTTTAGGGGGTATTAGAGGTTTTCAGTATTTTTTTGAGGCTTGAAATTCCTCGGCTTTATCTAGGCAATTGTGTTATTGACTTAGCTGAATGTAACCATCCCAAGGAATGCTGACATGTTTCACCTTCAAATGAAGTTAGTATAATGTGTTTGATAATATAATGTGTGAAAGTATAATGTGTGTCATAATAATTATACTGTGTGTGAAAGTATAATGTGCTTGATAATAATTATGATGTTTGTAGCTTGTTGCCTGTATCATTTGATCACAGTAATCTGAAGGACATGGCTTAAATCGTGTCTTAACGTGTCACTCTCTATGTGACATTCTTACACTGATTTTGCATGGTATTTGGTAGATTCGTTTTAAGTTTTGCAGTTAATGCACTCGACTTTGTTTGCTTCCTCCTTCCCCTCCCCATATCCTATCATTACAGGGTCGTTCATGTGCGTCATTATAAAGTGTGTTACATTTTATCAAGCTGTTTTCCAATTGATTTTTACTCTCATGGAATGGAAAATTGGAAACCCCATTTGCCAGTAGCATGTGAAGTTTGTTGCTTTAGGGTTGCATATATTATCAGTGATTTCCTTGCTCTGTTGCCCCAAACCCAGTTAAGCATGTTCTAGAATCCCAGCTGTCAATGTGGAAGGTGTGGACTTTGGCAACTCTAAGTGCCCTTATCATTGATAAAATTCAAGCTTGCCTGTCAGAATGAAAATGTTGTATATTCCTTTAGAAGATCAACAATAATGAAGTTTCCTGTAAATGAATTGTTTCCATTTTCCCTGTACTTTATAAGTCTGATACACAATTCAATAAATTTATACCAGAAAAAAAGTTTTAGAGAAAATGTGGTGAGCACACACCACTGACACTTGACTAACCAGCTGTCTCTTTCCTGTGAAATTTTTTTTTGGAAAACATTGGAATGAACACATCAATGAGGCATGGGATTTGAAAGTAGCATTCACTAGTCAGTTGGTCAGTCACTGTGTCACTGCTTGTCAGAGCATTGGGAAAAGCCTACCTCCCTCTTCAGCCAAAAAAGAGAGGCTGGAGTTAGGGTTGGGTAGCCGGCTCGCAGCTGAAAATAAATGAACAGGAAACTTCAGAATGAATTTCATACACATTGTCAATACTTGATGCAAAATAATACAACTTGGCACAAAATGATAAAGTTTGACCAAGAAACAAACTTGACCAAGGCCTTTGTACAGAGTTCTATGCATGACCGTTTTATTGTTGCTGTCTTCAATTTGTCTTCTGTTCACTTTCAGTGAGATTAGAGGAGAGGAGTGGAAAATGTATGAAAAGTGAAAGGAGGGAGGAGAGGGATCAAGAACAGACTGAGAAAAGGTAGCATGTGTGTTAATTTCATGTATTAAAAAATAATTGACCGTGTGTTCACAAGAGTAGAGTATGTGCACATAATCTCTGATGCATTTATATCTTATGTATACATTTTAATTTATATATAAAAAATTGTCCTTCACTCTCTCACCACTTCCTTGCATTCACATGTGCTCTTATCAATCCATCAAATGTATGGGAACAACCCTGACAGTCATTCAGATGTATTCGATTTGTGTCAGAAATAAACCTGCATGCACAAGATAATGTATGCTTTAATACATTGAAGTACTACTACACAACGTCAATCTTGAGTTATCCCAAGCATGGGCTGAAACCAGTGCCAAGTGATACACATTTTATGGACTACAGGCTAGCCAAGCATTCCATATGTAGCATGATTCATCTCCACCTATTCAACACAATTGTCATAACTGGCTTTTCTAAACTATCATCTAGTTAACTCTTAAAATAATCAGACAAAAATGTCTGCAATGAGATAGAGCTTTCAGAAATAAACCCAGTTCCTATTTTTATGTGAATATAAAGGAATAGAGACTCACTCAGCAGTCTTTGATTACCCTGCTTTTACAGAAAATATTCAATGTTTTCAGGTTCTGACTGTGATTCAGAAATGAAGAAAGAAAATCAACTTTAAGATAGCTTCTGTTATCGTAGACAGCAGACAATGATTGATCGTCACATTCTTTGTGATAAACTGCTAATTAGTGACTCTTCAATATCTTGCTCATTCATGTTCCACTTTTCGTAAGAGTAGGTCATTGTGTACCGCTGGGAACAGATGACAGAATTTACAGAATGGCATACACACGAGGACTGGATGTAAAACAACACATAAGTGCTTATTCCATTATCCTCGATATAAAAGAATAAAAAATGAAGTAACTTTTTATTTTAACCTATAAAAGTTTAAAAAGATAATAATCATTTAGAAATAACAAAGACTTTCTGGAATCATGCAGCGGGAAATATTCATAAAACCACTGGGGGTAGTGAGAACATTACAATTGTGTGAAGTAGTGACAAAGCATGGCCATTCACAGTACAACGCAGCGAATACTTGAGAAAATATTCTGACATAAACCATTTGCAGCATAACACAATGACTGTATTCAGATTGAATGTTATTTATGAAAAGAGACAGCATAATTGATAAACGTATCGCTATAATGATAATATTTGTAATAACAATATGCTGAAAGTTAATTTTGTACTCGGTCAGGCGAGATTATCTCTAACAATATAAGCAATGCTGGAAGTTCATTTCAAACAATGTGATATTTTAAAATGACATTATTTCTCATTAGCCAGAATCATTTTTTCATAGGTCATGAATGTCTTTTGGACAATCAAAATGAAACTTGACGATATTTGTATACATATTAAAGAATATAAGGAATATTGTTTATATCGGAGAAAGGAATTGCACTTGCCTTCCAAAACTCTGTGTGCAAGTTTTCTTGTTCTATATTTATGCAAAGCGTTAAAAATACACATGTTGTCGACATATGTCTTAATCTGTGTAAAGCTACAAACTGTGTATTTCCATCATTTATGTATATCCTTTCTAAGGGGAAATGACCTGTAAATGTATCATCCAAATCTCTCTCTTTCTCTCACAGAGCCTACCTCATCACACTTGCACACACACACACACACACACACACACACACACACACACACACACTTGCGCTCGCGTGTGTGTGCATTAAATGCCTAAAATAGGACATGGTGCAACCAGTGTTGATAAGAAAATAAGTTCTCGTCAGACAATCCCAGTACATTATCGGAGCCTAATCTCCCTGCCACAACACCACCCCAGTCTTCTCTCTCACACACTGTATACACACAAGGACTAGAGGTAAAAAAGCACAGGAGTGCTTATTCCAATATCCTCGATATACAAGAATAATGAAATAAACACCCTGGGCGGGGGTGGGGGTGGGCAGGGGGAATAGGCTGGTGGTTAGAGCATTGTGCTCATGATCTTTTGACCCTGGTTCGAATCTTGCTCAAGGGGATCGCCACCCCCCCCCCCCCCCCCCCCCTCCCCTTCACCTGGAGTTCACATATTCTCGTCTTTGAGGGAGTTCGTGGAGTTGCAGAAATGTTCGATAAAGTTTTTTGAATGTTATTGGGAGATCCTGCACTATATGTTTGCATCTTCCAGCCTGTGCTAGTAAATGGGAGGGGTTGTTGCGGGTTTTACATACAAGAAACTGCTTGCAGCAAGAGAGAAACGGGAATAAATCATATGAGTGAAGAAGCTACTACTGACTTAGGTCGTAATCAGAGGACGTAATCACAGATGTATTTATTTGATCTACTATGTCAGAATCTAGATTTGTGGTTTGCCAGTTCGGCCGACTGAGTGGAAACTGAACATTGGAGATAATTTAGCAGAATCCCCAGCTGCCATTACACAGTGGTTACGGTCAGGAAGGTCGTTAAGTTCAAATCCCATGTCATGGGGTTTTTTCGAAAACCATCCGACTCCTAACCTGTGAAATAGCTGTGGGCATATTGTGAAGACTGGAACCATACAGTCGAGCTTCATCAACTGATAGTGGATTAGTCTTCTTCCCTCCTACTTGTATTAGTTTTAAGGTCCATTCACTACGAGGTGATTGAGACAACGGTAAATTCACGTAAAGAATGTGCAGAAACGAGTGGAATGAGTTGCTCTGAAATGGCTTAATGTTGCTCTTCTCTTTTCTTTCAGCTTGATATTCATCGAACCACTTAGATTTGTTAACATATTAAACAGAATCTTTACACAGGCACACACACACACACACACACACACGAGCATCCTTCAGACACTTGACAAACGTCTCTAAGATAATTATGATGCACCTCATTTTTTTCTGGGGCATGTCTAGCCGCTTACACTCTGTTCAGAATACGAGTGCGTTTCAATGCATTTATGAATTAGCATTCGTAATCTTTGTTCCATATCTATTGTCAGATTTCTCTTTGATGTATTCTGTCAGTTTTGAAGTGCTATTGGTAACACCTATCTTCACAATAGGCTATCTGGTAAATGATAGATTGTGTTGTACTTCCTACAAACGGTGATGATAATTATTTCACCACACATACACAACTCAAAAGATGCTGTGGCATAATCTACAACACTTGAACTTGAAGACGATATGCAAGTACAGCTATCATTAAAATCTTTTGTCACAAAGGCCATTAAAAATAGTGCAATCAAAACTGTTAAACAAAGAGGATGAGAAATAGTTCTTTATGGGTGGGTGTTTTTTGTTTAATGTCTTCATTTTCCCTATTTTTTACAGAATAAAGATCATCACACATTGTATGACAGATCAAACATGACTAGTGATTCTGGCGCTGATGCTGGACTGAAGACAACACGACACAGGGGACAAATACACCCTCACTTCATGAGTACCCTGTCTACCAGCTAGCTATGACCACCTGGAAAATTGTCCCTCCCTGCATTCTTCTATTGGGAGGCTTTGGAAACGTTGCCACCGTCTTTGTGATGCGTCGTATCAAGGACCACAACTCCTCTCATCATGTCATTCTTATGGCTCTTGCTGTGTCTGACTTGACTTTCATCGGCACAGCTACAACGCACGAGTGGATAATGTTCGGTTATGGCTTCGATCTTCGGCTTCTGCATACAGCAACATGTAAACTGATGTTTTGGATAACATATGTAAGTGGCACTGTATCTTCCTGGCTGGTGACCTGTGTGACAGTACAGAGAACTATGGCGGTTCTGTGGCCACACAGGATGAGGGTGATGTGCACTGTGCGAAGAACATGGATTGTCATAGTCACTCTTCTCTTCATCGCTTGTGCTCTATATTTTCATATTCTGATGGGAATGGAGATCTCAAAGGAAATCAGGTGTCAAACCATTCCTGGCTACTACAGATATTTCTACGTGGTTATTTTCTCGTGGGTTCATTTATGCGTGGCTTCCATCTTTCCCAGTGTCTGTCTGTTTGTCTGTGACATTATATTGTCTGTCACTCTCTTCAAAGCAGTTTCTGACCCTTACATTTCTGCACAAGCTGATTCAAGTACGGGTGCTGCAGGTAAAACTGACACCCGAAAGAAAATGTCTTACAGGACGACAGTCATGGTTTTGGCAATATCCTGTGCTTTTCTGGTCTTGACTCTGCCTCAGTGTGTCTATCTGATCTGGGCTAGCTACATATTCCAAGTTATTCAACGACATCCATTTACAATCCCCTTCGTAAATCTCGTGTATGCAATAACCCGTCAGTCATGGTTTCTCAACAGCGCCATCAATTTCTACCTCTACTGTTTGACTGGCACCAAATTCAGAAGGGAGTTTATGAGCTGGATCTGCTGCAGTGCCAAGAGCCTTTCAGCTCCATCTGTCCATGAGACGGCCTCAAAAGCATCTGAGGTAGCAAAGCGAAGACACGGAAATATCCCATTATCCAGTTAGCTTCATCTTCAATCTAAAAGCTTTGAAAAGAGGCCTACCATCATAGTTCATCTGTGGTTTACTTTTTATTTTTATTTTAGGTGTTCCATACGCGTAGTTTGTAGACCGATCTAGTTTCGATAAGTTTTTGTTTCTTGAATAAACACTCAATCGATCTGTTTGCTGCAATCTGGATTCTGCAGTCTGGATTATGAAAAATAACTCATTTAATATGTGACTGGTGTGATCCCACAGTGGTGTAGAGGTGACGCACCTGCTGCCAAGGAAGCGAGAAGTGTGGGTTTGATCCCCGTTTGTGCCCGACATTTACCCCTCACCCATCCCCTTGTCCACTTGAACATAAGTAGTGGTCAGGGTCTTAGTCCTTCAGATGATATGATAAACCGAGGTCCTGTGTGCAATGCACATCCATGCACGTAAACGAACCCCCAGCAACAAGCCTGTTATCCCTGGAAAAATTCTGTAGAATGGAGCCACTCTCGTAGGGAAACGAGTGCACGCATACAAACAGGCAAATAAAAACAATTGGTTGCGCTGCTCTTGTGGCGACAGGAAGAGCACCCCCAATTTCGCAGACACAATCTGCCGCGACTTGAAAGTGATATACAAATGTAAGCCTCGAGTTTGGAGACCATGGAAAGGTTAGCTATACGACACCGCCTCTCCAAATTAATATCATATAAAAATTGCAGTAAAGCTGCTTAAACTCTCTTTGAAATCATTCAATAAGTAAGCCCACATCTATTGAAAGAATCTAAAAATAAAAGTTGTGTATAACTCTACGTGCGGCATTAGTGATCCATCGTGATGATTATGTGGATGCCTACCACTCCCGAGAACGGCCATTAACATTTACGGAGATAAAAAAATTTGCACAGACACATGTAACAATGAACACTCATACACATGCGCATAGATGCAGCCATCTAGCGCTCTCTCTCTCTCTCTCTCTCTCTCTCTCTCTCTCTCTCTCTCCTCTCTCTCTCTCTCTCTCTCTCTCTCTCCCTCTCTCTCTCTCTCCCTCTCTCTATCTATCTCTCTCACACACACACACACACACACACACACACACACATACAAACACACTCACACACACACACACACACACACACACACACACACACACATACAGGCTCTGCTGAAAAAAACAAAAAAACAAAATCATGGAAAGCCTGTAGAAATGAAGATGGCTTCGCACTCATTTAGATGCAGTCTGATCGATGTGTGGACCCGGTGGAAGTGAATTCCAATGTTCTAGTACAGTAAAACTAAACCCCAAGTCTCTTGCTATCATCAGTTTGCATGGGATAAGTTTGAGAAGCTTTCCAGAGTAAGAGCAAAGAGAAAGTGTAAAAAGAAAAGGATGTTTCCAATTAATGCAAATCGTGCAATCTATTCCATGACCTAAAATAGCATCTTTATTTTTTGCTGCTTCATCTTCTGTGCTAATCAGACACAGCTTATTTCAATCTCTCCTCAGTCGATTCGTCATGTCGCATCTTCAGGGTCAGAAGTCCGCGGCGAGTTAATCAGTGTCAAGCTGCCGTGGGGCCACCAGCTAGAGGGGGCCTGAACTGCTGCTGGGTCACTTTGGTGGTGTTCGGTGGTGCCTGTTCTGAGCTAACATACCCAGGACACTACCTCCTTAGCCTTCTACTGACGCCAGTAATAGCTCAGTCGCGGAGCCAGACTACTTGAATCGCTCACCCGACGTGGTGACTACCACAACGTCCTTCCAACGACCTTTTCCCGTGAACCTCCAACCCCAAAGGCCTTGACACAAACTCATCACAGGCACATAAGTACGACAGAACCAAAAGTAAGGTCACGGTGAGGAGAGAGAGACTCAGTTCATGGAAAACAAACTATGCAAATACACTGTGTGTATGTTCAAAGTTTCTATTCATCCTGTTATCTGAATGTTCCCAGCTGAAAATCACTGCAAAAACATAAACATTTATCTGTTGATTCAGTAATGTTAAGGACATTTTCTACAGCAGAAAAGTAAACCTTGTGGAGACTACTCATGTAGTTTTAAAATCGTTTGTGTCGGTAGGCTATTGTTAACCCTGTTGGTGTGTATGTGTGTGCGCTTGCATGCGCATGTGTGTGTGTGTTGGAAAAAATCTGAAATCCAAGTGTATTCGTCACACGGTCAGTGAGCTACCTGATGGAGCTGTTGCCTGATGACTATCACAGTAATAGTTAGGTATCAGTTTCATGCAGTGGCTCATGTAGGCCTACATTGAGAGAGAGAGAGAGAGAGAGAGAGAGAGAGAGAGAGAGAGAGAGAGAGAGAGAGAGAGAGAGAGAGAGAGAGAGAACTCTGAACTCTGAACTGGTTTAATGGTACATCGGCCTTAGGCCACAATACACCAGGTGAGGGGGAGGAGGGGGGCAGGGGTGTGAGTGTAATGAAAAATGGAAGCATAGGATAAACTTCACACATACTATAGCAATGAAAAATGAAAGCATGGGATAATTTTCACACATATAGCAATGAAAAATGAAAGCATGGGATAATTTTCACACATACTATAGCAATGAAAAATGAAAGCATGGGATAAATTTCACACATACTGTAACTATGACAAATAAAAGTGTGGGATAAATTTCATACATACTATAGCAATGACAAGTGAAAGCATAGGATAATTTCACACAAACTGTATCTATGATAAATGAAAGCATGGGATACATTTCACACATACTATAGCAATGACAAGTGAGAGAGAGAGAGAGAGAGAGAGAAGAGAGAGGAGAGAGAGAGGAGAGCGAGAGACAGAAAGACAGAGAGAGACAGGAGAGAGACAGTAGAGAGAGAGAGACAGAGAGAGAGAGAGAGAGAAGAGAGAGAGA